>ML675715.1:716058-750432 GCA_007922155.1 Mesoclemmys tuberculata | reverse complement strand
TTAGTGTTTACTTCGTTAAAAACATTAAAGAGGTCTCTATCCATATCTATCCATATCTCAGTTCCTTCTCTACCATGGAGAATTATGGATACTCCTAAGCAGAGAGGAAATGAAGGGGTAGTGGAGCACCCACAGGGATACACATCTCGAAGAACCTTGGTTATTGAACGAGGTGAGTAACTTTCTCTTCTTTGAGTGCTGTCCCTGTGGGTGTTCCACTTCAGGTGACTGTAGAGCAGTGTCCCGCTATTGGCGGGAGGACTTTGGAGCATGCTCAATAACCAATGATAGTGCTGCGGATCCTGAGTGTCCCTATCAGCGATATTTGTGATAGTATAATGTTTTACAAAGGTGTGTTTGGAAGCCCATGTTGCTACCCTGCATATTTCAGATATAGGGACATTGTTGAGAAAGGCAACAGAGGTAGCCATTTCTCTGGTACAGTGAGTTTTAATGCCTGGTGGAGGTTTCAACTGTGAGTGTTCATAACACAGGTGACTATGACCTGATATCCATCTAGATAGTCTTTGAAAGGATATGATTGTAATGCGGACTGGATTGAGGGGGAGGGGGGGCATTTGTGTTATTTGACATCAGTATGTCAAAATCATAGTGATTCATGTGAGACATACCATGTCAGGTGCTGTTAGAAAGGTTATAATGTGCTGATCAAGAAGATAATATTTGTGTTCATGTGTAATATGTGGGAGGAAAGTTATGGAGGTCTTTGATATACCTGTATTTCAAACTGTGCTGTAGAAAACACACCCCAGACAGAGAGGCCGCAGAACAATAGCCTGCTTAATGGCCCATCAAGACCTTTACAGAAGCCAAAGGCCCTGGAAGAAAATAAAGGCATACCTGAAGAGTTACCAGGATTGGCCCATGTGACTCTGGACTCCATTTGGGTTCCTGTGAAGTTCCACAAGCCACATGGCCAGAGGCACAGGGTATATAAGGTCAAACCACAGAAACCATTTTGTCTTTGTTCCTGTCCAGCTGCGGACACACCTCTGGATCAACACACTTTGCAACTGAACTGAAGGACTTAGACCCATCCAGGTACTGGATGTATACCAAAGGGACTATACAAGCCTGCAACTCCACAATTCTTCTAAAAACCTGATGTATATGGACTTTAAAATCATTTGTATATATCTGATTGCTTTAAGCCTTGAACACTTCTCTTACTGCTTGTTTTTCTTTTATTAATAAACCTTTAGTTTTAGTTAGTAAAGGATTGGCTGGCAGCGTGGTATTTTGGGTAAGATACAAACTTATAGTGGACTGGTACTGTGGCTGATCCTTTGGGATCAGAGGGAATCTTTTAGTAAAGAGCATAGAGTTTAAATAACTGGTCTCTTTACTGGACCTAGTGTCAGTCTGGGAGCCAGAGACTGAAATGCAGTAAAGGGGGCTGTGTGTATTTGCACAGTGGCTTCTTGATAACCAGTGTGGGGGAATCAGAAGCACTGTTTGTGGCTGGTTGGGAAGTCTGACTGCAGTGTCACCCACCAGTGCTGGGAGAATTCGTTCTCCTTTTACAGCCTGCCCTGACCCTGGCATTATCAGTGGGCTACCCTGGGCATGGATGGGTCACAATCGTGTTGCCTTTTGAGCTTTCTGTTGTGGAAAGGAATAGTCTTGTTGATTTATGGAAGTGTTTGGTTCTGTTTGGGTAGAAATAATAATGCTCTGTGCACATCCAATGTGTGCCGGATAGCATCTGATTGTTTTTTGTGTGGCTTGGGGTAAAATGTTGGCAGATATATGGCTTGGTTAATATGGAAAGATGATGATATCTTTGGTAAAAATTTTGGATGTGGCCTCATAGTAAGACTGTTCTTGTGGAAGATAGTATGTGGGGGTGCACCATAAGTGCCCCAATTTGCCTACTCTTCTCACAGATGTAACCGCAACTAGGAACACCACTTTCATTGATAGGTGAAGGAGCAAATAGCTGGCAAGAAGCTCAAAAGGGGGGCATTTGAGTCTCCGTAACACCATGGTTAGGTCCCAGGCAGGTCTAGGCTCGTGTATTTCTGGGTACAAATTTTGGAGTCCAGTCAAGAAGTGTCTTATGATCAGGTGTGAAAAAATAGGCGAGGCCTGCACACTTTGATTAAATGTGCTAATGGTCGCTAGGTGAACCTTGATAGAACTTAGCGATAGTCTCGTCATCTTTAATTCTAATAGATAGTCAAGGATCAGTGGTAGGGGTGCCGCTATCGCTGTTGTGTTTTTAGAGTGGCACCACATTGTAAATCTTTTCCATTTTTGCAGGTACAACTTGCAAGTGGATGGTTTCCTGCTGTTAAGTAGCACATTTTGAAGTTGGGTCAAGAAGCTTCTCTCTGTTGCATGAAACCAAGAAGCCTCCAAGCTGTCAGATGGAACATATCTAGACTGGGATGAGTAGCTTACTGTTTTTCTGTGGTAAGAGATATGTCTCCATCGGACATCTCATCAGGGTGCGGACAGCCATTTTTGTTAGGTCTGGGTACTACGGTTATCTGGGCCATGTCAGAACTGTGAGAATGATCAAGGAGCAGTCCCGTCGTATCTTGTTTATTACCTGTGGTAACAAAAGGATCAGTGGGAATGCGTATAGTATTGCATCTTTCCACTCGATTAAGAAGGTGTGCCCTAGAGATTCGTAGCTGTGACCTGCCCTAGAGCAGAATTGATTGCACTTGCAATTCTTTCTTGTTGTGAATAGATCTACTGATGGTGTGCCACATCATTGAAAAACATCATGTAAGACTATGTCGCAGCTCTCCCATTTGTGCTCCAGTCCAAATTTCCTGCTTAGCTGTTGTGTTCATGAGTCCTGGGAGGTATGAAGCAGATATGTCTATATCTTGGGTTATGCACCATTTCCAAAGCTTTATGGCCTCAGTGCAAAGAGAGTGAGAGTGAGTGCCCTGTTTCCTGTTTATGTAAAACATACATGCCATGTTGTCCGCCATGATTTGGACTGATTTTTTTTTTATTTGTGATAGGAAACGGGCACACGCTTTGTGTACCACTCTTAGTTTGAGAAGGTTGATGTGTAATTGTGCCTCTGACTGAGTCCATTGACCTTGGACATTGAAGCCTTGCATGTGCCTGCCCTATCCTATCAATGAGGCATCTGTAGTAATTATGACTGATGGCATCCGCTTTTGGAATGGTATGCCTCTGCATAAGTTGTCTGGGGTCGTCCACCAGTCCAGGGAGTCTTTGATTTTTGGAGGAACTATTCGTTTTTTGTTCATTCTCTGCCTGCTTGGAGTGAAGACTGGGTATTGGAGATCTCTCATGTGCAGTCTGGCATGTTGAACCATGAAGGCGGTGGCTGCTATGTGACCCAAGATTTGGAGGCCCAGGCAAGCTGTAATTTAAGGGATGGTTTTTATCTCCTCAGAAAGATTCACTATTGTGTGAAATCTTTGAGTTGGGAGAATTGCTGTTGCCATGATTGAACTGAGTTGTGCTCCTTTAAATTCTAGGGTTTGCATCAGTACTGTAACTGATTTTTGGAAGTTTATTTGAAGGCTTAGTTCTTGGAGAATAGGTATGGTTGTCTGTATGTTGCATTCTGCTTCTGCGTTCATTGGGCTTCAGAGGAGGCAATCATCCAGGTAAAGAAAGATTATGATGCCTAAGCGTCGTAGATGTGCCACAACCACTGAGAGTACTTCAGAAAAGACTTGTGGTGCAGTGGATAGTCCAAAGGGTAACACTATATATTGGTAATATACTGTACAAGTTGTAAACCAAAGGAATCATTGATGAGATGGGTGTATGGTAATGTGAAAGTAAGCATCCTTTAGATTGAGGGCTGAGAATCAATCTCCTTGTTTTAATGCAGGGATGATTGTAGCTAGGGTGACCACTTTGAACTTTTGAACACGAATGTACTTGTTGAGCAATCTGAGGTCTAGAATTGGTCTCCACCCCTGGTTTTTTCTGTGTGAGGAAATAGTGGGAATAGAATCCCCAGTTCCTGTATTGAAATGGAACCCTCTCTATTGCTCCCAGCTGTAGTAAATGCAGGACTTCCTCCTGCAGCCATTGCTCATGAGAGGTGTCTCTGAAGAGGGATGGGGAGGATGGGTGGATAGGTGGAGTGGATGTGAAGGGGATGGAGTAGCCCATGTGGATGATTCTAGGGCCCTTCTGTCTGTAGTGATTGCTGCCTATCTGGTGTAAAAAAGGCGTACTCAGTGTCCAAAAGTGGCCAGTGTTCCTGCCTGCAAGGTGTCTCAGACCCTCGACCGAACATTCAAAATGATTGTTTGGGCTGGGTTGGTTGAGAAGAGGCAGAATGGTTAGATGTTTGCCGTCTCTTCTGTGGTCGCTGTTTTTGTCTGCAGTTGTCATAGGGCCTTGGTTGGCGATTGGAGGAGAAGTCTCTTTTTTGGAAGGGCTGGTATCTCCTACGTTTAAAGGATGGTGTTATGCCCACAGTTCTGAGGGTTTTTCTGGAGTTCTTCATAAAATGTAGTGTTTTGTCCATCTTTTTTTTTGAATGATTTGTCCTTGTTGAAGGGTAAGTCTTCAACTTTTGTTTGCAGGTCCTTTGGGATGCCGGATGATTGGAGCCAAGAGGCGCAGTGCATAGCAACAGCTGTGGCTATTGTGCGAGCTGCCATTTCAGCTACATCTAGAGATACCTACAGAGCCATCTGAGCAATCAGTTGTCCTTCGTCTACTAAGTATTTTAACTGTGCATGCTTTTCTTCAGGTAAGTATTTCATTAGCTCATTGGATTTCCCCATAATTATCATGATCATATTTGGCCAGTAAGGCGTTATAGTTGGCCACTCTAAATTGCAAGGTTGCTGAGAAATACACCTTGCGTCCAAATAGGTCCAAATGTTTGCTGTCTTTATCACCTGGAGTGGATTTAGGCTGGGCTTCTTTGTTCTTGTTGTGCACTGCATCCACAATCAGAGAGTTGTGGGGAGGGTGGGTGAATAAAAACTCCATATTCTTTAATGGTACATAATATTTCCTGTCAACCCTCTTGGAAGTTGGAGGGACTGATGCTCATGTTTGCCAGATTGCATCAGCAGGTTGCATTACAGCATCATTAATTGGCAAGGCTACTTTAGTATTGTCAGTAGTGTGTAGAATCTGGAGTAACTTATGTTGAGTCTCCTTGACTTCTTGTAAAGGTATGTCTTGCAATAATGCTACCCCTCTGAATACATCTTGAGACTGTTTAAAGTTGTTTGCTGTGGTTGGAGGAGGTGACGAGGATGAACTATGGGCAGGGGAAGTCTCCTCCTCAATGCCGTCATCTGATGTTTCAAGGACTTTGTCATGGGCAAGTGACTGTGAAACAGGTTTGTCACAGGTTATGGCTGATATTGATGGCATGTGTTGCTGAAAGCTGTGGGATGTGCCTGGATCTCTTGTGCTATGTGAGCGGGAAGATCTCTGAGAGAGAATCTTAATTTGTTCAATCCATTCTCTCATGGTTTTCTCAATCTGGGACAGTGATTTCAGTGGAGCTATAGATTCTCTTCTGTGTGGGGAGGATTGATATGGAGAGAAGTCCCCCTCATGTGAGCCTTCCTCCTTGTCACTTGATAGTGGAGTATGAATAAGTGAAGTAGAAGATTGTGATGCCTGCATACAAGGTGATCTATTAGTACCATAGAGTGGAGAGGGAGAAGGAGTGTCATCCTGTGCCTGGTGCCAAGAGTGTACTACTGGAGCTGAGGTTGAGTGTTGTCTCTGTGTGGTTGTCAGTACCATGGTTCTAGGTTTCTCTTTTGTTGGTGCCGATGGTGGTGATGGCACCAAGAGTGGCGCCAAGGATGACTTTCAGCATCAATTTCGCTGGTGTAGATGCAGCTGTAGCTGGTGCTGGGTTTTGGCTCTGTACTGATGAGGCCTTGGTTCCGGCAATGCTGGCAGAGGTAGGTTCCACAGTTGAACTCTCCCCTTGAGGTGAATGGCATGGGAGGTAAAGACCTGGCTGGAGACTGCTTCACTTTTGGCACGTCTCTAACCAGCAAGGTCGTTACTCTCTTCCGTTTCGAGTTGGAAGTTTGAGCTGGAGTGGTGCCCCTGTCTCCGGTCTTGGAGGTAGGCTGTTTGGACTTCTCCATTAAAATAAGTTTGAGGTGGAGATCTCTGTCCCGTCAAGTATGTGCCTTAAATTTGGAACAATGCATACACTTAGCCAGGATATGGCCCTCTTCTTGACACCTTACACAAAGAGCATGCCCATCTGAAATCGGGATAGCTTTTCTGCAGAAATTGCACCTCTTGAACCCCGGTGATCCAGGCATTTTGAATTTTGTGGGAAGATGGTACTCCCTCACTAAGTATACTAATGCGAGGAAAGAATGATAATTTTTTTTTAACTATAGACAATATCTATCTTAACTAAAGGTTACTATGACTAAAACTATGACTAAAGTTGCTAATTTTCTGTTTGTTTGTTTATCTTAAGGAGAAAGGAGAGCTGCAGAGCTCCGACGCAGGCCAGGGACAGTTGAGAAGGAACTGAGGGAGTTGGGCTGCATGAGCGGTGGTTAGGGCACCAACAGCGCCACGAGACACCACCTGCACATGTGCAGCCCCTACAGGCACTGCTGCACAAATCTCCAATCGATGGCGCTGGGGTGCACTGAGACCTGAAGTGGAGCACCCATAGGGAGAACACTTGAAGAAAAAGCTGCTGTTGTTCTATTTAGGGGATTGATTTCCCAATAATTCAAATAATTCAATCAGCCATCATGAGACAGACTTTATTTTCCACTGTACACAAGTCCATGCCTATCTTGTTCCATGGCTGATCTGCTCTTTCACGCATCATGCGTGGTTTGCTTTGCAGATTTGCTCGGAATTTGTTACAAATACTGCACAGCCTTTGACCTCACTGCTTCTATCTGGAGAGTACAGGACATCTCAGAATGTTGAAGCCATGGGAAAAGCTCTCTTGAAGCCATAATGTTTTTGGAACTGTCAAAGAATCACAAAAAAAGGGCAAACACTCTTGAGGTATATCTACACTGCAAGTGCAGTGTCACTGTATCATGGCCCGGAATGCCTGTGCTAATTGTAATTTAACTAGCACACAATCTGAATACAAGCCCAAAGGGACACACGCCCAGGTTACTAGCTCATGGTGAATCCCAGACAACCACAGTTTACACTACTGTCAACACTCGTACTAGTCAGAGTAAAACTAGCACAGATATGCTTACCCATGCTCCAATCACACCTTCACTTACAGTGTACTCAGAATCCTAGAGCAGAGCTCTAGAGAGGCAAGTTCAGCCACTGATAGTAAACCTTTCTTTAGCAATTATAAGATAGTTTTTATATTTTGTACTAGATACTATTAATGACTGCTTCTTGGAACAGCTAGTCCTAGCCCACAAGGGGCAAGACAATTCTTCATTTAGTCCTAAGTGACTCCCTCTGAAGCATCTGGCAGCAGCCTCTCCCAGAAGACAGGATCCTAGGCTAGATGGGCCAGTGGTCTAACCCAGTATAGCTGTATTTATGCTCTTGTGTTACAAATGTAAGCTAGGGGGAGTGGTAGATACCCTGGAAGGGAGGGATAGGATACAGAAGGACCTAAACAAATTGGAGGATTGGGCCAGAAGAAGTATGATGAAGTTCAACAAGGACAAGTGCAGAGTCCTGCACTTAGTACAGAAGAATCCTATGCACAGCTACAGACTGGGGACTGACGAGCTAGGCAGCAGTTCTGCAGAAAACACCCCAGGGGTTACAGTGGATAAGAAGCTGGATATGAGTCAGCAGTGTGCCCTGGTTGCCAAGAAGGCTAATGGCATATTGGACTGCATTAGTAAGAGCATTGCCAGTAGATCGTGGGAAGCAATTATTCCCCTCTATTCGGCATTGGTGAGGCCGCATTTGGAGTATTATGTCCAGTTTTGGGCCTCCCACTACAAAAAGGATGTGGACAAGTTGGAGAGAGTCCAGTGGAGGGCAACAAAATTGACAAGGGGGCTGGAGCACAAGACTTATGAAGAGAGGCTGAAAGAACTAGGCCTGTTTAGTCTGCAAATGAGAAGAATGAGGGGGGATTTGATAGCGGCCTTTAACTACCTGAAAGGGGGTTCCAGGGAGGATGGAGCTAGGCTGTTTTCAGTGGTGGCAGATGACAGAACAAGGAGCTATGGTCTCAAGTTGCAGTGGGGGAGGTCTAGGTTGGACATTGGAAAAAGTTTTTCACTAGGAGGGTGGTGAAGCATTGGAATGGGTTACCTAGGGAGGTGGTGGCATCTCCATCTTTAGGGGTTTTTAAGCTGAGGCTTGACAAAACCCTGGCTGGGATGATTTAGCTGAGGATAGTCCTGCTTTGAGCAGGGGGTTGGACTAGACACCTCCTGAGGTCCCTTCCAGCTCTAATATTCTATGATTCTATGTCTGGGCATTTCAGAAACTGCTGCTTGGTGGGAAGGGAAGCAAAACAGGAATCTCTGGAGAAGGAGGGATTCTCTTTAAACTTGAAGAAGACAATCTCCTTTATTAGCTGTGAGCACTGAACGAGCCCTGCACTGTGACCTTTCAGACCAGCCTGACATCACTTGGCTGCAGTGAATTAGTCGGCTGCAGGCAACGTTCTGTCCTGTGTTTGTCAGCCTCTCCCACAGAACCAATAAAGAGACAGGGTGGGGGTGCAAATATCTTTTATTGGACCAGTTTCTGTTTGCGAGACAGACAAGCATTTGGTCCAATAAAAGATATTACCTCACTCACCTTCTCTCTGTAATGTCCTGGGACCAACACAGCTACAACAACATACAGAACCAAAAAGTGCACATTCAGGAAAACCTAAAAGCTCCACAAATACTTCAAAAGAGAGCTACTCTGCACTCCTGTAAGGTCCAGTCCATATACTTTGCATCCTCCTAAATTTCCACTGACGTCAGTAATGAAGGAACAGAGTTCGTAGGCCTTTGGAAATGTGGATTTGATTCTGCAATACGGTGTCTTGCTTCATCCTCTTAACGTTGTAACCCCAGGAACTCGGAAGTAAAAACAGTATATGTAAGTATATCATTTCAACACATCTTCACAATATTGACTTCATTTGGGTTTCTATCATTTTCATGGACAGGATGTGATCCTACTGCATTATCTTTACCAAACTCCAGAAATTCATAAATACCAAGGTCAGAAGGAATCGTGATCATCTAGTCTGACCTCCTGTGTAACACATGCCCGAGACATGCCCCAAAACAATTCCTGCTTGAACTAGAGCAGATCTTTATTAAAAATTCCAGTTTGATTTAAAAATGTCATAGAGAATCCACCATATCCCATGCTAAGTAGTTCTAAGGGATAGTCCTGCTCTGAGCAGGGGTTGGACTAGTTGAACTCCTGAGGTCCCTTCCAACTCTAATATTCTATGATTCTATGATTCTATAATGGTTAATTACCAACACTGTTAAAAATGTACACCTTATTTCCAGTCTGAATTTGTCTAGCCTCAACCACTCGATCAAGTTATACCTTTCTCTGCTAGACTGGCGAGTCCTCTATCATCAAATCTCTATGCCTTTGTAAGTACTTATAAATTGTGATCAAGTCACTCCCTAACTGTCTCTTTGGTAAGCTAAATAGATTGAGCTCCGTGGCTATGTCTACACTACAATTAGTCACCCAAAGCTGGCCCATGATCTGACCTGGGCCCATGGGGCACAGGCTGCGGGGCTGTTTAATTGCAGTGTAGACTTCTGGGCTCAGGCTCCAGGATCCTGTGAGGTGGGAAGGACTGAGTGTTTGGGCTGCAGTCTGAGACCAGAAGTTTATGCTGCAATTAAATAGACTCTTAGCTCAAGCCCTGAGAGCACAAATCAGCTGGCATGGGCCAGCCGTGGGTTGTTACTCACACTATACACGTACCTTATAGTGAGAGACTTAGAAGGTAAATTTCTAATCTTTAAATCATTCTCGTGGCTCTTCTCTGAACACTATAGAATGTTCCAATAGCCTTCTTGTATTGTGGACACAAGAACTGACACAGTATCTCAGCAGTGGTCACACCAGAGCCAAATACAGAGGTAAAATAATCTCTCTACTTCTACTCAAGATTACCCTGTTTATACATCCCAGGATCACATTAGCTCTTTTGGCCACAGCATCACACTGAGAGTTCACGTTCAGCTGATTATCCACGTCTCCAAACTCTTTTTCAGAGTCATTGCTTCCCCAGGTAGAGTCCCCCATCTTGTAAGTGTGGCTGACATTCTTTGTTCCTAGGTTTAGACATTTATATTTTACCATATTAAAACACATATTGTTTGCTTTCACCCAGCTTATTAAGCAATCCAGATCAGTCTGTATCAGTGACCTGGCCTCTTAATTATTTATCTTTCCCTCAAATGTATGTTTTCTTCCAGTTCATTGATAACAATGTTAAATAGTGCTGGGCCAACAACAGATCCCTGTGGCTACTAAAGCATACCTACTCAATGATGATTCCCGGTTTACAGTTACATTTTGAGAGTTATCAAATAGCCAGCTGTTGATCCATTTAATGTGTGTCCTGGTAATTTTATATTGGTTTCGTTTTTAATCAAAATGTCATGCTGTACCAAGTCAAATGCCTTACAGAAGTCTATTATGTTAATACTATTCCCTTTATTAATCAAACTTCTAATCTCATCAAAGAAAAGTAGCAAGTTAGTTTGACAAGATCTATTTTCCAGAATCCTGTGTTGATTACATTAATTACATTAACCTTCTTTAATTCCCTATTAATCATTGATCTTCTAACTCTTCCTGCTCTTCACTATTTAAGTGTCTTTTTATATATTTGAGTAAAGCAAAGTGGCTTTTTGCTGCAGTTTAGAGTCATAGAATTTCAGGCCAGAATGGACCACCAGATCATCTAGTCTGACCTGTATATCACAGGCCACCAACTCCACTGAGCACCCATACATACTTGGGAACTCTTAGCTGGTTTCCATTGCTAATATGTAAAGCTCTCTCACATCCTCCTTCCCGCCAAAGAATGCCAAGTGATAATTCATGTTAGTCCATTTGATTATCGTGATACATGGCTGGGGCATCAGTGAGTCTTTTGTCTCTGAAGAACTAGTCTGTGCCCACTTTTCTAACTCTGGAACATGTCACAGAAATGTTTTACAGGAGAATCCTATAACGTGACATACCATATCACCACACATTTTCAAATGATACCTTCCAAGGCACACTTTGTACAAAATTTAACACAGTTTTGAAAAAAGAATGAACATAGAGGTCAGTCTGTCATAGAGACCAAAGCATTACAGCCCACAGGAGACTAGACTATTATGTGCCACAGGCAGAGAATAGGTGGGACCAAGGTGCACCACTGCCTGAGGCCCCCACAATGGCAGGGAAATTATTAAGTGAGAAATACCCAGATAATCCTGGCAAATGACTCACACCCACATGCTGCAGAGGAAGGAGTAAAGCCCACAAGATTATGACCAGCCTGACCTGGGGGAAAATTCCTTCCTGGCCCCACATATGGTGATCAGTTTGACTGTGAGCATGTGAGCAAGAAACAGCCAACCACCTGAGAGAGAGAGAGTGCTCGGTGCTATCTCAGAGCAATCCTGTCAGATTTCTGGCTGAATCAGGGACGTTCGTCTTGTACTCTGATTGCCAGAGTCACTCACAAAAGTTTACAGAAAATAGCTCTATAATTTTGCCTTATATTTTGCAGATGTAACTCATGTTCCAGAATAGCAGGTGACTGTCACAGAGGTATCATCTGCTGATAAAATGGAGTTATATGAAGAGAAGCAGCAAGAGGGGAAGCAGAAAAGCAAGAGGTGCAAATAAATCCAAAAAAAAAAATCAATGACATGATCTATGAATTCACCTCTTTGGATGAAGAAGGGACTCGATATTAAAAGGCAGCCATGCCCCTGAACAGTGGCAGGATAAAAATAGTTCTTTCCCCCTCCACAAAGAGCCTCCTTGTGTATATCAGAATCTGATCTGGCTGCAGTGATGGAAACACATGGTTATGGTTTTTTATAGCTGTGAGCCCTGCCAAACCAAAACAGTTCAGAGAAAGCCAGCTGGATTCAATTTCTTCTAGGGCTGCTACCACAGAACTAGGTGCTGTCTGTACAAGCCCACCAAAGACCCTGGCATGTACTTGCATTGCTAGCGTGTGCCAAGGTCTATGCTGCGGTGTCTTCACTGTTATTTTTAGCCATGCTGGTTGACTCATGCTAGGGTAGCCCTGAACGGGGAATGTCAGGGTTTGATTTACTTGTTCCCTGTCACTTCAGGGATTGAAGGGCTTCTGTTGGGCTCAAAGCGAATTGCTCTGGTTGCAGCAGCAGACTTTTGTGTGCTCTCAAAGTCTGAGAAGCCAGGGGGCTTGTGGAAGCTGTTTGTTTGTTATACAGATTTAATTTTTTGTATTAAAGCTAATGTTAAAGTTATCTATACATGGGTTAAGGCAAGAGTTTCTATGCATCAGAGTATAATGCTTAAATTATCCAAAAGTACAAAGTTTGGTTTAAAAGTTATAAAATATATATAGTATATAACCTGCAATATCCCAAATTAAGGGTAATCCATTTAACAATGCAGATAAAATATTAGCCGCTGAATATTCAGGTGCCTCACGCATAAAAAGTTATAGTAAGGGTAGCTTGCAGAGAGCAAATATAGCAATGGGTTCATAGAATCACAGAATATTAGGGTTGGAAGGAACCTCAGGAGGTCATTTAGTTCAACCCCCTGCTCGAAGTAGGACCAACCCCAACTAATCATCCGAGCCAGGGCTTTGCCAAGCCGCACCTTGAAAACCTCTCAGGATGGAGATTCCAGCACCTCCCCAGGTTGTCCCTCTGCAAGTGAGAATATTAGGGTAGGCTGTCCCTCGGTAAATGCAATCCATCAGAAAAGCCTTTCAGGCTGGGTCTACACTGACAGCGGCAAATTCGCCACCATTAGATCGATTGCTCTGGATCGACTGAGCGGTCTGTATAGACGCACTCAATCAATCCAGCAAGCGACACAGGAAAACCACCCCGGCAAGTGGCGTAGCGCTGCATCGAAGGGAACGCAGTTCCCTTCCATGCAGCGCAGTCTGGACGGCGCTCAGAGGAGACACTGCAAAGTCAACGGGAGATACGCAAGTGATTTACATCACTTGCATATCTCCTGTTGACTGCCGCTGAATTGCAAAGGTAAGTGTAGACTGGGCCAATGTTACTTCCCTGGCTGTTCTCTGAACCCTATATAAAGTTTCAACATCCTTCTTGTATTGTGGACAACAGAACTGGACACAGGATTTCAGCAGAGGTCCCACCAGGGCTAAATAAAAAGGTAAAACAACCTCTTCCCTCCTACTCAAAATCCCCGTTTAGGCATCAAAGAATCGCATTAGCCCTTTTGGTCACAGCATCATCCTGGAAGCTCATGTTCAGCTGATTATTCACCGTGACTCATAATCTTTTTCAGAATCACTGCTACCCAGGATATGGTCTCATATACTGTAAGTATGGCCTACATTCTTTCTTCCTAGATATATATACCGTATTTTTCGCTCCATAAGACGCACTTTTTTTCCCCCAAAAGTGGGAGGAAAATGCCTGTGCGTCTTATGGAGCGAATGTTCTTTTTTTTTAGCTGCTGCGGGGCGCGGGTGGGGGGGGGTGCTGGTAAACATTTGCAGAGTGAGCGGCAGCGGAGCGGGGCACGGGTAGGGGGGGCGCCGGTAAACATTTGCAGAGTGAGCGCCAGTGGGAACGTAATGGGACGGAACTATAGACTGCGCTCCCCAAACCCACCGCTGTGTTTCAAGTTCCCTCTGCAGCTGCTGATCCGCTCCCTGCCGGATTGGCACTGCAACTTGCTGACACCTCCCCAGCCACTGACCCAAACCCCTCACCTAACCCCCCTCCCTAGCTTCTGACATTTTTTCTTATTTTCCTCCTTAAAACCCTAGGTGCGTCTTATGGTCAGGTGCGTCTTATGGAGCGAAAAATACGGTATTTACTTATAGCCCTGTTAAAATACATATCGTTTGCTTGTGCCCAGTTCACTAAGCAATACAGATCATTATGTAACACTTCGCCAATTTTTGTGTCATTTTCAGACTTTATCAGGGACGATTTTATGTTTTCTTTCAGGTCATTGATAAAACTGTTAAAAAGTACAGGGCCAAGAACTGATCCTGGTGGGATCCCACTGGAAATAAACCTGCTGAAAGTTTGTTATCATCATCATATGATGAGATGACGACATTCGTTTTTCCCCAAAATGGAACAGAAATATTTATTGATCACTTCTGCCTCTTCTGCATTATTACTGATAATTCTACCATTTCCATCTAGTAAAGGACCAATACCATAGTCAGGATCCTTTTTGTTCCTAATATGCTTTTAAAAAAACCTTCCTCATGTCCTTAACTCTGCTGGCCATAGAGTTCTCTGTGAGTCATAGAATCATAGAATATTAGAGTTGGAAGGGAGCTCAGGAGGTCATCTAGTACAACCCCCTGCTCAAAGCAGGACTATCCTCAGCTAAATCATCCCAGCGAGGGTTTTGTGAGCTTAAAAACCTCCAAAGATGGAGATGCCACCACCTCTCCAATGCTTCACTGCCCTCCTAGTAGAAAACTTTTTCCTAATGTCCAACCTAGACCTCCCTCGCTGCAACTTGAGACAATTGCTCCTTGTTCTGTCATCTGCCACCACTGAAAAAAGCCTAACTCCATCCTTCCTGAAACCCCCTTTCAGGTAATTAAAGGCTGCTATCAAATCCCCCCTCATTCTTCTCTTCTGCAGATTAAACAGGCCTAGTTCTTTCAGCCTCTCCTCATAAGTCTTGTGCTCCAGCCCCCTAATCATTTTTGTTGCCCTCTGCTGGACTCTCCAACTTGTCCACATCCCTTTTGTAGTGGGGGGCCCAAAACTGGACACAATACTCCAAATGCAGCCTCACTAATGCCAAATAGAGGGGAATAATCACTTCCCACGATCTGCTGGCAATGCTCTTACTAATGCAGTCCAATATGCCATTAGCCTTCTTGGAAACCAGGGCACACTGCTGACTCATATCCAGCTTCTTATCCACTGTAACCTCTGGGGTGTTTTCTGCAGAACTGCTGCCTAGCTCATCAGTCCCCAGTCTGTAGCTGTGCATAGGATTCTTCTGTACTAAGTGCAGGACTCTGCACTTGTCCTTGTTGAACTTCATCATACTTCTTCTGGCCCAATCCTCCAATTTGTTTAGGTCCTTCTGTATCCTATCCCTCCCTTCCAGGGTATCTAATACCCTAGCTTAGTGTCATCTGCAAACTTGCTGAGGGTGCAATCTACCCCATCCTCCAGATCATTAATGAAGATGTTGAACAAAACCAGCCCCAGGACCGATCTCTGGGGCACTCCGCTTGTGACCGGCTGCCAGCTAGACATGGAGCCATTGATCACTATTCGTTGAACCCTATGCTCTAGCCAGTTCTCTATCCATTTTATAGTCCATTCATCCAACCCATACTTTTTTAACTTGCTTATAAGAATATTGTGGGAGACCATATCAAAAGCTTTGCTAAAGTCAAGGTATATCACGTCCACCACTTTCCCCACATCCACAGAACCAGTCACCTCTTCATAGAAAGCAATCAGGTTGGTCAGGCATGACTTGCCCTTGGTGAATCCATGTTGACTGCTCCTGATCACCTTCCTCTCTTTTAAGTGCCTTAAAATGGATTCCTTGAGGACCTGCTCCATGATTTTTCCAGGGATTTAGGTGAGGCTGACCAGCCTAGAGTTTCCTGGATCCTCTTTCTTCCCTTTCTTGAAGATGGGCACTATATTTGCTTTTTTCCAGTCATCAGGAACCTCCCTCAGTTGCCATGAGCTTTCAAAGATAACAGCCAATGGCTCTGAAATCACATCAGCTAACTCCCTCAGCACCCTTGGGTGCATTGCATCTGGCCCAATGGACTTTTGTATGTCCAATCTTTCTAAATAGTCTTGGACCTGTTCCTTCAGCACTGCAGGATGTTCACCTCCTCCCCATTCTGTGCTACCCAGTGCAGTAGTCTGGGAACTGACCTTGTCAGTGAAGACAGAGGCAAAAAAGGCATTGAGTTCCTCAGCTTTCTCCACCTCCTCTGTCACGAGATTGCCTCCTCCATTCTCTAAGGGGCCCACACTTTCCCTAATCTTCCTCTTGTTGCTAACATACCTGTAGAAACCCTTCTTGTTCCCCTTCACATCTCTTGCTAGCTGCAACTCCAGCTGTGCTTTGGCCTTCCTGATCTCATTCCTGCATGTTCGAGCAGTATTTTTATAATCCTCCCTAGTCATCTGACCAAATTTCCACTTTTTGTAAGCTTCTTTTTTGTGTTTAAGCTCCAATGACTTCTTTGTTAAGCCAAGCTGGTCGCCTACCACACTTGCTATTCTTTCTGCACATCGGGATGGTTTGTTCCTGTGCCCTCAATAAGGTTTCTTTAAAATACAGTCAACCCTCTTGGATTCCTTTCCCCCTCATATTAGTCTCCCAGGGGATCCTGCCCATCAGCTCCTTGAGGGAATCAAAGTCTGCTTTTCTGAAGTCCATGGTCCGTATCCTGCTGTTCTCCTTTCTTCCTTTTGTCAGGATCCTGAACTCAACCATGTCATGGTCACTGCTGCCTAGGTGGTCACCCACTTCTACTTCCCCTCCAAATCTTCCCTGTTTGTAAGCAGCAGGTCAAGAGCAGCACGACCTCTAGTTGGTTGCTCCAGCACTTGCACCAGGAAGTGTCCGCAACACTGTCCAAAAACTTCCTGGATTGTTTGTGCCCTGCTGTGTTGCTTTTCCAGCAGATGTCAGAGTGCTTGAAGTCCCACATGAGAATCAAGTCCTGTGAACTGGAAAGTTTCCCTAGTTGACTGAAGAAAGACTCATCTACCTCATCCTCCTGGTCTGGTCTATAACAGACACCCAGCACAACATCACCCTTATTGTCCTTGCTTCTAAGCTTAACCCAGAGACTCTCAACTGGCGTATCTCCAGTTTCACACAGGAGCTCAGAGCAATCATAGTGCTCTCTTACATACAGTGCAACTCCTCCACTCTTTCTCCTCTGCCTGTCCTTCCTGAACAGCTTATACCCATCCATGACAGTGTTCCAGTCACGTGAGTTATTCCACCAAGTCTCAGTTATTTCAATTATGTCATGGTTTCTTGACTGCCAGGACTTCCATTCCTCCTGCTTGTTTCCCATGCTTCTTGCATTTGTCTACAGGCACTTGAGATAACTAGCTGATTGCCCTACTTTCTTAGTACGAATCAGGAGGTCTCCCCTGTTGCACCCTCCTCTTTCTGCTTCCTTGTGGTGTCCCACTTCCATGCTTACCTTTGGGCTTAGGTCTCCATTCCCCATCGAACCTAGTTTAAAGCCCTCCTCACAGTTAGCAAGCCTGTCTATGAAGATACTCTTCCCTCTCTTCGTTAAGAGAATCCTGTCTCTTCCTAGTAATTCTTCTTTCTGGACAACAGCCCATGATCGAAGAATCCAAAGCCCTCTCTCCGACACCACCTGCATAACCATGCATTTACTTCTGCAATGCAACGGTCCCTACCTGGGCCTTTTCCTTCAACCGGAAGGATGGACAAGAACACCACTTGTGCCTCAAACTCCTTTATCTTTCTTCCCAGAGCCACATAGTCCGCAGTGATCCGCTCAAGGTCGTTCTTTGCAGTGTCATTGGTGTCCACATGGAGGAGGAAGGGGTAGCAGTCTGAAGGCGTGATGAGTCTCGGCAGTCTCTCTGTCACAGCCTGAATCCTAGCTCCAGGCAAGCAGCACACTTCTCTAGTTTCCCATTCCAGACGCCAGATGGATGATTCCCGACCACCATCACCCTTCTCTTCCTCTTGGGAGTGGTGGTTGTGGAACCCCCATTCCTAGGACAAGGCACCCCTTGCCCTCTGATCAACAGTGTCTCCTTCTGATCCATTCCCTCAGATGAGTCTTGGAAATCATTCTCTGCCATAGTACCTGTGCAGAGAGCCTGAAAACGATTCCGTACCTCTATCTGCACGGTGGGCATATGGGTTCTCTTTCTTCGGGAAGTCACATGCTGCCAATTTTTTTCCCCGTTCTTCTGTTTCCCCTTCACTGCCTTCTGAATTTTCCTCACACTGTGCCTGTAGTAACAAATCATGTCTTTGATCGAGAAAGACCTCATTTTCTTTAATGCAACGCAGGGTTGATATTTTGGTCTCCAGACCTTTCACCTTCTCTTCCAATATGGAAACCAGCCTGCACTTCATACAGATGAAGTTTGGCTCTATCCTGTGGGAGGAAGACAAACATAGCACATCTAGTGCAGGTGACAACAGCAGATCCCTCACTCTCCATATCTTCCCTCTGAGAGCCTCCTCAAATGCTGTTATTTACTGCTCAGCTAAGTCTGAAAGGCAAAAACCCTCTGTGGGCTCTCCCCGAAGGCAAACTCCCTGGCAAACTCCACCTGTTTGCCTCTCCTCTGTTCACAGCTCACTCGGTTCGCAGCTGGCTGCTTCTTATAAGGCTGCTGCCTCGAAGCAGTTACCCCAGTTCAGCGCCTCCCTCTGCAATCAACCACTTAAGGCCTACCTGGAACAAAGCACTCCCAATTCACACTTTTCATTTAATCAATCAAGCAATCACCCGCACGGCCCACTGCCACAGTCCCTGTAACTGCACCAGTCACAATCACACGCAGTCAACTGTAACTTGCACCAGTCAAACAAATGGTCCCTCAGATACTCAGCCCTCAAGCACACAACACATCTCCCCTCATGTAGCACTCACCTGGGCTCCTCTGGGACAGATCCCAGGTAAACTCTGCCTGTTTGTCTCTCCTCTGTTCGCAGCTCAGTTGGTGCTCACTCGGTCCCTTTGCTTCTCTTACCAATTTTCTGTTATTCCTCCCAGCTGATTTATATTCATTACTACCAACTTTCTCTTTCTTCCATTTGTTATACGTATATTTTTATATCTGCCTTCACTTTCCCTCTAAACAAGGAGGAAGAGGGATCACAGGCCACTGCAAATCAGATCCCATCACAGGCTGACTGAGCACTTGAGGCTAACTTTGAGTTGCTATCAACCTGGGCTAAGTCTGGACTGCTCTGTAACCAGTTAGGAATCCCCTGAGACACCCAATCCCTAAGAAATGGATTTTAAGTAGGAGATTTAAAAGCTTCACTCTGTTTATATTACATCAAATGCATTTTCACCCACAGTCACACCCACTTTGTTTGGAAAGAAAATAAGCCAAGATGCAAATGCTCCTACACGTTCAAAGCAAAGCTATTGCCTGATACACTATCTCCCTCTTGCCATCTCTAAGCAGTTAAGATGGGCTCTGAATTGGAAATGATTCACCCTGATGATGAGTCTTCCATAGGCTGAAGGAGAGATGGAGCATTAGGGTGCATTTTTTGCATGGCGTTGTGGCCCCTGGTGTGAAACCCCTCCAGTGTCCCTTTTCATTGGTGAGTGAGCTCCAGTCTCACGGCTGCCCAGAAGGGAAGCCTGGCTCTGTGATTCAGGCAGAATCTGCTTTGCTTTTCAGTTTCAGACCCTCATTCCCTTCAAAGGAAATCTGTGACATGAGAGCACAAAGACAGCTGGGTTCAAGGACGCAGACTCCTTGCCCTCCAGGGTCATGACAGGAATCAGCATCCAAGCTGAGACAAAGACAAGACAAGGGGCAGGGGTCTGGATCATTTTTTACTCCAAGACCCCAAATTCCACTGCCTACCTGGAGAAAGATGTCTCACCCTGCCCACTGGAGCAGCAGCAGTGCCTAAAGGACACGGCTAGGCATGCGCAGGCGTGGGTTCTATTCCAGGCCCTACCATGATCTGCACTGGCAGCCTAGGCCACCTCACATGTGATTCCCCACCACTACCGTCTGTCTGTCTTGTCTATTTAAAATCCCAGCTCTCTGAAGCAGGGACCGGCTCAGTGTCACCAGCCTCAAGTGTGCAAAAATCAGAGTGACTTAAAAATAACTATTTAAAAAAACATGTTTGAAAATGAAAACTGAGATTCTCATGTAAGCTGGGAATTTAAGAAAAGCACCAAATATTGCACCAGATCCAAAATGTTGTGCCTCAGGGTTCTTGGCTTTCCTTCCTGGCTTTGAGAGAAGATTGTGTCTGGTAGATACAGACAAAAAATCCAAGTACAGCAGCACCTCTGGGTAGGGAGCCACAGTGTGCCAGAAGCCTCTAACTAGTGACACTCCCCAGCCCCCATTTCTTTCAAGAAAAATCATGTGGCAAAGTAGATAAGGCCTATTATACCAGGCCTGGTCTACACTAGGAATTTACATCAGGATAGCCCTGGTCTCTCAAGGGTGTGAAAAACCATAGGGACACAGCTAAACCAACCTAAACCCCAGCACTACTTTGAGAGAAGAATTAGGCCTTATTTACACTAGCACTTATGTCTGCAAAACTTTTGTCACTCAGGGGTGTGAAAAAATGTAAGTGCTTGTGTGAACAGCGCTATGTCAGGGAGACACTCTCCTGCAGACCTAGTCAAAACACCTAAAGGAGCAGGGACCGCTATGTCTGTGGGAGAGCTCTCTCCTGTGGACATAACATGCTGCACAAGTGCTGTACCGATACAGAGCACTAAACTAGCCCTTAGGCTTGTCTACACCACCTCTCTTGTTAGTATAATTTATGTCACTCAGGTGAGTGTTGGCCGCAGCTCTTACTCTGCCTTGGTCCAATGTCTGCTGATTCCCACCCAGGCCTTGAGGCACTGCACAAGAGCATCTGTTAGTCGCGCAGTAGGAATCCAGACCTGATGCACAAGGCTGCTGCAAAAACTAGGACCCAACATCTGGATCCCGCCAAATTTTGTACATCAACCCAGAACTTGCACCACCCAAACAGAGACCAAGTATGCTCCCTCCTCCATGAAATATACCTGGGCTTGATGCAAGAAAGGGAAAAATCTTTCACGCACCCCTGCATGCTCCTGAGACCAGCTCACTTTTGGCTGCATGCCCGCCCCCGATCACTGCCTAACGCAGCGCCGATGCCTCTCCTCGTCGCCCCCAGGCAGGGTAGCTGGATCCCACGTTACCACGGCATTCGCGTCCCCCGTGGGGGCTGAGAGGAAGCGCCGCAGCACAGCGCGGGGCTGCGCGGCGAGACCGGACTGGCTGAGCTGAGGCTCGCTGCAGGCGCCGGGCGGGCCGGGCTCCGGGCTGCGCTGCGCTGCCGAGCCGGACCCTCGCTTCGGGCTCCAGCGTGGGGCGCAGGGGCGGCTGGGTCGTTCTCCGCCCAGGCGCTGGGAGCGGGGCCGCAGGGCTGGGGCAGAGGGTCTGCTCCGGCTCGGGCCGGGCTCGCCGCTCCCCAGGCAGCAGCTTGGATCGGCCGCGAGGGGCGAAGATCCCGCAGCAGCGACTCCGCAGCGCAGCGCGCGGCTCTTGGCACTGCCGCGCCGGGCCGGGCCCCGGGCGCCGCCGCTGTCCGCCGGGAAGGGCTGCGGGGCCAGAGCCAAGGAGCGGAGCCCGGGGTCCCGCGACCCTCCAGGGCGCCCGGAGCGCGGCTTGCGCCCGACCTTCGCAGGGGCTGGCGCGGGGGCCGCAGGCGCTGGCTGGCTGCGCAGGACCGGCGGAGCGCCCCGCACGGCGCAGCGGGCGCTGGGGCCGCGACGCGTCCGCTCCCCGCCGGGCGGCGCCGCCCGCAGCGCTCAGGGCTCAGCCCGCTCCCGGGCGGCGGCCGCCGGAGAGGGCGCGGAGCTGCGGCGCGACAGGGAATCGGCGCCGGTAAGTGTCCCTGCGCGGGCAGCGGGGAAGGCGAGGCGGCGGGCTGCCCCAGTGCAGCCGGCGCGGGGCACAGAGCGGATCCGGCGGGCGCCGCGGGCTGCTGGGCATTATCTGCACGTGGGCTAGGCTCTCCGGCAGGCCGGGGCTTGTCAGGGGAAGACGGGGACGCTCCTCCCACCCCCAGAGCAGCTGCTCCCTCCAGGATGTCAGCACGTGCCTCGACCCAGGCCCAGGGCGTGGCTGTTCTCCGAGGCCCAGGCGGGTGCGAATGTGGGAGAAGAGTTGAGGGCCGAGATCCTAGTTTTCCCTTCTCAGGAAAGGGGTAGAGATATTAGGGTCACATGAGACTTTTCTGAGCAGGAGTCTAACCTCCTGCGTAGCGCAGATCAGAGCCCCCAAGGATTCTTGCATCCAGGCCACAACTTCTGGGGGGTGAGAGCAGATCTTTTAGAAGACAGCAACCTGGATTTAAAGCCGCGGGTGACAGACATTTTAACCCCTCCCTCGGTAATCTTTTCCCAGTGTTGATCACCAGAGCTGGTCAAAAATTGGTCAACAAAACTTTTTCCATCAAAACCAGTGTTTTGTCAACACCAAAGTGTTTCATGGAAGCGTATTGGTTTCAGTGGCAATGTCAGGAGGGTTTCCAAGGTTAGTCAGGGGGAGATTGCCACCCACACCAGAAGATCCAAGACGGAGGGGACTGCCTACAATGGCTGGTAGTTGGTTTGCAACTGCTAGCAGCAAGTCTCACCAGTGGCTGGTGATGGGACACTAGAAGGGGAGGGCTCTGAGTTACTACAGAGAATTCTTCCCAGGTGTCTGGCTGGTGGGTCTTGTCCACATGCTCAGGGTTTAAGTAATCTCCATATTTGGGGACAGGAAGGAGTTTTCCCTGGGTCAAATTGGCAGATGCCCTGCTGGGTTTTTGTCTTTCTTTGCATTGTGGGGCACAGGGTCATTTACAGGTTTAAACTAGTAAATCTCTGCAACTTGGTCTTTAAACCATGATTTGAGGACTTCAGTAACTCAGCCAGAGGTTCAGGGTCTATTATAGGAGTGGGTGGGCCAGGTGCTGTGGCCTGCGATGAGACTAGATGATCCTTTCTCATCTTAAAGTCTCTGAATCTAAAGAGCCTAGGGCTCAGCTGGCTATAGTCAGTCTTTCTCTTCATCTCTTATGTGGGAGCTGGAGCTGATCCCATTGTATAAATAAGCCAATAATCCCTGGAGCAAAAAGAGGGATTCACTGTAGCCTGGTGAGTAGGACACTCGCCTGGGGCCATGCTCTGAAGCAGGCAGAGCAAGGACTTCAAACTGGGCCTTCCCCAGCCAAGGTGGTGCCTTGCCATAATTACCAGCCTATCTTTTGAGGTGAGTCAGTTTCTGTCTCTCTCTCTTTTTTTTTTTCGCCCTGAAAAATTGTTTTCCAGAGCTCTCGGTTTTCTTCTGCCCTGGAACAAAAACAAAGTTAGAAACTCTACATCATTTGTGAGAGGGAACTGTTGTTTTCCAGCCAGCTCTGTTAGTTCCCCTCACTGTTAAAAATGTGCATGGTATTTCCAGTTTGAACTTTGGTGACTTCAGCTTTCAGCCCCTGGATCTTGTTTTGCCTTTGTCTTCTCAATTAACAAGCCCTATAATCTAAAGTGCCTCTTAACCTTCCCTTCACTAAACTAAATAGATAGATGTGCTTTGAGATTTGCTCGCCGGAGCCAGACACATTGCTCCGCACTGGTCTCACTTCCCTGCTCCTAAATGACATCCCCTCATTACTGTGCCTCCAAGAACCATGTTTGTCCTTAGCTCTGGCACCACCCTGGGTGCTCCTGGTTAGGGGCTGTCCATCGTGACCCCTCCGTCCCATTCAGAGTCGCTGCTTTACAGGCAACAGTCTCCCACTCCCATCCTGCAAATTTCACCTATAGTATTTTGTTTATTCCTGGCGTCAGATGGGACCCATTGGACACTGATGCAGCCCTCAGGGCACTGAGGTTTCTACAGCATTCACAGAGCAAGGACAGTTCCTCTTCACACGTCGAAGCTCTGCTTTCCTGATGATTTTCTATTTTATTTTAAAGTGCTCCAAAATGCAAATCTAAGCCTATGCTGCTGCCTACTGGCTAACAGTGGCAAGCATCTAGTGCCTGCCTCTTGCTCACTTTTGGACAGGGGCTCTCTGTGGGGCATTCGCTGATCACAGTGAAACAAGGATTGTTTGAGAGTGGAGCATACAGGAGCCATTGCTTATGATAGTCACATCCTCCTTGATTAATGGGTAACAGTTTTAAAAGCCCATAAGTGATTTAGACTCATAAGCCCCTTTGACTTTCAATGAGAATTAGACTAAGTGCCTAAGAGCTGCTCTGCAGGGGGACATTTTGTCACATTAACATCTGGTTTTATGGTTCAAAATGCCCCATGGCCACACAATACAAAATTTTTTTCAAATGATCTGATGACTTTTTGAGAATTGGCTAACCCGCTTTGAATATGGATTAAGTCCATCTTGGGATGAATTTGTCCAGAAAAGGTTCATGTGGATGCGCCTGCATTTCAGATGAATTTTTCTGCCTCTAGCAGTCCTCCCCTTGTTCCCCCACACTGCACTGATTCACACCTGGATGGATCTGTTTACCTGTGTGCCTGCTGCTGCATTGGGGTCCTGGTGACTGGATAGCCCCTCCCCATTTAAATACTAGCACGAGCCATGTGTGCCCATTTGCAATATCACACTCCAGAGTCACATGCCCATCTCACTATTACAGCAGCCAGGCCATTCAGAAACCTTGTATTTCCCTGAGACCTGGGATAGGAGACAGACCAGTTCTGCCTTAACAGCAGCCCCAGAGTGCTGAGATGTATGACCACCTAGTGAAGGGAGCGTGGCCATGCCAGGGACAAGTTCCAGTGTCACAGCAAAGGAAAGAAGTTGTGGGCCTTCCAACCACATTCCCAATGCCCAACCACTATCACGGAGTACATGCCGGACTGGAATTTGCCACAAAGGCTAGCACCAAACCTCAGGGTTTTGTGGACAGCGCTGATGGCACCAAGAAACCTGGATCCATGCAGGACTCTGATGAGGAGATTTCCACATAAAACCAGGATCTTTTCCCCACACCAGAGACTGAGGCAGACCCCAAGGAAAAGACTGCATCGGAGATGGCAGCGCAGACCCTGGCAGGTGCCTGCTCTGAAAGTGTCGGGGATGAGAGAGCTGCCAGGAAATACCATGCGCTGTGTAAGAATGCAACCATACAGGGTGTTAAACAGCCTCTCCTCTGGGAACCTGATGGCCACTGTCATTTGGGACAGATGTGCACTCAGAGTCATACAGGCATTTCTCTCTCCCTCACCTCCATCCTGACACGCACATGCTCAAAATGGCATCTATGCCAGAGAATTTAAGCTCTACAGCACTGATTTCTCTGAAATATCAAATCCCAAATCCATTGGTCACACTGACACCCCTGAGCTCCCTTTCTCATCCTGCTTAATGTCCCCTCCCCCTCCCAGACAACCCCTCCCCCCATGTGCTTAAAGTAGCATCTGTGATGGTAGGATTTGAACTGTACAGTGTTTATTTCTCTGAAATACCAAACCATTCCCTCTCCCTCCCAATCAATCACCATTCCCCCCACACACATACACAAACTCAAGCTGGCAGCGCCATGGGAGTTAGAAATCAATCCCATTGCAATGCACACATGTTTATTCCAAAGGCAGATACAAAAAGAGAAAATAGAATCTCAAAAGTACTTTACTTCTTCACATTTGAGCAATGCCCTGAGCTTTCAGCCACCTTAGCATTTCCGGCTAACCATTTTCCAAAGTGAGATGTTTCAAAATGTACAGAGCTTATAAGGTGCTCAGTATTTTGTAGCCGACTCTTTGCATTGTTAACCCCTTGGGTTTGGAACAATCACTGCAGAAGTTTGCTTATTTGCAGTGCACTCTGTGATGATCTGCAGGGTCTACAACAGAGGAATTAAGGGGAAGCTAATGCTCTCTTTTGGCACAGACACTGCAAGGCAAAGCAGCCTTTTCAGGGCTGCCTGGATAGGTGAGGTTACTCTCCAGAATGGTCCTCCCAGAGCTGCTGCAGGACTGGGGGCAGCATCGCTGCATATATTTCTGGTTTCCCATCACCTTTTTTGAACATGACTCTTCTGTACGTCTTAGTGATGCGCCCCAGGGTACTAGTCTCCAAAAAAGGACAGTCAGCAGAGGTGCACCTGCAATTAATAATCTGTCCCCTTCTGCCCCTTCCTCCCCCCCAGCACCAATTCTAAGCCTATCCCCAATCCAGGACTGGTACCGTGTTCCCGTGCAAGGGAGTAGTAAGGTGGAAAACCTCCACCTCCTTACCATCTCCAACCTCATCTCAAACTGGGAAGGGACTAATGGTGTTCCAGATTGAGAAAAATGTAATATTTTATCATTTCTGCCATGGAGACCTGAACCAATAAAATAACTCCTTGTTTTGTATCTCTGCTCTCCCGGCTCCTGCACCTGGCACCTGTGCCTTCCCACCCCTGGACAGGAGAATCATCAGCCCCACAATGCCTGGCCAATCTCCAGGTCAAGAAAAGGAAGACAAAAGATGAGATGTGTGGGGACGTTGTATCTGCATCCTCGAAGAGGGATAAGACAGCTGAGTGGAGGGAAGATCTCTTTGCAGCGTGAAAGAAAATTGACGTAGGACAGCACTGAGGAAGACAGAGACATGCAGAAATAGGTGCTGGAGTTGATGCAGAAGCAGACAGTTCTGCTGAAAAACATTCTGGTGTAACATTCCTGCCCAGGTCCCCAACCTAGCCATGTCCTGTAGCCCATAGGGAACAATACATACTGGAAGCAGCAGTACAAGTTCCAGCCACAGGTACGTCCCTTCCCACTCCACCAGCCAAGATGATGAGCACAGTGAACCCCTGCACTTGTTCAGCCCACCTTCACTCCTGCAACTACAGCTGATGTTTTCTGCTCTGGTCATTTTACACCCCAAGGCAAGGGGCAACATGCAGAAACCCTGCACTTACACATGCTTGTGACAAGAGGAGCACAAACACATGCACTCTATACCTTAGGCATGCGTTCCTCATCGGCCCTGATATGGTCCATAAAGCTTGCACGGTTTCATACTGTGGTCTATGTTCCACTGGGTTTACATCTGCACTATATATGTTCAGCATCTCTGGCTGTCCATAGCATTCTGAAAGTCTCTGCTCCCAGCCATTGGTAAGGCTCTTTCCCTGCTGTTGTGCAAAACACAGCAAGCAGTGATCACATGATTCAGATTCTGCACAGAAGCTTTCTGCCTCATCCTGAGACAACGCCATCTCTCTCTCAGCCTTCCAAATGCACACTCCACTGTCATTCTGCAGCTACTCAGGGTAGAGTTGAACAGCTCCTGTCTCCTGTCCAAGTGCCCAGTAAAAGCTTCATAACCCAGTAAAGCTGAGTTTAAGCTGGGTCTCATAGAGTCACAGGGTTAAAAGGGACACAGGGGTCATCTAGTCTAACCCACTGCCAACATGCAGGATTTGTTGTGTCTACACAATCCAAATCAGATGGCTAGCCGGCCTCTTTTTGAAAACCTTCAGTGACGAAGCTCGCACAGCTTCCCTGGGCAGTCTGTTCAATAGTCCTACAGTTCTTATAGTTAGAAAATTTGTCCTGAGATTTAAACTAAATCTGCTATGCTGTAGTTTGAACAGCATGTTCTGCCCACTGTGGCAATAGAGAACAACTTTTCTCCATCTTTTTTATGGCAGCCTTTCAAGTATTTGAAGATCACTATCATGTCCCCCCCTTAATCTTCTCTTTCCCAAACTAGACATACCCAGTTCCTTCAGCCTTTGCACATATGGCTTGCATTCCATCCCTTTGATCTTCTTTGTTGCTTGTTTCTGGATCCTTTCCACATCCTTTCTATACATTGGTGACCAGTGTTGGACACAGTACTCCAGCTGAGGCCTAACCAGTGCCGAATAGAGTGGTACTTTCACCTCCTGTGACTTGCATCCTTTGCCTCTGATAATGCAACCTAATATTGCATTTGCCTTTTTTGCAAAACCATTGCATTGCTGACCCATGTTGAGATTGTGATCCACCACAACTCCCAAATCCTTCTTAGCAGTGCTGCTGCCAAGCCAGTTTTCCCCCACTCTGTATTTGTGCATTTGGTTTTTCTTCCCTAAGTGTAGCACTTTGTATTTGTCTTTGTTGAATTTAATTTTGTTGTCTGTAGCCCAGTTCTCCAATTTATCAAGATCCCTCTGAATTTTCACTCTATCTTCCAAAGTGCTTGCAACTTCCCCCAGCTTTGTATCATCTGCAGACTTGATCAGTATGCTCTCTGTTCCTACATCCAGGTAATTGATAAAGATATTAAACAACACTGGACCCAGAACAGATCCCTGTGGAACCCCACATGAGACCTCCTTCCAATCCGACATCATTCCATTAATAAAACCAACGAGAGTCCTGTAGCACTTTAAAGACTAACAAATTTAATTTCTGCAGGCATAAGCTTTTGTGGCCTGTAACCCACTTCATCAGATGCAGGGAATGGAAATCAGATGGGGGGTATATATATACAGCCAAGGGGAAGGAACAACAATGGGGAAGCTAGGTAATAGCAAAGTCCATAAAGTTAGAGTAGCTGAGGCCTATTCACAACAATTGATTAGAAGGTGAGAATGTGTTAACAGTGACAATTACTTTTTGTAATGAGATAACCATTCCAAGTCCCCATTCAGACCCAGTTTGATTGTGTCAAGTTTGCAGATGAGTTCCAGCTCTGCTGTTTCTCGCTGAAGTCTGTTTTTGAAGTTTTTTTGTAGCAGTATGGCAACTTTTAAGTCAGCTACAGAGTGTCCTGGGAGATTGAAGTGCTCTTTGACTGGTTTATGGATGTTCCCATTTTTTATATCTGATTTGTGTCCATTTATTGGTGACAGTCCGGTTTGGCCTATGCACATGGCAGAGGGACATTGCTGGCACATGATGGCATATATGTGCAGGTGAATGAGCTCCTTATGGTGTGGCTGTGATGGTGTCACTAGAGTCGATGTGTGGGCAGAGCTGGTAACGGGGTTGTTGCAGGGATAGGTGCCTGGGTTAGTGTTCTTGTTGTATGGTGTATGGTTGCTGGTGAGTATTTGCTTCAGGTTGGGGGGCTGTCTGTAAGCAAGGATAGGTCTGCCTCTCACAGCTTGAGCAAGTGAGGGATCATCTGCTAGGATAGGTTTTAGATCCTTAATGATGTGTTGGAGAGATTTTAGCTGGGGACTGTAGGGTGATGGCCAGTGGTGTTCTGTTGTTTTCTTTGTTGGGTCTGTCCTGTAGTAGGTGATTTCTGGATACCTGTCTGGCTCTGTCAATTTGTTTCTTCACCTCTCCATGTGGGTATTGTAGTTTTAAGAATGTTTAATAGAGATCCTGTAGGTGTTTGTCTCTGTCTGAGGGATCAGAGCAAATCCAGTTGTATCTTAACGCTTAGCTGTAGACAATGGATCCTGTAATGTGTCTAGGGTGGAAGCTGGAGGCATGAAGATATGTACATGGCCAGTTGGTTTATGGTGTAGGGTGGTATTAATGTGACCATCCTTTATTTGTATTGTAGTGTCCAGGAAGTGGATTTCTTGTCCACGCTGAGGTTGATGGTGCGGTGGAAATTATTGAAATCCTTAGTTATTCTTTTTTGCGGTTGTTTAACCAATTCTGTATCCACTTAATGGTAAGTCTGCCAAGCCCACATTTCTCCAGTTTACCTTTCAGAATGTCATCTGGGACTGTGTCAAAAGCCTTACCAAAGTTCAGGTATATTATATCCACCACATTCCCCCTATCCACCAAACCAATTACCTTATCAAAGAAGAAAATCCAGCTGCATTGGCATGATTTGTTCTTGATAAATGCATGCTGTCTGCTAATGATCACCCTTCATCCTCCAGGTATTCAGAAACGGAATGTTTTATACATTGCTCAAGTAACTTCCCCCGTATCGAAGTCAGGCTGACTGGTCTATAGTTCCCCGGCTCCTCTTTTTCCCCTTTTTAAAGATGGGCACAGTGTTAACCCTTCTCCAGTCTTCTGGGACCTCTCCTGTTATCAATGAATTTGCAAATATTATTGCCAGAAGCTCCAAGATTTCTTTAGCTAATTCCTTCAATGCCCTGGTGTGAATAGCATCTGGCCCTGCTGATTTGAATTCATTCAGATTCGTCAGAAGATCTCTGACGTGTTCTTTACTTATCCCAATCTGCAGTCCTTCCTTTTTATTGCCTGTGGTAACTTTACTAATCATCCGGTCACATGTTATTTTTTGTGAGAAGACTGAAGCAAAGTAGGGATTGAGTAGCTGTGCTTTCCTATCATATTCCATTACCAGCTCCCCTACATTGAGCAGCAGACCCACAGCATCCTTGATCTTTCCTTTTTGCCTGATATGTTTGAAGAACCCCTTTTTGTTGTCTCTAACATTCCTTGCCAGCTGTAACTCATTCTTTGCCTTGGCTTTTCTGATTTTGTCCCTACATGTTCACACTAGTCCCATGTATACTTCCTTGGTGACATGCCCCTCCTTCTGTTCCCTATATGTATCTCATTCAGGGCCCCCACGTGGGAGGGGAAAAGAGTACACTTTACCAGGGCCTGGAGGCCCTGGGGGGCCCAGCCCAGCCTGCGACCCCCATTATCATGAAGAAAACAATTTTCATGGCTCATGAGATTGATTGTATGGGATGAGGGTGGTATGTGGTATGTGTGGACTGTGGTATGTGTGTGGGAGGGAGCCTGTGTTGCAAATTTGTACTGGGCCTGAAAACATTATGTTTGGGTCCTGATCCTGTTTGGTTTTTTGATAGCTAAAAAACTCCTTGTGCAGCCACATTGCCCTCCTGTGGTTCTTCTTATCTTTCCACTGCATCAGAATAGCTTGCTGGTGAGCCTCTAGTCTTCTTACCAGAAGAATTTAGGGAAGCCAATTTGTTGTTACCGGGAGAATTTTTAGAGTACAGGATTACCTCTAAAACATCTGGTGTGATAGATCGTTCTATTTGAATTTCCAGGGAGACAATCTTCCCTTGAAAGGACATGGATACAGCCCTCTGATCAAGATAGAACACGTTAGCTGTGATACTTCGAAAACAGATACCAAATGTATTTAGGAGTGAATGGTTACATTAAGTAGAAAGGAATAAAAATCAAGCATGACTTGTAATCATCTAACAATATACTCAATATTCTTAACACTATATAATCTAACACTATAATACTTAATACTACAATACTTGACACTATTAATCTAACAATAATATACTTAACACTCAATATAAACCATAAACATCCATACTTAAACATCTATCATCTAGCAAGCATTCACTAGGCGGTTGCTGGATGGGTAGAGAGGGAGAATCTCACTCAGATTACAAGCATCCAACTGTATTGACATGTAGCCTCAGGTAACCTTCACTTACACAACCTTTAAAACATCCCTCTGTTTTAGTCCTTCTGCTCTGTCCAAAACTTACTGAGAGTTACCTCAGGCTCAGACACAGAGCAGAGAATCAGTGAGCCTGGTTGTCTGTACCCCAGAGGTGCCTGTGCGGCTTCCTGATGGAGGGATTACCTTGGCGTAGACACAGAGTGGGAACTCAGTAAGCCCGGTTGTCTAAAGCCTTAGGCAGTGGTGTACAGAGGGTCTCTAGCGCCTGGGGACCAAGCCTACATTTGTGCCCCCCCCAGGCCTCCCTTCCCCCCCCACACGCAGGGCAGGAGAGGTCCCAGCACCCACCCCCAGCTGCCCCAGGGAGGGGGCATCTGTACCTGTGGGGGAGGGGGGCACAAATGCAGGCTTGGCTCTGCCGCCCCCTCCCCTGTACTTACCCACCATGCAGCGGCCGCCTCTCCTGCTGCAGCCCCACAGCATGGCACCAGCTGGGATGGGACAGCCTCACCCCCACCCCCTAGCCTGGGGAGAGGGGCTGGGCCAGCCTGTCAAGATGAACCAGGGGGAGGTGCTGAGGGGCGCAGAGCCTCTTCTGCCCCCTACCCCTCGCAAAGGGCCATCTGGGCTGCCGCACCCCCCTCCTCCCCACTTACTCGCTGCTCCAGCCCTGCAGGCTGCTCCGATGCGGGGTGGCCTCACCCTCCAGCCTGAGGAAGGCCGGGCTGGCCCTTCATAATGGGGAGCAGGCAGGGGGCACAGGAACAAAAGTGGGAGCAGCCGCTCCTCAGCCTCCTGCGCTCTCCGCCCGTTGTGAAGGGCTGGTGTCCCCGCCGCTCCAGCCCTGCATCCCAGTGCCAGCTTAGATGGGGTGGCCTCACCCTTCATAACAAGCGGAGGGTGGGGGGCGCAGGAGGCTAAGGGGCTTCCGCTTCTGTGCTCCCTCCTGCATGTCGTGAAGGGCCTTCCGAGCCCCTGCCCCGGGGGGTGAGGCCATCCCATCTGAGCAGGCACCGCGCTGCGGGGCTGGAGTGGCGGGTAAGTGTGCTCTGGGCTGGCCCTTATGACGGGCAGGGGACACAGGAGGTTTTGCGCCTCTCAGAGCCTCCTGCACCCCCACCTCTTGTGCATCATGAAGGGTCGGCCCGGCCCCCCCTCAGGCCAGCACCCGGGGGCCTGCTCCCCCACCCCCTCGGTATGCCACTGGCCGTAGGTGCAACTTTTCTTCAGTGATGCTCACTGCTGCATAGATGTTTTCAAGCCTCTGCAAAGGTCACGTTAGGAGTGAGAACATCAAAATGGATAGGGGAGGGGCTAGGAGTGAGGAGGGGTTTGTATGTGAACATGTGGGGGGGGTGACATTAGGAGGAGGGAATCCCCCTTCCAACTGTCAATCCCCCTTCCAACTGTCACTTGCTGGATTTTTCTTATTACTAATCCTTATTTAAACATCCTATTCTTAAAACTAATCACTATTCTAAATGTTACAAAATGTCCTGATACTGATACCACTCTTTTTAATTACTAAATATTCAATCCATCAATCTCAGAATTTTTAAACTCCTTTTGAGATTTTTCTGCAAACCTCAACTTCAACATTCTTTTTGGCCATTTAGACAACTAAAGCAAAAATCTCTGGCTACAGGAATAAATCTTTTAGGAACTGCCAGCTCCCTTCAACTCCTTTTCTTCTGTGATATAGCAGGGCAGTAGAAGAATAGTCTTATTTGTAAACCAGGAGGTTGGTGGGCACTGCTCAAGACCTCTCCCCCAGCCTAAGGGGAGGAGTCACTGAGCCGGGGATACAACTAATTCCTTGGGACAACTAATGAAAAAAAGAGGGAGGGTCATGGGGGTTGCAGGGTCAAACAGAGGGAACCAGAATGGGACACCGAAGAGAGATCCCTGGACAGCACCCACTGCTCCCAGAAGGTGTCAAGGGAGCCAGCGGACACTGCCCAGAGGAACTCTGCCCAGATATGTGAGTTCACAAGGGAATGGAAGTAGGTCCCACAGTAAGAGAGTAGTGGAAGGGTGGTATAAGCCTCAGAATGATCCAGGCTTTATTCCCTGTAGAGTAGGCAGAGTCATTAGAGGGCAATTAGGGGAAGCTGAGGCCAATTAAGACCCCGTCAGGTGACTGATAAAGACTCTCTGCTCCTGAGAGACAGTGCACGAGCTGGAGGAGTAGGTGTGCTGTGCTACTGAGCAGAGCGGTGTGTGGAGTTGTGAAGAGGAGCAGAACGGAGTACAGTGGTGTGTGGAGTTGTGAAGAGGAGCAGAATGGAGTACTGTGTTGTGTAGAGTTCTGAAGGGGAGCAGAATAGAGTACAGTGGTGTGTGGAAGAGTGGCGGAGTCCTGAGGAAGGTACTGGGCTCAAGATGCCAGAAGGACAGAGAGGGGAAAATAGCCCAGAGGAAAAGACTGACGGTACAAGTATGGCGCCAGCAGCACATAGCTGCTACTCATAGGGCCCCTCAGCTGGGACCCGGAGGAACGGGCAGGCCTGGGTCCCTACCCCCCTCCCTGGGGAGACGATGCCCTGGCCCATTACAAGAGGCAAAAGTGCGAGACCCACTAGGGTGAAGCCAGTCATTTGCCACACTACCTAACTGAACTTACCATGGGACCTTGCCTGATATTTCTCTGAGTCAATTGAAATCCACCTTTCTGAAGTACAGTGACCTTGTTTTGCTGTTCTCCCATGATGATGGGGAATCCCAACACCATTAATGTCCATAGCAGTCCTGGACACAAAATTTCCACTCTTAATTAAATAAAACAGGTTTGAGATTTGAAAGATCATAGAATCATGGTCCTTTCCAGACCACCCTACTTAATATTGGCAAACCTGCTACAGGGACCAATCAGCCTTTGGAGCACCATGGAGAAGTACCTATCAATAAGCTCCTGTGTATTACCAAGTTTTATAACCTGGAGCATCAGCACCCTCTTCATAGCAGCACAGTGCTCCATCACAGCAGTCTGACAGTTGATCTACCAAATGGTTAGTTAGTAACTGGCAGATTAGACAGGTATCAATCAGGGATGGCGAGCTTCCAGAAGGCGATGGCCATATGTTTCTCCATTCTGAGGGCAGCTTGTTTAGCCTGGCCAAAAGAAGGCTCCAGGGGGATATGCTTGCT
>ML675715.1:640711-711058 GCA_007922155.1 Mesoclemmys tuberculata | reverse complement strand
CCCTTCTGACCTATGAGTCTATGAGTCTATGAGAGTCTATGAGCTCTCATGTAGGTGTTCCATTGCTACAGCTCCTGGGTGAACTCTGCAAGGTGTCTATGAAAGTGGCCTCGTCATCTTGAAGTTCTGCTGCCACGGCTGGTCATCTCAGGTCAGGATGGTCACTGTCCTTTCCCACTAGCCAGTGCTGTTTCCTAAGCCCAGAAATGGCACTCCCCTGGGTGAAGCTGCTTCTGGAAAGAATCATCCAAAAGTAGCTGCTCAGTTTCACTCTCCTCTTCCTCCTCTGCCCAGATCAGCTCAGCTACGTGGTGGCTGGCTTCCAAAGCCCAAGCCATCTGGCTGTACAACTACAAATACTAGTGCAGCAGTCCCTGCATATTAATGACTGTCAAGAACTCAGCACGCAGCTTTGTTTTTTCCAGGACGACTGACAGCAGTTTGAAAATGGCGCTGGCTCACAAAAGACAAGTGAATCATGGGATATGAGGAGAGGAATCGATAAAGTGGGTGAATCATAAGTGTCTCTCCTAAGACATAAGGTCTTGGTTAATAATTAGAGTTGGCTGAAAAATGGCGATTACTTTCTGGGAATTATTTTGAAGGAAATGAAACAATTTTAATTTTATTTTAAATTTTGCAGGGAATTTTTCTATTTTTGTCCAAGTTAACACATTTTATTTTGATTTTATTTGAATAGAATCAAATCATATATTTTTCAGTTTGAAGTTTCTTTGTTTTGTTCCCCCCCCCTTTTTCTCCCTTTCCCTCTCCCCTTTTTTCTGTTAGGGGAGGGGCAAAAAATGGAGAGAAGGGCGGTGTGATGGGGTGTATAATCCCCACACCAAAGAACCAATGGTTAATGACAAACTTGTTGCCCAGAAGGCCCTGCCCAGCCGCACCTGCTGGGCATGCTTACAATGGAGGCAGAGCTCAAAAGGACCAGCCCAGCTCAGTCAGGGTGGACAGAGTAAGGGAGAAGTCCTACACTTTTAGCTCCTGCAGAAAGGCTGTAGGACATCCACACTGCCTGAACCAGACCCCACTGCCAACCCACCGAAGGCCCCTGTAGAGACTGGTGGAGAAAAGGCTCTGGATCTCTACCAGGAACAACCCCACCCTCACTATCTTGGTGAGTCCATAAGCAGACTCTGTTGTGAGGGGAAGAAAGTGACCCAGGGAGCAGGCTTGGGGGCTTCCACCCCAGGCTGTGTATCTGAGCTGCCAGTCACAGGGTCCTTCGTTGGATCACAGGGGAGAAGGGAGGGCTCAAGTTCCCGTGCCACCAGCCCCATGGATGCTTGCCACAGACAGTCGCCATTGGGTTATACTGTCAGACTCAGGCACAAACCCCCAACAACTGGTGGAGAATGCAGGCATAGACCCAGTCCCATCAGGAGGACAGCCTGTATGCCGATGAAACCGGCCCAAAGGGGACCAGAGACTGAGAAAAGTTGCTTCAGTGGGTGAAGGTCAGCAGGCAGCCTAGCAATGGCAACAACAGGGTCAGCTGCTGTGACAAGCAGTTGCCCCCCAGCCACTGCAGCTACTCCAAGAGCTGGAAGCCAGCATCAGAAACAAGGGCTAATTCAGCAGGTGGTGATGCTCCTGCTGAACCCATAGGTGACGTCTCCCATTCCCCCCATGGGCTGGCTGTCAGGCTTACAAAAATGGGTCTTACGGATGACCCAGAAGCCTTCTTGGTCACCTTGGAGAGGGTGTCCATGGTGCTGCATTGGCTTCTGGAAAACTGGGCCAGCCTCATCACCCCATATTTGACAGGACCTGCCTACAGAGGCCTGGATTCTGTAGAGGCAGCCATTTTAGACTACATGGATATCAACCCTGAGACAATCCGCCAGTGATTCAAGAAGGAAAAGTACTCACCAGAACCCTAGCTCTGGTGCTGACACAACACCTGAAAGAACGGCTGCTGGCTGCACCCTGTGAAGCAAACCAAATGCAAGTAGCAGAAGCTATCATGCTGGAGCAGTTCATCCAGGGTGAGGCACCAGTGACCCGTGACACTAGTGGAGGTCATAACCCTCATGGAGAACTGTGCGGCAGCCAAGGATCCAGCTTCTCTTATACCTAAGACCAGGGCATCTGAACTTAGGCCACCAAACCTTAGCAAAGGCCAAGCTAGGCAGGGAGGCCAAAAGTTGCTGAACTGACAACTCCTCTTCCAGCACCCCTGTCCAGGGACTGGAGCCCAGCCACTGAGATGGAGCTGAGAGGAGACTGAGGACCCCCTCCTAAATAACTCCTTCCAACTCCTCACAGACCTGCCCCTTTCTGTTGGCTAAACTCCATGAAGGACATCCAATAACCAGATCATAAGATGGTTCCTTCCCCTGCAGCCCTACGACTTCCAGGTACTCCATCACCTGGGAAAGGCACACAAAAATCCTGATTTTTAGTGTCAAGATGGAGGAGGGTGGCAGGAAATCCTGCCACCTGGGTCCTAGCCTGAAGGGAGGCTGTGTGATAGGGTCTATAAAGCCCCACACAAGTGAATCAAGGGTTAATAAGCAGCTCTGGGCATACTGGGGTACAATTTAGACCAGTGGGGGAGCTGCATTGCCCCTGTCCTGCAATCTTGGGTACCTTACAGTGACTGGTTGAAGTAGCTCCCACTTGGACCACTCACAAACAGCTTTCCAGTATTCAAGCCACACCCCAAGTGTCTATGTGAAACTGTAGCATGCCAGTTACACCCTGGCTCTCACCAGTCTTTGTTATACTGCAGGGTGACCCCAACTCCCAATCCTGGATTTCCCCCCAGAAATGTATGTCCTGTACTGCCCAGCCTTCTGCTAGACGGTACAAATATATTAAGTCTGTTAATCCTTTAAAGGAATGATGTGCCATTTTATTATCTTAGAGTTACCCAGACAATTCAATTTAAACACACTGGATTAGATTAAATAACAAAACAAGTTTATTAACTACAGAGAGAGATTTTAAGTGAGTACAGGTAACAAGGCATACAAATTAGAAATGGTTACAAGAAAAATAAAGATAAAATGCTTACTAGTTTCTAACTTAAACTATATGAGATTCAAGCAAAATTTCTCACGACCCATTTGCAGTAAGGTTACTGACCAAACTCTTCAGGTCAAGACATCTCCCACCTCAGGAGTCCAAAGACGTTTTATCTTTGTCTTCTTAGGTGCAATGCAAGGGAGAGAGAGGGGTGTGTCTTGGGATGCTTGCCCCTCCAAATTAAAGTTTCAGTCTTCTTTAAAACATTTCCTAGTTGGGAACTAGGAGATAAAGAGTTTTGTGGAAGGATGTTCCCTGATGGTATTTTTTTTCATGTGCTTGAGCTTTCTTTGTTTTTCCTTCCTGCTTGATGACTCCGTTTACTGCTTAAATGCAAATTAAGGCAAGTACACATTCCTTTGTTTAGGACAGACCTGTTTGCCGACTTCTGCTTGGGCAGGGCCATGGAGTTTGGAACATGTGTTAATAACATCATATACAGAAATCTTATAACTTCACATACAATGTTGCCACACATAATTTATCAGGACAATACTGACCAGCACATTATGAATTTTGAAATGATGCCTAACAAGGCGTATTTTGCACAAAGATTATTACAATAATGTGTAGGATGTGAATAGAGAGTTGTATTCCATTGCAACCCCACCCAGCCGCATCTGCTGGGCATACTCAGAATGGAGGCAGAGTTTAATAGGGAGTGGCCCAGTTTAATTAAGAGGGACAGAGCAAAGGAGCAGTCCTCCACTGTTAGATTCTGCAGAGAGGCTCCAGGAGCTCCAAACCACATGGACCAGACCCCAATCCTGAGCTGCCAAAAGCCCTTGTGGAAATTGGGAATGGTGGGCTGCTACTGATGGAGAAGAACCCCTGAATCACTCCCCAGGAGAAACCCCTTCCCCCCTCGGTGAGTCCATAAGCAGGCTCTATTGTGACTTTGAAGGGTAGAGGTCACAATAGTAAGTGACCCAGGGGGCAGGTTTGGGAGCATCAATCCCAGGCTACATATCCGAGCTGCCAGTCACAGGGCCTTGGGTTGAAACCCAGGGGAGCAGGGAGGGCCTGAGTTTCCATATCACCAGCCTCACGGATGCTGACCACTGGGCAACATCACCAGACTCTGGCGCAAAAACAAGGGGAAAACAAGAAAATCAAGCCCCTAAAATGTTTGGCTTTTATTCAAATCAGAGCAAAATGAAATTTTTCTTTTCAAATTAAATCAAAATATTTTTTTCAATGAAAAAATTCCAATTGATTCTATTACTAATAAGTGTGGTGTAGTACACAGATATTGACAGAGGTTAACTGGAACTAGAATTCACTGGCCTTACCTAGGCAACTTACCTGGCCTTCTCTAGGCAAGGATTTGGAAATTGTTATCTGACACAGGTTAGTGTAGGCAAGACAGTGGCCATGTTAAACTGGAACAATACTAGTCTAGATAAAGTCAGATTTTTAACCTGTTAGAGTTTAACATGCATTAAAGGCCCACTGTCTCATCTACATGAGGCTATTAACGTGTTAGCTAACACCTTCCGAATCCTGGCTCAGACAAGACCCCAAAGCTATCACGTATTTTATGAGGGAGTCTCTCTGACATTTTGCCTGATAATTGTGCTGGCATAGAGTCACAGATTATAAAACCAGAAGTGACCACTGTGATCATCTAGTCTGACCTCCAAGCCATAGAGTTTCCCCCAAATAATTCCTGGTTGAATGACAGCATATCTCTAATTACCCTCACTGTTAAAAAGTGTAAGCCTTATTTACAATCTGAATTAAACTAGCTTCAACTTCCAGCCATTGGATTGTGTTAGACCTTCGTCTGCTACCTCGAAGTCATAGGACAAGAAGAGAGGGTTAGTGGGTTACAGATTGTTGTAATAATCCATAAATCCAGTCTCTCTGTTCTAGCCATGATTTTTGTGTCTAGCAGAGTAATGGATTTAAACTCCCAGGCTCATCTTTTGAAAGTATTGTGCAGGCTTCCTTTGAGGATGAAGACTGATAAGTCACATATACAGTGATCATTCTGTGAAAAGTGTTCACCCGCAGATGATAGGGCGTTTTTGTCTTTTATCATTTTCCTGCATGAGTTCATTCGAGAGCATAGTAATTGTCTGGTTTCACCCACATAGGTGCATTGGGGTATTTAGTGCACTGGATGAGATATACCACATATTGTGATAGGCATGTGTAGGAACCATAAATCTTGGAAAGGTGCGTTGTCTGGGATGTTGATCATAGTAGCAATAGAAAGATGTCTATAGGTTTTCCATCTGTTCTTCTGGCAGGGTCTGGTGCTGCTTTGAGTTGGTGTAACCTGGTCCGGTCTGTGGGGAGCTTGTTTCTGCTGATGAGCTTGGAGATGGCCTTCAAATGCTAAACAATCTGTTCCACCTTGCATTTTGCTGTGACTGTGGGAGTACCTTCCCAGATCTGAAGAAGAGCTCTGTGTAAGCTCGAAAGCTTGTCTCTCTCACCAGTAAAAGATATTATCTCACCCACCATGTCTCTGTAATATCCTTGGACTGGCACAGCTACATCCACACTGCATACTTTGACACAGTGACAGATTCATGTTTGCTGAAATGAGATACAGTTCTTGAATTTCTATTTCAGACTGCAAGGGTTGATCAGGAAGTTTACAAAATGATAGTTTTTGCTACTTAGGATCTTTGGAGGCAGTTTGTAATAACAAAATCTCATTTTCTTTTAATTTTCTAAGATCAGATTTGTATTTGTATTTATGATTTTCATTTTCAGACATCTTCCACTATGAGAGTGGAAACCTTACTGAGGGCACAGGAACAAACCTTCCCGATGTGCAGAAAGAATAGCAAATAAGGTAGGCGACCAGCTGGGCTTAACAAAGAAATCTTTGGTGAAATGAAACATACAAAAAAAGCTTACAAGAAGTGGAAGCTTGGTCAGATGACTAGGGAGGATTATAAAAATACTGCTCGAACATGCAGGAATGAGATCAGGAAGGCCAAAGCGCAATTGGAGTTGCAGCTAGCAAGAGATATGAAAGGAAACAAGAAGGGTCTCTATTGCTACGTTAGCAACAAGAGGAAGATTAAAGAAAGTGTGTATTCCTTACAGAATGGGAGAGGCAACCTAGTGACAGAGGATGTAGAGAAAGCTGAGGTACTCAATGCCTTTTTTGCTTCTGTCTTAACAGACAAGATCAGCTCCCAGACTACTGCACTGGGCAGCACAGAATGGGAAGGAGGTGAACTTTCTGCAATGCTGAAGAAACAGGTCCAAGACTATTCGGAAAGATTGGACATACAAAAGTCCATGGAGCCAGATGCAATGCACCCGAGGGTGCTGAGGGAGTTAGCTGATGTGATTTCAGAGCCATTGGCTATTATCTTTGAAAGCTCGTGGCAACTGGGGGAGGTCCCTGATGACTGGAAAAAAGGCAAATATAGTGCCCATCTTCAAGAAAGGGAAGAAAGAGGATCCAGGGAACTATAGGCTGGTCAGCCTCACCTGAGTCCCTGGAAAAATCATGGAGCAGGTCCTCAAGGAATCCATTTTAAGGCACTTGGAAGAGAGGAAGGTGATCAGGAGCAGTCAACATGTATTCACCAAGGGCTAGTCATGCCTGACCAACCTGATTGCTTTCTATGAAGATGTGACTGGCTCTGTGGATGTGGGGAAAGCGGTGGACATGATATACCTTGACTTTAGCAAAGCTTTTGATATGGTCTCCCACAATATTCTTATCAGCAAGTTAAAGAAGTATGGGTTGGATGAATTGACTATAAAATGGATAGAGAACAGACTAGAGCATAGGGCTCAACGAATAGTGATCAACGGCTCCATGTCTAGCTGGTAGCCGATCACAAGCGGAGTGACCCAGGGGTCGGTCCTGGGGCCAGTTTTGTTCAACATCTTCATTAATGATCTGGAGGATGGGGTAGATTGCACCCTCAGCAAGTTTGCAGATGACACTAAAATAGGGGAGTGGTAGATACCCTGGAAGGGAGGGATAGGATACAGAAGGACCTAAAAAACAGGAGGATTGGGCCAAAATAAATCTGATGAGGTTCAACAAGGACAAGCGCGGAGTCCTGCACTTAGGACGGAAGAATCCCATGCACAGCTACATACTGGGGACCGATGAGCTCGACAGCAGTTCTGCAGAAAAGGACCTGGGGGTAACACTGGATAAGAAACTGGATATGAGTTAGCAGTGTGCCCTGGTTTCCAAGAAGGCTAACAGCATATTGGGCTGCATTAGTAGGAGCATTGCCAGCAGATCATGGGATGTCATTATTCCCCTCTATTCGGCATTAGTGAGGCCACATTTGGAGTATTGTGTCCAGTTTCAGGCCCCCCACTACAAAAAGGATGTGGAGAAGTTGGAGAGAGTCCAGGGGAGGTCAACAAAAATGATTAGGGGGCTGGAGGAGAAGACTTATGAGGAGAGGCTGAGGGAGTTAGGCTTATTTAGTCTGCAGAATAGAAGAATGAGGGGGGATTTAATAACAGCCTTTAACTACCTGAAAGGGGGTTCCAGGGAGGATGGAGCTGGGCTGTTTTCAGTAGTGGCAGATGACAGAACAAGGAACAACGGTCTCAAATTGCAGTGGGGGGGTCTAGGTTGGACACGAGGAAAAAGTTTTTCACTAGGAGGGTGGTGAAGCACTGGAATGGGTTACTAAGGAGGTGGTGGAATCTCCATCTTTAGAGGTTTTTAAGCTGTGTCTTGACAAAAGCCTCACTGTGATTATTTAGCTGAGCACTGTTTGTGGCTGTGACCTGTCCATGCCCAGGGTAGCCCACTGATAATGCCAGGGTCAGGGCAGGCTGTAAAAGGAGAGCAGATTCTCCTGGCACTGGTGGGTGGCACTGAAGTCAGACTTCCCAACCAGCCACAAACAGTGCTTCTGATTCCCCCACACTGGTTATCAAGAAGCCACTGTGCAAATACACACATTCCCCTTTACTGCATTTCAGTCTCTGGCTCCCAAACTGACACTAGGTCCAATAAAGAGACCAGTTATTTAAACTCTATGCTCAAAAGATTCCCTCTGATCCCAAAGGACCAGCCACAGTACCAGTTCACTATAAGTTTGGATCTTACCCAAAATACCTCGCTGCCAGCCAATCCTTTACTAACTAAAACCAAAGGTTTATTATAAAAGGAAAAACAAACAATAAGAGAAATGTTAAAGGATTAAAGCAATCAGATACATACAAATGATTTAAAAGTCCATATACATCAGGTTTTTAGAGGAATTGTGGAGTTGCAGGCTTGTATAGTCCCTTTGGTATACATCCAGTACCTGGATGGGTCTAAGTCCTTCAGTTCAGTTGCAAAGTGTGTTGATCCAGAGGTGTGTCCGCAGCTGGACAGGAACAAAGACAAAATGATTTCTGTGGTCTGATCTTATATACCGTCTGTCACTGGCCATGCTGCTTGTGCAAGTTTACAGGAACCCAAATGGAGTCCAGAGTCACATGGGCCAATCCTGGTAACGCTTCAGGTATGCCCTTAGTTCCTTCCTGGGCCTTTGGCTTCTGTAAAGGTCTTGATGGGCCATTAAGTGTGCTATTGTCCTGCGGCCTCTCTGTCTGGGGTGTCTTCTACAGCATAGTTTGAAATACAGGTATATCGAAGATCTCCATAACTTTCCTCACACATATCACTCATGAACACAAATATAATCATCTTATTCAACAGATTATAACCTTTCTAACACTAACTGACAGGGCATGTCTCACATGAATCATTATGATTTTGACATATTAATGTCAAATAACACAAATGCCCCCCTTCCCTCCCCCCCATCTAGTCCGCATGACAGTGGCTGCTTGGGAAGTCTGACTTCAGTGTCACCCACCAGTGTTGGGAGAATCTGCTCTCCTTCTACAGCCTGCCCTGACCCTGGCATTATCAGTGGGCTACCCTGGGCACGGACAGGTCACACTAATATTCTATGAGAGTAACTCAGCTGGCATTATAGGCCTAAATAAAGTGTATTTTGGAGCTGCTTAGTTTATCCTTCAGTTGTCCGTGTAACCCTAAACAAATGTTTATTTTCTGTGCAGAATCTAGCAGAGATAGGAAGCCCTAGAGTGAGGCTGCCTTGGGAGAGTGCTGTGAGGCTGGGGAGATGCCCGAGTTGGCAGACATACCTCTCAGTGTCCTACAGCAAGAAGAGGAGATGGAGGCTATGGAAACAAACCACATTTCCCAACAGCAACCTCTTCAGCACTGGAGCATGCCTGGTGGTTGTGACCCCTGCAGAATAGGGTAGGATTCTAGGAAATTCCTGCTATTTATTACCCGGCTCTACTGGGCATGCGGAGGTGCTGTGGGATTTTGCAAAGGCAGGGCAGGGCAGGCAGGTGTGGGCATAGGTGCCAAGTTTGAGTGGGCCTACGGGGCTCAGCACCCACCGAAAAAATACTGGGGGCTCAGCACCCACGGGGACAGTCAGGGTGATGAACTGTTGGTGGAGTCCGCCAATCCGCTTTTTCACGGAGGGACTGTGGCTGCAGTTTGTCTTGCCCCACCTGCCTGGCCATGATTCGCTGTTTGTTTAATCAGGTTAAATCAATCAGCGGTGAATTGTTGTTCCCCCAGGCAGCGCCTCCTTGCTCCAGCAGTGTAGGGCTGAGTCATCCCGATCCCAGACCTCTGGGGCCTCTGCCCCAGCCTCTGGCGGTCTCAGGGTGGCACCCAGCCAGGGAGGGGAGGGGGGGCCCAATTCTCAAACTCTGCCCCCTTCCTCCCCGCTGTAACAAAAAGAAAAGCGCTGTTTAAGGGGTTAGGGTTAGGCTGGTCAGCGCGCTCGGTGTTAGCACACAGTGTCACCAGCCCCTGATGTTCACCTGGGGACTGGTTCCTCACCTCCTCCTACCTGCATTAATTTGTGCTTCCCTTGGCAATGGTGTGTGCATGGCTGCAGCTCCCAGCCAGGATCCCTCTGACCCCAGGCTGCCAGGTCTTCCTCTGTAGCATGGGGCACGGCTCACTTGCTGGTGGATTCTCTGTACCTTAAAGTCTTTAATCCATGATTTGAGGACTTTAAAAACTCAGTCATAGGTCAGGGTCTATTACAGGGGTGGGTGGGTGAGGTTCTGTGGCCTACTTTGTGCAGGAGGTCAGGCTAAATGAACGTATTGGTCCCTTCTGACCTTAGGGTCTGTGAGTCTAAGGCCCAGAGGGAACCTGGGTAGGCTAGGGCTCGGGGAGGTAGTTTGGCGCCCCTGGCTAGAAAATTAGGCACCCCAAACCCCAGCAGCAGCCCGCCCATGAGTCCTACCTGAACGGATATGCGGGGGAAGCCCCAAAGCAGGATGGGCACAGGTAGCTGGTGAGCGCTACTGTGCTGCTGGTGGGGCTGCGGCTCCTTGTCAGCGTGCCAGGCAGGTATGAGCTGGTGAATCCCCAGTGCCGGGGGTGGGGAGGGTGGCCAGCACAGCCTGCTGCCAGTGGCAGCCAGTCCCAATCCTGCCGCTCAGGACTCTCCACCCCCTGCAGTCCCAGTCCTGGCCTGCCACCCATGAGCCCCCACCGCAGTCCCGGCAGCAGGTGCAGGATCAGGACCACTGGGGGAGCTCGTGTCCCAGCACAGCCTGCAGCCTCCTGCCCTGACCCCCATGGACCTCCTCTCCCAGCAGTCCTGCTCCTGTTCCTGCCCTGCCGCCCAGGGACGCCCTCGCCCCCCACAGTCCCGGCGGCAGCAGAGGCAGGTTTGGAACTGGGATCGAGCAGAGGAAGATGTCAGCAGCAAAGGAATAGCTGCTGTGGTTGCTCAGGAGCCCAGGCACTTGGAGGGCCCTTGCAAGCCCAGGGCTGCTCAGCCACACATCTGCCCCGTGCAGGCTGCTGCCATTGTCTGCAGCCTGCTGGACCCCTAGGAAGAGCTGTCTGCTGGTCCCCACTGTCAATATTTCAACTTGCTCAGGGAGGGAGCCTCCACAGCGGAGTCTCTGCCAGTGGTAGTCTCCATTTTGGCCAGCAGCCCCTCCTACCCTTCCACTGCATGGGGAAATTCAGATGGGGCAGCAGGAACCAGCACACTTCTCTTCCTAGAGGCTCCATTCAACTCTAGCACTGGTGGGAGCAGTGGTGGTTCATGGCTCTGACTCCTGCGACAGCTGTTTTGGCTTTGGCAAGAGCAGTGGTGGTGGCTCTGGCAACAGCAGCACTGGGGCATGTGTGACACAGTGGGAATTTTCTCAAATATTTTTATGAATCCTATGTATGCCTCAGTTTCCCCAAATGCTACATTATTGCCCAATGAGGGGGACAAGGACTGTTTGCTCTCAGGACAAGCTAAGAGACATAGGTATGAATGTTGCCTACCTGTCTGGGCCTTGGGCCTTGTCTACACTAGCACTTACGCTGGCAAAACTTTTGTCGCTCGGGGTGTGAAAAAAACACCCCCTAGGTGGCATAAGTTTTGCCAGCTTAAGCATTGACATAGCTTCTGCCCTTCGGTTAGGTGTTTTTTTATCTCAGTGAGAGAGCTCTCTCCCATTGACATAACACAGCTATGAAAGCACACTTAAAGTGACACAGCTGAATCAGTACAGCTGTGCCACTGTAAATTTTAAGTGTAGACCAGCCCCATGTCCCCAAATCAATGGAACATCTGAGAAGACAAGGGCAAATCCAGTCACCAGGACATTGATTTCCCCATCTCTCCACAGCTGGAGAACAAAGGTCTGGGGAGGCATAAGGGGGGATATGAGTGGTTGCTGGAAGGAGTCGGGACTCTGTCCTGAGATCTGACCAAGGAGGCAATTTCAAGAATTTGAAAAAGGGGGTTCATTACAGTTTGGCTGGGCTCTGGGCTACCCAGAATGCTCTATCATTTGATCTTCAGTTCTCTGAGATGACCTAAGAACTTCCTAGACTGTGTCCTGTTGACCAATAAACCTGACTGTCTCACAGCACTGTGTGAGTGTCACTGCAAATGCTGGGCAAGGTGCATTAACCCTAATGAATGGACAAGTTTCTACCAGGGTCTGTTTCAGTTGGACTCACTAAACAGAGCTCATGGGGTGAAGCAGGGTGCTGAAGGCCCAGAGACCCAGTGTAAGGAGGCGGTGAAGCCACATGGCTTACCCTGGAGGAAGAGTGAGACCCCTGAGGGGGTCTGGTCCAGTGAAGGGGGTCCTCCTAGACACTTCCAAAGCAGGGCCTGTAGCACCAAACCTGTGGATCTGTGACAACAGGGTTGGGCCAGAGGGAGCAGATCATCATGGAGCTGGGTGGGGAGGAATGAGGGAGCAGAACATGAATGCAGAGGCAGGGAGAAGAGGAGGGAAGGGGAAAGTGAGAGTTTATTTGAAAGTGGGACAAGTGACGGCATGTGGTGTTCCACAACAAAAACCTGCCCCAGGGCCTTTTGTTTTGTTTTTCTGCCAACTGAGGCCCGGTCAGTTTGCTGGCCTGGCTGACTGTTAAATTGGCCCCTGGTGTTAAAATAATATACTTAGACTTCTATCTGGTGTTTCACTTGGTACTGCACCACATTTTGATTGTAAAACTAGAATAATAAAGTAAACATGACACATATCAGTTAGTTAGTTTTCAATCCACCTAATAAGTCTCAAGGTATAACTGTGAATGGGGAATGGTCATTAAGCAGATCTGTTTCCTGTGAGGTCCTGCAGGAATCGTTTTTTTGCCCTGTGCTATGCAACGTTTTTATCAATGGCCTGGAAGAAAACTAAAATCATTGCTGATAAAGAGTACAGGGGAAGTGTAAATAATGAAGAGGGCAGGTCGCTGATATAGGGCAATCTGTATCACTTGGTAAATTGGGTACAAGCCAACAATATGCATTTTAATAAGGCTAAATGTCTACATTTGGGAACAAAGAATGTCAGCCACACTTACGAGATGGGGGACTCCATTCTGGGAAGCAGTAACTCTGAAAAAGATTTGGTGGATAATCAATTGAATATGAGCTCCCAGTGCGATGCTCTGGCCAAAAGACCTAATGCAATCTTGAGATGCATAAACGGGAATCTGGAGTTGAAGCAGAGGTTATTTGACCTCTGTATTTGGCACATGTGTGACCACTGCTTGAAAACTGTGCCTATTTCTGGTATCCACAATTCAAGGATGTTGGTAAATTGGAGAGCATTCAGAGAAGAGAACATGAAAATATTTAAAGGATTGAAAAACATGGCTTACAGTGATAGACTCAAGGAGCTCAATCTATGTAGTTTAACAAAGAAAAGGTCAAAGGATGAATTGACTGAAGGCTATATGTACTTGCATGGCTGGAAGTTGACACTAGACAAAATCAAACAGGAAATAAGGTGTAAATTTTTAATAGTGAAGATATATTTGGGGTCGGGAAGGAATTTTCCTCCGGGGCGGATTGGCAGAGGCCCCGGAGGTTTTTCGCCTTCCTCCGCAGCGTGGGGCATGGGTCGCTTGCTGATCGATTCCCTGCAGCTTGAGGTCTTCAAATCTCACTTTTGAGGATTTCAATAACTCAGTCATGGATTCGGGGTTGTTATATATGTGTATGGGTAGGGTTTTGTGGCCTGCCTTGTGCAGGAGGTCAGACTAGATGATCATATTGGTCCCTTCTGACCTATGAGTCTATGAGTCTATGAGTTAATCATTGGACAATTTACCAAGAGTTGTGGTAGTTCCTCCATCACTGACACTTTTTAATCATGATTGGATGGTTTGCTAAAATCTTGGCTCTGAATTACACAAGGAAGTTCCATGGTCTCTGTTCTACAGGTCAGATTAGATGACCACAGTGCTCTCTTCTGGCCTTGGAATTTATGAAATCCTCTCCCTCTTTCCTCTTGAAGCCTAAACACTCACTTTTCCCCTGATGCCCATTAAATAAATGCAGACATTTCAGGATTAAATCCTCCCCTTGGTGTCTCAGTCCTTCCTCCCTACCTTGTCTTCTTTGCTGCACCACGGCAGGAACTGCCTCCATTGTGTTTTGCACAACAATGAGCACAAAGAGGTGCTTATCTAATAACAAGAACCATAGCATTAGCATGTGGGTCAGAGTGGCAGACTGAGTGTCTGGGCTTATTTCTTATTTTTTCAATCGTCTTTTTCCCCCTGCTGTGTACAGCTTCGGCCTGGTTCTTGTTTTCAAGAGCCCAGACAACATGTCCTGCTTTTGTACTTACCAGACTAGCTCTCTGCAGTGGGAGAGCTTCACTTTTTCTCCTTCCATGAGCCAATGATGAAGGCCATAGGGGGTCCCTCCCTCTGCCAGGGGCCATGCACAGCAGTGTTTGCAGATGGAGTCCGACAGGCTTGATGGGAACTTTAAAACTGGGCTGAACCAAACATTAGTAAGTGGCCTGTAGGGAACAGTCCTGGGTCCAGCCCAGGGATCTGGGCTGATGGGAGCTCAAAGGGCTTGCCCATATCTGCTTTTCTGATACTGCAATCAAAGGGGATGTTTCTCAGTGGAGATTCCAGCCGGTTTACAAAGAACCAATTCCTGGTTATTGCTTTCTCGTGTTTGGGAGGGGTGTGTCCCATGCGTGCAGCATGGCCTACCTCTGCTTCCACTGGAACCAGTGTAAAACTCCCACTGACTGCAGAGTCAGACCAGTGCTGAGGGTTCTGGACAAGGTACCTCAGACATCAGCAACAGAAGAGTGATCACAACTTCTGTGGCGGGGAACCTGTTCCAGTGACGATCACAGGGCTGCTTGATCTTTCTGCAGCATTGGGTGACAAAAAGCAGGCTGGGCATGTGATGCGTGCAATGAGAGGGGTTGCTCCAGGCGGCAGGATGAACACATCCCTGTGGAAAGACAGCCAGCAGAGATGGCTTTATCCATTAGCTGTAGCAGAAGCTGTGGCCCTGCCTCACTCACCAGTCCTGACAAATCTCACCTTCCAGCATCTCTCTGATTGACACAAAAGTGAGCTTGACGAAACAGCTGCTAGGCAGGAGATCAGGATCCTGCTCTTGAACCCAAGCCCACTGGCTTCAGCCCTAGCCATCACACCACACTGACTCATCAAAGTCCCAGGGAAGTCACAGACTCGGGTGGGCCAGCTTCAAGAGTTCCACAGCCTGCTTCCTGATTGGCCACATGGTCTTCATCCTGATTGGCTGGTGACTGTATATAAACTTACCTGCTTCCTTTCTGGTCTTGTCTGAGCTGCAAGACTTGCCTGCTAGCTGCTATTCGGACCCTGCTTGATCTTTCTTGTTGCCTCATCCACCCCCCCGCCCCCCCACCTCAGCTGCCTTGCTGTGCCATCCCCTTGGATTGGATCTCCTGGCTATTGAACCTCTTGTGTGAACACTGATCAGTGACCTGGACTGCCCTTCAACCTGCCTGAGCTTTGGGCGTTACAGTTTTCTCCGACCACCTTCAATCTTCTCCTAGCTTGACCCTTTCTCCAAGGAAAGGTGGCCTGGAAACTGCAGGGCAGAACCTCAAATCCCCAGGAGCAAATCAACCTCTTAAAAGCCTTGCAGGCCCCAGCAGACCAGCTCAAGGCAGAAACTCACATCTGACAGGAACGGATTACAGAGCTGCAAATGGGAATGCTTTCCGTAGCCCCATGACTCATAGCTACCTCAGTCTCCCAGCCCATGGTGCCTTTTCCTGGAGCATTAGGATGGTACCTGCAGTAAGATTTGCAGCTTTGTAAGTCAGTGCAGGCTCATATTTATATTGTGGCCCCATGTCTATGTGACAGACCAGGCCAAGGTCATTAGTCTCCTCGCTGGCAAAGCCCTAGACTGCGTATCTCCCCTGTTACAACAGGATTAGCCGAGAGATTCCTTCCTGATGACTTTTGCAACAATTTTCGATGATTCATGTCAGGCCTACACCACAGAGGCTCCATCAGCCCCAGGATAGGCAGCATTGTATGCAGGCTGTTTCCAGTGTCTGCTGCCAGGCATGGCTTAGAATGAGCTGACCCAGCTGCATCAGTTGTGACTAGGCTTGAGCAATGAGATAAAAGACTAACTGGCCTGCATGGAGCTCCACACAGGACTCAAGGCCTCCGCTGAACATTGCACTTGGATTGTCATTTGCCTTCGTGAGCAGTGACGTAAGAGGTCCCACCTGACCCCCCCAGCCTGGTCCAAGCAGGTGGCCTCAGCTCAAGCCCAGCTGGACCCTTCTGAATGTTTTTACTTTGGCACCATGAGCTATGTGACCGCTGACCAGCCACGGCCCCAGATGATACTGCTCCAGGAAATGTCCCTGCCCATCCTTGATCAGGGGGTGGAGCTTGGGTAACATAGAAGACCCCACTCTACAAGCCCCCTAGGCATTTGTCCCACCTCCTCGAAATAATCCCGTCACCTACAGCTCCAGTTTCAGGGCTCCAGACAAGCTTTTCCCCATCAGTGGGCTTGATGGACCTCTGGGGCAGAGGCTAATTTCATGGATGCCACTGTAACCCAAGTACTTGGTCTCTCTGAGCTGGCTGAAACAGTTGACAGTTCACTGCTTGCCTCTGGTCCTGTCAGTCAGAAAACCATTGTTCTGGAAACTGTAATTGTGGAATGCCATTCACTTTAGCTTAACGCAGTCACCATACTTTCCTGTGATACATGGAATCCCCACATCCAAGTGTGACCCGTCTGTGCCACCTGAAACTGCCAAGGTCAGGGCAGGCTGCAAAAGGAAAGCAGATTCTCCCAAACTGGTGGCTAACAGTGCAGTTAGATTCACCAGCCAGTCAAAAACAGAACTTCTCATTCCCCACACTGGTTATCAAGAAGCTAAAATAAAACATTACACTGCCCCCTTTACTGCATTTCAGTTTTTGACACCCAGTCAGCAATTAAGTCTAGTAAAGAGACAGAGTTTTAAATAACTTATTCCCTTTACCAAAATGTTCTCTTGACCCCAAAGGGTCAGCCATATTGCCAGGTCAATATAAGTTTGGATCTTACCCAAAATTCCATAGTGCCAGCTGTTAGAAATAACCAAACAGGTTACCCCAGGGGTAGATAGGGGAAACGGAACCCTTTATTGACTGCTTGTTCCACCTCGATGCCGCGAGTGAGCAATGAGGGGGTTACTTTACAATTTTTTTATCCATAACAATATGTAAATGTATACATTTCCAGCAACTCCCCATAGTCCCTTATTTCGTTACATTAACACCTGTAAAATGAATATTAACAACTACATAATGAATATAATTATATCTGCCTCTGCTTGTTGTTTATAGGATTACTATACAGAGGTCTGGCACATCACCTTAAAACCTATAAATTTTACGCTAACATTCTTTGAAGTAAAGGTATGCCAGGGGAAGAAGAAAAATAAGGCTTTCTTCCCACCAAGGCCTTGTGCCCAAGTGGCGATAGTGATTTTATTAGCCTCATTCTCAGCACAGATGGCCAGGAAGGGGGGAAAAAAAGTGATAATAGACTCTAACTAAAATTTACACCAGTTAAGAGAAACAAGGTTTGCTTGTGCCTCGACCCTGTTCCCTGTAGCTTAGGCCTAACCATTTGTCCAGCTTTTAATTCTTTATTCTCCTACACCAGCCAATCCTCTAATAACTAAAATAAAGGTTTATTATAAAAGGAAAGAAGCAAACTAAGTGAAATATTAAATGATCAAAGCAATCAGATACATACAAATGACTGTAAAATCCATATATATCAGATCCTCAGTAGAATTGTGGAGTTTGCAGGCTCATACAGTCCCTCTGGTGTACATCCAGTACTTGGATGGGTCTCAGCCCTTTCTTTCACAGCTTCAGTTGTAGATGAGTTGATCCAGGAATGAAGACAAAATGAGGATGGTATTGCTGCCTTTTATGGCCCTTTGTCATGTGGCTTGTCCCAAACACAGCCACACAGCACATGACATAGAAAAGCCCCAGAGTCTCCCATCCCTGGACATTTTCTTACCTGTTCTGGTTACTCATAAATTGTAGCCCCTGGGTTCTCTCACTATCTTTGAGTTCCCTTGATCAGGCCATTAAGCAGGCTTAGTGCTGTTGCCATCTTGTCTGGGGTGTCACCCAGAAACACAGCACAAGTGTTTGGATATAGATATATACATATTTAGAACTCAATACAACACTAATACATATATATAAATGTGCTGATCAAGCTTAGTGAATTATAACCTTTCCAAAAGTACATGACATGGCATATCTCGTACAAATTATTGTAATTTTGCAATATTGATATTAAATAATGCTATAAATGATCCCTTATATACCAGACAGTTTCACACCAAGTATCTCCTGGTGGCAGTGCATTGTGACATGTAACTCTTAGTACTGCTAAACCAACTGCCTTTTGGCCCCCAGGCTTAGATTCCCAGGACCTCTAGCCAGACCTACTTGGATTTCAGGTATGTTGAGGGGTGCACAGGCTTGAGCAGCTGAATGGGCCGCCTTATGTTTAGGGTCAAGTGTTTCTCTGCATGTGAGAGACCAAGTAGTCACAGACATGTTCAAAAATGGAATGCAGACATCTTGCCCCACCAGTGTGAATACGACTGCCCAATTGAATTGCATCCCAATGCCAAGATACTATTTGGGTAAATATACTCCATGTCTGAGCCTGAAATGGTAGCTCTTAACGACTATGCCCATGAGAATCTGAAAAACAATTTTATTCAACAGTACATCTGCCCAGCCAAAGCCCTGTCCTCTTCATTAAAAAAAAAAAGAAAAAAAAAAAGGATCTTTTGAGACTGACTGTGGACTACCATGCCTTAAATAAATCACTGTGCAAAAATCGATTCTCACTACCCATGATCACAGAGCTCCTAGACTGTGTAAGAATGGCCCAGATATTCATCATGCAGGATCTCAGGGGCTTATAATCTAGTCAGGATCTGGTTAAGGGATAAATGGAAGACAGCTTTTTTAACACAATATGGCCACTTTGAATACCAGATTATGCCTTTTGGCTTTATCAAAGCACCTGCCACCTTTCCTCACCTCATCAGTGATGTTTGGCAGACAGTTTGAACTTCTGTGTGGTTGACTATCTAGAGGACATTTTAATCGAGTCCAAGAATAAACCTATGCATGAAAGCATGTGTGCAACATATTGGAATCCATCCACCAACATGGATTCTATGGAAAACTGGAAAAATGTACCTTCATGAAACCTACCATGGAGTTTTTTGGATATATACTGTGTCTCGAAGGGATCTTCATGGAGCCCCACAAGGTTGAAGCAATCCAAAACTGGGTGGTGCCCTGAAACATTTGAGAAATCCAATGCTTCATTGGGTTTGCAAGGTTTTATAGGCATTTTATATGGGTTTTGTTAAAATTTTGGCTCCAATAACTCCCTTGTTTCACAAACCTGCCAAATTTGGCTGGACTTCAGAAGTCCAAAATACTTTCAAACACGTGAAGGAGTTCACCACTGCACCCATCCTTGTGCATCCCAACCCCAGTGATCCTGGAAACTGATGCCTCCAGCATTGGGACAATACTTCCCTAATTGCAAAGACAGTCTCAATCAAGAGCTCCTTCCCTGTGCATATTTCTCATGAAAGTTCTCCCCAGTGAATGTTACAATAAGATTTTGAATAAGGCCTGCTTGCCACCAAGGCAGTTTTCAAAACCTGGAGGCACTACTTGGAAGGGGCAAGATGCCCTGGGCAGGTATTTGCAATCACAAAATCCTGATGTACCTATGGTCTACTAACACCTTGAATCAACAACAGCTATACTGGGCTCTCTTATCTGATCTGGACTGTGTTTCAACTTGCCTGACACCTGGGCATTACAGATGGTGGGACAAATGTGATGATTCTGACTAGGGCAGAATCCTGAACCAAATATGACCCCTAATTCTAGATGCCCAACTTGAAATCCCTACAGATCTGGCTTCAGACATGCTGAACATCCACACATCCCACTGACTTGGGTTGCAGTCATAGATGACCCAGCACCTCTGAAAACCACCAGGGTCAGGTAGCAAAAGTTCATCAATTCATAGAGTTAATGGCCAGAATGCCAGAATTTTTTTAAGTATACCAGAAGCAGGAAGCCTGCCAAACAGTCAGTGGGGCCACTGGACAATTAAGGTGCTAAAGGAGCACTCAGAGAACAAAAGGTTGTTGTAGAGAAGCTAAATGAATTCTTTACATTGGTCTTCACTGCAAAGTAGGTGGGGGGAGATCCCCATACCCAAGCCATTCTTTTTAAGTGAGAAAACTGAGGAGTTGTCCCAGATTGGGGTGTCAATAGAGCAGGCTTTGAAACAAATGATAAATTAAACAGTAATAAGTCACCAGGACCAGATGTTATTCACCCAAGAGTTCTGCAGGGACTCAGATATGAAATTGCAGGACTACTAACTGTGTTATGTAAATTAACTGTGTATTCCAAATGACTGGAAGGTAGCTAAGATACATTTAAAAAAAAAAAAAAAAGGATCCAGGGGTGATCTTGGCAATCATAGGCTGCTAAGACTAACTTCACTACCAGGCAAATTTGGTTGAAACTATAGTAAAGAACAGAATGATCAGACACACACATGAACACAATATGTTGGAGAGAAGCAATGTGGTTTTGTAAAGGAAAATCATGCCTCCCTAATCTATTATCATTCATTGATGGGGTTGAGGTGACAACAAGAACCAGCTTGCTGTCAGGTTCGATTTATATGGATCCCTCAAATAAGGAGGGACAAAGATTGCTTTGCATACAACTTTGTTTTACTTGTAACAATCTATACATCATCAATTACAATTTAAAAATCATCATTGATTCTTATTTAATACAACAATTTAACTACTTAAAACACAGTCACAATTACAACTGTACAATTATATTTACAAAGCTAGCTTATACTATAGGGTTATACTTATGCTATTATACTTACACTGCAATGGTGAGGTTTGTCAGCAGTAAAACAGCACTTCAATTCTATTAGTATGATTCCAGGGCTTATATCTGAGTTTACATCAGAAAATACTGTCACACTCAGGTTACACATCTGAGTGGAAAATACTATCACACTCAGGTTACACAGCCCCACACTCTATACTTAGGTTTGAGCGGCAAGCTGGGGAGAGACAGTAGGTAGATCACGCCTACATATAGAACTATTCTGTTGTTCTTCCAAAGATACAGGACATCTCCAGTTTACTTCCTGTTTTTTGATCACCTATATTCTCTTCCTCACAACCATATGCCCACTTTTTAGCCAATTAGAAGTTTCCAAGAGCGATGGGGTAATTGGGGACTGCACCCCAAAACAGCGAAACTGACAGAGTGAAACCCGATTTTATTCTTCTTAATTGTCCAGCTGTTGTTTGCTGCTGACAAAGAATCACCCGTTGCAATACATGTCTAAACACTATTCAAATGCAGTTTACTGATTTTCGAGTCAGATTTTGCTACAATGCATGAATGGATACTGTTCAAAGGAAGTTTCTCAGAGATTGATACTATTTAGATGAAGTTTACTGGGTTTGAAGTAACAGGTTTTCCAAAGGCTACATTCTGATTACATTGCCTTTAGTACTTAGCGCCTGCTGACTCCTCCGGGCGCTGGTAAGTTTCACAGAGATTTTGTTACAATACCTGGCCGGCCGGGGGTTGATACAAAGCAGTTAGCATTTTACATTTCGGTCCAATGAGTTTATATTCCTATTAATTTAAAATGGAGTTGGGTCACTTTAATTATAAAATGAAACAATGTTACAACAGGGGTCTGTCGCAGGGCACTTAGACCTCGCTGCCCAAAAGGGGGCAAAAGAAGGGGGAACCTTGTGGTCAGAGCCCACAGCAGCCCTTAGGTTCAGGGCCGGGTGGCCTAATTGCCAGAGTTGGCAGCGGTCCTTAGGTCCAGGGCCAGGTGGCCTAGTGCTGAGTGAAGGGGGAGGGGGTGCCACCAAAGGAGTGGCTGGTGGCTGGTGTAGGGGGACCCAGACCCTTCCTGCTCTACTGGGTCCTGGCCCAGGGCCCCATCAGTGACTCAAGCTGGTCACTGCGATAGCAGGGATCCAGCCAAAGCACGCTGTCTCTTCAAAGGCTGTTCAGTAGCCTTCCCCCTGGGCCATTTCCTACCCCAATTCCTGAAGCCTCTGTCCAGGCATCTCCTGGGTCCCCAACTCCAGCAGCGGGTGTAGCCTATGGCCTGACTTTTGTGGACTGTCCGCAGGACCTTCTGGCTCTCTGACTGAAGCCTCCACTATGTGTCCTTCCTGCTCAGCATCCCACCCCAAGTGAGCTGTGCTGCTCCCTCTTACAGCAGTTGGATCATGCCTAGCAGGGGTGGGGGGGGGACACGGCTTCTGTTGCCAGGAGTATGGGCTTAATCCCTTCCTCTCCAGTGCAAGGTACACCCCGTCGCAGGGCAATAAGGATGTGGACTAAGATGATCCCGTCAATGTAGTCTGCTTGGACTTTCAGAAAGCCTTTGACAAGGTCCCACACCAAATGCTCCTAAGCAAAGTAAGTAGTCATGGGATAAGAGGGAAGGTCCTTTCATGGATCAGTAACTGGGTAAAAGACAGGAAACAAAGGTAGGAATAAATGGTCAGTTTTTACAATAGGGAGAGGTAAATAGCATCAGGGTTCCCCAAGGATATGTAGTGAGATCTATGCGGTTCAGCATATTCATAAATGATCTGAAAAAGGGGGTAAACAATGAGGTGGCAAAGTTTGCAAAATTGCTCAAGATAGTTAAGTCCAAAGCAGACTACCAAAGAGTAGCAGAGAGATCTCACAAAACTGGGATACTGGTCAAGAGAATGGCAGATGAATGTTATTGTTAATAAATGCAAAGTAATGCACATTGCAAAACACATATATATAATGATGGGGTCTAAATTAGCTGTTGCCACTCAAGAAAGAGATTTTGGAGTCGTTGTGAACAGTTCTCTGAAAACATCTGTGCAGTGGCATCAAAAAAGCTAACAGAATGTTAGGCATCATTAGGAAAGGGATAGACAATAAGACAGAAAATATCATAATACCACTATATGAATCCCTGGGATGCCCCACTTTTTGTACTGCATGCAATTCTGTTCACTCCATCTCAGAAAAGATCTATCGGAATTAGAAAAGGTGAAGAGGAGGGCAACAAAAATGATTAGGGGTATGGAACAGCTTCCATATGAGGAGATTTTAAAAAGACTGTGACTGTTCATCTTAGAAAAGAGATGACTACAGAGGGATAAGATCATGAAGAAAGTGAATTGGGAAGTGTTATATACCCCTTCACATAGCACAACAGTTAGGGGTACCCCAAAGAAATTAATAGGCAGCAGGTTTAAAACAAACAAAAGGAAGTACTTCTTCACACAATGCATAATTAACCTGTGGAACTTGTTGCCAGGGGATGTTGTGAAGGCCAAATGTATAAATGAATTTAAAAAATTAGGTAAATTCATGGAGGATAGGTCAATCAATGGCTATTAGCCAAGATGATCACAGATACAACCACATTCTCTGGGTGTCACTAAACCTCCAGCTGCCAGATGCTGGGACTGGATGACAGGATAGATCACTTGATAATTGCCCTGTTCTGTTCATTTCCTCTGAAGTAGCTGGCACTGGCCATTGTCAGAGACAGAATACTGAGCTACATGGACCATTGGCCTGACCCAGCATGGCTGTTCTTATGTTCTTAAGGGATCATTAGAGACTTCATCCTGACCCCTATATGGCACAGGCCATTAAATGTCACCCAGTTACCCCTGTACTGAGCATAACCCCTTGTGCAGAGGAGCCAGCAAACAGGGGAGTTTGAGTGGAGTTCTGTTGGAGGGGAAGGGAGGAGGCAAGCTCCTGGTCCTTAGGGGCAGTGAGGTACTTTCTGGATGGATAGGGCAAGTGCCCAGCACAGTCTCAACACTGAAAAGACTGAAATGCAGAGATGTCAGAGAATGCATAGCACCTGCTCCATTACACAGCATTACACAGCTCCTGGTAGAGCTCCATGATAACCTCTCTCCCCAGAGGTGAATCATCCCAGCTTTCCTGCAGGAATTCGTTATTCAGAATGGTTGAACCATTCAGTGACTAATTCCTGGACTGGAGCTTGTTCATGTGTTTTCAGAATGTGTGTATTCAGAATTCAAGCCGTAATGGTTAGTTTTATTGGACTTGAGGCCACATGGTCTGTTTCTGCTCCCTGAACAGACATATATGAACATAGCTCTGAAAACTAGGTTTCCACGGTGATCACGCATATTTCTCAGTTTTCCACCAGTATTTTCTAATATTTGCTTTAAGTTCACTCTCTGCACCCGATATGGCTGCCCATAAACTCATTCCCCAGGAGATTCATGGGAAGGAAACACACTGCGGCTCAGAGGGGAAAGCCAATTCCATTGTTAGTTCAGACCAGTATTGGCAGAATATTTCTCAGAACAGTCACCTAGCTCTAGCCTGGTAAGTGCAGGTGTGGGTTTTAATGTATGAGACTTTTTGAATTTGCCCTAAGCACCTGACCCACATTCTGTGTCTGTCTGTGCAGACAGCACTGCTGTGGGAACAATTACCATCCCCCCATCTGTCTGTCTGTGCAGACAGCACTGCAATGGGAACGATCACCACCCCCTGTCTGTCTGTCTGTCTAGACAGCACTGCTGTGGGAACAGTCACCATCTCTCCATCTGTCTGTCTGTCTGTGCAGACAGCACTGCTATGGTGGAGGTCCTTACCCGTTATTCACTGTGAGACACGTATATCGTAGCCCCAGCCCAAGCAGCTGCTCAGTTCCAGGCACAGCTGTGGATCAAGGCCTTTATTCTTTTCTTCTTTATTCTTTTTTTCTCTTTATTCTTCTTTTCTTCTCTGCAGAGTGGACTGTGTTCTGCCAGAACTGATCACAGGCAACAAGCACACAAGATCCCAGGAGGGCTGGGCTGCAGCTCAGAGAAATCTTGGGACTTTGGAAAGTACATTTAACTGTAGGCACCTAAACTCTTGTAAAACTCTGGCTCCAAATCCCTGTGCACAGGGCTGCAGCCATAACACTACAGCAGGCTGGGGCTGTCTGAGCACAGGCAAAATACTCTCTTTTATTCTCAGCTTTTATTCATTACCAGGCACAGCCTCTCTTAATTCTGAGTACATGAAGTAAACAAACTCCTCTGACTGTGACTCAGTGTTATTGTCGAGCTATCTAGTCTGCTTCTCTTTTGGAGCAGCTTTGGTCAGAATTTGCACCCATTTTTTCAGTTTTTGCTGTCTTTCTTCCAACTCTAGAAAAGGCCTGCGCACACATACATTTGCATTCACCATTCCTGCCCTGTTTATGTGTGTCTACTGCAGTAGCAGATGCTATTATCATTTAGCTTGGTCAAATACATGTTTCTGCATATTCTGTTTGATTGACACAGTTGTCAGCTGTGCAGTATAAACTTTCTGTAAACTTTCATCTTGTTCTGCATAAAATGCAGTTGCATTCAAGGTGAAAGGATCAAATGTTTTATAATTGCATCAACAAAATAATAGCAGAAACCAGATTCAACAGTTTACTCAGAGAACCTCCAAAAATTCTCGATGGCTTCCTCTAGCCTGCTTTCGTTATATACCTACAGTGTCCACAAGATGTCACTGTTCCACAACCTCTCTGAGAATCTAATCTGATTTCCGCTGTAACGCACACCAGAGAAACTCACCCAGGGATTTCTGCAGGACAGGGAATTATTCTTCCCCACTAGGTAAGTGACATGACAGAGCCCAATATTTGGTGTTTGAACTAAAGCATCTTTCAAAAGAGATGCCTCATCTCAGTGTAAAGACTCCATTGTGCTCATGAATTTGCTATATCTCTGAGGAAGCTGTTCCATTGGTTAATTATCTGTTAAAAATGTGTCTCATTTTCAGTTTTGATTTGTCTAACTTCATCTTCCAGCCATTGGATCATGTTCTACCTCTGTGTGCTAAATTAAAGATCCCTCTATTGTCCTATCAGAAATCTCCCCATCATGTCTCCTCTTTTAAATAAACTAAATAGATTGAACTCCTTAAGAATCTTCACTGCAAAGCAGGTTTTCCTGATCTTGAATCATTTTTTTAGCTCCCCTCAGACTTCGCCAATGTTTCAACATTCTTTAAAAGTGCGGACCCAAGAACTGGACACGGTACTCAAATTATGGTCACACTAGTGCTCTGGACAGAAGAGATAATGCTTCCTTACTCTGATTCAGTACCCGCCTGTTTATATTTCCAATGATCTCATCAGCCCTCTTAGCCACAGCTTTGCACTGGAAGCACATGTGCACTTGGCTAAATAAAATGACCCCTAAATCATTTTCCAAGTCACTCCTTTCCAGGATACAATTCTGCATTCTTTAGTCTTAGGCTTTGTCTATACTGCAGCACTAATTCAAATTACTTTAATTTGACTTTCCTAAGCCGATTTATAGAAATAGCAGCAGACTGTCCACACTATGCTGCTTGAGCTGGTCTCTTGCATTCACACTGGCCAGCCTTAATTCGAATTAGAAAGCAGTGCAATGTGGGTAGCTGTCCCACCGTGCAACTAGCCACGGAGACTGTTGGGATGAGTGTCTTAATCCCAGGATGCATCACTGCTTCCTCCCCCCAACCCCTCCCAAAGAAACAGGAAAAGGTTTTGCACGCTGTTTTTTAAATCCCCCCATCGCTATTGCTGCAGAGACAGTGGAGACAGCTGAGCTCTGCTCCGTGAGTCTGATCCTGACATAGGCTTTACCCCCGCATCCCGCCTCCCAAAGAAACAGGAAAAGGTTTGGCGTGCCTTTTTTTATACTCCCCCTGATTGCCATTGCTGCAGAGACATGGAGACAGCTGAGCTCTGCTCCCTGATTCTGATCCTAACAAATACAACATGACATATCATGGAGTATGTCGTAAATAGAAGGCAAAGCAGGTACTACACCAGTGCAACCGTGGCTGCCCTGCTAGTGGCAATCGAGCTGAACAGTTCACGTTTGCCAATGGCTGAAACGTTTCTTTTGCAGTCCATGGAGCGCAAGTTCTGGTGCAGGGAAACAAGCAGAGATAGGTGGGACTGCAGAGTTTTGCAGCTGTGGGAGGACAATCAGTGGCTGCAAAACTTTAGGATGCGAAAGGCAACTTTCTTCAGAGTGTGTTCGGAGCTGTCTCCATCCCTGAAGCGTGTGAACACTCGACTGAGACAAGCTGTAACGGTGGAGAAGAGAGTCGCCATCGCTCTCTGGAAGCTGGCAAGCCACAACTGTTACCGCTTGATGGGGAATCAATTTGGAGTCGGTAAATCTACAGTGGGTGCAGCCGTGATTCAAGTGTGCAGTGCCACCGAGAGACTTCTGCTACAAAGGGTAGTGACTTTGGGAAGTGTGCAGGACATAGTGGAGGGGTTTGCCATGATGGGCTTCCCAAACTGCAGGGGGGCCATTGATCTTAGCGCCTGCACACCTGGGAACTGAGCACATAAACCGCAAAGGGTACTTTTCTATGGTCCTGCAGGGGCTGGTGGATCACAGGGATCGTTTCACAGACATAAATGTGGGGTGGTCTGGGAAGGTGCATGACACTCATATATTTCGTAACTCAGGGCTGTTCTTTAAAATGCAGGCAGGCACTTTCTTCCCTGACCAAAAAATTCACATTGGGGGTGTGGAAATGCCCATAGTGATCCTGGGGGATCCTGCTTACCCATTGCTCCCTTGGCTAATGAAGCCCTACACCAGCCACCTTGACCGTGACAAAGAGTGCTTTAATAAGAGGTTAAGCAGCTGCAGAATGGTTGTAGAATGTACCTTTGGGCATTTAAAGGGTAGATGGAGGAGTCTCCTCACTAGGCTGGACATCCATGAGAAGTACCTCCCTTCTGTGATATCAGCTTGCTGTGTTCTTCACAGTGTGTGTGAAGCCAAGGGAGAAAGGTTCCCCCAGGTTTGGGCTGTGTATGCATATATGTATTGCTTTGTATTTGGCTTTATTAAACTGCATGGGTTTTTTTCCTTAGATAACCGTAGGTTAAGAAAACTAATTCTTGACTTTTTTTATTTTTCCACAGGTATTGATTTGCCGTAATGTAGGGCTTTTTCCTAATGGGGCTAAAAATATGGATAAAACTTGTTAAAGATGTAAAATTCACAGGAGAATATTGATTTTAACTACATGAATATGAAAGGCCCTTAGAACCTGACATACCCATTTTAAGTGGACTCTGCTGGTAATTTTTCTGCACGATATCAGTGGGAGTGACAAACTGATTTATATAAATTGAACAGTATGTCCCTTAAAATGGGATGCTAAGGGAAAGCCTGTATTTATGATGTTTTTAGTCATGATAGGAGAGGTCTGGTATCATTTAACAGTTTATAAAATACAGGTTGTCCCTGTCTCATTTTTCCACTTAAATCAGCTGGGGAACTGTACACTGATAGCGATCATGAAAATCTTAGATTGTTAGTAATACAGTTTTATCTATATCAGACAGTGAGAGCCAAACTTAAAGGCTTCTAAAGTAGGGAATTAAAATAAATATCCTGGGACTGGAGACTAAGAATTAGGCCTTCTCTCCTGATCATCTGAAGGTAATGAATAATATGAACATCCCCGGGTGGTTACTGGCAGTTCTCTGATGGACACAGCCTGGCAGGTTAAGAGGTAGACATTCAGGCTTGGGTTCTGGACTTTGCAAGTGGGGGATGGTCCTAGTGCCCAGGCTCCAGCGCAAGCCTGAATTCCTACACACAATTAAACAGCCCCATACCCCAAACCCCATGTCAACTGACAGGGGCCAGCCACGAGTATTAAGAATATAAGAACAGCCATACTGGGTCAGACCAATGAACAGAACAGGCAATCGTTGAGTGATCCTTCCCGTCGTCCACTCCCAGCTTCTGGCAACAAAGGCTAGGGACACTCAGAGCATGGAGTTGCATCCCTGCCCATCCTGGCTAATAGTTAATGATAGACCTGTCCTCCAGGGACTTACCAATTATTTTTTGAACCCTGTTGTAGTTTTGGCCTTCACAATATCCCCTAGAAATGAGTTCCACAGGTTGGCTGTGCGTTGTATGAAGAAGTACTTCCTTTTGTTTGTTTTAAATCTGCTGCCTATTGATTTCATTTGGTGACCCATAGATCTTGTGTTATGAGAAGGAGTAAATAACACTTCCTTATTCACTTTCTCCACACTAGTTGTGATTTTAGAGACCTCTATCATATACCCCCTTAGTCATCTCTTTTCCAAGCAGAAAAGTCCCAGATTTATTAATCTCTTCTCATATGGAAGCTTTTCCATACCCCTAATAATTTTTGTTGCCCTTTTCTGCAACTTCTCCAATTCCAATGTATCTTTTTTGAGATGGGGTGACCAGATCTACATATAGTATTCACGATGTGGGCATATCATGGATTTACAAAGAGGCAATATGATCTTTTCTGTCTTATTAGCAATTCCTTTCCTAATAATTCCCAACATGCTTTTAGCTTTTTTGTCTGCCTCTGCACTTTGAGTGAACGTTTTCAGAGAACTATCCACAATGACTCCAAGATCTCTTTCTTGAGTGGTCACAGCTAATTTAGACCCCATCATTGTATATTATAGTTGGGATTATGTTTTCCAATATGCATTACTTTGCATTTATCAACATTGAATTTCATCTACCACTTTGTTGCCCAGACATCCAGTTTAATGAGATCCTTTTCTAACTCTTCGCAGTCTGCTTTGGACTGAACTATCTTAAGTAGTTTTGTATCATCTTCAAATTTTGCCACCTCAGTGTTTATCCCTTTTTCCAGATCATTTATGAATATGTTGAGCAGCATGCGTCCAAGTACAGACACTTGGGTGACACCACTGTTTACCTCGCTGCATTCTGAAGACTGACCATTTATTCCTAACCTTTTTCCTATCTTTTAAAAAGTTACTCATCCAGGAGAGAACCCTCCCTTTTATCCCATGACAGCTTACTTTGCTGTAGCTTCTTTGGTGAGGGACCTCGTCAAAGGCTTTTTGAAAGTCTAAGTACCCTATATCCACTGAATCACCCTTGTCCACATTTTTGTTGACCCCCCTCAAAGAATTCTAATAGATTGGTGAGGCATGATTTCCATTTACAAAAATTACGTTGCCTCTACCCCAACAAATTGTGTTCCTCAATGTGTCTGATTGTTCTGTTCTTTCCTATAGTTTCAGTTGATACGCTGGGTACTGAAGTTAGGCTTATCATCCTGTAAATGCTTGGATCATCTCTGGAGCCTTTTTAAAAAATTGGTGTCACATTAGTGATCCTCCAGGCATCTGGTAGAGAAGCTGATTTAAATGATAGGTTACAAACCTCAGTTAGTATTTCTGCAGTTTCATATGTGAGTTCCTTCAGAACTCTTGGATGATACCATCTGGTCCTGGTGACTTATTACTGTTTAATTTATCAAGCAGTGTTTAATTGCAGTGTAGGCATACCTTATGCATGCCAGTGCCTTGGCCAGTGAGAGACACCAAGGCAACAGGTGTGTCCTATGCCTTTCCACTTTCAAGATGTTTTGCACCTAAATCCAGGCTGAAGGAAGCTGCCTCCCTCTACTTGGGATTCTCAGCTGCAAGCCCTCTCTTGGCATCAGGGGCCTACTCTGGTTTTGTGTGGAGGCGACCTCCCTCAGCACTGTTAGCTCAGTGGTCAGGGGACTTACAGGGGGTGTCAGAGACCCCCAGTCCAAGTCTCCTCTGCTGGGGGTGGAAATGGGCTCTGAACAGAGCTCTGCTATTGCTCAGGTGAGTGCTCTACCCATTGGGCTATGGTACATTCCTGTGGGCAGCACTTCAGGGTCTTCAAGTCATTGGAACAGGAGCGTGGATCTCCCACATCCTGGGTGACTGCTCTAACCACCAGGCTGTGAATCATTCTCACAGTTGCACCCTCTCTCTTTATCAAAGACTTTTTCAGTTATGTATTCTCCGTGGGCCAGCTTGAGCAGGAGAGAATGAGGGAGCCCCAGCCCTCCTCCCATAGCCCAATGGTTGCAGCACTCAGCTGGGAGGTGGCAGATCCCATTCAAAGGCCTTCTCCCCCTCAAGTAGAGGGGGACTTGAAGTGGGGGCTCCCACATGCCAGGTGAGAACTCTAGCCACTGGGCTAGCAGCTATGTGGGAGGGCCACCTCCGCCCTTCCCTGTTTTGTGCTAGTTCACATATGGGGCTCTGAGCTCCTGACCAGCAGGGCACCTGGCAGGGCAGGTGGAGGAAAGCCTGTCATCCGCAGTTCATGAATCAGCCTTGGCTTGGACATTCAGATACCTGGAGAGGTGCTGCGGGGTGCAAACCTGACTGCAAAAATGTAGGTGCCAAGTGAGTTTCAACAACTCTGGGGTTCAGGAGCGGCTGAGCGGGGCTTTGTGAATCCCAGTGGGACCTGATTTTGGGATTTAGGTGCCTATAGTGGCAGTTAGTTGCCTGAGTCCGTCTGTGAATCCAGCCCCAAAGGGGGCTTTCAGACGCAGAGTTGGGCACCTGGGCAGTTTTGAAAGTCCCACTGAGCACCTGCCTGCACCATTAGGTGCCTGAATAGCTCTGAAAATCTGTCCCTTAGATACTTTGGAAAACATCCCCCTAGGAGCCTGTCACTTTTGAAAATGGGACTTAAGCACCTAAGTCACCTATGGTTTGATTTGGAGTAGGCAGGAGAGAGCCAGTGCAATACGGACTGGCTGTGCCTAACGAGACTCAGCTGCATATACAAATTAAACCAATATCCATCATGCCTTGCTGCTTCGCCTGAATGGAACTTCTGAATTGCACCAGGAGTTTCTTCCTGTGTAATATTCTCTCCCTGGCTCTGAGACAGTCAAGATTTTCATTTGGGGACAGTTAGTTTGGGTAAGAACTTTCTGCATCACATCAGGATTTGATTCCCATTTAGGCCATAGAACGGTGGGCAGCAAAATGACAATACTTTGGTAATATGCTCTTGGTTGATGGCTCTGCTCTGTATTTTATTTTCCATTGCTGCAATAGAGATTTAGAGCTAGATATATTCCTTATAATAAATGGGAAAGGTATCTAGTGGCCTTTCTGTTCCCAACAAACTAAAGTAGAGAGAGCTCCTGTGTGAGAAATGTTTTGCAATGCTCTGGAACCTGACTGCAGTATATTACTGTCTTTAAGTAATGTTTCTAATCTGTTTTGTTGTTGTAGGGTTTTCCTGTGAGTTGGCATGTGTGAACAGCCCAGCGGCCAGCTAAATATACTTCAGTATGTTTCCCAAACTCAGAAAATGCCAATTTCTAAGGTATCAGTAAGTTTAAAAACTCTTTTAGGTTGAATCTTGGCTCGGTGTCTTTAAAATGGGACTTTTAGCAAATGTTCAGAAAGCTGCTTTTTGGTGGGGTTGTTTTTTGGCTAAATTTCCAACCCAGAAATAGTTTAGAGGGAGCTCTGAAACAATACCAATTCCCACTGTTGAAGTAGCACAGCTCTCTAAACAGAAAGCGCCCATTCAAAATAAGTCTGACCTCAAGCAAGGAACAGCAGCTGAAACCTTCTTTCTGAGGAATCCAGTGTCTCCAGACTCCACATTGGCCCCAGACTCTGTTCTGGCTCAAATTTACTTTCTCAGTGGAATTTATGGTGTTGGTCTTGTTCTACGATGCCCTATATGGTTTGGGCCTTTGCCATTTGACAGAACTTCTTTCCCATGAAGCTGCATCATTTGTGATCAGCAGAGATGCATGGGATGGTTGGTTTCAGAAGAGAGCTGCTGGCAGGACATTTCTCAGAGAAGCTTTCAGCACTGACTGTGCTTCCCATGTGGTCTGCCAGAACCCAGATTTATAAACCTTCCTGGCATGCTGCAAGGCCACCTTTTTTTTTTTTTTTTTTTTTACCATTTCTAGGAGGAAGAGGCTGAGAAAGTGGGGCTGGTGGTAGGTATTTATTATATCTATGGTAGGTATTTATTATATCTATGGTTATTATATCTATGGTAGGTATTTATTATATCTATGGTGGGGTCTGGCTGAAAAATAATAAGGCTTTAGTTTTACAGATAGTCACTTACTAACTCTAAAGAAATATTGAAAAGAGACCTGTGGCTTCCTTAAAGCCCACAGGGACTAGTCGGAAACTGAGGGCTGTTAATTCCTGTGTCACCTGATTTCACAGTTCTGGACTAACACACTCACTTTCTCCCTTTAGATCCTTTCAGTGATAGCCAGCCATGTCAGATGATGAAGTCCTTCTTCTGTTGGGGGAATCGTGACTCCACAGTTCATTATAATCATTGCCCATCTGCTCCGTCATGGACAGCTCAGTAACTGGAACATTCTGTGACTTGCAGGCCCACAGCATTGAACTCTGTTAATCATTCACAGATTGAGACCAGGGTATGAGATTGAACGAACATTTGAGAGAAAGCAAGGGTGGTCTGAGACGCATACGCAGATAGAATCCTACACAAACCACAAACCTGTGATATGTCTGGCAGAAGTTACAAGTCAAACAGTATTGTATTGTGTCATATGTACTCCGGGAAGAGAGAGTTCCTCATTATAAGAATCATCATGATCTGCTATTAACCGAGGGCAAACATCTTCTAGGAAAGTTTTGTCCCAAAGACAGGGGCCAGCATGACACTGTAATATGTTCTCTCTCGGTCTCTCACTCTCCAATGCTGATTCCTGGAACCAGCTGGAGAATTAGCCCAAAAAAGAGATGTGGAGAAAACAGAAATTCAAACACTTTTTGGCCTTTGGCGAAAGGAGAAATTGTGAAATAAAAATGTAATACACAAATTCCCACCATTTAAACTATAGTCAGTGTTAATATATGGCAGAAATAATATCTGGGTGATTACATTAGAACTTGCTGCTTATTAAATTGTGTTACAAAACGTGTTGAAATAAGCTTCAGGAACCTAGTTTAGAAAAATACTTCAATTACTGCCCAGGCTTCTGCTCCAACCTTGGCATTCTAGCCACAAAAGTTCCATTTCAGCAGAAACTGCGCAACATTCGTAGCCATTCATGGAGGGTAAAAGTGCAAAGGAAAATCAAAGAATGGCCCAGTATATCCATTCAAAAGAGCTTTCTCTCCAGAGCACATCAAATGAGTCACTGAACGCCACTGAAATGCCAGTAGCTTGGGATGAGACTATGCTGCTAGGGCTGAAGATCTCCCTGGCAGTCGTTCTGTCTGTTATAACTCTGGCAACTATTCTTTCCAATGCCTTTGTAATTATCACCATTTTTCTCACTAGAAAGCTTCATACACCTGCAAATTATCTCATTGGCTCCTTGGCAGTGACGGATCTCTTAGTAGCTATCTTAGTAATGCCAATCAGTATTGCTTATACTGTCAGCCACACGTGGACCTTTGGTCAAGTTATGTGTGATATCTGGTTGTCGTCAGACATCACTTGCTGCACAGCCTCCATCCTGCATCTCTGCGTCATTGCGCTGGACAGATACTGGGCCATCACAGCTGCTCTGGAATACACAAAGCGTCGGACTGCCAGCAGAGCAGCCCTCATGATAGCTGTTGTCTGGGTGATCTCTATTTGTATTTCAATGCCCCCACTTTTCTGGAGACAGGCAAAAGCTCATGAAGAAATAGCAGATTGTACTGTGAACACTGATCAGATGTCCTACACAATCTACTCAACCTGTGGAGCTTTCTATATCCCAACTGTGCTCCTTGTTATCCTGTATGGGAGAATTTACATAGCAGCTCGATCCAGGATTCTTAAGCCACCTTCGTTATATGGAAAACGATTTACCACAGCCCACCTCATCACCGGCTCCACTGGGTCTTCTCTCTGCTCCATTAACTCTGGCCTTCACGGGGAGCAGGCGCCATCAGGGGGCTCCCCAGTGTTTATCAATCATGTGAAAATTAAACTTGCAGACAGTGTCCTGGAAAGAAAAAGAATTTCTGCTGCAAGAGAAAGGAAAGCCACAAAAACTTTGGGCATTATCCTGGGAGCTTTTATTTTTTGCTGGCTTCCATTCTTTGTTGTGACCCTGGTTCTGCCTATTTGTCAGGATGCCTGCTGGTTTCATCCAATCCTATTGGACTTTTTCACATGGCTAGGTTACTTAAATTCGCTTATCAATCCAGTCATTTACACCGCTTTTAATGAAGAGTTTAAGCAGGCCTTCCAGAAACTAATCCAGTTCAAAAAGTGTTCTTAGTCTTGCCACTTTCTTCTTTTGTCATTTGTCCCAGTGCTTTCTTACAGCCCACCTAGTGGCTTCTGTACTCTTAGTCCTGCAGTCTCTGTTGCTAGCCTGATGTTTGCATGTAACTGTGAACTTCTTGCCAATGGTTTTGTATTTATCTTCTGTCTGATTATATATCTTTTAGTGGAACTTGTTTCTGGTCTCTGCAGTGAGCATGAACACTTACAAAATCAGCAGATGGAGGAATGTTTGTAACAAGAGATGGAATGAATAGGAAAGTTAAGTGTCCGGCTGCAGTGTAACATGGGTTGCTCAATTCTGCATTGGCAGTGTGACAGTGGAGCAGAAAGCTGTGTAGGCAGGAATTCAATATTTTTTATGAATGCTATTAGCAGACAGTCTGTGTTGTGATTGAGTCAGAGAGGGCTGCTGCTGAGGGGAATGCATATGAACTTTAGAGGCCTTATCCCCAGGTTACATTTTCCCATATATGTATCCTACCCATTGGAAGTCTATAGAACCAATAACTGGTTCTGGATCGTTCATGATGTTGTGACACTGACCCTGATCATAAGAAAAAGGAAAAGGGGCAAAAGAAGCGTCTGAGTTATGTGGAGCCTTTGTTTATTTCACATCGTCCCTGACTTTGAGGGCTGCACATTTTGTGAATATTAAAAAAAGAAAGCAGCATTTAACATTATTTTTATACATTTTATCATGAATAGAATCAAAGGTGCAGAAATAAACAGGAACAATAAACAGCACGTGAACGTATTTAAAATGATATGGTTCTTATTTTTTCATGTACATACTGAAGTCAGAAAAAAAAACATGGTGGAGAAGAAAATATAGAAGTGAGGTATGATGAGGTTGAGACCCCGCAATAGGACTTAAGCGGTCTGAGTACAATTCCCAGCTCTGCCACAGACTTCCTGTATAACCTTAGACAAGTTATTCGAGTTTGTGCCTTAGTTTCCCATTGATCAAGTGAGGCTAACAATACCGCCCAAGGGTGCTTGGAGGATATATTTGTAAATATTCTTGGAAGGCACTCAGGACAATAAGGTCATAGAAGAATTTGAATAGATATCCTTTGGGTTTGATTCATCTCACACCGGTGGACATCATAGACCTGATAGCTTTTCAGGTGTGATTCAGTGTGTGGTGTCTGCATCCCTGCCCCCCCTGAATAGTCCTTTTGCCAACTCAGTACAACACCCAAATACCAAAAGAGGGGAGACGATGGTGCCAGTCTAAAAACCAGCTGCTGTTCTTTGTGCTTCCCTGGAAAAGGCATCGTTTACCATTATGATGCTCCATTTAGTTCAATAGCAAACAAACTGGATCCATTCCACAATCAGTTTACAGATTAGTGGAAGAAGGGAAGAAAATGGTCTAATATTCCATCTGATTAGGGTTGACAGTCATACTGGATTTTAGTAACTCATTTGATACCATGTTTGAGGAAATCTTACTTGAACATTAATTCAGGTATGAAGCTGTCAAAGGACTGCACGGGCTGAAAGGTCATAACCAAAGATAAATGAGATTTCATTTCCATTTGGGTCAGAAGGAGTCTGTGGCGTGCCACAGGGACTGGTGGTCAGTGCTGTCCTATCATCAGTGAACTGGGAGTGGCCGTAATGAGACCACGAATGAATTTCCTACAAGATAATCAATGGCTGCATTATTTGTAAGTGTTCCTCTGCCTAAGCCCCTGGGGTTTTGAGCAAACTGATCAAATAAAGCCAGTTTACATCTTTGTACAGAAATGTGTAATCCATCTGTCCCATCAGATTTGGCTACTTCATTAAAGCAACACCAATAAATAGATAACTAAAACCAGAGAAGAATACATTATTAAAAAGTCAAAGCAAGTGTCATCAATGAAGAGATGCTGAGAATAAGTGATTGAAAAAAGTCTAACAAATCTGAGAACTGGGAGGGAATAAGATTTCCAAGCAGAATAAGCCTCACAGTTTAGGAGTCACTATAGCGAAACTTGATCATCTGGTGCCATTAGATGTGAGGCAGAAACCCTAAAGGCAGGTGGAGTCAGATCAACATGCTCAGGTTCAGATTCAGTGAGCAGGTTGCCAGGTTAGACTCAGATTCTCTCCTTCACTGAGTGTATCTCAGTGCACGGGTAGGACATAAAGGATCAAGTTTCACCTCCCTGATTCTCTTGGTGTCTTTGCACCAGCCTGGGCGATCCATGTAAGTGACAGCAATTTAAGTCATAGCTACACTTCAGACTTTTGCCACCGAAAGTTACGTTGTGTGCGTGTGCATACTTGAGTCCTTGGCACTGTGCGTAGTCATCAGGAGTGATTGTGTTAATGCACACTGTGGTGCATTATGGATAGGTATCCCAGTGTGCAGCTTACCACTATCCAGTGCACTGTCTTTTGGGAAGTTTTGGAAATGCATGATGGGGCAGAAACAAGTTGCACAAGAGTGACTGGAAGCAAGAGGTCAACTTCCCAGCATGCACCTGTCTCCATCCCATAATGCCATCTATAGCCCATAATTTTTGTGCCTTTTTTAAAAAAATCACACAAACCCGCATGACCCTCTTTGTTGTCTGCATCTCTGACAGAAGCATGGAGCCTGCACAGCTCTGCACTATTGTCAAAAGCGTTGTGAACCCAGGATGCACGATCCTGTGGTATTTGCAGAGCTGCAAGAAGAACCAAAACAGAAGGGAACATGATGAAACCTTGGAGGACAGATGCTATCGGACATTGCAAGAACCAGTTCAAAGTTGTTGGTGGCATTCACAGAGCAGCTTCAGATGGTGGAATGCCACTTCTGGGCCTGAGAAACAAGCACTGACTAATGGGACTACATTATAATGCAGGCTTGGGATGACAAGCGACTGCAAAACTTCTGGATGTGCAAGGCCAAGTCCTGGATCTGTATGCTGAGCTCGCCCCAGCCCTCCAGTGCAGGGGCACCAGAATGCGAGCTGCACTGATAGTGGCAAATGGTGATCGCATTGTGGGAAACTTACAACGCCAGATTGCTGCTGAGTTTTACAATAGACATGCTGCTTGACACTTCTGCCTCACAGCGCCTGAGCATGCCACCACGCACAGCACCAGTCGTGGTGAGTATGGCCTGCCAGGGGTGAGGGAAACAGGAAAGGAATTGCTCAGTTTCATGAAACTATAAATATGGGGCAATGCACTGAACACATGACTCCATTTCCATGGGGGCGGGGTGTTAGCAGATATCTCACCTTGAGGGACACAGAAAGCACAGCTGCTGCTGGTACCCTGCACCATCCAGGCCGGTATGCAACTTGTGGCTCTGCACTGGTGCCTGCTGAAGTTATTGCAAGCTGGTGTGGGAAGGTGTCACCACCCTGAGAAGCCTTCGGAAGAGATTTCAGAGTATCCATGAAAGTTTCATTGAGTTCTTTCAGGAGGTGTCAAGAGACAGCTCTGTTCACATAATGAAACTGTTCCATGCGGCCTCCCTGCCGAAGTCTATAGGGGCACAGAAAGAGATAACAACTTTACCACTCTTTGTTGTTCTGCAACCTTTTCTAGTGTGAGGAAATCAATGAAAAGTCAACAGCATTGTCCTGTTAAGTCAGGGGCACCATCAGTAGTACATCATTGTAATGGGAAATACCATTATACACTTACCCGAGGTTCCTTCCCCTGCATTGGGCTTCCCATCCGCGACCGCCAGGACTGGCTGGACTGCAGTGGAGTCTCAAATAGGCCCTGGCTTGTGGAATAGCTGGATCTCTTGGTTACATGTTCCCAATCTTCCTCCTCCTTGTCCTTGCTGTTCATTCCAGGAGCCTGTGACTCAGCATGTCACAGCTAAATGCAAGGTGGAACAAATTGTTTCGCACAAGTTGTTAACATATTGTAAGAGACTACTTCAAAGTGAAATGACCAATTAACACTTCTACAGTCAGAGGAAAAAAAGGGGGAGGGATGTGAGTGGGTTACAGATTGTTAGGATAGGTCATAAAATCTACATCAGACCCATGGATCTTCAGGCTTTCAAACAACCCTACTGAGCTCATCATCAGATGCAAACTCCCTACAGACCAGGACACAACAACCCAATTCACCTTTTAGGATCCATGGCTCCTACACATGCCTGTCACAATGTGGTGTATCTCATCCAGTGCACTATATGCCCCAGTACCAGCTATTTGGGTGAAACAAGGCAATCACTACATTCTCAGATGAACTCACACAGCAAAAAAAACACAACCCCATATCACCTGGGAGTGAACACTTTCACAAAATGACCATGCCAGATCGGACCGCTCAGTCCTCATCTTCAAAGAAATGTGCATGACACCTTCAAAAGACAAGCCTGGGAGTTTAAATTCATTACTTTCTTAGACACTAAATATCATAGACTTAATATAGATACTGGATTGATTGGTTATTAAACTAAGAAAGAATAGCAAATACGGTAGGCGCCCAGCTTGGCTTAACAAAGATGTCTTCGGTGAGCTTAAACACAAAAATAAGCCTACAAGAAATGGAAGCTTGGTCAGATGACTAGGAAGGATTATAAAATACTGCTCGAACATGCAGGAATGAAATCAGGAAGGCCACAGCACAATTGGAGTTGCAGCTAGCAAGAGACGTGAAAGGGAACAAGAAGGAGTTCTACAGGTATGTTACCAACAAGAGGAAGGTTAGGGAAAGTATGGGCCCCTTACAGAATGGGGGAGGCAACCTAGTGACAGAGGATATGGAGAAAGCTGAGGTATTCAATGCCTTTTCTACCTCTGTCTTCACAGACAAGGTCAGCTCCCAGACTACCGCACTGTGCGGCACAGAATGGGGAGGAGGTGAACATTCATCAGTGCTGAAGGAACCAGGTTCAGGACTATTTAGAAAGATTGGTCATACACAAGTGTATGTGGCCAGATGCAATGCATCCGAGGGTGCTGAGGAGTTAGCTGATGTGATTTCAGAGCCATTGGCTATTATCTTTGAAAGCTCCTGGCAATTGGAGGAGGCCCCAGATGACTGGAAAAAGGCAAATATAGTGCCCATCTTCAAGAAAGAGAAGAAAGAGGATCCGGGGAACTACAGACCAGTCAGCCTCACCTCAATCCCTGGAAAAATCATAGAGCAGGCTCTCAGGGAATCCATTTTAAGGCACTTGGAAGAGAGGAAGATGATCAGGAGCAGTCAACATGGATTCACCAAGGGCAGGCCATGCCTGAACCAACTGATTGCCTTCTATGAAGGGGTGACTGGCTCTGTGGATGTGGGGAAAGCGGTGGACATGATATATTATGACTTTAGCAAAGCTTTAGATACAGTCTCCCACAATGTTCTTATCAGCAAGTTAAAGAAGTATGGGTTGGATGAATGGACTATAAAATGGATAGAGAACTGGCTAGAGCAAAGGGCTCAACGAGTAGTGATCAGTGGCTCCATGTCTAGCTGGCAGCCGGTCACAAGTGGAGTGCCCCAGGGGTCAGTCCTGGGGCTGGTTTTGTTCAACATTTTCATTAATGATCTGGAGGATGGGGAAGATTGCACCCTCAGCAAGTTTGCAGATGACACTACGCTAGGGGGAGTGGTAGATACCATGAAGGGAAGGGTAGGATACAGAAGGACCTAAAGAAATTGGAGCATTGGGTCAAAAGAAATCAGATGAGGTTCAACAAGGACAAGTGCAGAGTCCTGCACTTAGGACGGAAGAATCCCATGCACAGTTACAGACTGGGGACCGACGAGCTAGGCGGCAGTTCTGCAGAAAAGGATCTGGGGATTACAGTGGATAAGAAGCTGGATATGAGTCAACAGTGTGCCCTGGTTGCCAAGAAGGCCGGCTGCATTAGTAAGAGCATTGCCAGCAGATCGTGGGAAGTGATTATTCCCATCTATTTGGCATTAGTGAGGCCGCATTTGGAGTATTGTGTCCAGTTTTGGGCCCCCCACTACAAAAAGGATGTGGACAAGTTGGAGAGAGTCCAGCGGAGGGCAACAAAAATGATAAGGGGGCTGGAGTACAAGACTTATGAGGTGAGGCTGAAAGAACTAGGCCTGTTTAGTCTGCAGAAGAGAAGAATGAGGCGGGATTTGATAGCAGCCTTTAACTACCTGAAAGGGGGTTCTAGGGAGGATGGAGCTAGGCTGTTTTCAGTGGTGGTAGATGACAGAACAAGGAGTAACCGTCTCAAGTTGCAGTGGGGGAGGCCTAGGTTGGATATTAGGAAAAAGTTTTTCACTTGGAGGGTGGTGAAGCATTGGAATGGGTTACCTAGGGAGGTGGTGGTATCTCCATCCTTCGAGGTTTTTAAGCTGTGGCTTGACAAAACCCTTGCTGGGATGATTTAGCTGAGGATAGTCCTGCTTTGAGCAGGGGGCTGGACTAGATACCTCCTGAGGTCCCTTCCAACTCTAATATTTTATGATTATGATTATTAAATCAGGGACGTACTACGTGCCGTGAAGCACTCGTACCTCGTTGTTCCTCCACACTCAGATCCATTTGTCTGTTTCTCTACCTGGTGCATCTTGTCACCATCTTAGGCCATGTCTACACTGCTACGGGAATTCAACTTTGTTTAATTCAGATGTTCACTACACTCCTTGTGCTTGTCTCTTGCGTTTACACTGACCAGCCTTAATTCGAATTACAAAGCAGTGCAATGTGGGTAGCTATCCCACAGTGCAACTAGCCACAGTGGCTGTTGGGATGAGTGTCTTCATCCCAGGATGCAATGCTGCTTCCCCACCCCTTTTCTGCCCCCCAAACGAACAGGAAAAGTATTTTTGTCCTGTTTTTTCACTCCCCGCAATCGCCATTGCTGCAGAGACATGGAGCCAGATCAACTCTGCACTATAGTTGTGGGTGTGACAAATACATCACGGCTTATCATTGATTATTTTAGAAATAGAGCAAGAAGGGGAAGCAGAGACAAGACCAATGCCACCAAGGTTGCCCTGCTACAAGCCATTGAGCAGAACAATTCCCAATTGCTGCAGGCTGCAACAAGTCATCTGCAGTCCGTGGAGCACTAGTTCTGGTGCAGGGAAACAAGCAGAGACTGCTGGGACCACATCGTTATGCAGCTATGGGATGATGACCAGTGGCTGCAAAACTTTCGTATGCGAAAGGCAACTTTCCTTGAACTGTGTTCGGAGCTGGCCCCATTCCTGAAGTGCGTGAACACTCACTTGAGACAAGCTATGACTGTGGAGAAGAGAGTCGCCATTACTCTGTGGAAGCTGGTAACCCCCGACTGTTACCACTCGGTTGGTAATCAATGTGGAGTCAGCAAATCTAGAGTGGGCACTGCCGTGATTCAAGAGTGCAGTGCTATGAATAGACTTCTTCTGGGAAGGATAGTGACTTTGGGAAGTGTGCAGGACATAGTGGAGGGGTTTGCCATGATGGGCTTCCCAAACTGCAGGGAGGGGCCATTGATCTTACCGCCTGCACACCTGGGAACCGAGCACATAAACCGCAAAGGGTACTTTTCTATGGTCCTGCATGGGCTGGTGGATCACAGGGGTCATTTCACAGACATAAATGTGGGGTGGTCTGGGAAGATGCAGGACACTCGTATATTTCGTAACTCAGGGCTGTTCTTTAAAATGCAGGCAGGCACTTTCTTCCCTGACCAAAAAATTCACATCAGGGGTGTGGAAATGCCCATAGTGATCCTGCTTACCCCTTGCTCACTTGGGTAATGAAGCCATACACCGGGCACCTTGACAGTGACAAGGAGTGTTTTAATAAGAGTTTAAGCAGTTGCAGAATGGTTGTAGAATGTGCCTTTGGGCATTTAAAGGGTAGATGGAGGAGTCTCCTCACTAGGCTGGACATTCATGAGAAGTACCTCCCTTCTGTGATACCTGCTTGCTGTGTTCTTCACAATGTGTGTGAAGCGAAGGGGGAAAGGTCCCCACCGGGTTGGGCTGTGGAGGCAGAAAGACTGGCCAATTATGAGCAGCCAGATGCCAGCACTAAGCATTAGAGAAGCTTTGAAAACCATGAGATGCAGGACTGATTTCTGTTCCTGTTTGTTGTGTGCCTCTGATTATGCCCCCCCTCCCCGCACACACACACACACCTCCTTTCAATATCTGTGCCCCACAAATCCCACCTGGACAACATCTGATTTAATAAAGAAACGTTTTTGATTGATGCAAAACTTTATTTCTTAACATTCAAGTCATGGGGCGGTCCATTCACTGTCTAAAGGGGTACGGTGGTAGCTTGCTGGCCAGCAGTCAGCATGGCCACCGCAGCTTTCTGCTTGCCTCCACCAAGGTGGAGGAGAGCACATAATGCAGCCTGGACAATCTCCTCCGAGACCTCTTGGAGGCGGGGGGCTGGCAAAGCCCTCGGTTGAGGGGCATTTTGGAGGGGCTGCAGCAGCACTCTGTCCTGACTCTGCTCCTCCTGAAGCTGCACAAGCCGACAGAGCATGTCTTCCTGGTCCTGCATGATTCGCAGCATTTCCTGCGTGGTGCTGCGCTCACGCCCATCCTTTCTCGGCTGCTCTCCATGCCCATGTCCATACTCTGTGACAAGGTCAGCCACCTCACTCTTCTCTCTGCCTTTGTGGCTGCTGAGGTGATCATGAGCTCCGCAACCATATCATCACTGCTTTTTTTTTTTCCTTTTTCTACTCTGTGGCAGTCTGTCCACAGCATTTGTTAAGGGTCAGTCCAATGCTGGGGTGTCTACGGAATAAAAGAGAAAGAAATAGGTAGCCACAGTTAGCATTCTGAAGAAAATGATACAAATATAACTATTTAGGTATTGAGCCCATGATACAATGTAGCAAATGATTCCCTCTCTCTGCTTGTAAATGTAAACCCTTACAGAGAACCACTGCGGACGTTGTGGTGGGGAGTGGGAAAAATCACTGCTTTTACTTTTAAACCATTGCACGGAGCCGCTAAGGACAGTGTGGTGGTGTGAGAGGGGGAAAGCTCTGCTTGTGTTTTAAACCCTTGCAGAGCGGAACAATGGATACCATTGGGAGGGGGCGGGGGAGAGGCTATGCTTAAAACACAGATTTGCTGGATGCTGTGGTGTACCAGCATGGTTTCGCCATGATGCTCGCTACCTTGATTGCAGCAAATACTCCTACCGTGGAGGGAGGAACAAGGCATCCCTCCCTATAAAAGGTTTTGCTAAGGATAACAGATTACATACATTAAATTTTCCTTAACATATCAACTGATGATAAACATAGCATTTACCATCACATACATCAACTGTTCCTTGGTTAAAAACACAGTGCAGTCACTGAAATTCCTAAAATCCACTTCAAGCCCCCCACAGACTATGTAAAAGAACAGAAATGCTGATAAGGAAAAATAACCTCACCAGATGTGCCTTCCCCAGGATCATTTGTGCTGTCCTGTGTGCCACTGGACTGCGTGGGGGTCAGGAATAAGTCCTGACTTTCTGGGAGAATGGACACCCTGCTCTCCTGCAGCCTGCTGTCCACAACTTCCTCATCCACAGAGTCCTCATCATTGATCATGGACTGTGAACTAGCAGAGGTATCAATGCTGTGGGGAGGCACCGTGGTGGGATCATCACTGAGAATTGCGTGCACCTCATCATAGAGTGGGCATTTTTTGGGAGAGGAGCCAAAGTGGCTGTTAGCTTCCCTGGCTTTCTGATATGACTGGTGCAGCTCCTTGATCTTCATGCGGCACTGCTGAGCGTCCCTCTCGTGTCCCTTCTCCAGCATCCCTGTGATATCTTCCCATAAATGTCCAGATTCCTTTTGCTGGCTCTGAGATGAGCCAGAACAGACTCCTCGCCCCACAGCCTGATCAGGTCTAAGACCTTGGGTCGACGCCATGCTGGAGCATGTTTGGGCTTTGCAGTAGCCATGCGGAGAACAGTGTCAAAGCTCTCTCCATGATGGCAGCACAGGAAATGAAAATTCAAATCTCCTTGGCACTTGAGGGGAGGGGACTTTTCCTGGGAGTGTGACCACAGAGCAGCACACTGTGACTGTCCAGAGTGGTCAAAACAGGGCATTGTGGGATAGGTCCTGGAGGCCAATAAAGGCAAATTAAGAGAATACACTGACACTAAATTGAATTAACAAATTCGATTTAGGTGCTATGCTACTTGCAGAGGTGGTCTTATTAAGTCAATTTTACAGGTACCTTAATTCGAATTAACGGTGGTGCCAGTGTAGATGCGGGTGTAATTAAATTGACTTAAGTGACTTTAAATCGACCTAAGTCACCAGTGTAGACCAGGCCTGAGACTGTGATCTCTCTGGACAAGCGTTGTTTGTGTGTGTCTCATTCATACTGCACCACGCACAATGGGGTCCTGAACTCTCACTGGGGCTTGCAGGTATTAATTTACTAGAAATCATATCTCATAATTTGATCACCATTCTCACAATATTTGGTGTTTTATTTAAACTCTCAGCTTTTATTTAAAGCCACCTGTCTTGGCGAGACGTCAATACATAAGAATCTCAGTTTTCATTTAGAAAAAAAAAAACAAAAACAAAAAAACAAAACAAAACAAAACAAAAAAACACTTTCTGGCCTTCATTTTTGCAGGGGAAGGTGTGAAAACATGACCTGTGCAACCCCAGTGGCTCAGAAACCAGAAAGCAAATATAAAGACTCAAAATATATTTTTAAACCTCATCTCATGATTTTAAGCCTGTCCCATGACTTCTTGAGGACCGACTCTTGACTTTTGAGTTTGGGGTTGGCAGCCTATAACAATAATACAATAATAACAGTACTTGCAGCCTGGGTTACAGGTTGCATCGTTTGTATCAGGCAGTTTCGATTTTCACCTCGGTCAGCGGCATCCTGCTGTCCGCTGGCTGTGGATGAGGTTATGCTGTTTCTGTTGTGATTAAAGACCGGAACAGCATTCCCTGAGCTCCCTCTAGTGTTCACAAGTGGATACTGCATTTTCTCACACCTACTTCATTCAACAGCCTTAAATTCAACACCAAGATGGTTCCAGCTGTCCCTGTGGGGACATTCAGGCAGACTTGCCCTATTCCCACCAGTGGAGAGACAAACTGACTGACTGACGCATTCTGCCCCCCAGTGCAGGCACACACAGAGAGTGGAGGCAGGTGTATACATATATACCCCAGTGCAGACAGTCAGACACACAAACAGCGTGCTAGTCAGACACACACACATGCACATATCTCAGTGTAGACAGTCACATGTGTAAGAACACACCCACACACACTAGTGCAGCCAGGCAGACTCACAACACAATGCAGCCAGTCATATGGTGCACCCCACACACCTTCCACAGTGCAGACAGTCAGACAGACAAACTACACACATGCACAAATACACACACACAGACACCAATACGGATAGGCGTATACACACACACACACACACACCCTTAATGCAAACCGGTCTCTCCCCCCCCCAATGCAGACACTCAGGTGGACTTGAATAAACTTGTCTAGATCGCAGCAAAACAATTACCAAATGTTCTGAAGCCCCACAGGAAACTGAGTTATCCAGACTGTAGTAGGGAAGGTCATCAACATGCATCTTTACCTCAGGCCAGCTCCTGGCACCTCTGTGTCCTTGGGCCATGCTGACTGAGCCAGCACACCCCTTCCAAATATCACCAGTACCAGGAACCCACTAACATTACATTTCTCTGAACACAAAACACTAATATCAACACACTCATGTATAAGTGACAGCTGCCAGGGCAATGGTATTTTCCCAGCCTTGTCTGGGTGACGGGTTGCTGTACCCGATAGGCAGCTATGCCATAACAGAAGCCTTTACCCAGAGTTGCTCTGCTTTGGTCACAGTGGGTTTTAACTGCCCTTGTCTTAGCTACTCACTGGTGGTGCCTCCACCCGACTGTTTAAGGGAATCAGGAACCCACCTTCCCTCTCCATCTGATGTGAACTATCCCTGGCCCCAGCACCGACCCATGCCTCCTGATAGCTGGGGGCGGGGACAACATGACCACCCCATGTATCACCTCTGGGTGGAACCTTCCAGCCCCATCTCCCCGGCCAGGGCAGTGAATCCTTCTGGCCCAGAAAGCCTCATAGCACCACAGCGTCTTCCCAGAGCTCCAGGGCCCTCATGGACACCTCAGCATGGGCAATGCCCCTAACCTGGGCTGAGCAGAAGCCAGGGAACCTGTTCCCAGCACCTTTCCTAGAAACCCCCACCCTGCACCAGCCCTGGGCTGCTGCACTGACCCCACCAGTTACCTGGGGGAGGTTCTGTCCTCCTGCTGCACATCCTCTCCTCCCACAGCAAGTTTCCAGCTCGCTCAGTCCCTGTCCCTGGTAGCTGTGGGGGGCTGTTACCAGATTTTCCCTTCACCTTGGTGTATACTCATTTATTAGGGTTATTTTCCTTGTGCAGGTGGGGGGGTCGTAATTCTATTAATGTACTCCTTGTGTTTGTATATGGAGCTTTACTTCTCCCTTCTGCAAGTCCCCTCCCAATGGAGCTACCCTGCAGGACCTAAGTTTCCCAGGGCTGGGTTCCTCCAGCCCCAGACTCAAGTAAACTCCCACATACACACACCTTTACAGATTAACAGGGCGCATCTGAGCATCATCACTCTCAGCTGACCCTTTATATGTCCCTGAACTCAGCAGGCTGGGTTGAACAGCACTTTCCAGCTGCCATCCTTATGTGCCCCTGGCACCGCACCAGAATAGAATATGTCTTGAGCAGGCTGGGTCAAAACAGCACTTTCTAGCTGCTCCTTTTATGCCCCTGGACTCCACAGAGCAGCATGGCCAAGCTGCCTCCCCTTATATGTCACAGGTTTAGCATGTCACTATCCTCATTCTCACTCTACTATGGTTCTAGCTGTAACTCCCTTAATGAGCAGACGCCACATGATTTTTGGGTGCTGCACAGATCTTTGGCTTAGGTAAGAGAAGCATTTCTGCAGAGCATGATAAGGAAGTGAATCACATGAAGGAATAAATGAACTTTGGAGAAAGTTTGGCAACCAGCTTGATTATAAAAGTTATTTTATTGCCAGATATATAAAACTTACGATACTAATAGTACAAGGAGAAAAAAACAACCAAGCAGTTACAATATTACGTGATTTCAGTTGAGGTATTGAGGAAATTTAGCCCAAGTTTGATTAAAAAAGACAGGTTTAGAAAGTTATAACTGGACTAAGACAGAGAGAGCATGAAAGAGAGATCAAAGTAGGACAGAGGGAAAAAGTGGGCTTAACCCGAGGAGAGAGAGAAAGAGAGAGAGCGTTGGGGTCTCCCCACTCAGTGCAGCTTGAACTAGTTGACGGTTCCCAGGAGACAGGCTGTTCAGCTTAGGGTCTGGAGTGCTTGAGACAGGCAGAGCCCTCAACATGGTCGGTCAGGAAAAGGTGAAGTTCCAGTGGAACTGATGCAGCTTTTGGATCCAGGCATTAAAACAGAGGTAGGGGTTTTTGTAGGGAAGAAACAATGGTTCAAGGGAGCACACTAGGTTTGTTTATGGGTAAACTGACTCAGGGGAGTAGACCAGAGTTGTTTTGTTTAGGCTGGACAATAGGAACTGATCAATCCTGGCTCTGGACAGTGTTCCTTCCAGGGAGCTCACAATGCAATGAGGCAGATTCAGTGTTTTGGATTTCAATAAAGGATCTGTGACTAGAACTGGTCTGATACCTGCACACCCCAGTTCAGGAGTTGTGGGTTAATTATCATCTGGAGCAGAGATCTCCCATCATGCCATGCTTTCCTGCTTCGCTGATCCCAGAGTTCAGTGCAGTCCCTGCCTTGAAGCTTGTTTCTCCATTCTGTGTGCTAATAGAGATGTTTCCTTGTTCCATCTTCGATGTAGATGAGGCTGGGGGAGTTGCCTTAATCCTGTCACCCTTGTTCACAGGGGTTTAGGTGTGTCTCCCACTGCCTTTTCGTTGCTTTTGGTAAATCTGTCTCTGATTAGTTCTGGTTCAAGCATAGGCTGGGGGCGGGGGTTTCAGGTGAGTCAGGCAGTAGGGGTTTTGCATCCTGGTTCCCCAAGAGCACAGAGCTGACAGGTGATAAGGGGGATGGAGCTGCTTCTCAGGCTGGGTGAAGGCGGCAACTCAGGGGACACAGGCTGAGCGAGCCAGAGGGTCACTCATCCTCAGAACGTTTCTGGCTCACTTGGTCCCTGTCCCCAGAAGTCAGGCCCAGGTGGGGACCAGAGGGGAAGGGCCACTGTCACCAGGGCTGGATTAACCCATGGGATAATAAGGCTATAGCCTTTGGCCCTCCTATTTTTAGGCCCTACTGTAGGCCCTCCATTCTATTTTGAAATAACAGCTGAGCAATGGTAGCAGGGCCAATGCAAATTTTTTGTCTCAGTAGATATTGCTTTGTACAAATAAATCCATCAAGATTGTGAATTCAATTTATGGTGGTTGTGATTTTGTCTTTGTGGACTAAGTGTTTATGGGCCCAAGCAATATCAAACTTTGCACACAGTAGGCTACACTGGACAATAGAAGCTATGTTGAAGAAAGGAGGATAGCAGAAATTGAAGGAGGCAAAAGAAAGACGGCAAAGCCAAGATGTAGGGCTGAAAGGTTCTTCTTCTCTAATGTTTTTTCCTCCTACTAAATCTTGTGGTGAGGAAGTCCAGGAGAATACCAGCCCAAGTGAACCTGCTGTGCCTGATAAAAAGGAGATGCCTCCTGTGACTTCTCTAGCTGCAGTTTCATCCCAATCCTCTGAAAACTTTCCCAGTGACAGTCATACAAAAACAGCCATTTCCAATAATCCAGGCGAGCGGGACGCGACTTCTCCAGATCTCATTGCATATTGGACTGAGAAAGGCCCACAGAAATGCCAGAATCTAGATGTTGACTTTTCAGTGACAAAGCAAGAGTACACCAATCAGAATCGTTACCTGACCAAATCAGTGTTTGAACATGTGAAGCCTAACAAACAGATGAGCCATTCTCAACTTGCCAATCTATTTGCCTTCTAAGAAAAAATGTGTACTATTTGTATTGCCACCTGTTTTCTGACACCAAAAAGTGGTGGATGTTCTGCGAAGGCATCAGTGTTTAGAAGAATACTGCATACATTACCAATCATACAATGAGTGAGCAGCATACATGGTCAGTTAGCAACTACCATGCGTGAAAGAAAGTTAATGGTAGACTTGATACCCAAATGGAAAACCAGTTTTTGGACGCTCGTGCTTATTAGAAGAACATTCTCAGATGTGTAGTTGAAACCATAGTTTTCTTGCTAAGTGTGGCCTGCCATTCCAGGTTCAGATCAGACTGTTGGATCGAAACACAATGGCAATTACTTGAGCATTCTAGAGCTAATCGCTAAGTTCAACACTTTCTTTGCTCAGTACATCAATGAAAATGCAAATCGTGGAAAAGGCCATACATCACATCTATCAAAGACTATTTATGATGAATTCATTGCACTGCTGGCAAAGAAGAAATCAGCCACTGTAGAGGAGATCAAAGATGTGGGATATTTCTCAGAGTCTGTCAACACAACACCAGATGTGTCACATGTAGATCAGCTGAGATCATGTCATCATGCATGATGTGCTACCCAGCAGACAGTTGAGTGTTTCATGACCTTCATAAACTACCAAAGGGATGCCCAATGCCCAAATCACTCTCAGGGACATGGTGGAGTGCCAAAATTGAAGCTGTGAATGCAGTTTTTCTGGGATATCCCAACATCCTTGAAGCACTAGAGAGCACTAAGGATGATGAATCTCAAAAATCAGCACCAAGAAAAGTTGCAAAGCTCCTGAATGAAGCAATACACACTTTGGAAACTGGTATTTTGAGTAAGGTATGGAATGATATACTTCAGCCAGTCAGCAGGTGTGCTCTAAGCTTGCAAAGTGCTCAAATTGACCTTTCCACTGCTCTAAACTTAATGAGGGGTCTTGGAACTGTTCTTCAACAAATGTGGGATAGTTTTGATGAATATGAAATTCAGGGGGCTGCAAGGATTGCGAACCATGAGTATAAGTCACTGCAAAAGACAGAATACATGCAACAATGCAACTGCCCATTCATTCAGTGACAAGGAGGCCTCCAGAGTTAATACTTTCATCGCACTCATCAACAAATGGAAAAAGTTCATTAGAATATTGGATTGAGACTTAAGAAAATAGACAAACCCTTTAGTATGTATACTGACAAATGTTTCACCTAACATTTCAAGTTCCAAAGGCAGTGAAGGTATCAAACATCTGTGTCAGAAGCACCCAGATGATCTTCCAGTAGATTTACTAAAGAATTTCTTCAATTTGTTGAATTCACATCATTCTCAGATATACAGAGAAAAGATGATGAAAGCAAATCTATTTGGATGTACCAACTTATCACTGAATCCAATGTGATAAAATGTTTCCCAAATGTTGAAACTACATTACGACTGTATTTGTCACTAATGATCACTAACTGTGGCAGAGAATGTGCCTTCTCTTTTCTAACAAGGGTAAAAAATGACACCTCATGTCCCCTCCAGCTGTGCCTGACCTGTTACTTACCCTTCTGACTAGGCTGATGCCTCATTCATATACTCTTCTGACATCTCCATAATGGATGAAACAACAATCAGTATATGCTTTACTTACAAGGGGAAATACAGAGGAATCATACAAAGGGAAGGGGAAGATGGATTTGCAGTGGGTACATTAGTAACACCATACAACCTGCAAGTAACACAACCCGCAGGGTAGATTTCCCTAGATTCACAAATCCAATTTATTCCACACTGGAAGGCTTAATAATGTGGAGGAGCACATGGACCTCGATGAGTCATTGCAGGCCTAAAGCTGCTGGGATGCGGCAAGGTGATGAGGATGCCAATTTGCCCAGGGGCTAGCCTCTCTGCTGTACCAATGGGTGTTACTCACATGTGGAAAAGTCTCCATGGTGTAGGGGCTTCCTCAGTATTTCCAAGACCAGTTGCTTTCTCCCAGTATAATGTGGCAAACCCCTTTTAGGGAAAAATGGACACCACCACAGGTAGGGGGAGACAGTCAGGAGATCACCTACACTCCCTCAGGCAAGGAGAAATGGGATTACCTGCACTCATCTAAAGCAGGGGGAGACAGTCAAGGGATTGCCCACACTCATCTCAGGTGAAGAGAAACAGTCAGGATGTCATCTGCTCTCCTATTAGGCAAGGCATGACAGTCAGAGGATCGTCCAAACACCTGTCAGGCAGGCCTTGTCTTCTTAAAAAATAAGTCGACCTAATATAGGGTAACTTATAGCCACTGCAGTAAGTACAGTGGTGGCTTATGTCCACACTGCCCTCCTTGGGTTGGTGGAGTGTGTCCTCACCAGGAACACTTCCACTGACCTAAGGGCCAGCGTGAGAAGCTGAGAGCCCCGTCTCTTAGCTGTTTGCCCAGGAAAGACAACAGGACAGAGGAGGGGCTGGGGGGAAGATGATATAGGGTGGCTAGCTGGAAGGAGGCTTCTTCTGGACTGGGGACAAAGAGCAGCCTGAGCCCACCTGGAGGCAGGACAGACCGAGATGGATGGTGCTGAGACTTTCTAGGTTCGAGGGCCCTGAGAACGTCCTGTGCTGTGTTCAGATGTACAATAAACCCTTCTGTGTTACGCTGGCTGAGAGTCATTGCAGTCTAAGGATTGGGCTGGCATTGGTCCCTCTGGGTGTGTGGGCCCTGGGGGTCCAGAGCAAGTGGACTCCGTGTGGGGGCTCACAGAGAGAGATGATGCTGAAAGAGGCTCAGAAGTGTGGTTCCAGGAGACGGTGGAGCCCAGGGCTTAACCCCCGAATGTGTGACATCCCGAGAAGGGCTGTCACATTGAGGGGGGAGCCGAGAGAGCTCTGGACTGTGAGTCCGTGACACCCACGTTCCTTCAGGCAGACAGAGAAAGTTAGTGGATCACTGCACACCCCTCAGGAAAGAGGGGCAATTGGAATTGCCCACGCTGCTTGCACACACACACAGAGAGTGAGGGAATTGCTGCGCACCTCTCAGGCAGACAGAGATGGTCAGGGGATTGCCCGCGCTTCTCAGGGGCAGGGAGAGACAGCCAGGTGATTGCCTGCACTCCCTCAGTCAGAGAAAGAGAGTCAGGGAATCTCCTGCACACGTCTCAGGCCAGGAGACCAGTCGGGTTCAGCCTGTACGTAGGTGCTTATCTCTATGAAAGGCAGCTCTGTTCCTGTCCTGCTGGTGTTTTGAATCACGTCTAAGGCAACTGTCTCTCGTCTGCATTGCATAGCAGCCTGGGTGACTCACTTGGGGTTTGTGAGCTGCAGAGATTTTTCCAGACACATGAATGTTAGGCATTGTGATGCTCAGTGCCACAACACCTATTCCGTTGGAGCAGTCAGCCATGAGAGGCTATCCTAGCTGGGAATGGAAGCCAGAGCTCTGACATATTCGGCTGAAATCACATCTACTAAGTCTCAGTGCCTCACAATGAAAACCACAAATACCTTCACCATTTACTTTGCTGTCTTTAAAAATAAGGCTACTGTAAGCATGTGGCCCAGCCCAGCAGTGGTGTTGCCACTTTTCCTTGGGCCTAGGCTCTGAGGAAGGAAAAAACAGTGGGAAAAAACTAGCATTCGGTGGGTCTGTAGCCCCTGGCCCTCAAGCGGGCAGGGCTGGTAAACTTGGTATCCACTGGCAGGCGGGTTCAGAGGAGCCAAGCCCGGGATGGCTAGGGGGAGGGGATGCAGGCCCACCCAAATCCACTGCAGTCCCACCCAGGGCCATATCAGTGGCAAAGTGGTTTGCCACTGAGTCAGCTGGGCTCCAGCCTCAAGACGCTGACTGGTTCAAGTGTAACCTCAGCCTGACCGTAGTGGTTACCCCTGGGCTACTTCCTCTCATCCTGAACCTGGGTACCTGAAGGATGGTGTCCTCCTCCAACTCTTCAGGATAAATAGCTAGCAGGAGTCCTACTAGTCCCTCATCATCAGCCGGTGGCAGCTCCAGGAACTCCTCGGGGCCCATCAGCTGAGAGCAGCTCCTCCAGGTCCCAGGGTCCCAGTGGGTCCTCCAAAACACCAGACTCAGGCAGCTCAAGTGGGTCCCTGGCAAGGGGCTGCTCCTCTAAGTCAGGAACAGCCTTGGGGGGTTCCTCCCATTCAGCTGTCTCTGGTAGCTCTTCCCAGATACTAGGCCAGGTGGCCCTACTCAGTCATGAAGGTGTGGAGGCCGGATACAGTCAGTAGGATCCAACCGCCTGGGCAGACCTTGGAGCCTCCAGTTAGTCTGAACTACTGTGAGGCCTGTGTCAGGCCTAGGCCACCGCTTCAGGGAAGACATGTCCTTCTCCGGCAGCGCCTTCCCGCAGACTGAGCTGTGAGGCTGGCCTCTTATACCTCCCTTGCCTGTCCTGGCCCTGCCCCTCTGCTCCCAGGGTATTTGCACAGCAGGGGGGTTGCAGCTTGTCCTTGGACCCAGGCTCTGAGGAAGACCAGTGCACCTTGCTGCAGGGAGCTGCAGAGCTACCCAAGAAGATGTGGTAGGGGAAGTAGAAGTGGGTGACAAACTGGGCAGCAGTGACCTTGAAATGGCCGAGTTCAGGATCCTGACAAAAGGAAAAAAGGAGAACAGCAGGATACGGACCATGGACTTCAGAAAAGCAGACTTTGACGCCCTCAGGGAGCTGATGGGCAGGATCCCCTGGGAGGCTAATATGAGGGGGAAAGGAATCCAAGAGGGCTGGCTGTATTTTAAAGAAACCTTAATGAGGGCACAGGAACAAACCATCCCGATGTGCAGAAAGAATAGCAAGTGTGGTGGGCGACCAGCTTGGCTTAACAAAGAAGTCATTGGTGAGCTTAAACACAAAAAAGAAGTTTACAAGAAGTAGAAGCATGGTCAGATGATTAGGGAGGATTATAAAAATACCTCTCAAACATGCAGGAATGAAATCAGGAAGGCCAAAGTGCAATTGCAGTTCCAGCTAGCAAGGGATGTGAAGGAGAACAAGAAGGGTTTCTACAGGTATGTTAGCAACAAGAGGAAGATTAAGGAAAGTGTGGGCCCCTTACAGAATGGAGGAGGCAAACTAGTGACATAGGATGTGGAGAAAGCTGAGGTACTCAATGCCTTTTTTACCTCTGTCTTCACAGACAAGGTCAGCTCCAGACTACTGCACTGGGCACCACAGAATGGGGAGGAGGTGAACATCCCGCAATGCTGAAGGAACAGGTTCAGGACTATTTAGAAAGATTGGACATACACAAGTGTATGTGGCCAGATGCAATGCATCCTAGGGTGCTGAGGGAGTTGGCTGATGTGATTTCAGAGCCATTGGCTATTATCTTTGAAAGCTCATGGCAATTGGAGGAGGTCCCTTATGATTGGAAAAAGGCAAATATAGTGCCCATCTTAAAAAAAGGGAAGAAAGAGGATCCAGAGAACTACAGACTGGTCAGCTTCACCTCAATCCCTGGAAAAATCATGGAGCAGGTCCTTAAGAAATTCATTTTAAGGCACTTGGAAGAGAGGAAGGTGATCAGGAGCAGTCAACATGGCTTCACCGAGGGAAAGTCGTGCCTGACCAACCTGATTGCTTTCTATGAAGAGGTGACTGGCTCTCTGGATGTGGGGAAAGCGGTGGACGTGATATACCTTGACTTTAGCAAAGCTTTTGGCACGGTCTCCCACAGTATTCTTATCAGCAAGTTAAAGAAGTATGGGTTGGATGGATGGACTATAAAATGGATAGAAAACTGGCTAGATCATCAGGCTCAACAGGTAGCAATCGATGGCTCCATGTCTAGCTGGCAGCCGGTCACAAGCGGAGTGCCCCAAGAGTCAATTCCGGGGCTGGTTTTGTTCAAAATCTTCATTAATGATCTGGAGGATGGGGTACATTGCACCCTCAGCAAGTTTACAGATGACACTAAGCTAGGGGGAGTGATAGATACCCTAGAAGGTAGGGATAGGATACAGAATGACCTAGACAAATTGGTGGATTGGGCCAAAATAAATCTGATGAGGTTCAACAAAGTCACGTGCATAGTCTTCCACTTAGGACAGAAGAATCCCATGCACAGCTACAGACTGGGGACCGACAGGCTAGGCAACAGTTCTTCAGAAAAGGATCTGGGGGTTACAGCGGATAAGAAGTAAGATATGAGTCAGTAGTTTGCCCTGGTTGCCAAGAAGACTAATAGCATATTGGGCTGCATTAGTAGGACTATTGCCAGGAGATCAAGGGAAGTAATTATTCCCCTCCATTCGGCATTAGTGAGGCCGCATTTGGAGTATTGTGTCCAGTTTTGGGCCCTCCATTACAAAAATGATATGGACAAGTTGGAGACAGTTCAGCGGAGGGCAACAAAAATGATGAGGGGGCTGGAGCACAAGACTTATGAGGAGAGGCTGAAAAAACTAGGCCTGTTTAGTCTGCAGAAGAGAGGAATGAGGGGGGATTTGATAGCAGCCTTTAACTACCTGAAAGGAGGTTCCAGGGAGGATGGAGCTAGGCTGTTTTCAGTGGTGGCAGATGACAGAAGAAGCAGCAACGGTCTCAAGTTGCAGCGGGGGAGGTCTAGGTTAGATATTAGGAAAAAGTTTTTCACTAGGAGGGTGGTGAAGCACTGGAATGGGTTACCTAGGGAGGTGGTGGAATCTCCACCCTTATAGGTTTTTAAGGTGCGGCTTGACAAAGCCCTGTCTGGGATGATTTAGCTGACATTAGCTGGACTATATGACCTCCTGAGGTCCCTTCCAACCCTAATATTCTATGATCACAACATCCCCTGGCAACAAATTCCACAAGTTGACTATGCATTGTGTGAAGAAGTACTTCCTTGTGTTCATGTTTTAAAGCTAGTACCTATTAATTTCATTGGCTGACCCCTACTTCTTGTGTTATGTGAAGCAGTAAAAAACACTTCCCTATTCACTTTCTCCACACCATTCAAGATTTTATAGACCTCTGTCATATCCCCCCCACCCATCTCTTTTTCCAATCTGAAGAGTCCCGGTCTTTCTAATCTCTCCTCATATGGAAGCTGTTCCATACCCTAATCATTTTGTTGCCACTCTCTGTACCTTTTCAAATTCTAATATTTTGAGATGGGGCAACCAGAATGGCACACAGTATTCAAGATGTGGCTGTACTATGGACTTATATAGTGGCATTATAATATTTCTGGTCTTCCCCTTTATTTATCTAGCTGTAGTGAAGCAGTGTGGCTCCCTCTGAGGCCAACGCTGAGGGCCTGATGCACACCACCTGGTGGACAGGCCCTGGTACCACACCACTTCCAAACCAGAAGTGCAGAGGTGGGATAGGAAATACAAATGCCAGGCCTCGTAGCTCTGTCATAGGGATGCTGCTGGAGGAGAAGGAGGTCTCTCCCGTGCCTGGGACTTGAGCCCAACCGTATTAGAGGGGCACCTGAGCAACCCATCGGCAGGAGAGTAGAGGGCCTGCAGAAGCTTCCAGGCCCCCACAACTGGGAAAAGCTGCCTGCAGCCGGTGACTGGGGAGAGGGGCCTGCTGCCAGCGATTTGGAGGAGCTGCCTGCAACCAGCCTGAGCCGTCTGCCCTAAATGACTTGGAGGAGCTACCGGAACAGGGGTGGAGGAAGTAGCCCAAGAATAGCCAACCTCTGTCTTGTTCTGCCCATGGTGGGGCACTAATCAGTGTGTTTCGGAAGAAGCCCCACTGACCCAGTGGTGGGACACCTTGGCACTGTTAGGGCCCTGGGCTGGGATGCAGTGGAGTCAGGTGGTCCTGTGTTCCCCTCTCCCCGGCTACCTCCACCCTGCCCCTCAGTCTCAATAGGTGGTAGCTGGTTGCACTATTTTTGCCTGACCTGACCAGCCCAAATATCTGGATTTTAGACTGCTTTGCCTGCCCTGCCCTGCTTAAAGGCCCAGGGCTATAAACTGCTTTGTTTACCCCACCAACCCTGTGGGTCTGGGCATATAGACTGTTTATTTTGTCTGCCCACCCTGACTGAGTGCTGGTTTGTCTTGAACAGCCCCACCCTGTCTGAAGGGCCAGGGCTACTGTCCCTTTTGCCTACCCTGCCCTGTTGGGGGGACCAGGGATACTGGCTTGGTGCCTGTCCGTAACAAAGTGGTGCGACCTCCCCCTGAGGCCGACACCAGGGGCCAACCCCACACTATTACACTCTCTCTTTCCGAATGGTTCCTAACATTCTGTTAGGTTTTGGGGGTTTTTTTTACTACCACTGGATACTGAGGAAATGTTTTCAGAGAACCTATCTGTGCCTACTAGGGTAGCCCATATGACAATGCCAAGGTCAGGGCAGACTGCAAAAAAAGAGCAGTTTCTCCCAGAACTGGTGGCTGACACTTAAATTAGATTCCAGACCAGTCACAAACAGTGTTCCTGATTCCCACAGTGGTTATCAAGAACCTACAACAAGAAATACACAGCCTCCTTTTCTGCATTTCAGTCTCTGGTTCCCAGTCAGCAACTAGGTCAATAAATATGTAAAACTCTATTCCCTTTACCAAAATGTTCTCCTGATCCCCCAAGGGTCAGCCACATTGCCAGATAAATATAAGTTTGGATCTTACCCAAAATGCCATGGTGCCAGCCAATCCTTTAGTAACTAAAACTAAAGGTTTATTATAAAAGGAAAGAACCAGGAAGAGAAATGTTAAATGGTGAAATCAATCAGATGCATACAAACGACTTTAAAGTCCATATATATCAGATTCTCAGCAGAACTGTGGAGTTTGCAGGCTTGAACAATTCCTCTGGTGTACATCCAGTGCCTGAATGGGAGATCAGTCCTTTGTTTCACAGCTTCAGGTATAGAATAGTTGATCCAGAGGTGGGAAGGAAGCAGGAATGAACACAAGATGGAGATGGTGCAGCTGCATTTCATAGTGTCTGCCCTGAGGCTTATACTTCCTTTGTCCCAAACGCAGCCCCACAGCACGTGGTATGGAAAAGCTTGAGTCCCCTGTCCATAAGCATGTCCTCACATGTTCCGGTGATTCATAAGGTATAGCCCCTGGATTCTTTCACTGGATTCATTGTATATTTGAGTTCCCTTGATGGGCCATTAAGCAGGCTTGGTATTACTGCCATCCTGTTTGGAGTTGTCACCCAGAAACACAGCACAAGTTTGAAATACAAATATACAATACATATTTAGAACTTCTAATACAAAATGGATACAGATGTATAAATATCATATTTAGCAAATTATAACCTTTCCAGTGGTACCTGACATAGCATATCTTGTAAGATTCATTGTAATTTTGCAATATCAATATTATAAATGGTTACTTTATGTTCCAGACAGCATCACGAGAACTATCTTCAATGACTCCAAGATCTCTTTCTTGAGTGGTAACATATTTTAGAACCCATCATTTTATATATACACACACACACATATATATACACACACACACACACACATATATATATATACACACACACACACACACACACATATATATATAGTTGGGATTATGTTTTCCAATGTGCATTAATTATCATCTCCCATCTTGTTGCCCAGTCACACAGTTTTGTGAGAGCCATATGTAACTTTTCAGTTAGCTTTGGTCTTAACTATTTTGAGTAAATTATTATTGTCTGTAAACTTTGTCCTTTGCTGTTTACCCCCTTTTCCAGAACAATTATGAAGATGTTGAATAGCACAGGTCCCTGTACAGATCTTTGGGGGATCCCACTGCACTATTTACCTCTCTCCTTTGTGAAAACTGAACACTTTTACCTCCCTTTGCTTCCTCTCTTTTAACCAGTTATTGAGCCATAAGAGGATCTTCCCATGACTGCTTATTTTACTTCAGAGCCTTTGGTGAGGGATCTTGTCAAAGTCCCTGAAAGTCCAAGTACACTGTCAACTGGATCACCCTTGTACACATGCTTGTTGACACCTTGAACGAATTGTAATATCAGTGAGGCATAGTTTCCATTTACAAAAACCATGTGGACTTTTCCCAACATATTGTGTTAATCTATGTGTCTGATAATTCTGTTCTTTATTACAACCAATTTGCCTGGCATTGAAGTTTGGCTTACCAGCTTGTAATTGCCAGGATTGCCTCTGGAGCCTTTTTAAAAAAAAATTAAAAATCAGTGTCACATTAGCTATCCACCAGTCATCTGGAATCAAAGCTGATTTGAGCAATAGGTTACCAACCAGTTAGTTATTCTGCAATTTCACATTTCAGGTCCTTCAGAACTCTTGGGTGGATACCATCTGGTCCTGGTGACTTATTACTGTTTAAGTTATCAATTGGTTCCAAAACCTCTTCTGTGCTCATGACCTTCAGAAAGAGACATCTTATCCCAAAGGGGGGTTCTGATTCAATGGCCACCAACAAAAATGAGCAAGTGGAGGGCAGGGGGAAAACGCATGCCCTCCATGGCAGGAAACCATGCAGAGTGGAATTAGGCACTGTTGCGTCAGAGACTCATTTCTCATGTCCCCTTTCTAAAAGACAGGGAAAACACTATCCTAGAGGCTCTCAGCCAACTCGCAATGGATCCACAAAATGACAGTCTTTCATGACCTGGTAACAGTAGTGTCACATTCTAAGGTGCCATCCAGACCAGCAATCCTGCCCTGTAACCTGGTGCCTAAAATGCTCAGCTGCTGTAGCTCACAGCCTGGACACCAGCAGCCAGCAGACAAATGTGAACTGAGTGGTTGTATGTTAAGCAACTCTAGTTTAGCAACTCTGACTCCAGCATCCTCCTTGTTACACCCCAGCCACACTCTGGACTCCAACAGCCTTGGCTAGTACTAGCCAAGTGACACCAGCACACTCCCTGTCCTTAATTTTCCCAAAATAGCGTGCTTGCCAATGTCCAGCCCTTTCCTGGACTCTTCAGAGGAATAGTAAGGTTTGCTTTCGTCTTTGGAGCTGTAGTAGGACTTAGGTAATCCTCTGACCCTCTGGGTCAGAAGGAGGCCACACTACCTCATCATGTCACTGGGACTACAGTCAATGGCAAGGGACTTAGCCAATGAAGTCTAAGGAGCTCCGGCCTTCTGGCATGGCAGAGCTAGCAAGCAGGCTGTGGAGCTCACAAATAGCGAGGGAACTCAGGCCTTCTGGCAGGGCAGGGCAGGGCAGGGCAGAGCAGATAAGCAGTCTAAGGCTCCAGCCCTCAGGCAGAATAGAACAAGGAATAGTTGAGGGGCCCCAAGCCCTCAGACACGGGTGAGCCCCAAACTACAGGTCTCCTGGCCTAGTGGGGGTAGTCTGCCACCCCTGGGGTGGGGTGGCAGAGTGTAGGGAGACTCAGGCCCATCCTACTTCACCGGGTCCGAGCCCTGGGCCCTAACAGTGGCAGTGGGGATCCAGCTGTAACATGCCAACTGGTGCTCAGGCAATAACACAGCCAGACTGTAATCAGCTGTCCCTGGGCTACTTCCTCCCCTCCGCTCCCCTCACGTGTACCTGGATCCATGGTCTGCCATCCATCTGCCTTGAGATAGGTGGCAGCAGCTGTCCTGGCAGCTCCTCAGCATTCCAGGTATCAGGCAGCTCCTCTAAGCCCTCAGTGCAATACTGGCCAGCTTGTGCTTCATCAGTGGGGGTGAGACTCCTTCTCCTCCAGCCCAACTGAGCTACAAGGCCCTGCCTTTATATTTCCGGTCCTGCCCCTTGGTTTCCAGTAGGAGGGGTGGGTCCATGATGACTCCACCCACCTGGGTTCAGAGAGTGGCGCCTCACCCTCTAGCTTGGAGGGAGGTCACACCGCCTCACTACAGGAGTCAATACCCACAGTTTGCCACAGTAACTGGGGTTAGCAGTCTCTCCAATTCAAATATACCAGTGGGTTGGTTTAGATTAAAATAAAAGAAGTGTGTTAACCACAGGGCATAGGTTAAGTGATGCCCAATAAAACAAATAAAGGTGGAGATGGTTACAGGCAAATACAAATTAAAAACACATCTAAAAGTTTAAAACTTAATCTAGCCAGGCGCAGTCTTTCTTTAAGATTGTTTCTTAGACCAATCACACTTTGATCCTGACTGTCTCTTAGTCAGGATCTTCCACAGAAATGCAGGGTGCTGGCGCCTTTTGTCTTCCTAGGTGAAAGATAACTTGGGCTTCTTTGCCCTCTCTTTTGTAGTCCCGTAAACCTTTGAGATGGATTCTTCTGTTGGCTACTCCTGCAAAGTAAAGTTCATTCAGACCACAAGGAAGGAAACATGGAGTCTGATGTGTGAAGGAAATTCCATGATGGTTTTTTTCCCTAGCTACTGGTGTTTGCTAACATGCAACTTGATCTGTCCTTGCCATCTTTGATACAAATAAATGGTCACGTGATATATGATTGGCAGGTGACTCTGATGACACTTGGCTGGAGGCATTATCCTGCCCTTTGTTAAACCACTCCTTAAACTTGTCTAGTAAACACATTTTAGTTCACCATTTCCTTCATACTTGTATGGTCCTTTGGGCATTTACCACACATACATCATGCAAGAATATTAATGATCAGTGTGTGATAAGTTTTCCAATGATACCTTACATGACACATTCAGATACAAGTCATAACATCAATGAACTGGGGTACACTGAACTGGTCAGACCAGCTGAAATGTGCTACCAGATACCAGAGAGCTCCTTGCCCTCTTGCATTGGGATGCTGTTAGGGTCACAACTAGACAGACCTGTTCTAACTACTGGTGTTTTGCCCAACACACTGAGCAGAGCTTGCACCGACAAGAGACCTCCATCCTCCTCCACGGGGCTGGAAACTCACATCTGATTTCCCACCAAAACCTCAGGTAGTAAAAGTGCTCACTATGTGCAGGAGACAAAAAAGTCCAATACTCCTAATACCTCACTGCTGGTTGACACAAATAGGCTTTTGATTGGAGCTGGTTGGAAAATGGGAACGTATGTTGTGAACATTTTTACAGATGTGTCCTTCCTTTTTGCTGAAAGGCTTTGTAATTTGAGAAATTTTTATCAGATTTAATCTCAACCTTGGTAGGCGTTGTGGTGCCTGTTGGGCTTTGTGACCACAAAGACCCCCAGTCCCTTTGGCATGTTAGTCTGGATTCTCTCTCCTGGCTAGCATGCCTCCTCAGAAGGGAGGACTGCCGTGGTACCATGCTTTAGAGAAATCTCAGCATCTTGGAAGTAGTCTGTCACAAAGACATATGCATAAATGGGAAAGATTTCTAGTTTGATGCAAAAATGCCCACAGAAAACCTCTAGCATGCTTAATTTCCTTTTTAGCAGCTGTCAGAATGCAGTTAAACAGATGTTTCCTTAAGGTCCATTTGGCAGCTATTAGCAAAACCATCTCTGCAGCATGTCCTTCGGTGGACATGATACATTTTAATCCCCCCATGAAAAAGCCCCCTTCTGATAGGGCATTAATGAGATTTTGACTAAGTTGATGAAAGCTCCTTTCAGCTCCACTGAACTAAATTCCTTCCACACAAGATCATTGTCCTGATGGCAGTGACTTCAGCTGATAAGAGGGGGAGCGGGTAGCAACACCTATATTTAGGTTGCCTAACACTTTTCTGTATAAAGGATTCTTGTGAACTTTTCTCTGAGCCACTCTCAGATCATGCCTTAAACAGTTGGTAGAAGGAATCCCCTCAGGCCACAGAAGGCCTTTTCTTTGTCCCATGAAATTCCAGTCTGATTTGGCTAAGATATAACATTAAAAATTGCCATTTTTATTCCCTCACTTGCATTCTGCAGGTAAACGTTGGCAACCTGCCAAAACCACTGAACAGTCAGTGGCTGGGCTCACATGCCACTCCAAAGCGGCAGCATACCTTGCACCAGGACTAGCAGAGCAGAACAGCTATAGGCACATGTTGGGGGAGAAGAGAGCCAGGACAATCTCTGCATGTTCAGAAACCCCTGGACTCAGCATGAATCCCAAGACCCATCTACAAACATACAGGGCACCACATGAGACAAGATTAGGGGCAACTCCCAGGTTGGGGGAGAGAGAGAGACATGGGCTGGGCTTCATTCAGCTACCCCCAGACACAGCACATGATGCCAGCAGTCAACCCCCCCTCTGAGGGTAACACATAGACAGGAGCTCCCTTAACTCCACTGATGGGGAAGAGAGAGAGCCAGGCCAGGCCAGGCTTACCCGGACCACTCCCAGGGCCTGGGACCCAGCAACCCGTCCTTCACTGTGGAAAAACATCCTTCTCCAACAAAAACCAAGTCGTAGCAGTTCATGCTGCAATATTGAAGGTTCAGGGCTCAAATCCACTGATAATATGTGGAGGGAGTGATGGAGAGAGGACTGTTGCAGTTGTACATAAGAATTTATTTTACATTATTTTTAAAAAGCCTAGGAAATTACACACAAAAAACTATGTTAAATGAACATCACTTAGGTTGCAAACTAATGTACTGGAAAGTTGGGAAATGGCTGAATTAAGATTGCTTATGCAATTTTAATTCTGTACCTTCTGCATATGCATTATGACCCAGCCTTTAGTTACATGATCACATACTTTATGTTCCACAGGATACATAATTCAGTCACAGGATGGAGCACAAGGAGACAAAGGTAAGGTTGTACAGCAAACTATAAATCTGGCATTTCCGAACTTTCGAGTGCTTGGCTTTGCAACCCAAATAATGTTCTTTTAATGTAGTTTTCTGCATGTAATTAAATATTGTCCTTTATTTTTGGCTTCATCAAACAAGCTGCTAACATGAAGCAGTGGCCACTTTAACTTTTTCCCCCTGTTACTTCCACAACACTTTGTTCAGTGCTGGGTGATGGGATGCAGGGGGCTGAAGGAAGGCAGGGAAGGAGGCAGGCAGCACAAGAAACACCGAAGGGGGTTCCTTGGCTGGCATATCAGGGCATTGTGTGGTGAGTAAAGGGCAGACAGGTGTTTTTAGAGATCATTCTTCTGGGAAGGTGGGAGGGAAATGAGTGAGGAAAAAGGCAACAGAGCAGAGCAATCAGGGCACTGTGCAGGGATGGACATCTCTGCCAATTTGCACTGAGTCATAGATTCCAAGGCCAGAAGGAACCACTGGGCTCATGTAGTCTGACCTCTAGCATAACACAGGCCAGAGAACTGTCCTCCATTAATTCCTGTTTGAAATATGGCAGCTCTTTAAAATCATCCAATCTTGATTTTAGAGTTGATGGTGTGGGAGAATCCAGACAGCCCTGTGAAAACTGTTCCAGTGGTTAATTAACTTCACTGTCAAGAATTTGCACTTTATTTTCCGTTTGAATTTTTCTAGCTTCAACTTCTAGCCATTGTATCTTGTTAGACCTTTGTGTGCTAGACTGAAGACCCCATTATCATATATTTGCTCCTCAAGCAGGTATCTACCAACTGTAATAAAGTCACCTTTTAACTGTCTTTGTTACACTACATAGATTGAGCTTCTTCAGTCTATCACTATAAGGCATGTTTTCTGATCCTTTAATCATTTTCATGGCTTTTCTCTGAACTGTCTCGTCTTGAACTGTGGGCACAAAAACTGGACACAGTATTCAAGCCATGGTCTCACTTGTGCCAAATACAGAGGTAAAATATCTTCTTTACTCCTACTGAAGATTCCCATTTATACATTCCAGGATCACATTAGCCCTTTTGGCCACATATTGCACTGGAAGCTCATGTTCAGCTGATTATACACCAAGATCCCCAGTCGCTGATTCCCAGGATAGTCTCCCATCCTGTAGGTATGGCCACATTCTTTGTTCCTAGATGTATGGTTTTACATTTGGATGTATTAAAACAAAATTGTTTGCTTGTGCCCAATTTACCAAGAGATCCAGATCTCTCTGTATCTGTGACCTGTCCACTTCATTTACCACTCCGTCAACTACTGTGCCATCTACAAACTTTATCAGTGATAATTTTATGTTTTCTTCCAGATCACTGATAAAAACGTTAAAATAGCGTAGTGCCAAGAACCGATCTCTGCTGTATAGAAATACATATCTGTAGCTGGCATAGTAGAAGACACTCAGAAAGACTCAAAAACCCTCTAAACCAGCAGTTCTCAAAGTGTGGGTCAGGACCTTAAGGTGGCTGGAGATCCCATTTTAATGGGGTCACCAGGGGTGGCTTTAGACTTGCTGGTGCCTGGTGCTGAAGCCTGAGCCTAAGGGCTTTAGTCCTGGGAGGCGGGGCTCAGATTACAGCCCCCTGCCTGGGGCAGCAGGGCTCAGGTTTGGCTCAGGTGTCGGTCCCTTCCCCGGCGTCATGCAGTAATTCGTGTTGTCAGAAGGGGTCACGGTGCAGTGAAGTTTAAGAACTGTTGTCCTAGCCCAAGATGAGTTGGGCAGTCTGTAATACAGCCCTAAGCACATACCAGCTGAGAGGAGATCTCCTTCCCAGCACTGTTGGGCTGGCTCTCTAGAATCATCTCCAGCTGGGTCTCCTGCTGAGTCTCAAGCATGCCAAGGAGGCTTTGGCTGTTCAGGGGAGGCTCTTCCTGGTAAGACTCCCTGGATGTCTTGGCCATCAGCATCTCTGCCTCCCCATGGTCCAAAGCCAAGCTATTCAGCATAAACCAGGGTCCATTCGTAGCCCCTAATGCAAAAATCCCACTGAGTTCCTCAGTGTACAAGTACTGAGAAAGTTGCTAGAAGGCCTCTTGTGGCCCTTTGTGCTTGTACGGTTCTGCTGCAACTCCTTGGCTCTGCTCTGGCACCCAGGAGTATCTCATCTCCTTCACTGGTTCCAATAGCCCCCAGTAAATCTAGGCATTCTAGAATCTATTGGAGAGGTGAGACTGGATGTGCTTCTCTGCCCAGAAAGGAAGTCCAGGGCATGGTTGTGGTGACGGCCTCAAGATCTGTGCAATTGCAATGAGTTCCAGTCACAAACAGATGCTCTTAAGTGCATACCAGTGCATGTATCATAGATTCATCTGAGGCCAGAAGGGACCATTAGGCCTCCTGTATAATGCAGGCCAGTAGATTCCACCCAAACAACCTACACTGAAACTGACTTCAGTTAAACTAAAGCATTTCAGTCCTCAGGAGACTAAGCTGTTGTGTTTCAGGCAAAGAATAGGAGAGACTGAGGTGCCACCAATGCTCAAGACCCCTGTGATGGCAGGAATGTTCTCTGAAAACATCTGCTCAGTGTGCAGCAGCAGTCAAGAAAGCTAACAGAATGTTAGAAACCATTAGGAAAGGGACAGGTAAGACAGAAAATATCATAAGGCCACTACATAAATCCATTGTACACTCACACCTTGAGTACCATGTGCAACTCTGGTCGCCCCATCTCAAAAACAGATATATTTGAATTGGACAAGGTACAGAGAAGGACAACAGAAATGATTAGGGTATGGGACAGCTTCCATACTGGGATTGTTCAGTTTAGAAAAGAAACAACTAAGGGGGGATATGATATAGGTCTATAACATAATGAATCAGGTGGAGAAAGTGAATAGGAAGTGCTGTTTACCCCTTCATGGAATACAAAAACCAGGGGTCACCCAATGAAATTACTAGGCAATAGGTTTAAAACAAATATAAGGAAGTACTTCACACAATGCACAGTCAACATGTGGAGCTTATTTGCGAGGGGATGTTGTGAAGGCCAAAAGTATAACTGGGTTAAAAGGGAATTAGATACGTTTGTGGAGGATAGCTCCATCAATGGCTATTAGCCAGAGATGCAACCGCACGCTCTGGGTGTAACTAAATCTCCATCTGCCAGAAGCTGAGACTGGATGACACTCATTCCCTCCGAAGCATCTGGCACTAACCATTGTCAGAAATAGGATCCTGGGCTACATGGCCCATTGGTCTGACCCAGTATAGCCATTCTTATGTTCTTATAGAAGCTCATGTTCTCGATGATGAATGTAAAGCCAGTTGTAAGGATGTATTGTTCATGATCTCACTTTGGATGGAATTTCCGATCTTGCCTGCATCACTAAGACCTAGCTATACAACTCCACAACCAGGTAATCCTTAGTGGCTACTCAGTGAAGCACAAAGGAGTAAGTCAAGAAACAGAAGGTGAAATGGCAGCCATATTCCCATCCAAACTAAGGGGTGAGAAAGGCCCACCTTGGAGATAAAACCTCTTTAAAATATTTACACTACTTTTGAAGTTAGAGATACTTGTGCAGATTTTCCATCCCATTTCTCTCGCTTTGCACAGTGCAGATGACACAAAGTGGAGCAGAGACCTACAGCAGATCCCTAGGAAGGGATACCAAGTGAATGGACGGAGTGGCTGGAGCATGACACACTTTAGCAAACCCCAGCTGGCAAAAGGATCCTTGTGGACTGCAACCCATGCTGGCTACTATAGCCTGCACCAAAGACAAGCAGAGAATCAGGGAGGTACAACATGTTCCCTGATTCTGCACCCCTTTCCTGATACATCAGCGTAACCAATGCATCAGAGAATCTGGTCCAATAACTGCTCTCCTGGGAATGTTGTGAGTGCCTCTCTCTGGCCAGGTTTGTTACTGCTGCATATGAGCACTCTTACTCCTGGGGGAATTCTGTGCCAAAAAATAAAAAAATTGTGCATCCCGTATTTTAAAATTCTGCAAAATTCTGAATCTTTTATTTGTGAAAATTACACAACATAGGGTGCTATGAGGAATGCAGTGTCTCCTCCCTATTGGTGGCTGACTGCTACAGCCAGTGAGCCAGCTGCCTTCTGTTCTGGCACCACAGCATACACTGGTGGGCAAAAAGTGTAATTTTAGCACCTCTCCAGCAAAAAAAAAAAAAATCTGTGGGGGACATGAATCGTGCATGTGCACAGTGGTGCAGAATTCCCCCAGGAATAGCACACTTTAGCTTGAACATGGGTGTGCAACAACTGTAAAACTGGGCCCCACTCCTATTCTAGAGTTTTCAGATCCATAGCAGCTCCATTCCTTCTCCCCAAACTGTTCATTGATAAGTTTCATATATCAGTTTTTGAGAAATGTCTTAGCAATCAGCTCCCTAATGAGAACAAAAGTTATGCTGCTAATACCAGTAACTTGGTTGTTTTTATTTTTATATCTAATCCATACACAAGCCTGTTTTACAGCTATGTACAATTTCCAAAAAAAGAGACTTAACTCCTTCAAACAATCTGCTGAACAGTTTTAGTTGCAATTTTACAGAAAATTAAATCCATACCTTCTGGATATTCTCATCTCCTCCCCTCACAAAGGCACAGGTTTAATTTTGTATAATGTTACAAATAAATCCTTTTGCTAACTTGGGAGTTTGAAGAAGTTCTAATGATTAGTTTTTTAAATTACAAGTGGGGATAGAGCTAAACCAAATCTTGTACATAGGCTATTAGGGAAAGAAAATGAAAAATAACCAAGATGTTAGCGCTGTCACCACTATTTTAATTTTGTCACCACAAGGCTAACGTATAACATTCTACACATCAAAAAAGTTCAAGGGGAAGAAATATGTGGAAAAAATTTAGAAAATATTCAGGTTACAAAGTGAAGAAATTGAATGTTAGGAAGTAACATAATTAAGTTTGCCTCCCAAAAATAACATGAAGACCCACATGGCTTCAGTCTCATTTTCTAAATATTTCTGTATCATTCACATACTGTCCAGTCAGTGCACTGAATGCAGCAGAGGTTCAGCAGAAATAATAGTCTATGATTTATGTAATTAAAGACCGTGTGACTATGCACGTGCACAAGAGGGCAGAGTTACAATGGTACAGGCATCCTCAATTCTGGCATTTCCTGCCATGCTTTCCAACTGTAATAATCTCTTAACATAGTGTCTTGGGGGTCTTTGGCTTATTATTACTAGTATTATCTATTTTCCTATAAATCCTCTCTTGTGGAAGAATGTACTGACGGCAAGGGAAGAGCATCTTGCGAAACAGGTTTGTGTTCCTTCCCTCAACCAACGCTGGAGGGAACCCGGCAGGGCTCTCGCTCTAAATGCAGCGCCCTGAAAGAGCACAAATAGGCAACTTCTTAGATGGAAAATTCCACGGAGCGCAGCTCTGGCACCTACGGGTAAGGTCAGCGGAGCGTGGCGAGCCTGCCGTTATTTCCAGCAACCCAGGCACGTGCGCAGCGCCACCAGGAGCGGGCCCGCTCCCCACGGTGCCAGTCGGCCACTGAGGGCAGCCCCTGCCCAAGCCGCCCTGCAGCTTCCGCGCGGTCCCCGCGCCACGAGGTGCCGCACGCGGGTAGCCGGCGGCGCCGGGCCCGGGACGCCTCGCTCGGGCCGGGCCCAGGCGGCAGCGCCCGTGGGGAGCCCGCGAGCCACGCACCGGGGCCGGCACCGCGCAGCAGAGCCGGGCAGTGGCGGCGCCTGCCCGCGGCCCCCGTTCGCCGCGGGGCGCGGGGACAGACCCAGCGCCCTGAAAG
>ML675715.1:607477-633079 GCA_007922155.1 Mesoclemmys tuberculata | reverse complement strand
CCTTCAGCACGACCCGCTGTAATCTCCCCTTTAACCAGTTCCTTATAGTCTGTGTGTGGATAATCGAAATGTCTCCAGTGTGAGAGAGGCCATTGCTGTCAGAATTTTCTATGAGTATACCCACAATAAAGATGACTGCAATCCTACTTAGATATTAATGACTATTCTTGGGAGAGGAGGGAGGGGGGCTGAGAGGTAAGGAAGAATGAGATGGAGAAGGATGTAGAAAACTAGGGTTGATTTATTTTTGGGGAGCATTGACAGGGAAGTTCTGAGCGTAAGGATTCATAGCAGTAAATCATAGCACAGAGGTGGCAGGTGGAAAGCACAAAACAAGGTGTTCCTTCTTAATTCGTAGTAACCATCTCCTGGGCTGAGGAGCCTTTCTACCTTATAGCTCATTTAGGCCAACATATGTTTATTGCTTTATTAACAAGAAGCACCGTCAAGTTATCATTAACCATTTTATTTCTGAATACTCCTGTGGCTGATGCATTTTAAATAAACAATGGGTAGCAGTGGAGGGTTCACTAATATTTCCTGCTAGTGCAAAAATGTAAGTGAATTAAAATTGGGGAAAATATTTTAAAAGAAACATCACTGTTCATAGAAATTTGTAAAAAACTAAAACCTAAATTGTTTCCAGAGAAATTATTAGTCCTATACACACCATTTGCTGCAGCGAAGTCTCTTCCCTCCAGTTTGAAGCCTCATGGCTTGATTTTGTCATCTAGGAAGCTGGCTATAAAAGTGTTGACAAGATAGTTTTTGTGCCAGCTCTACAGCTTTGTCTATACTGGGAAAATGTGTTATGTTAGAAAACATGTTGTTGAATACATTTTAACTAACATGATATTAAACATGACTTAGCACCTAGTGTAGACAGAGCAGGTCTTGTTTTAAAAAGATTAATCCCTAGGGTTAACCACAACCAGATGACAACCGTTTAACACATGTCCCTATTTACTCCAAGTGCTAAATCATATTTAATGAAGAGCTCTGTGTAGCTCAAAAGTTTCTCTCTCTCACCAACAAAAGTTGGTCCAATAAAAGTTTTCCTCACCTTCCTTCTCTTTCTAATATGCAGAGACCAGCACAACCACAATAACACTGCAAACATATTTAACTCTGTGTTAGTGAAAGCATTTTGGTTAACACAACTTCTGACATGATGCATTTTTCCACTGTAAGCAAGCCTTCTGATACTGGATCTAATCCTCCTAAATTCACTTCTTTTCATTCAGGACTGCTGCAGTTAGGAAATGGGATACATTTGATATTTATTACATAATCTCTTCACAAAGTGAAGTCAGCATAACTGAACCTATTCACTAAATAGGAAAATATTCAGAAATTTTTAATCTCTTGTTAAGTAAATAATCTTGGCCAGAAAACATATGCCTTAAAACATGCCTATTATTAATTATTATAGTAGTAATAGTTGTGTATTTTGTGGTAGGAAGTTATAATGCTAGGCTTATGAGGTGTAACCGCTTCTAACTTTTAATATAGTCTAATAACAAGGCAAAAATTGCTTCAGAATTCTAAAATCATACATATACTTGCTCTCTATACTTGGTCACTGTGTTCCAGGCAGGCTCATCTTCCAGGGGGTTTGGCTTTTTCCACCTCATCACTGTGCTGCATTTTATTTCCTTTGTTTACAATAGACTTAATTCAATCTCTTTTCTCTGTAGTTTGATAAATTTACTAAGAATTTCCATGACTTATTCATGTTGTTGGATTGCCATGTTTAAATTCAAACTTTACAAAAACTTTACAAAACAAAACTTTACAAAAACAATTGGAGTGTGTTTTGGAAGGGACTGGGAACCTGGATTCCAGTTCCTAGAACTCTTGCAACCACTGATTCAGTTAGGTTAAAAAAAAAATCAACCTTAGTTAGCTAAAGGTAGGCACCTAAGTAGGTGGCTGGATTCCCAAAAGTGTTGGGCACCTGCAGCTCCTATGAAGGTCAGTGGCATTTGTGGTACTCAGCACCTCTGTAAATCAGGCCACTTAGTTAGATGCCTAAATATGAATTTAGGTGCCTAACTTTAGCCACCCAAATTTGATAATTTTGGCCTTAACCTCTCTTTGCCTTTGGCCTTGTCTACACTGAGATTTCAGCTTTCACCAGTGCAAACCCCTAATGTGGACCAGATAAACTGCTATAAATCACAGTTTGTCCTAGTATTCCTTAGCCGTCTTTGGAAGGAGAGTAAGATGCACTGATACAAATGACAGCTTTGCTTGTCTACACTAGAGGTTTGCATAGATGCAGACACAGCCCAGTGCAGACAAAGATTCCATTTCCCCATCTATAAAAGGGAGTTAACTTGCCTGCCTCAGAGTGGTTGTGAAGCTGCTTTCACTAGTATTTGCAAAGCACTTTGAGATCCTCAGATAAAAAGAGGTGCTGGAAAGGAGCAAAGTATTATTATAATAATGGGATGAAAATAGTATCGATGATTAAAACATTTATCTTTTTTTATTATACCCAACCACCCAATCAGCCCATCTGTAGGCCAGAGTGCTACATTTCAGTTGTAAGTCAATGCAGGATGAACATGTGACAACAGTTAGTTCCATGCACTGGAGAGTTAGGCTAACTCTCCAGGTCATAGTAGGACTCTGAAGTTCATATGTTACTGAACAAAGAACCGTTCTAAGACAGAACTTGGATCAGATACTTATTGCGCTTGGAAGGCCGGGGCCACCCCAGCGCACAGCTACCAAAGTATAGATTTACCAAATGTAACAAAATATCCACCATTAGGAGTGTGTTTATGTGAGATATGTTAGACAGGTTTGCAGCTGGTGTAAACTGGTGTATTTCTATCAATCTCAATGGAGCTAAGGTTGATTATCTGAGAATCTGGCGCAAAGTTTGTAAAGTTGGCTGCATTGCTGAATTGCAGTATTTCAGTTTACTAATGTTGTTACAGCTTTAGGCAAGTCTCTGGGCAAGTTTTATGTTGTTCTGAAAACCGTATCTTGTGTGTTCCCTGACTTTTCTATACTGAAACTGTTAACTATAATGTTGCATTAACTGTTTGGATTTTGTTAAATAAAAAAAGGAAAAAAATACAGAAGTAAAATGAAAAGGGAGAGAAAAAGATAGTGGGTCAGTGGGAGCAGCACTGTTTTTAGATTCATTTAATAGCACTGAGCTCTTGTATACTCCACTTGTCCACCACAAGAAGGTGTGCACATATTAACCAGTAAATTTTCACAATTATCTTGAGGCATACTTAACTCTCATACACATTTTGTAGATGGGAAAATGAGGCAGGTAAGCAACTTATCCAAGGCCATAGAAAGAGTCTGTGTTAGAGCCAGGGTTAGAATCCAGTCCTATGCTGAAGTCACTAGATCATGCGTCCAGATTTGCATAGCATAGGCACAAAGACTGTTAACTGAAATCCCTGTGGAAGATAACAGAATTTTTATGATTCAGCTGCAAATTGGCATCTGCCAACACAGAGCATGGCTGTGTTAATATCTGCCCCATACATTTTTGCTTAACTGGCTATACCACCATGTTGCTTTCCTTGTGGCTTTGAATGGCACAGTATCACTTTTGCCAGCACCAACTGATGCACGTGCCCAGCGCAGTTCTGTTTTTGCACAACTCCTAACCCTGTGGGTCTGAAGCACCTACCGTGTTTCTCCGAAAATAAGACAGGGTCTTATATTATTTTTTGCTCTGAAAGATGGGTTAGGGCTTATTTTCAGGGGATGTCTTATTTTTTTCCATGAGTGTAAAGTGTATGGGGACCTTTACTTGTGAACCACTTGTAAACTGTAACTAGGGCTTATTTTTGGAGTAGAGCTTATATTTCAAGCATACTCCAAAAATCCTGAAAAATCACGCTAGTGCTTATTTTCGGGGTAGGTCTTATTTTGGGGGAAACAGGGTAGCTCTCTACATATAGAGAGGGCAAGGGAAGAGGGAGCAATGCTGCAAGAGTTACATCCCCCCACTCTTTCATGCCTCCTGATATCAAAGGTAACATGAGCAGTTTTTGTTCCTTGCGGCCATGATGGGGACAGTTTGACTTAGTCCTTTTAATCTAGCAACGTGTGCCTTCAAACATCTGTAACTTTGAACTTACTTGTTTTCAGAGTCATCGATTTTTTTATTTTCTTTTTAAATGCCCGAAGGGACCATTACGGTTGTCTAGGGCTAGACTGACCCTGTGCATAACAAGCTAGAGAACCTCACTCAATATCAAACGTTGCCTATGGACAAGCCTTCATTGAGGACTAGCCATACACTGTTCGAAGTTTTGAATTTCAACCCTTTTGTGTTATGTGAGCAAGAGTAAAACTTTTTTTCATTGTAAAAGTTATTTATTGTTTTCTTTTTTATCATGATCACTTACCTCAAAAATGGCTGGACAGATTTTGTTCAAACTTCCTAAAAACTGCTTTGGGTACCTAGATGGTACCAAACCTGGGAACCTTCCATGTGTAAGGAATATTTCTGAATGAGGAATGAGCACCCGAAAGGGATGGTTAGAATGACAGGGGCCTTCTCAACTTTACTGTAGCAGTCAATACTGAGAGTCCTGCCACCTAGGCACTTTGCTCATTGGTCCAGTGTTTTCTTATGTACATTTATCTTTTACAATGGCTTCTAAAGAATTTATTAAGTATTAGGTTCCCTGTTAGTTAGTGGAGGGGATGGTAGGATGAGATTGCCTACAATGGCATGTGGCCCATCTGTGACAGCTAGTAGCAAATATCTCCAATAGCTGGAGATGGGACACTAGAAGGGGAGGGCTCTGAGTTACTAGAGAATTCTCTCCCAGGTGTCTGGTTGGTGAGTCTCGCCCACATCCTCAGGGTCTAACTGATCACCATATTTGGGGTGGGGAAGGAATGTTCCCCCCAGTCAGATTGACAGAGACCCTGAGTTATTTTTGCCTTCTTCTGCAGCATGGGACACGGGTCACTTGCTGGTTTGAACTAGAGTAAATGATGGATTCTCTGTAACTTGTCTTTAAGTATTTAAATCATGAGATGAGGACTTCAGTAACTCAGCCAGAGGTTCTGGGTCTCTTACAGGAGTTGGTGGGTTCTGTGGCCTGCGATGTGCAGGAGGTCACACTAGAAAAGATTATCACAGTGGTCCCTTTGAGTCTATATAAAAATGCATCCCCCTACCTAAGTAGGTGAAAGAAGCCTAAATGCAGGTAAGGACACACAGCTTTTGAGCAGAGAGATCAACATAATTACTTCTTTAATTAAATTTTTCACTTTTAAAAATTATTTTTGTTACATAATCTGGACAATTCAAACTCTGAAATTGCTTAGTGATAGCTTTCAGGGGATCTGTTTAGCATTTTTTTTCAGATCTGTCATATTATGCTGCATCCTGCAGAACATCTTAGAATTCTGAATAACAGATTTTGCTGCAGTGCTGCATGTTCATTACATGCTGCAACTGGACCTGTCCTGTTTTGTTTTCACATTAACTCTTAATGGTGTAAATTGTTTTCATGCATACAGTCTGAATCCTAAAACCAAGAAATAGTCAGTGGCTTCCCTGTCTGAATATGTTGAGAAACATAAAAAGATACAATTTCTAAAGCCAAGAAGATACTGCAGAGGCTGAAAGCCTGAGCAGATCATCTGATTCCATTGCAGCACTTTCAGCTGGCTTCTGTCGTGAGATCCTTGTGCCTCACGTGGGAGGTGCAGTGGATTACCTTAAAGGGAAAATATGATGAAACTGCTTCAAGAACTTGTTGTTACATGTGATACCTTAGTGAAACACACCAAGGAGAAAGACGATTCCTGAACTAGTATTTGGAGCAGAACTGAAAGATCATTCATTCCTCATGTAGTGTGAATCATTAGCAAAAGTGTCTTCCTGTTGAAAAACTTGCCTCCATTTTGAAACTAAATAACATTAATGTAGTTTAAACATGCAGCAGACATGGAATCCTAATGCGGAGGTCACCACAGCAAAGTTAACTCAGCGTTATAGCTCCTATGTGTGTAGTATTTTGGAGTACAGTTCATACTGTGAAATGCAGAGAATGCCTTAATACAAGTGTGTGTGTCTTTATAATATCTTGGCTTTTATGCATTTAAAGCCTCAGCCTTAATCCTGTATTCATGTAGCTTGTGCACTGGGGAGTGAGTACCAACACGAGGTTCAGCTTGGAGTGAAGCATCTTCAATGTCAGGGGAAATAACCCTTAACGTGGATCTTCTGCAACAGAGAAGTCTTCAAGCCAGATCTGCACTGCTGGGGAAAAACCACAAAGATGGCCAAAGGGGATGAAAGTGGTGCGGGTCTTGTCAAGGGGGTGGGATTTGTTGTCCCATGGAGAAGATGAGGAATGTGGCCCTCTTAACCCTTGGATGCCTAGTTTCCCTATGACATGGATAGCAAATTCATCCCCCAGAACCTGTGCATCTAATAAAAATGCAGGGCTATCCAGCTGAGACCCTGGGACACTAGCTCCAGAGATCTGTCCTCCCTAGCTGATTGGCAACACTAAGAGCTTCCCCTGCTCACCAGTGCCCTTGGGCATCCCACCTGAGGGAGTGCCACTGACTGGAGGGGCTCTGTCCTGGCTGGTGCAGAGACAATGCATAACACATTTATTATGGTAGTGTCTAATGACCAACCAAGAATGAGGCCACATTGTGCTGGACACTGTACATACCCCAATTGCCCTGCCCTTTCCCCATGGAGTATCTATAGGTCACACTTGGGAAGAGTGAGCTGTGTGAGCACAGAGATCTTGAGTACAATCTGCAAACTTTGTCAGAAGAAAGAAGTGAAATAAGAACCACTTACCATCCCATATTCAAAGCTAAATGAAGAGTCCAACTCTGCTTCCCCGCAGCAGTGCCTTCGTTTTCACAGATTCATTAAATGCCCCCAAACCCCTTCACCCGCTTCTCTGTGGCCAGAAAGGAAATGAGAGAGCTGCCTTTTTAGCTCATTGGGAGGCATTCACACTAACATTTTCCAAAGCACACGTGACTTAGGGCCCATGTCACATTTCCCAAAGTCAGTGGCACACAGGTGCCTAAATGCCTGCTAATGGGATTTAGGCTCTTAAGGCCAAATTCTCAAAAACATTTAGACGCCCGACTCATTGAAATCAAAGTCCCTTGGATATCTGACTTAGGCACCTAAGTCATCGAGGTGCTTTTGAATCTGCAGCTGCAATGTTGCATTCACTTCTGAGCCCCTCATTACAAGAAATGTAGACTAATTAGAGGGAGTTCAAGGAAGAGCAACAAAGATGGTTAAGGGCTGGCCTAGGAGGAACGGCTTCCATATACATTTAATACACCCAGATTGGCTAAATGGCACCTGAGTGAGAGAGGAGCCCAGCGAGGCAATGCTGATGTGGTCAGTTCTGTTTTGCCTGGGAGATCCTGCCCTACCTGCTCCTCCTTCATCCGCTAAACTGCTCAGCTTCAAATTCACACAGACAGTGTTGGGCCTTCCTAGACTTGGCAGGGACTTAACTTGTTTCTCTTACCACCAACAAAACCGACCCCTGGGGCACTCCACTTGTGACCGGCTGCCAGCTAGACATGGAGCCATTGATCACTACTCGTTGAGCCCTTTGCTCTAGCCAATTTTCTATCCATTTTATAGTCCATTCATCCAACCCATACTTTTTTAACTTGCTGATAAGAATACTGTGGGAGACCGTATCAAAAGCTTTGCTAAAGTCAAGGTATATCACGTCCACTGCTTTCTCCTCATCCACAGAACCATTCACCTCTTCATAGAAAGCAATCAGGTTGGTCAGGCATGTCTTTCCCTTGGTGAATCCATGTTGACTGCTCCTGATCACCTTCCTTTCTTTTAAGTGCCTTAAAATGGATTCCTTGAGGGCCTGCTCCATGATTTTTCCAGGGATTGAGGTGAGGCTGATTGGCCTATAGTTCCCTGGATCCTCTTCCCTTTCTTGAAGATGGGTACTATATTTGCCTTTTTCCAGTCATCTGGGACCTCTCACTGTTACCACGAGCTTTCAAAGATAATAGCCAATGGCTCTGAAATCACATCAGCTAACTCCCTCAGCACCCTCGGGTGCATTGCATCTGGCCCCATGGACCTGTGTATGTCCAATCTTTCTAAATAGTCCTGAACCTGTTCCTTCAGCACTGAGGGATGTTCACCTCCTCCCCATTCTGTGGTGCCCAGTGCAGTAGTCTGGTAGCTGACCTTGTCCGTGAAGACAAGAGGCAAAAAAGGCATTGAGTACCTCAGCTTTCTCCACATCCTCTGTCATTAGGTTGCCTCCCCCATTCTGTAAGTGGCCCACACTTTCCTTACTCTTCCTCTTGTTGCTAACATACCTGTAGAAACCCTCCTTGTTCCCCTTCACATCGCTTGCTAGCTGCAACTCCAGTTGCGCTTTGGCCTTCCTGATTTCATTCCTGCATGTTCGAGTAGTATTTTTATAATTCTTTCTAGTCATCTGACCAAGCTTCCGCTTCTTGGAAGCTTCTTTTTTGTGTTTAAGCTCACCAATGACTTCTTTGTTAAGCCAAGCTGTTCACCTACCACGCTTGTGGAAGGCGATGTGGAATCACTGAATTGATTAAGATGAATGGAGCAGATCACACTTCTCAAAGCATTTGTTTCAGGCTCTCTGCAGACTCAGGCAGACAACAAGGTACGGCCTGATTCTTGGTTTATGCTTTCAGTGGTCTCTCCACAGCCGTAAGCACAAGAAATGTGTTTTAAAAATATGAAATCTGAGGTTCTGGAACACAGTTCTGCCTTAAGAGGGGAATTCAGGAGCAAATTAACGGTGTTAATGGTTCCGTTCAATGACAGGTGGCATGATACTTACAAGAAATATACTTTTATCTCCAGGAGTCACATATTTGTGCGGTTTCTCTTTTCTTTGTTTATCATTAAAAGCACCTGAGGGAATTAAATGCAAAACATGAATGGTAAAAATGTCAAACATACCGTAGTAGCCTAAGTCACATCTTCACAACTGATCAAGGCACCAGAGCCTAAGTCTCATTGACTTTTAGTTGCTAATGAACAAACAGCTCGAATAGTCTGAGCCCAGCTCAGGAGCCTCGTGTTGTTTCCCTAGCGCTGGTTGCCTACGAGCAGTTCAGATGCCATAAGGAAGTCCAGGTAACGTAATTCCTGTGTGTGATACTGGGAGCCAATGGACAGAGTCCTGAGAGCAAGTAAATGAGTGTCAAGGCCCAGTTACTACTTGTAGTACATTACCAGGCCAGTCTTCATTTACCTGGCAAATTGTTGACACAGTTTACTTGAGGTCTACCTAGTTCAAATGACTTCACTGCAAAATCACAGGGGGCATTTAGCTGATGTCTTGCACAGCTGTGAGTCAGTGCCACCCACTTACATGAGGAGTATCTGCCATTCCTGTTTAACTGGTAGACGGGGTTCCTGGTTTGTAATCCTGCTCCTCTTGTCCATCTCCGATGCAGTTGTCACATTAGCTTCTCCTGAGCCAACCTTTTTCTTGGTGCAGTGATGGACTTGCTCAGTGTGGATGGGGGCTGACAAAGGGTGAAGCTGATTATTGCCCAATCCTAAGGAGTCGTCCTGAAAGAGCCTCAGTACTATAGACAGCTTCTTGACTTAGTCACGAGAACCCACAGGGTCTTGCTTTAAAGCAGAACCCTAGAATAAGGATTTCTTGCCATGCAACTGGAGCAAATTAGAGCCACTAGTGCAGAGACATGCAGGGAGCCTTCTTGGTTGGATCAAATAGTCGTTTTTATTCTGAACACTGGTAGCAGTGCAGTGGAATCCTGCCGTGATGTTGTAAACTAAGCTACCCAAAGCTTCATGCCAGGAGAGTTTCAAATGTCTGACAACTTCCTTCTAATCTTTTGGTCCTAGTGATGTTAATCCCTTATGTTCCTCCACTGGCTGCCTTAAGGAATGCTGCTTATTAGTGCTCTTTGCTTTCTGCTAAATGCTTTTCTGGGACAACCTCTGAGCCACTGATTGTCTGGGTTCACACAGAATGAAGAGTCGACCTGGCGCTGCAGCTTTTATAAATTGCAGGCTTGCGTGGTGCTCTACAGGCAAATGGAAAGACGCAGGCCTTGCCTCACGTTGCTTACAGGCCCAGCTTCCATTGAGGCTCAGTGGCCTGCTTCTGCACAGCACGTGTCAGCAGCCTGATCGAGCTCCAGTTCTTGTCAGTGGAGCCTTTCCATTGATTTCAGTGGGAGCTTGGCTGTGTCTAAGTACCGCTGCTCACGTGGTAGCTGTGAGTGCAGACTTGGAGGGACTGTGTTCAGCACCACTGCAGAAAACCATGGTTAAAATCTTCTGGGACCAAAGCCATGCCATAGCTTGCTGAAATGGAGCTGTACCCCATTGGCTGGGTCTGCACTTGAAGCTAACACTTGCAGATTAAGCCAGCACTTAGCCCTTCTTAATATTGGGTGATGTTTCTGGCATAGGCCAGGTCAATGAAAGGTCACAGAGGCTGAGATGTGCTAGGAGAACAGTGATGTACAAAGAAGGGGTTCTGTCCTTTGTGGGTATATTTTCCCCTGGAGAGTGGGGGGCTGAAGTTAGTTGCTTCTTGGATTTCTGGTTATTACATTTTTCTGTTGTTTTAAGATGAATGATGTATCTTTCAGTGGTAGATTAACAATTATAATGAGTTCTAAAGGTGACTGGCAAAAGAAGAATTGGGATGGGGTTTATGCCCCTTCCAGTAAAAACTTGGGGCAGTTCTGTTTTTTGAAAGTTTTGTTTGTCGCCTTATTTTTACCTTAGCAGCATCAAGAATGGCATGTCTAGTCTAGTTGATTCGTATCGTATCTTTCCTGGTTTGTGGGAGGACTTGATGGGAGTGTCAGAGATGTGGCCTGCAAACTCTCTCAGCCCTTCTGTGAAGTGGTGATGTTGAATTTTAACAGACTTATTTTCTCCTGAGTGTGTACAGGCATTTGAGTTAAATATTTATTAAAAATACAAATGGAAAACAGATTTTGAAAAAGTCAGATGAAAAATTCCTTCCAATCTTAATTAATGATGAATTATTTCTTAAGAACTGTCATGTCATTAACCAGCAGCTCTCCGGTGTCCCATCAAGCATTCCAAGATAGACAAGAGCTGGGTTTCAAGTGCTAAAAGAAAGCAGTTAAGAGAATGTTAAAAATCTTTTTGGGCCTCATTTCTGTGTGATAAGCAACAAAGCAACTCAGCAGCAGCATTTTGAATGAGCTGGAAGGGAATGAAGTCCGAGAACAGGAGGTATGTGGTGTTGAAACTGAGAGATGAGCCAGGAATAGATAGAGTTGGCCATTGTACGCTCTCTACTTGCATTTGGTAGAAAGTGGTGGATTAGTGCTTGGACATGACTAACACGGATTGCGAAAATTAGCTCAACCCTCTTCAATCGGGGAGGAAAAAAGCAGCCTTCAAAATAGAAACTGCTCAATTTTGTGATTTTCTTTAACTATGTTGGCATAGTTCCCTGCTGCATTCAAAAGACAGTCGTAGGGTGGGGATACTAGGTTTAATTGGTAAACAATATTTAAAGGCATCACACACGTTAAGTAACAGGACACGTGCTCAGAGAGAGAGAAGGATAGAGGCAAAACTGGTAATGTGGCACCAACCTAATAATCTTTTCCAATGTTATGAGTTCAGGGTTGTGCAGTGAGAGTTGTGAGCAGAATAGGGAGTGGGAGCTTCTCTGCATGGCTAGGAGAGTAATGATCTTCTTCCTTTGCTGGGCTGCAGGGTTCACTCCATTTCCCTAAACTCTTGAGTATGTCCCTGGTAAATGCAGCCTCTGCAAGTGTGAACCTGACATCTGCTTCTTCAGGACCTGACTCAGCAGAGGAGGAGACCAGGCATTCTCAGGAGCTCTCCGTGAGAGGGGGCCTCACACTATGCAGTGGACATTTTGGAAAGAGGCTTGAGAAGGGGAGTCAGGTGTGACACTTTCACCTCTTGCCTGGAGGCCTGGTGGGAAATAGGACAAATCCGTCAGTTCCTTAGACATTGTGCCCCCTGCACACAAACAGGAGTTTTGTCCCTCCAGAGAAGAACCTGGTGCCTGCGGGATCTCGCAAGAGGATGGGATCCTGATAGCCCAGTGCAGTGTTGTGAGGCAGTTCAGCTGCCTTTACCCATAGTACTGTGTGGTTAATGCCATATTTTCCCTTTCCCTCTATAGACTCATAGACTGTAAGGTTAGAAGGGACCAATATGATCATCTAGTCTGACCTGCACAACACAGGCCATAGAACGTGACCCACCCACTCCTGTAATAGACCCCTGGCCTATAAATGAGTTACTGAAGTCCTCAAATCATGGTTTAAAGACTTCAAGGTACTAAGTATCCACCAGCAAGTGAGCCATGCCCCATGCTACAGAGGAACGCAAACCCCCACCAGACCCTTTGCCAATCTGCCCTGCGGGAAAGTTACTTCCTGACCCCCAATATGGTGATCAGTTAAACTCTGAGCATGTGGGCAAGACTCGGCAGCCAAGACACCCAAGAAAGAATTCTCTGTAATAACTCAGAACCCCCCCATCTAACATCCTTTCACAGACCATTGGCATATCTACCAAATGCAGTCAAAGATCATTCAATTGCCAAATTAGGCTGTCCCATCATACCATCCACTCCATAAATGTATCAAGCTCAGTTTTTAAGCCAGCTAGGTTTTTTGTCCCCCACTGCTCCCCTTGGAAGGCTATTCCAGAACTTCACTCCTCTGATGGTTAGAAATCTGTGTCTAATTTCATGTCTAAACTTCCTGATGGCCAGTTTATATCCATTAGTTCTTGTGTCCACATTGGCGCTGAACTTAAATAATTCCTCTTCCTCCCTGGTATTTATCCCTATGATGTATCTATAGAGAGCAGTCCTATCTCCCCTCAACTTCCTTTTGGTTAGGCTAAACAAACCACACCCTTTGAGTCTCCTATCATAAGGCAGGTTTTCCGTTCTGCAGATCATCCTAGTAGCGCTTTTCTTCAACTGTTCCAGTTTGAATTAATTTTTCTTAAACATGGGGAACCAGAACTGCACACAGTATTCCAGATGAGGTGTCCCCAATGCCTTGTATAACGGTACTAACACCTCCTTATCTCTACTGGAAATATCTCCTCTGATGTATCCTAGAACCACATTAGCTTTTTTTCACGGCCATGTCACATTGGTGGCTCATAGTCATTCTGTAATCAACCAGTACACCCAGGTCCTTCTCCTCTGTCATCTCCCCAGTTTAGAGCAGAAATTCGTATTAGTTCCTAAATGCATGACCTTGCACTTTCCACTATTAAATTTCATCCTATTTCTATTACTCCAGTTTACAAGGTCATCCAGATCTTCCTGTTTAATATCCTGATCCTTGTCTGTATTGGCAGTACTTCTCAACTTTGTGCCTTCCACAGTGCTTATTAGCAGATTCCCACTTCTTGTGCCAAGGTCAGTAATAAAAAGGTTAAATAAGATTGGTCCCAAGATGGATTCCTGAGGAACTTCACTAGTAACCTCCCTCCAGCCCGACAGTTCACCTTTTGGTATATCTCAGATCCCTCCCTTTACCTGCATGTATCTGGCACTATTCATTTTGTCTTCCTGGGTATCAAATCCCACCATGTTTGTCATTTCCCTAAATAGCTGTCAGGAATTGCTTTTTGCTTCCACTCTGTAGCAGCTCCATCTATTGCATGGCACCACAACAGCTAAGAACAGCCAAACTGGGTCAGACCAATGGTCCATCTAGCCCAGTATCCTGTCTTCTGACAGTAGCCAGTGCCAGATGTTTCAAAGGGAATGAACAGAACAGGGCAATTGTCAAGTGATCCATCACTTCCTAACTAGTCCCAGCTTCTGGCAATCAGAGGTGTAAGAAGTTGTGTCCCTGATCATTTTGGCTAATGCACCTCCTCCATGAACTTACTAGTTCTGTTCTGAACCCTGATAATTTACATACCACAGTTATTTCATATTTGAGTTCCTTCTGGACTCCTGGGTGAATATTATCTGTTTAATTTATCATTTTGTTCCAAAATCTCCTCTTCTGATATCTCAGCCTGAGACAGTTCCTCAGTTTGTCACCTAAAAAGAATGGCTCGTGTGGGAATCTCCCTCACAGCCTCTGCAGTAAAAACTGATGCACAGAATTAATTTAGCTTTTCTGCAACACCTTGTATTCCTTAAGTGCTCCTTTAGCACCTTGATTACCTAGTGGTCCCACTGATTGTTTGGCAGGCTTCCTGCTTCTGATGTTCTTAAAAGTTTTTTGCTGTTAGTTTGTGTCTTTTGCTAGTTGCTCTTGAGATTCTTTTTTGACCTGCCTAATTACGCTTTTACACTTGACTTCCCGGAGTTTATGCTCCTTTCTATTTTCCTCAGTGGGATTTGACTTCCAATTTTGAAAGGATGCCTTTCACCTTTTACTCCACTGTTCAGCCATAATATGGCATTTTTTTGGTCCTCTTATGGGTTTTTTTTTTATGTGGGGTATACATTGAGGCCATGTCTACACTACAGAGTTAAGTTGACTTAAGTTATGTCAATGCTCACAAGTCACTGTAATAACATCATTTGAGCATGTCCACACGTCACTCCTTTTGTCAGCTGAGCATGTCCACAGTCGTTGCTCTTGCATCAACAGAGAGAACTTTGTATCGTGGGTAGCCATCCCTCTGTGCAACTCACCACCTTCTATCACCCTCTGCCACTGGGAGCTCTGGGAACGAATCGCGGTGCATATAGCAACATGCTCACCGTCCTGCTATGCAGTTCTTTCTGTCCCAGCCCTTGTAAACTGTGCACCAACCATCTCTGCCTGACAGCATGACTCCTGAGCTGCTGACCATTGTGGTGATGAGCATTATGAACACAACACTACTCGTCTCGTCCTGCAGTATTTCGGGAGCTGCGAGAATTGGTGATGCCTGCCTTGCTCCCTACCCTATAGACGAATAACATTGGACAACAAATTTTTTCGAAAGTGTTACTTCCTCAGAAATTTTTTTTGATTATGCTAGACCACCTGAAGCTGAACACAAATATAATTTCAGAGTACTGGTATCATGTAGGAATTTGGAGAAACAACAAATTGACTTTTATTTAATGTAATGCGTTTAATCGCATAACCGTGCTGACGCTTTGCAATAGTTCAACTGAGCAAAAATGTTTTGTTGATGATTTTAGTTTGTATTCAGTGTCTGAGGCTTCTCGTCTAAGTGTCCACAATAATCGGCCAGCATTGATGGATTCCAGTTGCCCTGGTACCGTTTTTCCATGATCGCAATGTCCTGATGAAACCTTTCACCATGCTCGTCACTGACTGCACCAAGATTTGCAGGGAAGAGGTCTAAATGCGAATGCAAAAAATGAATCTTTAGTGACATGTTGCACTTCATGGTTTTGTACGCTTGAAGCATGTTGTCAACTACCCTACACATAGTTTGGTGCTCTGTAGTTGCCAAGAAACGTATCGCGGCTGTTGCGACATTATTGCTTTATTATTGTGAGTACACACAATATGCTATGCGCATAAAGCATGCGCATCAACGTGAATGCAAACTGATATAAACGCAATGCATAGAACGGTGTGTGCAAAATGCTTTTATAGCCTTTCTTAAACCTGTCCTGACAGCATCCGCCCTGCCTAAGCCTTAGCATTCCCATTGCATGTTGTGTGGCCTGCACTAGGTGCAGTGTCACTGCATGTCCAGGCATGCTTAGACACAAAATAGAAAACTTACTAGCTTACATTGTGGGCAACATTTTAATAGACTTAAACTATGAACTGAAATAACAAATATAGGCGATTTCAAAAAAACGGTACGTGATAGGGAAATTTAATGGTGATTTTTGTAATCAGCAGCCCAAAATCCATAAGATACACCCAAAAGTATTCAGGAAGCAAAATCTTTGTTGTCCAGTGTAATTTAAGATTGTTGCTGGCATTCCCACAACAGCTTGCCACGGTGGCCTATCAGTATTGGGCTGGGGAAACAAGTGCTGAGTGGTGGGATTGCATCATTATGCATGTATGGGGTGATGAGCAGTGGCTGCAGAACTTCAGATGCACAAATCCACCTTCTTGGAACTGTGTATGGAGTTCGCCCCAGCACTGTGGCACAAGGACACCAGAATGAAAGCTGTTCTCACTGTGGAAAAGTGAGTGGTGATCACTGTGTGGAAGCTGGTACCTCCAGATTGCTATTGGTCATCACGAATCAATTTGGAGTTGGAAAGTCCACCATGGGTGTTGCTTTGATGCAAGTATGCAGGACCATTAATTGCCTTCTGCTTCAAAGTCCTGTGACCCTTGATAATGTGTAGGAAATAACTGATGGCTTTGAGGCAGTGGGATTCTCTAACTGCAGTGGGGTGATGGATGGAACACGTTTCCCAATTTTAGCACCCAACCATCTTGCAACGGAGTACATCAACTGAAAGGGTTATTTCTCCATGGTCTTGCAGGCGCTGGTGGATTACAGGGCCATTTCACTGACATCAGTGCAGGTTGGTCAGGGCAGGTGCTTTTGGAACACTGGCCTGTTTAGAAAGCTGCACACTGGGGCTTTCTTTCCAGACCATAAGAGTCCAGTGGGGGATATGGAAATGCCATAGTGATCCTGGGAGACCTTCATCTACTCCTTGCTCCTGTGGCTATGGAAGCCTTACACTGGGAACCTGAACATCAGCAAGGAACTCTTCAACAACAGGCTCAGCAGGTGCCGAATGACTGTTGAATGTGCCTTTGGGTGATTAAAATGGCACTTGCGCTGTCTTTTGGCCGGTTAGACCTCAATGAGGAAAATGTCCTGATGGTCATGGCGGCCTGCTGCACTTCCCATAATATTTGTGAATCAAGGGGGGGAAAGTTTCCCCCTGGGTGGACTGCTGAAGCTGATCCACTGGCTGCTGATTTTGAGCAACCAGACACCAGGGCAATTAGAGGAGCTCAGCAGGAGACTATTCAAATCAGGGAGGCTTGGAAGGAGCATTCTGACAATAAAAAAAAAAAAGAGTCCTGTAGTACTTTAAAGACTAATAAATTTCTGCAGGCATAAGTTTCATAGGCTGCAACCCACTTTGTCAGATGCAGAAATTTGTTAGTCTTTAAAGTGCTACAGGACTCTCACTGTTTTTGCTGTACACAGACTAACACGGCTACCTCTCTGGAACACGCTGACAATGGTTCCCAGGAATGTGTCTTTCTGTGATGCATTGGGCCAGGCAATGTTTACTTGCTGTCTTGAATTAACCTTGTAGTGCTTGCTTCTGGGTGTTAACTGCAAGGAGCAAATATTCCTACCTATAGTCACTATAGTGTTTCACTGTTAGCACTGAGCAATGTATGCATGTATCTATTTCACAAATAAAGACTCAAATTTAATAACAGCATCAAACACAAACTTTTGGTCAACCAGGGGACATGACAAAGAAGAACAATCTCACAGTTAGGGCTGTCACAGCTGGATGTAACTCCAGGTTTCACTGGGAAACCAGTCGCTAGGCGTTCAGTGCCTGGGGTACTGTGAGAGACCTGAAATGTGAGGAATGCAGTGGCTGAGTTTGGGGAGGGCATAGGCTAGAGTTCTCTAGTACCTGGAGGGGCGGACTGGAACAGATGTGCTCAGATTGAAGGCTAATGAAGGACTTGAACCTCTCTCTCTGGCCTTATAGGAGCTTTATCTTCTGCTCCTGCCCCTGTCCTCACTTTTGTTTCACTACGGGCTGCATCTGTTGACTGCAGCACTTCACAAAACATATCTTCCTTATTCCTCCTGGGTCTGCACCTTCTCTGTTGGAAGCTCTGCTGGTGTGGGAGAGGGGGCCTTCAAAGGCACATCTTCAGAAGGCAAAGTCAAGCAACAAGCAGAGACAGTATTGTGCATGCACTCACAGTCATGAATCACAAAAGTTAGACACCTATTTCTCACTGTTCCTTGGCCAGCACACAGGTGAGCACAAGTCCCAAATATAGTGAGTGTACGGGATTGGGAAGTGGGCGGGGGGAATGGGCAAGAAGGGATGAGGGTGGTTTGCGAAGGGGATTATTATAAGCGGCTAGGGAGCCTATTCTGAATACTGGTACCCTTTTCCGCAGGCTAGGGCAAACAAACCCAATATCTCATTCCTAAGGATAACCTGGATGCAAGAGTGCATCTCCTGCATGCACGTGGTTTCAGACTAACTCCGTATGCCACTCGCCTGTGTGCCACTCTGGTCCCTACAGAAATAATTGTCGGGTGGTGCAGCAAAGTTTTCTATAGCAGGGGCAGAAACAAGGCAACTCTCCCAAGGAAGCTTCAGCAGAGGATTGCAGAATACCTGCAGTACATTAATGAACTTTTCTGCCGTAGCCCCCTGCACAGATGGACAAGCTCTGGTCTTAATTTCTGACCCTGGTCCCTCCTGTACCATAGAACAAAGTACACGAGAGAGAAATCTCCTCTCACCGTGCAGTATCAAAGCAGAATGAGTATTTAACAGAGCTCCCCTCCTGTATCCTGCCCTCCAGAGCCAGAGTGCTGGGACTGGCTAGACTCCTCCAGAGTGGAAAAGAGATCCTGACCCACTGCTCCCTCAGACACCCCTGCTGTGTGCTCCACATCATCCTCCAGTTCCACTTCCTTGTCCATCACTTGCTCCTTGGATTGAGTCCTCTGGACACTGCCTCCAGTCCCCCCAAAGTATCCATGGGGCTCCTGGCAGCGGAGGTCTGGTGCAGCTCCTTATAGAAGTGGCGTGTCTTGGGCGCCGAACCAGAGCGACTGTTGGTCTTGCTTGGCTTCTGGTGTGCCCACCTTAGCGCCTTGATTTTAGCATAACACCGCTGAATGTCCCTCTCATGCCACTTCTCGTGCATGCCACTAGCCATCAGCTTGCAAGTATCAAAGTTTCTGTGGTTGGTACAAAGCTGCAACCTCCTCTCCCCATAGATTCAGCAAATCCAACAGCTCCCATGTGCTGCACACGGGAGAACGTCAGGTGCATAGAGCCAGCATGATCAGCTGGGAAGATGCTGTGTGGGCTGTGCATGCCGAGCAAAAAGGAAGAGTAATTAAAAAAATACCTGGGCCTTTAAGCGGGAGAGACGCATACCTGTGTACCTTCAGGGCAGCAGAGTTCAAATCACTGGCCAGTGCGGTCGTGATGGAGATTGTGGGACAGCTCCCAGAGGCCAATTAGGATGACATAACAAAGCGTGGTATCTGCATTGAAGCTGTGTCACATTAACTATGTCACAAAAAGCTCTGTGCCACTTGTGAGGGTGGTTTTATTTTCTCAGTGTAGCAGGGGAGTTACAGGAGCATTGCAGTGTGTACACCTCCACTCTTTGTCGACGACACCTGACTTTTGATGACAAAACTGTGTAGTGTAGACAAGCCTTAATCTGAAGCTGTTAGTGTTTTTCAATAGTTTCCATGCAGCTTGCAGGTATTTCGCTTTTGTAATGGTTCCTTTTAATTTCCATTTAACTAGCATCCTCATTTTTGTGTGTAGTTCCCCTTTTTGACATTAAATGATACTGTGGTGGTTTCTTTGGTATTTTCTCCTGCACAGGGATTTTACATTTAATTATATTATGGTCACTGTTACCAAGCAGTTCAGCTATAGTCATATCTTAGACCCGATTCTATCCCCTGTCTAGGACTGAATCAAGCATTGTCTGTCCTCTGGACTCCAGGACTAGCTGCTCCAAGAGGCAGTCGTTAATGGTGCCTAGAAATTTTATCTTTGTCTTCCATCCTGAAATGATATGTTTCCAGTCAATATGGAAATAGTTGAAACCTTTCATTATTACTGGATTTTCTGTTTTTGTAGTCTCTCTAACGTCCCTGAGCATTTCACAGTCACCATCACCATCCTGCTCAGGTGGTTGGTAGTATATTTCATTCCTGCTGCTATACTCTTTTATGTGTGCCACAGGTTCTGCTTCTTTATGGCAAGTTGCAGCTAGCAAAAGACGTGAAGGGGAACAAGAAGGGTTTCTATAGCTATGTTACCAACAAGAGGAAGATTAGGTAAAGTACGGGCCTCTTACAGAATGAGGGAGGCAACCTAGTGACAGAGGATGTGGAGAAAGCTGAGGAATTCAATGGGTTTTTTGCCTCTGTCTTCACAGGCAAGGTCAGCTCCCAGATTACTGCACTGGGCGGCACAGAATGGGGAGGAGGTGAACATCCCGCAGTGCTGAAGGAACAGATCCAGGACTATTCAGAAAGATTGGACATACACAAGTCCATGGGGCCAGATGCAGTATTCATATCAGCAAGTTAAAAAAGTATGGGTTGGATGAATGGACTACAAAATGTATAGAGAATTGGCTAGAGCAAAGGGCTCAATGAGTAGTGATCAATGGCTCCATGTCTAGCTGGCAGCCGGACACAAGTGGAGTGCCCCAAGGGTTGGTCCTGGGGCCGGTTTTGTTCAACATCTGCATTAATGATCTGGAAGAGGGGGTAGATTGCATCCTCAGCAAGTTTGCAGATGATACGAAGCTAGGGGGAGTGGTAGATACCCTGGAAGGGAGAGATAGGATACAGAAGGACCTAGGCAAATTGGAGGATTGGGCCAAAAGAAATCTGATGAGGTTCAACAAGGACAAGTGCAGAGTCTTGCACTTAGGATGGAAGAATCCCATGCACAGCTTCAGACTGAGGACCGATGAGCTAGGCAGCAGTTCTGCAGAAAAGGATCTGGGGGTTACAGTAGATAAGAAGCTGGATATGAGTCAGCAGTGTGCCCTGGTTGCCAATAAAGCTAATAGCACGTTGAGCTGCAATAGTAGGAGCATTGCTAGCAGATCACGGGAAGTGATTATTCCCCTCTATTCGGCATTCGTGAGGCCGCATTTGGAGTATTGTGTCCAGTTTTGGGCCCCCCACTATGAAAAGGACAAGGACAAGTTGAAGAAAGTCCAGTGGATGGCAACAAAAATGATCAGAGGGTTGGAGCACAAGACTTTTGAGGAGAGGCTGACAGAACTAGGCTTTTTAGTCTACCAAAAAGAAGAATGAGGGGGGATTTGATAACAGCCTTTAACTACCTGAAAGGGGGTTCCAGGGAGGACGGAGCTAGGCTGTTCTCAATGGTAGTAGATGACAGAACAAGGAGCAATGGTCTCAAGTTGCCGTGGGGGAGGTCTAGGTTGGACACTAGGAAAATGTTTTTCACTAGGAGGGTGGCGAAGCACTGGAATGGGTTAGCTAGGGAGGTGGTGGCATCTCCATCTTTAGAGGTTTTTAAGCTGCGGCTTGACAAAGCCCTGGCTGGATGATTTAGCTGAGGTTAGCCCTGCTTTGAGCAGGGGGTTGGACTAGATACCTCCTGAGGTCCCTTTCAACCCTCAACTTCTATGATTTTAAGTAGGTTTGTTACCTTTGCCTTGGATTCATGAAGGCCAAACTCCAAGGCCACCCTCCATCACCCCTGCACAGTCACAGAGAACTTATGGTGACAGATACACCATTTGAATGGGCCCATTTCTATGCTGAGGCAAAGGCAAACACCTCAGTCCCTATCAATCTGTCCTGGGGAATATCCTTCTGACCCCAAATCTGCCCATCAATCTAGCCCTCCACATGCTGGTGGGCATCATTGTCATTATAGAGCCTTAGATTCCCAGGCCAGAAGAGACCATTGAGATCGTCTAGTCTGACCCCCTGTATGGCCCAGGCCAGAGACCTGCCCAAAATAATGCTTACAGCTAAACTTTTAGAAAAATATTTAATCTTGATGTAAAAACGGTCAATGATGGAAAGTTCACTACCATCCTTAGTAAATTAGAGCCCATTAAACTTGCAGAGCATCATGTTATCTAAACGTGCGTGTGTGTGAGAGTGTGAGTGACAGAGAGAGAGAGAGAGAGAGAGAGAGAAAATATGAATCACAGGAATATAGAGTTTGCCAAAACCTCCAGAAACTGTGTATTAGAAATATCAGTTACTTTGTGGAAGGAGGGAGACAAAGCAGCTACATTTATCACATTTAAATTTCAGGGATTATTTTTTATTTCCAGCAGTGTTCACAGTCTCTTGATACAGTTTGGCTCAAATAGAACTTTACCCAAGTCATTGTGGTCTCTTCTGGGAGAGGCTGCATGGTCTTGTTGATAGCATGATGGGCTGGAAGTCTTTTCCAAGCTCTGCCATTGTCTCACTGTTACTTTGAATGAGTCACTTCACCTTCTGGCCTCATTTTCCTCCTCTCTAAAATTACTTAGACACCTTTGGAAAGCCTTGGGAGAGTAAAGTTGTTGTGTAGGTACTAAGTATTATTCTATACACCAGGCAGCATTCCTGTAGTCTCTATTTACCCAGACTTTATCCCTAACTTTTCAGAATCAAGACCTTCTCTACTCTTGGCCAGGGTAGTATGCATATCCTTATGAAACAAGGGTGTGTGAAACTGGATGCAGTAGTCCAAGTGGCTCTGCCTTATGGCCTTCTCCAGTGGTATAATAATTTTGTTTATAACACCCCTTTTGAGGTAGCCAAGGATCCAGTTATCAATGAAGATGCATTTCCCATCCATAAGACATTGCTACTATAAATCAGCATTTTCTTGTACTCACCCGTACAGTCCAGTTCCTCCTTCAGCAACATGCTGCAGTTCTCTCGCTCAGCTAATTGTTGCTGAGAGGTGAACAGAGGAGACAGCAAGTGATACAGGCCAGGTGAAAAGGTCAGTGATGGTTACAGCAGCCCCTGGAGCTGAGGAGAACCTGGAATGGTGGAGATGGCTGTTGTAGGCCACATGGAGGGTCTGGTCGTAGCAAATTCTGCTGCCTTTTGTCAGACAGGCTGGGGCTGTTCACACCCCAGGTTGAGCGGGTCTGTGGGAGAGGCTGCTGGTGGCCTCTACATAGTGATTTGACTATATGCAGGAGCTTTGGACATCAATGTCCTAGTGAGAAGCTCAAGGAAAAAGATCAAAGAAGAGTAACAAAGCAGGTGTCTTTGCATCGCATCAAAGCAGAAGGCTACTCATATTTGAGTCCTGTTCTCTTTTTGGTCGCTTCAACTTAAAAAAAGATAGCACCAAGCTTGAAATGGTCCAGAGAAGGGCAGCAGAGGTGGGTCAATAGCTGGGGAGGGCTGGCCACTGTCAGGGGAAGGACACTGATGGTCCCTGTCTCTGAATGGTGAATTTGGATGCAGCTTAGTCATGACATTGTCAGATACCAACTGACTTTTGCTTAAAAAATAAAACAAACAAAAACTAATACCCCTGGGAAATCAAATTAAAAACTACTATTGCTCCCTGAAGGTTGAACTTGTAAAACCCCCAAAACCAAAAATTGCAACAACTAGATTTGAATATAACATTAATTTTCTCCCTTGTGCATACATGATACAGTACTGCCTTTAATTACCAGAACACAGGTTCTTATACACACGTATCCGAAGGGTGCAGGTAAAAGTGTGACAGAGTATGGTGTCAGAGTGCTGCAAAGCATGCCTGCAGATGAGCAGAATTCAGGTTGAGACGTCAGCTAGGGTTTTACGTTTCTGGGTTTTGTATATTTAACTGTATACTCTTAGTGTTGCATTTAACTAGTGTAGGGGTGCTGTGAGGGGTACTTTTGCAATTAATTGGTACTTTGCTTGCTTGGTTTCCTGAGGTTTGAGTTACAACCTGACTTTGCAGTAGCTGGTTCAGTGAGGGAGAAAACCTTATGATGTTTTATAGGTGAGGAGGCCTATGATGTCCGTGACACCTTTCTCCACAGCTGGCCAAAAGTCCCTAAAAACCATTTTCAAAGAGAGGAAAGGGACTGATGCCAGAGCACCATGTCCCAGTGTGGTTATTAAGCCCCGCTCCTTGAGGACATGGGGAGGCTGAGGTTTAACGTAAGAAAAATGCTCTTACTTCTTCTGAAGAAAGTCATCAGCGTTGCTGAGGGCACAACCTCTTGGTGGCAGAAGCACTTACACATAATGGATATAGAAGCATGACAAAAAAGATGAAGTGGATAAAACACCAAATGTGCTTGTGGTTGATAATGGGTGCGAAAGAACCAAGAGGAGATATGAACAATCTATTTAGAGCAGGGCTTGACAAACCCTGGGCCCCAGGTCACCATCGTGCCTAGATATTTAATTCTGGTGCCTAATATTTCTCCGGGGGCAGTGGCCACCATGCTCGAGCCAGGGCACCCCGCCGCTGGGCCCACATTGTGGGAGAGGGGCAGAGGGAAGGTGTAGGGCCGGGAGGGGAGAGTGGCTGCTGCATTCCAGCCAGGGTGCCTCGCTGCTGGGCCCACGTTGTGGGAGAGAGGTGGGGGGAAGAGGCGGGGCTGGGATGGGAGAGTGTCTGCTGTGCTTCAGCCAGGGCGCCCCACCGCTGAGCCCATGTTGTCTTGCTCCTTAATTTTTGGGCTGGCTCCCAGGTCCAATGCAAATTTGTCAAGCCCTGAGTTAGAGCCTACCCTGGCATGGCACGGGCCTGAGGAAGAATGTGCACCACAGCGTTTTCCCTTTAAGCATGGAGGAGGCACTGCTATAACTAGGAGTAGTGACACCAAATACGCTGTGGTGAATCTGAGTAGAGAACAGGACGTGCAGTTCCTGAAGCATCTATAATGTGTGGAAAGAAATACTGTTGTTCTGGGGGGCTTCAGTCTAGGGATGCATACAGGAGGTCTTGATCAGCCAGTAGTAAAACATCCTTCAAATTTCTCAAATTACAGACAACTATATCATAATACTAAGAGTCTAACATCTAGTACTTGGTCATTCTAGATTAAATCACATTCTGACATGTGAGGGTAAATGTGTCTCCAGTCTAAAAATTAATGTTTGCCGAGATGTACGCAATTATGGCCTGATCTCACTTGTTATATATAAATAGCATATAGTCCCAACCAGCAATGTATGCACTTGGTGCATTACAAGGGCCAAATTCAAAAATCTCTAAATAATTATGAGCAAAACTGACAGTGAGGAAAAAAAGTTAATTGAAAAATGTGAATGGTAATTGGCAGTAGTTTAAAAACATTTTACTAGATGCCCCAAAAAGCCAGATTCCCACAAACGCTTTTTTGGTAAAAACAACTATCCTGGTCTACATGGGAAGTGAAAGAACCAATACAAAATAAAAAGACAATATCTAACAAATGGGGAAAAGAGAGATGTTGATAGTAGCAAATATGTCAGAGGTTAAAAAATGCAGACAATAAAGGAAGCTAAGAGGTTCAGTGAAAAATCCATGGCCAGTAAGGGTTAAAGACAATAAGAAGGAATTACTTAACTGTATCAGAAATAAAATGAATCCTAACATTGGTATAGGTCCATTTTTACATGGAGGTGATAGTACTGTATTAGATTCACAAAGGAACTCAGTCATGGTAAGTCACAGCCCCCTCATACATGCACCCATTCTTTGACCGACCTTCTATTCTCCGAGATTTATGACTTTACATTTAACTGCCTTAAAACATGCTGTTTACTCTCAGTGTACTAGGCTATCCAGATAACACTGTACAACTGACTTGTCCTCATTATTTACCACTCCATCATTCTTTGTAATCTTTTACAAATCTTTTACAAATCTTTTAGCCTGGCCAAAAGAAGGCTCCGGGGGGATATGCTTGCTCTAT
>ML675715.1:528414-600204 GCA_007922155.1 Mesoclemmys tuberculata | reverse complement strand
GTCAAATCTCCCTGTGGGGCCACATTCGGCGGCCATTTCCTTTTTAAGACGGCCACAGCTTCCCAGAGCTCCGCTCAAAAAATAATGCCAGCACAAGCCTGCAGCCGGATTCGGACTGCGGGCCGCATGACACAAGCCCGCGGGCCGCAGTTGGCCCGCGGGCCGCGAGTTTGAGACCCCTGCTCTAGGGCTTCAGACAGCTGCTGGTTTCCACCAGTGATTGGGAGGACAATAAGGAAATTTCAGCTGCACAACATTTCCCCCTGACTCTGAGGCCTCTTGGTGGGAACACTGGGGTCTGTGGGTTATGGGGATGTACACTGGGAGAGAGGTTACATTGCCAGCTCCCCAGCTCTCCCCCAGAAGTACCAGGTCTCTACAGCTAAGTTAACAGTATTTGAAGTGGCCTTAGCTCAGGGTCTGTCTGTAGGAATCATGCTGGGAAGAAGGTCCAGAGGAGTGAAGGGGATGGGCTGTATCTCCCCAGCCTTGGAGGCTTCCTTCCACCAGGATCTGTGTTCATCTCTCTCATCTCTCTATGGCCCCTTGCCTTTCCCTGGCAGAGTCTCTAGGAGGCCTGCCTTGGACCTCTATGCTACTCCCACAGCCCTTTGTTTAACACAAGAATTCTGAGCCTTCCAAGCTCTTGTTCCTGGAGCCCAGTGCCTTGTGCTGCTGCTCTCTCTGGGAACGCCCACACTGCCATTAAAAACTCACAGCTGCCCCCTATCAGCTGACTCTGCTCACAGGGCTTGGGCTCAGGGGTGTTTAATTGGGTCTGAAAGCTTAGGTTCCAGCCCAAACCTAAAAGTTTACACCACAACTAAAATGCCCAGCAGCTTGAGTCAGCTGATATGAGCATTTAATTGCAGTATAGACATACCCTCTGTGGTTCCATCTCTTACTTGGCTGAACTGAAAGGATCACTGGTCACTGATTCCAGGTACTCATATCCCGTTCCCATTGCCCTCGGTATGGGACCCATCTGTCTGGAGTGGGCTCCAACTTGGGGACAGTTTGTGCCTGATGCTGTATGGATGTGCCAGGAATGGGGGAGGAGGGCAGTAAAGTTAAGAGCCAGGGTGGACATCAATTTAAATCACCAATTTTAATCATGATTTCAATCTGCAAGCAGTAAACCTTGATTTAAATAATCAATTTTAATTGTGTTTTGTATTGTATTTCTTAGTTATTTTCTAAAGAAAGATTGATTCTCACTGTTTCGTAACCTTTAAAATTTGTCGATTTGCAACTAAAATAGCCTTCACGCTGAATTCAGTCGTGCTTTTTGCTAAGCAAAAGGATACACTATATCTATACACATTTATTTAAGCAATAATATAGCTTAAATTATACTTATTCAGGTTATTAATTTTTGCATTTTTGATTGTTAGAAAATGGCAAAAGATGCATTTCTTATTTAATAGATGATTAATTTTGTACTTTGTGTCAAGCTCTATTTGGATAAAAATTGAAATTCAAGTAAAATGCACAAAAGCCTTATAGACTCATAGATTCTAAGGTCAGAAGGGACCAATAAAATCATCTAATCTGACCACCTGTATAGCACAGACCACAGAACTTCACCCATCCACTCTTGTAATAGTCCCCTGACCTATAACTGAGATATTAAAGTCTGCAAATCATGGTTTAAAGACTTTAAGATACAGAAAATCCAACAGCAAGTCAGCTGTGGCCTGTGCTACAGATGAAGGCAGAAACCCGCCCAAAGCCTTTGCCAATCTGCCCTGGGAGAAAATTTCTTCTCGACCATAAATAGGGCAGTCAGTGAAACCCTGAGCATGTGGGCAAGACTCAGCAGCCAGACCCAAGAAAGAATTCCCTGTAATAGCTCAGTACCCCCCCCCAACATCCCGTCACAGGCCATTGGCATATCTACCGCTAGCAGTCAAAGATCAGTCAATTGCCAGACTAGCTGTCCCATCAGACCATCCCCTCCATACATGTATCAAGCTCAGTTTTGAAGCCAGCTAGGGTTTTTGCCCTTACTGCTCCCCTTGGAAGGCTGTTCCAGAATTTCACTCCTCTGATACTTAGAAACCTGCGTCTAATTTCACGTCTAAACTTCCTGGTGGCCAGTTTATATCCATTAGTTCTTATGTCGAAATTGGCACTGCCCTTAAATAATGCCTTTCCCTCCCTGGTGTTTATCCCTATGATTTATTTATAGAGAGCGTTTCTATCTCCCCTCAGCCTCCTTTTGGTCAGGCTACTAGCCCTTCTCTGCACCTGGATTTTGCTTTCAGCAGGACTTTGTGTGTTTCATGATGATGAAAATTCACCACTCACAAAGTGGGGGCACCTGCTACTTCTCCTGGCTAGTGGGAGGGACGCACTCCCCAGGCCATTCCTGTGCTTTCCTCCCTGGACCTTCACACCCGCTTTCCTAGCTCCTGCTTCATCTGCATAAGGCGCAGCCTCAGCAAGAGCTGGGGAGAGTGCAGCTGGCTGAGCAGGGCTTGGGAATGGAGGGCCCAGGCATCTGCCTTCTCTCTCTACCCCCAGCATGTCAGGGGTTAAACAGGGCATCTCCCCTGGGCCAGGGTCTGTTCAGCACTTAGGAAGCTGAGCCTTCCCAACATGCTGAGGCCAGATGTGGGGCCCAGTGTGAGAGATCCTGGCTAGGGGACCCTGAAATCATTCATCGAGCGGTTAATCACTACCCGTTGAGCCTAATAATCTAGCCAGCTTTCTGTTCACTTTATAGTCCGTTCATCCAACCCTTACATCTTTAACTTGCTGGCAAGAATACTGAGGGAGACTTTATCAAAAAGCAAGTCAAGATGTATCATGTTCACCACTTTCCCCACCTCTACAGAGCCAGTCATCTCATCATAGAAGGCAATCAGGTCGGGCGGGCATGACTTGCCCTTGGTTAATCCGTGCTGACTGTTCCTGATCACCTTCCTCTCCTCCAAGTGCTTCAAAATGGATTCCTTGAGGATCTGCTCTATGATTTTTCCAGGGACTGAGGTGAGGCTGATCGGTCTGTAGTTCCCCGGTTCCTCCTCCTTTTGTTTTTTGAAGATGGGCACTAGATTTGCCTTTTTCCAATCATCTGGGACCTCCCTCAGTCATCACAAGTTTTCAAAGATGTCAATGGCTCTACAATTACAGATTGATCTATTAATTGATTATAATAAATTTAGGCTTTTAACATAGCTTGACAATTTCAAATTTAGTTTTTAATAGGTTTTTTTTAACTTAACCTGTATTTAATTTACATTTTAAAAAATCCTTTCTTAATTACAAAAAGTATTGATTTTTCTCCCCTGGTGAGAGGCAGCTCTCAGATGCTCCTGTACTGCACCCTTTCAAAGTTGCAGAAGCTGCCAAACCAGGAGGAGTTCTGGATGAGTCACCCCAATCCAGAGGGTGGGTAAAGCAAATGCTTTACAGACAAGTGACAACCTGCGAAGCTGCTCCTGGCTGATGCAGAACTGCCTGAAGAGTTGTGATGGCTTCATCAGAAATAGTGGAAACACAACCAGAAATTAAACGTTTCCTTGTGTTAAGCTCCCTGAGGTTGACCCCCCATTGCCCCAAAGGGAGTTTGCTCAGGCAGCCCTGTGCCACAGAGAGGGAGAAGCAACCTGTGCCGTGGACACTGCTTATGCTGCCTCCAGCCTGCGTGTCAGAGCTGCCACTGTGATCCTGTGTCACTGCCCACAAATGGCATCCTGCATCCTGGTTCGAGAGACAGCTGCTGTTATTCCTGGGGGCGGGGGTGGGGGCTGGGGCTAGTCAAGGCTCCCTGCAGCAGCACAGTTCAGGTACAGAACAGTCACTGGTGTGGAGTTAAACATTAACCACAACTGCCAGGCACCTCTCTGCTGCTGAGCTCCCGGGTGCATTTCTGGGTCTGCCGGGAGCCTGGCAGCTGCTCCCCTAGCCAGCGGGTGCAATTCTAGTGGCATTTCCTCAAAGGCTTTTGCCAGGTGCTTACCTGCTCCCCGTCTCTGCCAGCTGCATGTATCACCCCCTTTGGCCCTCCCGACAACAGGTGGGTGAAGGAGTGGGGGTGGGAGGGCAGCGGCCCGCAAGCTGTGTGTGGTGACATGGCCAGGGCTTTGCACTGACCTGAAGGTGTCTGGCCCAGCTTGATTTCTGCATGTCACACAACTGCCCTCAGGTTTGTTCCACTTTCCTGCAAGGAGGTACCTTCCTTTGGGGATCTGCCATGGTGGTGGTGATGATTTGTTATTTGCTGCTTCTGCTTTCAGTTGTCGTGTGAGGCGGCAGCACAACCACCTGGCCCAAACAACCCCTCCCCCCACAAAGTCCCTTTCAGAGAGGGGCCTGTGCCAGCCTGGCAGAGCTCGGCTGTGTTTGCACTAAGCACCCCTCTGGCCGACAGGAAATGAGTCACCTCCTATCCAGGGCTTCATGGCAGAGCATTGCAGTCTCTGCTGGTAGCACCGTCTTCTCCCCACATCCTGCTCTTCCCTTCTTGGCTCTCTGAAATAGGAAACTCGTAAGTGCTTCCTCTGCAGGGAACACGGACAGGAATGCTACAGTCCAGGCCCTTGTGCGGCTGGGCAGCCCAGCTGAGCAAGGCTTGTCGGTCAAGGAGCCTCTCCTCTGGCTGTATTAGCAGTGCTTAATTTGTAATGAAAGAGGGGCTGGGGTGCAAGTGGTTTTTTTACAGTCATAACTGATTCAGCAAGGCCAGAAGTGCTGCGGCTCGTAATGGCCAGGCCCAAATTAAGCACTGTGTATTAGCCCCTCAGACGCCTCTCTAGCTTGTTTGCTTAGAGGCACATTTCAGGCTCAGATCTCTGAGGAGCTGATACAAGCAGCAAGAGTAAGATTTCAGACCCTTTCACCAGCAGCCCTTGCCTCAACCCCATGTGTAGGGACATGTCCTGCAGGGGACAGGGCTGGCATGAAATATTCCCATCGCTGCTCTCCCTTGAGAGGAAGCACTTACACGTTTCCCATGTACACGGCTTGGCAGCTGTTCATCAGCCTCCTGGCTGGGCATAAAGTTGCTTTTACAATTAGACAAGAAACATTGACATTAAAAAGATCTCCATGGGACTGCAAACATCACCCAGAGAGGGTGGAGTGGGGTCTCCAGACCATGTCTATCTTTTCAAATAGCTGTTGGTTGCTCCTGCAAACACTAGAGATGGGAGCAAGCATTTGAGAGAGCCTTGGGCTGTGAGAGGCTCACAGCATAGCACCTGGCATCCCTTGAAATTCCTTCTGGAGAAGGTAAATATAGTCCAGAATCAGCTGGCATTAGACTCCCAGAAACTGCCAGCTACATCTGTGTTTCCTGAGTCAGATCTCAGTCAGCTTCAGTGAGCCTTGCAAGTAACTGAGGCTCCAGAATTGTGTGATGTGATGGGGTCTAAATCTGAGCTCTTCTTGTTCTGCTCTAGGTGCCCCCAGAAGTGGAGGCTTTCCCCCGCAGATGCAGAGAGGAAGGAGGAAAGTGAATTGTGCATTCTAACTCTCCCTCTGTATTTGTTTCCTGTCTTCAGTAGATGGCAGCAGCCTCCCTTCCAAACTGGCTGGCAGATAGATCAGACACACAGCTGCATTAGAACAGTTCTGGGAGTATTTTGTTTTCTATTCCCCAATCTTTGAAAACCTAGGAAAGTCCAACTTAGGCAGCTCTTTCTAAGAGACAGCTGCTGAGTTGCAAGTCAGTCATTCCTGCTACAATATAGGCAGTCCCCACATACATGCTGTGGATTTAGCAGGGATTCGGCTGACACAAACACCACTCATCAGGTTCAGCAGAAATTCAGCACCTCCTCTGCTCCCACCTCCCCCCATGGCTTGAAATGCATTCAGATTCTACCCTTTATTGCCATTGCAAACTATCTAGGTGCTGCCAAAGGGGGTGTCTCAGAGGCAAATGTCCATTGTCCAGGACTAGACTTAAATCTGTTCTGCATTTAACCTGCAAAGTATCAAATCTCTGCCTTTAAGGGGCTTCACGTTATGTGGGTGTTAAACCCCTTTGTGTCCATCTCTGGTCCAGAGGCAGGTTGTGCTGAAACAAGGAGGAACTACTACCTTGAAATAGTAATGACAACCCAAATCCATGGTTTCCACCTTCAGCACTCCTAGTATAAAATTGTTCGAGCACCCCTGGAGCCAGTGCCATCTTTGCCTTTTCATTGAAAGTTCTTAGGATTCCTGATTATTTGAGGAAATTTCTTTCCCATATTTTGGACTCTGATGTAGGTAGTGTCTAGCTATTTTAGACTCTCATCCGTTGTGGTGATTGCACCATCGTTCCTCTTTATGTGTACCTTGTTTCTTCCAGTTTCCATCTGTAGTTTATTGTCATTGATTCTCTGTCCAGTAAGAGTTTGCCTGAGATCTGCACATTTCTCTGAAGTGAGATATCTGAGAACGGGAGAGATCTGTAGTGTGAGCATAAGCACACAACTAACTAGTCACAGAGGAACATGCATACACACACATACACACACACACGCATGTGCAGCACTAACCTGTCTTGGAGGGGCATTGAGTGGATACACATACATGCTGTCTGACTAACTGAGGTGAGGAGAGTATTCGTTTACCCCACCCATCAGTGGTGGGCTACTACTGGAGACAGAATACTGTATTACTAGATTAATGAACTATAGATTTTTTCCACTGTTACTCCATATGCTCTGAATTATGGCATTTAGAAACACATTTAATGAAAGAAGAGATTATACAAAAGAAACACTTCCTAGCCTCCTGTACTCATTTTGTTTTCTTCTTTCAGACTAAAATTCCCAATGTCAAAGAAGCTGCATGATCCAAGGACAAACTGACATGTTTAAAATTACTCCTTTGATCCAAAGTGAAGAAAACTGAACCCAACAAGAACAAAGAATAAAAATGGCAGAATATACAGGTTATAAGGAGACTTCAAATCGCCATCTTCGATTCAAGTTACAGAGCCTTGGCCGTCGTCTTGATGAACTGGAAGAAGCAACAAAAAATCTCCAGAAAGCAGAGGATGAGCTTCTTGACCTTCAGGACAAAGTTATCCAGGCAGAAGGCAGCAATTCTAGCATGCTGGCTGACGTAGAAGCACTGAGAAAAAGAGTGCTGAAAATTGAAGGCAAAGATGAAGAAATAAAAAAAGCTGAAGAGCTCTGTCAGCTGATGAAGGAAAAACTGGAAGAGGAGGAAAGTCTCACTCGAGAACTTAAATCAGAAATTGAACGGCTTCAGAAGAGAATGGCAGAACTGGAAAAACTGGAGGAAGCTTTCAGCAGGAGCAAGAATGATTGTACTCAGCTGTGTCTGAGCCTTAATGAAGAAAAGAATTTGACTAAAAAAATATCGACAGAGTTGGAAATACTTAGGGTGAAAGTAAAAGAACTTGAAGCATCTGAAGACAGAATGGATAAAACTGAACATAGTTTAGTAAGTGAGTTAGAAAAACTGAAATCTTTAACAATGAGCTTTGCTAGTGAAAGAAAACTCTTTAATGAAAGAGAAAAGCAGAATGAAAAATTAATCCAGGAGCTAACACAAAAACTGGAACAAAACAACAAACTAAATAGGGCAGATCAAACTAGAAATGCATCAAACCTGCTAGAAAGGTCATCAAATAGTCTTCTGGATAGAAATGACCTGAGAATTGAAGATGACTTGACCTCTGCATTGCCCTCTAAAGAAGCCAGAAGAAAGGGAAGCTTGGATTACCTAAAGCATGTAGAAAATGAAGCCAGAAATAAATCAGAAAATCAAAAAAATAAAAATCAAGAAGACAACAAAGTGAAAGATCTCAATCAAGAAATTGAGAAACTTAAAACTCAAATTAAACATTTTGAATCTTTAGAAGAAGAACTTAAAAAAATGAAAGCCAAAAATAATGACCTGCAAGATAGTTATTTGAGTGAACAGAATAAAAACAAGCTTCTGACTGGTCAATTGGAAGAAATTCAAATTCAAATAAGAAAACAAAATGATATGGAGAATGGTGAGATGGAAAGTGAAGAAATGAGCTTCCCCAGCAGAGTTAGACGTGACAGACCTAAATACAGAGGTATCACAGCTGAGCTGCCAATTTCAAAACACAAGTCACGTGAGCTTTCGCCTCAGCATAGACGGGAGAGAATACGGAACAGAGAATTCTCTTTCAATAATGACAATTATGCTGCAAGCAGCAAGCAAGTTCCCAGTCCAAATTTAATTACGAGAAGAACAGCAAAGGCATCTAGTACATCTGCTCTACTAGACACTGTGGTTACTGATACAAAAAGAACCGAAGACAAATCAACAGTTGCTACATATTTTTCTATGCAGAAAAATAGTGGTGCTCCACAAAACGAAGTAAAGAAATCAAGAGAGCAGCCGTCTGTGCTTAGTCGATACCCACCCGCTGCACATGAGCACAAATCATGGAAGGCATCTTCCAAACCTGGGAATGAAAGTGGACTGAAGGCCAAGGTTGAAAAGCCATCTCAAACAGTTAGTGATGTTTGCCATGGTAACTCTGATGCACTTGATGAAAAATCAAACAAAAGAGAAATGACTGTATCTTTAATTGAAAAGATGAAGACAAGACAAGCAGAGACTTCTGATCTATGTATAGAGATGCCCTTTATGAAAAGTAATTGTGCACCATCCAATGGAACAGCTTCATCCTATAGATACCATATTTCTTCCCAGATGTTAGCAGCTGAATCCACCAGCTCTAAAGCAGAAGCAGGAACAGTCTCCGTTTTATCTCACAGACAGTCCTCAGAAGGGAAATCCAAAAGAACAATAAATTCCCATGAAAGAGAATTTACAGACACTTTTCATGAAAATACAAAACCTTCAACTTTAATAAAGTATTCAAACAGCTCAAGAAGTCAAGAAAACATCCTACAGATTTTCACAGGTCCAGGTAACGAAGAAATGGACCAATCTGCACCGTTGGCTTCAGGTCAGACAAATGTTGGCATAAAATCTGAGTCTTTGAAATCCAAAGCCATCAAACCAACTAGCCATGAAAAACTTAGTACAGATGAGGGGATGGGTAAAAACACAAATGCTACTGCCCAGTCAGAACAGGAGACGAGAAAGAAACCCAATTCCAGAGAATTCTCAAACATCAGAGTTCTCGAAGCATCTCTCTTTGAAAGTGATAAAAATACTGGAAATGAAGAGGAACCCCCCAAATTTATAAAGACATCAGATGCCACCAGCATAGGATTGAAATCCAGAAGGTCCTTCAGCCCTAGAGAAGCTTTGAGATCAAAAGCTGTCATTAAACCTGTAATAATTGAAAAGGACATGAAAGAAGTGATGGGAGGGGCTGGGTCTGAAGCATACTCTGAAAAACAGAAATCTGTCTTTAAACCTGTGACAAATAAAATGACAAGCAGCATAACGATCTTCCCTTCTGAGCCAGCCACTCCACGGACCAATTCAAATGAAGCAGCGAAGGAAAGACATACTTCCACCAGCAATATTAGAGTCACTCCAAATGAGCTATCATCAGTAACAGACACTGGCAGCATGCCCTTAGAGATCTCAATTAATAAGAGTGATATTGCTCTGAAATTATCTGATGCAGATAAAATTGGGGACTCAGCTCTGAGAAACAGGATGGAAACTCTAGTCTCAAGAAGCAGTATTATGATAAAACCTTCTGAACCCTCTGAGAAGAACAATTGTGAGCCTTCCTTAGAGACAATCATCTGGAAAAGCCATGAGTCTTTGGAAGCCGATTCACCAGAAACAAAACACATCACTGTGCGAAGTTCTTGGAGGACAAGACGGGGATTACATTCGCTGGAAGACTCTCAAATCAAAGTGGAAAAAACTACAGCTTCCACTCGTACAAACACATGCAAGTCATCTACAGATCTCTCTGAAATGGAAGAGGCCAATGCAAGAATACACTTACTTGAGCAGAATTCAAGAAGGTCCAGAGCCACTGTTAATTCTTGGAATAACCCTGAATTAGAATCCAGAAGGACCAAAAGTAGCTTAAGTGCATCTGAGCTACCTAGTCGAAGGAGCTTCGTCAATGATCCCATCACTGCTTATAATCGTGCTACATTACCAGTAAGTGTTTCTGTCTTCCATTACTTTTAACCATCTTTCTCTTTTCTGTCAATTGGCATAAGTCAAAATTTTTGAAATTGTCCACTAATTTTACGATGCCCAACTGGAAATACTAAAAGATCTGATTTTCAGAGGTGCTTCATTTCCACAGCTCCTCTTCACTTCAGCTGATTACCTAAATATTGAGGCAGCCAAATTAATTAATTAATCAATTAATCAATTAATTAATTAATTCCCTCTGCCACATTCTTGTCCTGCTCCAAGTGTAAATAAAGCCATACTCATCTGCTCTTGCCAAGGCTAAGAGGGGAAATAACTGGTCCCAACTTAGTCATGAGCCTGTATGTCTTGTAAAGTCAAGCTTTGCAAGGTAGTGCCAGCAGGAAATAGCAGAGAATTTATTAAAAGTGTTGAAGATTCAGACTGAAGTAGTGCAACTTCCATTTTTAAAGGGATGCTGGCTGTGTCACCTCCATGCGTGACATACCTCAAACTGATCCCTGGAGCATGTCCTAGCAGCCCACAGAGATATGGCTGGTTATGTGGTGCTTCCACCACCTCCTTGTTCCAAGCTGCTAGATCACCTTGAGAAGAAGCTTAAAACAGATGAACTATTTTCCTAGCATTACTTTTCCTTGCTATTGAGGATGCTATTGAGCCCACATTAATGCCCACTCCCCTTTTCAGTACTGGGCTGAAGCACTAACAGAGTCTCGAAGGGATGAACGAGCTCTTGGGTGGTTGTGGAAGGGAGGGAATCCTCAGCCAAATGAATTTGCCATTGAACAAAGGTTTCCATTTGAGAATATAAATGAAGGTGTGAGGATTTTTGTGTTTTCCAAACTTTATTTTTATTCCCTAGAACCAACTTCACCTCTCAGGTGAATGCAACACCACTTCACTTTGTAGAATCTGTTGTCATTAGAGAGTTAGGGCCAGATTATCAAAGATATTTGGGCACCTAAAGATGCAATTAGGCACCTAGTGGGTCTATATAGGGCCTAATAAGCACATTTGAAAATCCCACTAGGTACATTTCTTCTTTAAGTAGATGCAGACGTGTATTCCAAATAGGTGTGTGTGCATCCCGGAGCCTTACACTTTTACCTAGCAATACCCACAGGGGTGGCACTCATGCCTCATGTATGTAGCTCCTTTCCTGGCTAAATGAGGCGGCACTGTCCTGACTCCCCCTCAATTCCTTCTCACCACCCATCGGCTGGAGTCAGAGCTCTGTGTGGTGGTTGTTTTCACAGCCTCGCATTCATCCTCTTAGCTTAACTTGTTGTACATAGATAGGAGTTGGTTTTAGTTAGTGTTAGTTTAAAAAAAAGTTAGACTATAGGGCTAGCAGTTGTGCTCCCCAGTGATGCCCTCACAGGTGTTCAAACACTGTCCTCTATGTGGAGTGACGAGTCCCAACAGTGACCCCCCCACACAGTGCTTGCTCTGCATTGGCAAAACCCACCTCAAAGAATGTTGTTCGATCAGTAGATCATTCAAGAAGAGGACTCAGGTGGCATGGGTTCTTTGCCTCAAACAGCAACTGCCTGAACTAGCCATATGGCCTGACTGGATATTGAGGCCTTCCTCAGGCTGTAGATTGCCCTCGGGTCAGAAAGTGCTGCTGTGTCTCGTTCTGAGGCAGGGGCCTCTCTGAAGAGGCGCAGGAACTATTCCCCGTCATTGGTGCCAAAGAAGAGGTCTCATAAGATCAATCATGAATGCTCTAGGTCCTGGGGCAACTCTTCCACTTCCCCTAAGAAGAGTGCAGACTAGCTCGGGACTGTCCTGGCACACAGAACGGCACGGGTAACTCTGACCCTCCCTCGGTACTGGGTAGAAAGAGCAAAAACCCTGTATCGTTGACTCCAGTTCTGGCTTCGGGGTATCCATTGAGTCCGGTACTGACTGGAGCAATGCCGGTATTGAGCGTGTCTGTGACATCAGCATACCAGGCTGCGGTGAATGTACTCTGACTTTTGGTCCCATCTTTGCTGGTGATCCAAGACTTTGCAAGAATGGTCCCTGCAATGGTCCCCCAGTTGGAGTGTACTGCCGAACACTCAGATCCTTCAGCACCACACAGGTAAGGCACCGTTTCTGGTGGCTGATGTGCACATAACACCGGAGCTAGTATGAGGCTCTTTAGTACCAGGGCCTTCCTCAAAGCTGAGGCACTCAGGCATTCTGGTGCTGCTGTTTGCACTGGGACCTGCTTTCCTGTGAGACCCACATATTCAGCACTGGCAGCACCAACTACATTGAGGGAACCAATTCCAATCTTGTCCTGGGCCGCTGATGAGTCAGATCACCGATTGCACCCCCACGTCCTCTCACTCCACTTCACTGGAGGAGGTGTGAAGGCCACCAGTATGGCTACCAGGGTTGGCACGTTCCCCGAGGCCAGGACAGAGGCCCCTGGCCCCCAGCGTCTACTGAGCACCAATGCCCTACCCTATCAGTGGCTCCCTTGGACTTAATGGAAAACTCTTCACTCTTTGAGGTCTCACTCAGTATCCAAGTTGAAGGCGAGATCTGCTCATGCATTGTTGGTAGCTGCGGACCAGCTGCAAGCCCAGGCACCCACGGATCTCCTTCCTGTGGAGCAGCCAGAGTCTCTTTATCCAGAGACTCAATCTCAGCAGCAGGACCCTTCTATGACTCAGCCAACAGCCTCATCCACAGACAATGCTGTGCTGCCTGATGCATCCTCCTCCATCCTGGAGGACTATAGTGCATACCAGGACCTTTTATGTCAGATGGCCACATCCCTTAGAATTTAAGTGAAGATTCTCCAGGAGAATACCCGTAAACTTGTGGACATTCACCAGACTTCCATCTCTGGGAGGCACTCCTCAAACCTGCAATCCCTTTGGGATATGCTGGCCTTGGTACTGCCAGTGGCCAAGGGCTCAGAGAAAAGCTATTTTGTATATGTACAGGGATACGTGGGGTTTTACTCCCACCTGGCCCTGAACTTCCTGGTGGTCATAGAAGAGTCATAGAAGATTAGGGTTGGAATGGACCTCAGGAGGTCGCCTAGTCCAACCCCTTGCTCAAAGCAGGACCAACTCCCAACTAAATCATCCCAGCCAGGGCTTTGTCAAGCTTCACCTTAAAAACCTCTAAGGATGGAAATTCCACCACCTCCCTATGTAACGCATCCCAGTGCTTCACCACCTTCCGAGTGAAAAATTTTATCCTAATATCCAACCTAGACCTCCCCCACTGCAACTTGAGACCATTGCTCCTAGTTCTGCCATCTATTACCACTGAAAAGAGCCTATTCCATCCTCCCTGGAACTGCCTTTTGTGTGCTTAAAGAGTGCTATCAAATCCCCCCTCACTCTTCTCCAGGCTAAACAAGCCTAGTTGTTCTCCAGGCCCCTAATCATTTTTGTTGCCCTCCACTGGACGGAAAACTGGACAGAATACTCCAAATGACACCTCACCAGTGCCAAATAGAGGGGAATAATCACTTCCCTCGATCTGCTGGCAACGCTCCTACTAATGCAGCGCAATATGCCGTTAACCTTCTTGGCAATAAGGACACACTGTTGACTCATATACAGCTTCTTGTCCACTGTAACCCCCAGGTCCATTTCTGTCCTACTGCTGCCTAGCCAGTCGGTACCCAATCTGTAGCAGAGCATAGGATTCTTCTGTCCTAACTGGAGGACTCTGCACTTGTCCTTGTTGAACTTCGTCAGATTTCTTTTGGCCCAATCCTCTAATTTGTCTAGGTCAATCTGTTTTCTGTCCCTGCCCTCCAGCATATCTACCACTCCCTCCATTTTAGTATGATCTGCAAACTTGTTGAGGTTGCAATCTACCCCATCCTCCAGATCATTAAAGAAGATGTTGAACAAAATTTTGCCCCAATACTGACCTCTGGGTTACTCTGCTTGTTACCGGCTGCCAACTGAACATCGACCCATTGAGCACGATGATCCAGCCAGCTCTCTCTCCACCTATAGTCCAATCATTCAACCCATGCTTCTTTAACTTGCTGATAAGAATACTGTGGGAGACCACATCAAAAGCTTTGCTAAAGTCAAGGTATATCATGGCTGCTGCTTTCCCCACATCCACAGAGTCAGTCATCTCAGCATAGAAGGCAATCAGGTTGGTCAGATGTGACTTGCCCTTGGTGAATCCATGTTGACTGTTCCTGATCACCTTCCTCTCTTCCAAATACCTCAAAATGGATTCCTTGAGGACCTGCTTCATGATTTTTCCGGGGAGTGAGGTGAGGCTGACCAGTCTGTAGTTCCCCAGATCCTCCTCCTCCTCCTCCTTTTTTTGAAGATGGGTATTATATTAACCTTTTTCCAATCTTGGCGGTGAATGACAGAGTCTGGCAGGAGAGGTTCAAGTCCCCCACCCCAGAAGACAGAGACTCTAAGCATTTTGGTCTTTTGTGCAGAAAGGTATATGTCTCTTCATCAGTACAGATAAGCATTGTGAACCAGCAAGCTTTGCTGTCCAAATAGGACTTTCTCGGTCAGCTATGGCCTAGTTTGAGGCACAGTTGCCCAAGGCCTCTCATAATGAGTTCTGGGCTTTTGTTCCGAGGGCTGCTCGCTGGTCAAGATGTCTTTGCCATCTGCTCTGGATGTTTTGGATGCCTCAGCCACGGTGCTGGCCTCAGAGATCACTATGAAGAGGACTTCCTCGCTCCAACACTTGGACATCCAGAGCGATCCCCAACAAGTAATTGAGGACTTGCCTTTCAGTGGCAGAATCTTGTTTTCAGGTAAGGTGGATGAAACCCTGCATTCCTTGAAGAATTTCAAGGCTACCTTCAGGTTTTCACGGTGTACACTCTGCCCAGGCAGACACATCAATATGAGGCAAAGCAATCACACCTGTACAGGCTGCAGCAACAACAGCCGTACAGGCTGCAGCATCCTTTTGTGCAGCCCTCCCCCAGAGACTGAGAGACTACCCCAGGAAGAGAGACAGGTCTCACAAGAGGAAGCACTTGAGCTTGGGGCCTGACTGGGTTGTTCAATCTCCTTTGGTGCCTGTGAAGTGCCTATTTTTACTCATTGGCCCAGAGCACTGTTCCAGTTGTTCTTCCAGCCTCGTTGCTCACCCCACCCTTCCCCCATTCCACTGGGGACAGGCAGGTCTGCTTTTACAGTTTTTGGGGCTCAATTACCTCAGAGAGCAGGGTCCCGGACACTGTCAGATTGGGCTATACCATCCAGTTCCTCACCACACCGCTTTCCCACCCTCCCATCCCTCTTCGGGGACCCCTCTCATTAGATGCTGCTCTTAAAGCAGGTCAGTTCTTGGCTAATGTTGGGAGTAGTGGAGGAAGTTCCGTGAGAACACTGGGGTTGTGGTTTCTACTCCTGGTAATGCCTGATACCAAAATCCAAGGTCAGGATGAGGCCTATCTTCAACTTTTGCAGACCCAACAAATTCAACAAGTATGCGAGGTTCCACATGGTCACACTCTCAGCTATCCTCCCTGCTTTGTATCAGAACAACTGGATCACTGCTCTGGACCTTCAGGACACTTATTTTCATGTGGCCATTCCACCAAGTCACAGGAAGTTTCTTCACTTTGTAGTAGGAGAATGCCAATTTGAGTACAAAGTTCTCCTATTTGGCCTCTCTTCTTCCTCCAGAATCTTCACCAAATGCATGGCAGTGGTCATGACGTACCTCAGGAGGAAGGGAATCCACATCTTCCCCTATCTCGACTATTGGTTGTTTAGGGGCAGCTTCAGAGCAGAGGTTCTTGCCCGCATCAACATTGCACTGCATTCACTCAACCATTTGGGACTCTTTCTGTACACCCACAGAGTCAACCTGGGTTCCCACTCAACAAATAGAGTTCATTGGCACCCTGTTAGATTCCACAAAAGTTGAGGGTGTTATTCCTGAGCAACTGCTTCCAGGCAATTCAAGAGATGTGTCTCCGTCTACATTTGCAACCTTGCATGACAGTTTGTGTATGTTTGAGCCTGTTGGGCCACTGTCCACTTGCACCTAAGTGGTTCAGTTCGCTAGTTTGTGTCTTTACCCTCTTCAGATGTGGCTCAGGATGGTTTATGTCCCTGCCCTGCATTCTCAAAAGAGGTTGGTTCGCCCTCCTCCACTGGTCCTGGGGTCTTTGCACTGGTGGGAGTCTCCACGCAACGTGTGCCAAGGAGTTCCCTTCACTGATGGACCTGTTTGTAATGAGGGAAAACAGGAAGTGTCACCTATTCTTCTCTTTGGAGGAGAAGGTAGGAGGAGGGTCTCAGCCCAGGTTCCCTGTCTGACTCTTTTTTGAGTGCTTACTCATGTCCATTCCCAAAATAGGTGTGTTTGTGCTACACGTGCACCAGTGCAGAACAAATTTTTCTCTCAGTAGTACCTGTAGGAGCCGTCTCTAGTGCCCCCTGCAGCGGCACATATATGCTCCTGCCTATAGGCTCTCGGCTCCCCCTCTCTCTCAGTTCCTTCTTGTCACCAGTGATGGTGCTGGAATGTCTCTTGCCTTTGCAAGTTCCCTCACTAAATCTATTGTTTTTTTCATTGTTCCAGTTGTTAGTTAATACTTTAGTTTAATTGGTTCTGGTTGTTAGTTGTTAGAAGCCCAGGGTCAGGGCATGCCCCGTTCCCCAGGGTTTAAACCCCACTTGCCTAGTCCCTACAAGAATCCAAAGGACAAGAGCAGGTCGCAACACGCCCACTCCTCAGGCTCCCCACACCACTCGCTGGTGCTGGAGCAGCGCACCCCATATGGCACTGTGTAATATTCTGGCTCGGCGCCACCATGGCCAGTGGGTAACTTCTGTCAGTGAGGAGGTTACTTATGTCAGGCACATCGTGGAATCAATGCCCAGCTTCCCTACGGCACTGCCAATGGGAGCATGGCCATGAGGCCAGTGGCCCAGACCATGGTCCTACTGGTGGGGGTTTCACTCGGGGATTCCTCAGCACAGTTCCAGGAGAGGAACTTCAGTGCCACAGTCCTCCATCCCTCAAGGTTCAGTGCCACATTTGGACTCAGAGTCTGACAGTGAAGGCTTACACGCCTCAACCCCGGGGGAATCTACGCCTCCCACAGTGGAGGCACCTCCCCCACCTCAGCTACTGGCCTCCTCATCATTGTCACCAGATGAGGCAGTTGCGGGCGCTTCATCAGCGGTACCGTTGGATGATTTCAGGGCTCACCAGAACTTGCTGAAAAGGATCGCCTCTAACCTGAGCCTTAAGATAGAGGAGTTGAATGAGCCAGTGGACAAGCTCTTTGGTATACTGGCCTCAGCAGTTCCCAGCGGAGTGGCCCTCCAGGTCTATGAAGGGGTGGTTGCTAACTAAAGTGCTGTGGCAAACCCTGACTTCCCTGCCCCCCACGTCAAAAACAGCAGAAAAAAAAATACTATGTTCCAGCAAAGGGGTTCGAATGCCTCTATACCCACCCCACGCCAGTTTCCCTGGTGGTCACCATCACTAATGAGAGGGCAGGCAAGGGAAGGTGAGTTTGACCCCTAAGAACAAAAAGACAAAAAGACTGGACCTCTTTGGTCAAAAAATTTATTCCACAGCTAGCTTACAGCTACGGGTGGCAATCAACAGGTGCTGCTAGGAAGATCTCACCTCAAATCTGGCAGTTGCTAGACAAATTTGCGGACTATTTGACTCCCTCCTCTAAACAGGAGTTCAAGGCCATCCAAGAAGAGGGCAGAATGGTAGCCAGGGCATCCCTGCAGGCAGCTTCCGATGTGGCGGACTCAGCAGCTAGGTCAATGGCCTCAGCAGTGTCAATAAGATGAGTGTTGTGGCTGCAGTCCTCAGGTCTCCTGTCAGAAGTCCAGCAGTCGATACAGAACATCCCTTTTGACAGCACGGCTCTCTTTGATGAGCAGACACCAGACTGCACAGCATGAAGGACTCGAGAGCAACGCTAAAATCCCTAGGGCTCTATACCCAGTTTTCCTCCAAGAGGCACTTCAAGCCGTCGCATCAGCAACAGTCTGGGAATACTCCTGCAAGGACTTCTATAAGTGAGACCAGGGCTGCTTGTCGTCAGCTGGTCCACAGCCAGGTTCTAACCACCATAATCGGGGTGGAAAATGGGCCTTTTGAAGGTGCACCCAAGAGTGACCTAATAGTTTTACCTGTGGCTCTAACTCCTCTTATGTTTTCTTTTTGTTTGGCCCACTTCTTCCCAGCCTGGGCCACCATTACATCAGGCTGTTGGGTGCACAGTACGGTGGCATTTGGCTATACCCTCCAGTTTGCCTCACTTTCTCCCTCCCACCCTCCCTCCTTGTCCCTCCTCAGGGGCCTCTCTCACAAACAACTTCTTGAACAGGAGGTGTGAGCCCTCATTCAGGTGGGGGCAGTGGAGGAGGCTCCCTAGGACCTACAGGGTCTAGGATTTTATTACTGTTATTTCCTGATTCCAAAGGCAAAAGGAGGGCTGAGGCCTATCCTCGACTTAAGATACCTCAACAAATACTTCAAAAAGTTAAAGTTCCATATGGTTTCCTTAGCCACCATCATGCCTTCTCTGGATCCCAGTGACTGGTACACCACTCTCGACTTAAAGGACACTTACTTTGACATTGCAGTCTTCCCTGGCCACAGGAGGTTCCTATGCTTATAGTAGGGAACTGTCGTTACCAGTTTGCAGTACTCCCCTTTGGTCTTTCAACCACGCCAAGAGTCTTTACTAAGTGCATGTCAGTAGTGGCGGCATATCTCTGAAGGAGGGGGGTGCAAGTGTTCCATTATCTGGATGATTGGCTTATCAGGGGCAGATCCTGGCCAGCATCATGATAACCCGGAACATCTGACATTAGTTCCCTAGAGAGGATAGAGTTCCTCAGGGCAATGCTGGACTTGTCCAAAGCCAGAGCATTCCTTCCAGAGGAAAGGTTTCTAGCTATGATGGACATTATAACTGCATTTCATCCCACCCCTTCACAACAGCGAGGGTCTGCCTCAACCTCCTAGGCCACATGGCAGCCTGCATGTGGAACCCCATGCCAGACTGCACCTCAGAGCCCTCCAGATGTGACTGGTGTCAGTGTATTCTCCAGTCAGGCAGCACCTGAACAGGGTACTTACAGTTCCTCCAGAAATACTCACCTCCCTGATGCGGTAGATGGATCTGTGTCGGGTGCTTTCAGGAATGCATTTCAAGATGCCTCAGCTGTCAGTAACACTGATTTCCAATGCTTTGGACAGGGGATGGAGAGCTCACTTGGCTTCCCTAAAGACCCAGGGCATGTGAGCCTCAGGGAAACTGCTGCTACATACTAATATCAGGGAGCTCAAGGCAATTCATCTAGCTTGTACGGTCTTCCTATCACATCTTGCCGACAAGGTGGTGCTGGACAATACAGCCTCTGTGTATTATATCAATAGACAAGGGGGGGCCTAATCCCCAGCCCTGGGCAAGGAGGCCCTGAGTTTCTGGGATTTTTGTGTCACTCACAACATTCACCCAATCACGATACGTCTCCCAGTGGTCAACAACACTTTGGCAGACCGACTCAGCAGGTCCTTCTGCTCCTGCCATGAACTGCCCACCTCCCGAGATACTGCTGGTGAGCAGCTATTTTGGGAATGGACATGAGCAAGCACTTGAGATGTGTTGCTCATGTTCATTCCACACCACCCACCTCAGTCGGAGTTCCAGCACAAAGGAACTGAGAGGGAGAGGGAGGTGACGGCACTTATATGCGGGGCATGTGCATGCTATTGCAGGGGGCACTAGAGTTCTTTCCTACGGGTACTACTGAAGGAAAACGTTGTCCAGCACCAGTGCATGTGGCGTGCACACACACCTACTTTGGGAATGGATGTAAGCAGCACATCTCAAAGAACTGTTACAAGTAACTGTTCTTCTCCACTGCAATTGCAGTCGACTTTCCTGTACATCTTCCCTCCTGTCCCAATCATTCCCTAAGCCATCACCAAGCTCAAGGCAGATCGAGCCCAGGCTCATCCTGATCACCTTGGTGTGGCCGAGATAGTGATAATTCTCAGGCCTCCTTGCTCTGTCAGGTCAGTGTCCCATGCCACTTCCTCTCCTTCCCAACTGTCTCACATGGGACTGTGGCCACACCCTGCATTTGGCAATCAGCTCCCTAAGCCTTATGGCATGCCTGCTGCATGGCTGAATGAAGTGGAAGAGTGCTGCTTGGGGGCTGTCCAAAAGGTCCTACTTAACAGGAGGAAACCTGGGGACTTCCATCCAGGACATCTTGGAGTACCTGCTACACCTTCAGGAATCAGACTTGGTACTCAGTTCACTGAGAGTGCACTTGGCAGCAATGTTGGCTTTTCATCCATCTATCCAAGGGAAAGTCATTTGTTTCACATGCCATCGTGATGAGATTTCTGAAAGGACGTTTCCGTGTGCACCCCCCGGTCTGAGAGCCAGTCTCTTTGTGGCACATGAACACAGCATGAACCTTGTTTCCTGTCTGCTGCCCCTGCTGTCTCATAAAACTGCATTCTTAGTAGCCATTATGTCTGCCAGGAGGATGGGTGAGTTGCAGGCCTTGGGTCAGGGCCTCCTTACACACAGTATTCCAAGGACGAGGTTACGTTCCAGCTGCATCTGAAGTTCTTATCCGAGATGGTCTCAGTTCCATTGGAACCAGACAGTGAATTTGTCTGTATTTTTCCCTAAGCCCCTTTCCTCCACAGAGGAGCACTGCCTCCATAGGTTAGACCAGGGTTTCTCAAACTGGGGGTGGCGACCCCCTAAGGGGTAAGTTCATTAGTTGGGGACTGTTAGCTGTCAGCCGTCTATGCATGGCGGGGCTGACTGCCTGAGCCCTGCGGTGTGCAGGGTTGACAGCCCAAGCCCCTCCAGCCCAGCTCCACCTCTAGCATTTAACATAATGTTAAATAAAGTGCTTTGGATTTATAAAGGGGGGTCACACTCAGAGGCTTGCTGTGTGAAAGGGGTCACCAGTACAAAACGTTTGAGAACCACTGGGTTAAACAAACATTAGACACTGTCTAGCCTTTTATCTGAACAGGACTGAACAGTTTTGTGGAATACTTGGAATACACATCAGCATCACATCTCAAAGAACCACAGTTAAAGTAAGCAACTATTCCATTTAAGTATCTAAATACCTTGACAATGAGGCCCTGAGCCAGTACAGTCACAGGATTGAATTCTCTGTTGTTCAGCTATTATTTTAGAGTCTAGGTAAGAGGAAAGAAAGAAGTTTTAGCTGGTAATTTAAGTAAGATAGATGGTGCTTGAGGAATCATGGAAGGCTGGAAGTGGAGAAGGGAAGGCTGTTGCAATAAGATGAAATTTTATGCAGGGAAAGGCTTCAGGAGGAGAGACAAAGAGAGAAAGGATACACGATGGCATGGAATAAAGGATGTTTTGGCTTCAGTTTGGAAACAACACATCCTACGTGTATGGCAGAACTATGAATGAGTTAGCAGTGCATCTTTTACCCAATGTCACACATTTGAGAGATCATGCACTTAAGCACCGAGTCCAACTCTCCAGACTTTGGAGGAACAGAAAAAGTCTGCACTGCCTAACCTCAAAAATCATGAGTTGGACCCGAAAAATCATGAATGTGGGCTAAGTGTGAGCCTCTCCCTGCAATTGTGAAGGCTAGCAACATTTTTTTTAAAATGAAAGCTGAGATTCTCACACAATAATATGACTCTAGGAGCTTGGTCTTTGAAAAAAACAAAAAAGTGTTAACTTGAAATAAAATTTAATGAGTTGGCAACATGGAAAATTATACATTTGAGAAATCTCAAAAAATCCCCAGAAGGAGCTTCATGTAGACAGTATTTTACAGTTTTAAGGACTGTAGCTGGGGGTCTGCTAGGGCTAGTGTATCCCTTGGGAAGACCCTTTGAATCCTTACTTTGGCAGGTGGTCAGATAGCAGATCTTAAATCTGCTACCAGTCCAGGACAATACTATTACCAACTTTGGGAGTTCAAATATCATGGTACAGCCTCCTCTGGCTCTCCCACCGTCCCCCCAACCAAGGGCCAAAATCACAAGTTTGTCTGTAAAAGAATCATTTTAAAATATTGTTTTTGATGTCTGGATTTTGCTCTTAGCAGGACTTTGTGTGTTTCATGATGAAAATTCACCACTCACAAAATGGGGGCACCTGCCACTTCTCTTCCCTCCTCGGACCCTCACGCCAGCTTTCCTAGCTCCTGCTTCATCTGCATAGGGCCCAGCTGCAGCAAGAGCTGGGAAGAGTGCAACAAGTTGAACAGGGCTTGGGAATGGAGGGCCCAGGCACTTGCCTTCTCTTTCAACCCCCAGCATGGTGTGCATCTCCCCTGGTCCCGGCCCTATTCAGCACACAGAAAGCTGAGCCTTTCCAACATGCCGAGGACAGAGGTGGGGCCTAGTGTGAGAGATCCTGGTGAGGGGACACTGAAATCATTCATGCAAAGAGGCTGACCTCTGGTGGGATTTGCCCCTGAGAGCCACTTTCTAACCTCAGCCTCAGGACTCTCCACTTCTAATGTAAAAGAGGGATCAGTACTAAAATGAGCAGGCATGAAACCTGTGAGGCACAGTCAACTTTAGAGCTTCAGCGGCAGCAGCTGTTGGAAGATCTGCCCTGTAGAATCGTAGTAGATGTGGGTTGGGAGGGACCTCAGGAAGTATGTAGTCCAACCCCCTGCTCAGAGCAGGGCCGACCGCAACTAAATCATCCCAACCAGGGCTTTGTCAAGCCGGGCCTTAAAAACCTCCAAGAATGGAGATTCCACCACCTCCCTAGTAACCCATTCCAGTGCTTCACCTCGGAGTGAAAAGGTTTCTCCTAATGTCCAACCTAGACCTCCCCCATGGCAACATGAAACCATTGCGCCTTGTTCTGTCACCTACCACAACTGAGAACAGCCTGGCTCCATCCTCCTGTAGGGCCCAGCAAACCTGAGGGCAGCGCTTCAGGTGGTGGCCAATTGAAACTGCCATACAAAGTCAGCAGCTCAAACTGTGGGAAGTTCCCTCTGGTGGCCACAGGCTAGAAATGCACCTGCCCAGAGCAAACTGCTCAAGTGATGGCAGGGATGTAACACTGTGAGTTTGCAACTCTACACTCCGGGGGGAGTCACCCTTCAGGGGAAAGGTGCAGATGTTCCTCTGGCCTGTTCTTTTAAAAATCTGTGTGAAGCTGGCCAGAAGTTTGGAATGTTAGAATCATTCCCGGGGAAATGGACTAGCTGGCAGAGAGCAGCCCCAGAAGCCAAAGGGCCAAGATGCTCCCAGCGTATTCAGTGGCTCTGCCATTAATCACAGTGGTAGCACTGGCTCATCCATGGAGCTGGGCTGTATATCAAAGCAGCAGTGGCATGGGAATTAAGTTCCCATCCTCTCTCTCACTCAAAACTTTTCAGACTTTCTCCTTCCAGGCTGAAATGTTTGGCCTCTGCCTGAAGGTGAACAGTTGCTTTGTTCTTTAAAAAAAAAAAGTTTCAGCAAAATCTGTTTAGCTATTTTCTGAGATGTACCTGCAGTGGCTCAGGTGTGAGCACTGACCTCTGTCCTGGACATAGCCCTCAGGAGCAGGGCACAACTTGAATCCACGAAACGCTGGCTTTATTTAAGTTTATTTAAGATTTATATAAGTTGTAATTATTTGGAACTCAATTACTGAGCATGTACAGGACATTTGTCTGTTACACTTGTGAAGTGTCACACCACGGAGTCCTACCCAACCTTGGCTTCCTCTCAGTTGCAAAATTACCTTCTCTCCCTTCTCCCTCACTTTCATAGACTCCAAGGCGAGAAGGAGCCTTTGTGATTATCTGCTCTGACCTCCTGCGCAGACAGGCCCAAGAACTTCCTCCAAATAACTCCCTTAGCAGAGCTTTCCCCTGCCTGCCACCTGTCTTAAAGAAACAGTATTATAATCAACCTTTCTGCACCCCTGAGAAGAACAGTGAGCCATAGGTTTTTAGAAATTGTCTCAACAGTGAGACAATCACTTGGAAGAGCCATAGGTCTTTAGAAATAGTTGCCTGAGAGAGAAAATACATCACAGTGAGAAGTTATTCAGTTCTCTGGAAGACTCTTAATGCAAAGTGCACAAAAACACAACTTCCACTACTACAGCCACATGCAAGTCATCTACAGCCCTCTCTCAAACAGAAGGAACCAACATAAGAATACACCCAGCATTTAAATAAGCTAGTGCAATCATTAATTTCCTCCATCACACCTCTGAGTGTGGAGCCTCTTTAACGTGCAAACCCATTCTTGCCCCTGAGAGCTGCATTAGTCATATCAACCCCTGATCCCCACCCTACTTACTTCCCATGTGAGGCAGGAGATGGGACTGACAACCAAGAGATAGGGCAGAGCGAAAAGACAGGAGTCAAGATCTGTGGCACACCCAGCAAACTCACAATCCCAATGGATTAGTTCCCTAAAAGCGAATACTATATGGAGAGAAGCTAGCAGCAGAGCAAAGTTCAGAACTCCAAATGCTAGAATGAGCCTGGTGTCTAGTTCAAAGCCAATGCTGTGGAGACAGGGGCTTGCCTTCCAAGAAGCAAAAAAAAACAAACTAATGGGAGAGAATCAACTTGGGTAAGTAAAGATGGGAACAGAGGGGAAGGGGAGGTTTTCAAACGTTCCTAAGGGATTTAGGGCCTCGAGTTCCATTAAAGGCCAAAGACAGGCAATGGGGCTTGTGCTCCTACATCCATTTGCCACTTCTGAAAATCTTCCTGAGCTCAACAGACTAGAAAAGGCCCTGAAAGACATAGAAATCCTATTCAAATCCTAGAATTAGACAAAAAAATGGAGTGGTAAATGATGGGGACAATCGAACTGGATTGCTTGGTAAATTGGGCTTATTTGAACAACATCCATTTTAATACAGAAAAATACAAGATCATACATCTAGGAACAAAGAATATAGATCGCACTTAGAATCTCCATATTTAGAAGTTTTTAAGGTGCAGCTTGACAAAGCCCTGGCTGGGAATGTTTAATTGGGGGTGGTCCTGCTTTGAGCAGGGGGTTGGACAAGATGACCTCCTGAGGCCCCTTCCAATCCTAACCTATGATTCTATGACTTACAGGATGGGGGACTATTCTGGCAAGCAGTGACTCTGAAAAGGACCTGTCAGTTATGGTAAATAACCAACTACACATGAGTTCCCAGTGCAGTGCTAGAAGGGGAATCCTTGGATGTGTATAAAGAGGTGAATACCAAGCAGGAGTAGGGAAGTGGTATTCTCTCTGTAAAAGACCTTATTGAAGCCATTAGTTGATACTGTCTAATTCTGATGTCTGTATTTCAGAAAGAAAGTTGAAAATGGTGACTGCTCTTGAACAGGGGTCTCCCCTATACTAGTTGAGTGCCCTAATTATTGGGCTAAGGGTCAGTCATTTGTTTTCTGGCCCAGTGCCTAATTATGTGTACAAAGTGAAAGAGCATCAACAGGAGAGACTGAGGGTATATCTACATTCATGGTGGCAGTGTCGGTGCTGCTGGATCGATTGAGCAGGATCGATTAAGCAGCAGTGGAGACCTGCTCAATTGATTTGGAAGTCAACTCAGTAAATCCACCCCCTCAAAAAAATTAACGCTGCATCGATGGGAGAGCATTTTCCATCAATGCAGTGTAGTGGGGACACTGCGCTAATTAGAATTTAGGAAGTCAATGGGAGATACACAAGCTGCTTTACGTAGCTTGCATGTCTCTCATCGTCTGCTGCTAAATTTCACCACAAGTGTAGACCAGGCCTAAAAGAGACCTACTGCATGATATTCCACAGCCCACTGACTAGGGCAGTCTGATGGGAGCTGGGCTTTGAACTCCCATCAGGCACAGAGGGATTTGAATCTGGGTCTCTCCTGGGAAAGTCACTGAGATGGGCTGAAGGCTATAAGGGGAAGGCCCACCAACATCTCCTTTTCCAGGACCAGCATTGTTTAGGACAGGGCTCTGAGCTTGTCTACCAGAGTGAGGCCCTACAGGCAAGAAAGGAGGGCAGAACTGGCCTTGGTGTTTTGCCACCCATGATCGAAAAACCCAGGCAAATGATGTCACACAGCTTGTCCCCACAGTGTTGAGTTGGTGCCTCCAGAAATTGGTGCCCAGGACACCTGCCCCTACAACCAGCCTTACAGGCATGGGAATGTCTAATTTGAGGATGCCGCCAGGGCTTACATGTGAGCTAAGTACCTTGTTGTGAGGAATGAGGTGACCGTGTGCATGCCCAGTGGCAGATTTTAGGCACCTAAGTGACTTTACAGGTGGACATTTAGGGACCATAGGGAGTTACGTGCCTACAGGGTTAGGCAGCAGCGGAGTGGGGGTTTTGAGGAGCTAAATGTTGGATGTAGACATCTGAAGTGTCCATTGGGCCCAGAATTCCTTTGGGGCTCTAGCCCTTTCTGTTAAAGTCTCTCCTGTGTGAATTGCACTGGTAAACTAAAGAGGGGTGGCCATCATCTTCTTGAATCTTCATGTTAGCCACAGAGCCTATTGCACAATGAATTTATCACAGGAATAAAACTTGCAGGAACACACTAACTTGACACCAATGAAGTGATATTATTTTTATTGAACCCAAACATCTAAAAAAATCCATTACTTTAGAAAACAACTGGCTTTAAAGTAAATTTTGCCAAATCTGGAGTGATGTATGTGAATTTGCCAGACCTTGAGACGTCAGCCCTCCAGAAAATGTGGGTGCAAAAACCTAGGAATCAGACCTCAAAAAGCCTGGAAGAGCTCTATGGTTTCAATATCCGAGTACTACCTCAGCAAATGAAAAAGGATTTGGAGGGGGAGTTTGCAATTTCTTATTTAGGGAGAATAGCCACAGTCAAAAGGAATATTTGGCCAAGCACATGCTTCTGGTTTCAAACTCTTCCTATAATCATCCCAGCTAAAACTCTAGCACAAATACTTAGAGTGTTGTTAGAATGTCCTTGGAATAAGTAGAGAATGAGGATATTCATAGATTTCAAGGCCAGCAGGTGCAATTGTGATCATCTAGTCTGACCTCCTCTGTAACACAGGCCAGCGTACTGCCCCAACTTTTACAAAAACATCCAATCTTGATTTTAAAGTGGTCAGTGATGGAGAATCTACTCCAAACCCTGGTAAATTGTTCTAATGGTTTATTACTCTCATTGTTAAACATGTATGCCTTATTTACAGACTGAATTTGTCTAGCTTCAATTTCCAGTCATTAGCTAGTGTTATACCTTTCTCTGCTTGATTGAAAAGCCCATTAGTAAATATTTGTTACCCATGTAGGTACTTCCAGACTGTAATCAAGTCACACCTTGACCTTCTATTTGTTTAGCTAAATAGATTGAGCTCCTTGAGTCTATCATTGTAAGGCAGGTTTTCTAATCCTGTAGTCATTTTTGTGGCTTTTCTCTGCATCTTCTCCAATTCATCAACATTGCCAGAACTGGGCACAGTACTCCCGCTGCAATCATACCAGTGCTGAACACAGGTAAAATAACCTCTCTACTCCAGCTCGAGATTCCCCTGCCTCCCGGGATCGCAGTAGTCCTTTTGGCCACAGCGTTGCACTGGAAGATTACATTCGCTACAACCCCCAAATCCTTTTCAGAGTCATTTTTTCTGAGAATAGAGTCCCCCATCCTGTAAATATGGCCTACATTCTTTGTTCATAGATGTATGCATTTACAGTTAGCCATATTAAAATACATAGTGTTTGCTTGAGCCCCACTTAAGTGCAGCTAATTTGCACAAACCCATAGAACAGGTGGACTAGCTATTCCAAATATTACACAGTACTATCAAGCCAGTCAACTCAAAGATAGCATTAATTGGGGATGCTGTAGCCCGGCATAAATCTGTTCTGAACAAGGAAATTGTGAGAGTGTTTTGGTGGATTAATAAAATATCATATCCTTTAGAAATGTGCACACATTCTTCAGCAAAGGCTACTCTAGTGTTTTGGGATAGAACTAGGGATAAAATAACTTTGTTTCCTTCACCATAGCAGCACCCACTGCAAATAATTCCGATTTTAACCCAAATCACAAACAAGAGTGCTTTAAAGACCAATAGAGTCATGAAATACATACAGTTGGTCAGCTGTTTACCACAGTCATTTTTAATGTATTTTAGAACTCAAACTAATTATCATTGGCCCAGTTTCCAATGGCCCAAGTACCTTAAAATTAGCCATTATGTTTCTCAGCTCTCTTGAAAAATTGTTTACACAGAAAGCAAACTTTAATAAAAGTGATTATTTTTACTCAGTTAGGAAACAAAATTTATAACTAATTTATATCGGTCTTTGCAGACAACTTTCCTACTGAAGAAATATCCACATATAACACAGTGGGGACAAAATACTTCAGAGGAGTATGAAAAAGAGGACCAGCAACCTCAGTCTGTAGTATGATAAAAGAAAATTTCTTTAAGAGCTTGTTTCTGTTTGAATGGTTCTTCAGACCAGTCAGGTTAAAAATATATATGTAGATTGAACAGGGATGAATGCTGTAATGCATGACTGGTCAAAGAGGAGATGTTATGTATATATATATTTATGTGTGTTTGTGTGTGTGTATGGTGGACATGTCCAGTCGTTAGAGAGTATTGGAATGTGAGTCATAACCAACGACAGTAGAAACCCTAACTGAGGATTGAGGGGTTCATAAAATTGAAAAGTCCATAAAATTGAACATCTCAAACTTACAATAAGTCTAGTGCATAAGCTGCAATGTGGTGTACTACAACAATCTCTTCTTTTCTTACCAACCACTACAGAGTGTTTGAAGACATAATGTGAAGGGATGTCAGCTTCTTCTTCATCAGCATTGCTTTCATTAGTAAAAGTTGTTCACATAACTAGTTGTTCATGAGTCTGGTATTCATAAAATCAAGTTCTACTATATTCCAAACTGTTGGATATTTATTCCCAAATGATCCTTTAGTAACGTCAGACTCAAAGAAATGACTATTATAATGATTAACATTCTGTTGCCAATGGTTTGTAAACCTGCTAAAACTCCCTACATAAATAGTTACAACAAAAGGAAAGGGTTTCCATCCAAATAATGGCAACAGCAAAACTGGGAAGTCACATACTTTGTTTCACCATATGAAGTATGAACTCCAGAATCTTTGGGGCTGTGTGGGGCTGAGATGACTCTGAATTAAACCAGTTCTAGCAGATGATCATTTTTCTTTCTTTAAAACAAATTAAATGCATAAAGTTACATTTATGTGACTTAAATGTTGCATAATTGCAACCACAAAGTCCAGAAATGGAAAAACTGCTTCCAGCAGCAACATGTAACCAGCTGCATTGCACAGATGGCGTACTTTTTAATTCTGCTTTGCTTGTATAAGAGGTATTTTAGACTCCCATTTTCATCAAAGGTGGCTGCTGATTTTAGAGTATTTCCAGTTTTTGGCTACCCAGTTAAAATCAGCTGGAGTTGTGGATGTTCTTTATCTCTAAAAATCAAACACTAGGATCCAGATCCTCAAAGGTGCTTAGAGGCCTGTCTGCCTCTACTGGCATCTAAGTCCACCTTATTAGTGCCACTGACATTTTGAAAGCTGCAGCTCAGCGGGCACTGAAGTGCCCTGGGTGCCTAAGTTTCCAGTGGTCAGTCTTTACAAATCTGCCTAACTCCTGGCACTGCACTGCTAATGAGTTGCTCACATCTCTTGCTGAAGTTGAAGCCCCATAGGCTCTGAAGCAGGATTCCCAAACTAGGCAGGGGAATGCCTGGTTTGCTCGGAGGGGAGGAGGGGGGGGCGACCCAGTCCGTGTGCTTTGAGCAGGCCTATGGCCTGATCCCCATCGGATCTGGCAGCAGAAGGGCTGGATATAGGCCACCACTAGGCAGCAGAGTGCCTGCAGAAAAGAAAGGTAGGGCCAAAGGAGAACGTAGGGCAAACATGAGAGAGGTATCAAGCATGAGCAGGAAACATAGAGAGAGAAATGGTTACAGTTGCTACAACATGAGCTACCTAAGCAGCTGAACAGCTGAGGGTGCTGAGGGAGTTCACTGATGTGATTTCAGAGCCATTTCATCTTTGAAAGCTCGTGGCAACTGGGGGAGGTCCCTGATGATTGGAAAAAGGCAAATATAGTGCCCATCTTCAAAAAGGGGAAGAAAGAGGATCCAGGGAACTATAGGCCGGTCAGCCTCACCTCAATCCCTGGAAAAATCATGGAGCAGGTCCTCAAGGAATCCATTTTAAGGCATTTGGAAGAGAGGAAGATGATCAGGAACAGTCAACATGGATTCGCCAAGGGAAAGTCTTGCCTGACCAACCTGATTGCTTTCTATGAAGAGGTGACTGGTTCTCTGGATGAGGGGAAAGCAGTGGACATGATGTACCTTGACTTTAGCAAAGCTTTTGATATGGTCTCCCACAGTATTCTTATCAGAAAGTTAAAAAAGTATGGGTTGGATGAATGAACTATAAAATGGCTAGAGAGCTGGCTAGAGCAAAGGGCTCATCAGGTAGTGATAAATGGCTCGATGTCTAGCTGGCAGCTTGTAACAAACAGAGTGTCCCAGGGGTCACTCCTGGGGCTGGTTTTGTTCAACATCTTCATTAATGATCTGGAAGAGGGGATAGATTGCACCCTCAGAAAGTTTGCAGATGACGCTAAGATGGGAGGAGTGGTAGATACCCAGGAAGGGAGGGATAGGATACAGAAGGACCTAAACAAATTGGAGGATTGGGCCAAAAGAAATCCGATGAGGTTCAACAAGGACAAGTGCAGAGTCCTGCACTTAGGATGGAGGAATCCCATGCACCTCTACAGACTGGGGACTGACGAGCTAGGCAGCAGTTCTGCAGAAAAGGATCTGGGAGTTACAGTGGATAAGAAGCTGAATATGAGTCAGCAGCAATGTGGTCTGGTTTCCAAGAAAGCTATTGGGCTGCATTAGTAGGAGCATTTCCAGCAGGTCGAGGGAAGTGATTATTCCCCTCTCTTCGGCATTGGTGAGGCCGCATTTGGAGTATTGTGTCCAGTTTTTGGCCCCCCACTATGAAAAGGATGTGGACAAGTTAGAGAGAGTCCAGTGAAGGGCAACAAAAATGATGAGGTGGCTGGAGCACAAGATTTATGAGGAGAGACTGAGGGAACTAGGCTTGTTTTGTCTGCAAAAAAAAGAATGAGGGGGGATTTGATAGCAGCCTTTAACTACCTGAAAGGGTGTTCCAGGGAGGATGGAGCGAGGCTGTTTTCATCAGGCATGCCAGATCAGGCACTTAGGCGTCATAGCCCTTTCCTCTCACTACCCCTCACCATTCTCCTCTCCTTAACTTTTCACTCCTGGCTGGCTTAGGCAGCTTCCTGCTCAGCTTGCTGGTTTCTGAAAAAACCTTCCTTAGACATCAACCTTGCCTCATGTATTGTAAGGAGAGCCTGGGCACCTAGCTGGGGTGGAAAATACAACTGAGTGGCAGGTCACCTAGGGGTTATGCATTGCAACCTGATCAGAGGAATGCTCATGCATCTTTAGGGATGTGGACCTAAGTGTCCAACAATGAGCACCCACAAATGGAAGCTCCCTAACTTAGTTCCCACTTTGGAAAATGTTGGCTCAGAACACAGCTGTTTCTTGTGATAAATTTTCATTGAAAATGAAGGCAGGTTTGCCATTCAGCAGAGTTAATGGTGCTGTTGCAATCCTAATTTCTGCATTTCTTGGTTTATTAAACTGTTATTTTTACTTTGGACCCTTAACATTGCCTCAGTGTTACTCTGCACTCTGTGTTCGGTGTGGGAGTACATGGGCAGCAGGTCGTTTGCTGATGATGCAAAGTTATTTTCATCAGTAAAACCAGTAGAGGACTGTAAGGCTCTTACTCGGCAGCACAATGGATGGTGAAATTCACTGGGTAAATAGGAAATTAGCCATGATTTCTCCCATGCTGCGAACCTGCAGGACCCTCGCAGGCAGCTGCAGTTCTGGGCACTCTCTGTTGTATTGAACAGCACAATTTTCCCAACCTTTTTGTTCCTATTACCACAGGAGGAAAACAAAGATTTTGCTCCCAGTTCCAGAAGAAAACAATATGGCTCTTCTGAGCAGCTGTTCCAGGCTGATATTTCAGGGAAAAGGCCAACCTCCCAGGTGCAGCTGCAGCCGGGCCCTGGAACCAGCCCCCATGCCCAGCTGGGTGGCAAGACAGAGGACCAGGTATGTCAATCTAAGTGCTATTCTGAAGAGAACTACACTGGGCCAGGTGCATGTTGATTCTTCATTTGGCTTTTGCTTCAGAGATTTTCAGGCAGACTGACATTCAACCACCAGCTGGCTAAGCTTTGGGCCACTGCTGCTGCTGGGCTGGGCTACGAGTCACAGGATACTGGATCCTTCCTACCTCCTTTTGCACAGGGGCAGAGGAGAAAGGGGCCTAGGTAAGCAGGTGGAGGGTGCTTACCCCTATGTGCTTACCCCTATGTGTGATGAGGGGTGAGGAGTAGCGCAGGAGCTGCTCAGGACTCTTTCTTGTCAGTGTTTGTTAGAAGGAAACCCAACAGATTGCAGAGCAGGTGGGATGACATCCCATTTTCACTCACTCTGAACTGTCCAAAATATTCACCCTTTGGGCACAGTCTTGAGTGCAGGGTGTCTGGCCACAGATTTTCTCTTTAAGTTCAAGCAAACCCCATTTGTCAGTGTTTGGAGCAAAGGGAACAGAGGGGTTTGTGTGAGGCGAAGGTATGCCCACATTGCAGTGTAACGCGCATGGCTGGTCCATGGCAGCTGCCCTGGGTTCGCAGCTGTAAAGTTGCAGGTGCAGATGTTGAGGGTTGGGCAGGAGCCTAAGCTGTGTGCCCATCTCCCTCCCAGCACCCCAGTGTCTGGGCTCCAGTCTGATCCTGAATGTTGGCCTAACAATGAAACAGCCCCAGAGCCTGAGCCCCACAAGCCCAGGTCAGCTAATGGGCCAGCCACAGTTGTTTAGCTGCAGCATAGGTGTACCCGAAGTGAACACGTGCATGGCTAAGCCTGGGTAACACAGCTTGGGTACTAAGAACGTTGTGAAGGTTTGACTTGTGGCTGCTGTTCCTGCAGAGCCTGTCTGCAGGGCCCCTAGAGATGCCAGGCACCTGTGAGGAGTATGCTCTTGTCAATGTGTGCTGTTAGCAAATCCAGCACTCTGCAGCTTCGTGTGATTCTGCTGAGAAAAGTGACTCAAATAGCATCAGGGTTCCATATGCGTTATGTGTCAATGGCTCTCCATCAGCTTTGTCTGATTTGGAAGTAAGAACACTTGTTTTATAACTGCCAGCATCACAAACTCCCCTTAGGATCTGAGAGTCAAGCCAGTTCTTTCCTTTCCATGCATCATCACTGATGGTAGTTGTTCTACAGGCCAAAGTATTCCCATAGGGACACTTTAAGGCTAATGGAATTGAACATGTGTCATTAGGGTCATGATCTGCAGAAATTGGGGCTCCACAGATTTAGCTGAGGGTTTATTTTGGTCCTACTGGGTCCCTATTACTGATGATGAGGCACAAGATGATTCACAGATCCCAGGTTGCCTTCTTGAGACTGGCAGCTGGAAAACCCTGGAAATTAGTGCCCAAGTTATAGCCCCTAAGAAAGTGGCCAAGTCCCCAAGGGGTAAATCCCATAACACTGAGAAAAGAGCAATTAAAAAGGTGTGCTCATTCCGGAACACGAGGCTGAGTTAACAAATAGGAGCTGTCTCTGGACTAGGCTGTGATATCACTGAGAAGCCTATGGATGAGAAGGGGCATGTCAGAGTAGTTCCCCTGCAAATAGAGAAAGGGGACATGTTCCACTGGTTCTCCCAGCTTCCAAGCTGCCAGATCTGACTCTGTCTGCTCCCTCCTATCTGCCCTGTCTGGTGCATGACCCTGTAGGATTTGCTCCCCAAGGGACATGTGGTTGTGGCTCTCCAAGAGAAATTGTGGTGTTTGTTTCTCTGGTGCATATGGCTGTTGGAGAGAAGCAGGCCTCTGAGCTGCCCAGTAAGTGATGTTATGTGGTTCTATCTTCCAGGGCATTTCCTGCTCTGCCCGGATGACCTCTAGGAGATGAACTTCTATCCTTTCACCAAACGAACACTTTGGGTCGTGAGGCAAGAGACAGGGACATTACCAGCTGCATGAGTGTCATTTCTGCCTTGTAAACTTGATGAGGCCTTCAGCTAGCCTGGAATCTGTTTTCTAATGTGTGAGACAGAAGCTTAACCAGCAAATTTTCCTCCTCTGCCAGGAAGATGGCTGCAGAGACTTCTCTCAGGGGAACCCCACTTCTCATCTCTGTGCCTGAGACTGGATTTGTCTCCACAGGAATATAGGTCTGTATCAATATAGAAACCGCACTGGGTCCATGGCCACTGTTTCTACCACCATCTATGGTACTTGCAGTACAAAAAAGAATTCTACATTAACCACTTTAATTTATAAAGGACACCAGAGCTGCCCCCGTGACCACAGTGCAACTTGCTCTCACAGCTGCCGAACACATCTGGATTTTCAAAAGGAACCAAGTCCTTCCACATCTGAAAGTTTTCAATGTATGATGAACATTTGCATTATTATTAATCTGCCTCTGCTATTGCTCAGCTATCAATGGACAGATTGTACTGGAGCCAAAACCACTCACACCAGGAAAGCACGAGTTCCCAAATCTACTCAACCATGTATAGAAGGAACCCATTTCCTCCAGGTCACGTCACACACCACAGGAGGAGCTGGGAAAGAGTGCAGAGAAAATTGCTTGGAGATCTTCTTCCCCAGCGCTGCCACCCCCTACCCCAGGCCTGGCACGTGTTGCCACCCAACTCCTCGTTGGCCAGAGGTTTGATAATACCAGGCCAGTTACTGAGCCAAACAAAACAGCAATACACGCAGCAATGAAACTTTCTCCCAGCTTGGACCAGGCAGGCTGTCGTTCAGCCAGAGCTGTGTGCTTCCAGTGCCCCACAGGGCACCAGCTCTCCACCCAGAGAAATGACAAAAATTATCATTGAGATAAACTGAGATTGATATGCTCAGAGCATGCCAGGGGCCATTCTCCCCTCTCCAGACCTGCCAGGAGCCATCCTGGGCCCCTCTGTCTCCTCTCTGGCCAGGGGCCGTTCCCTGAACCTCCCCATCATGCATCTGACAGGGCTGTTCCTGAACCTTTCTGTCTTCTGCCTGGCCAGGCTAGGAGCCATTCCCCCATGGCTAGGACTCAGCACAACCAGAGGCATTTCTTAGAGTATATAAATGTGTTTCCAAGGTTCATGTCCTGATCAAACAGAGATGGGGAGGGGAAGTGCCCAGAGGCAGACTCACTGCACTGGCTGTTAGTGCTATTGGGGTACTGCATGTTTCCAGGCTGATCAGTGAGGTGATCTCCCAGCCTCTTTGCTCTCAGGGAAGGCACTTCGCATGTGAACCACAGCCAGAGGTACAGAGCCCTCATGTTCCCACTGGCAACTCCACCCCTGTCCCGTCTCCCCATCCCCAACCCACATATAGAAACAGCTGCTCCTTTCCCCAGACCTCTCCTTTAGCCATCAGGGATGGCTGTCCCTACTCTGGCAATCACCAGTGGGTCCTGCCAACAAAGGGGCTGGGGTTAGGGAGGGAAGCTGGAGCAATAATAGGGGAAAGGAAGCTCTAGCGAGACCTTATCTTCTGTGCCCACCCAGCCCCTGTGCACTGTCACTAGGGAGCTCTGTGCTCAGCTATGGCTCAGTAAATAGTATTGCCTTCCCCTCACTCTTGCCACTGGGTCTCCCCAGTAGCTGGCAGCTGTGGGGGAGCTCAGGCTGGGAGGCTGCTGGATAAGGCCCAGCTCGCTCAGAGCCCTTGTGCCTGGCAGGGCAGGGACTCAGGCTCTCATCTAGTGCAACCTGAGGGGAAAATTCCTGGCCTGCCATTCATGGCCTCAGTCCCTTGCCAGGAGAGCTGAGCTCATTTTGTGGCTGTTTCCTACTACTCTAGTAAGGGCAGCAGAGCCAGGCGTTCCCCCTTGACAGGCAGGGCCCAAGTCACTCGTGGCCAAGAGGGGTTGATCTACTACCAGAACAAATCTCTTACTAAGTAACATCTTAGGGCATCTCTGGGAAACTGTTGGCTGCTAGGGACCAGCCTAACACTCAGATACTAGTAGGCGAGCTGCTGCACTGCAGCCTGGTCCACCACTGGGGCTTGGCACTAGGGGTATTTGATGCCCTCCTTCCCAGCTCATGCAGCACCCCTTTTCCTTACAATGCCCCATGGGGCCTGCTGCACCAGCCCCTCTACCTCACACCACCTGCTCAGGCACATCACAGTTTCCTCCTTACCCCTCCCAGCCCCCACCAACCACCACTGAAAGGGACCAAGACTGGAACTCAGTGTTTGTTGACATTAATACTACACGTGACTGCCATTTTCATCCCATTGGGGGGGCAGGTTTGTCCCTCACTTGCTGTCTTTGCTTTTAAGTTGGGCACATCCTGTCTCAACACACCTGAAGCAGCCATGCTTTGAACAATATTAGCATCACTGGAACCAGCTGGACCCAAATCCCCAGTGCATCCTCCCAGCGGGCAGCACACTGGTGACCTGTAAGGAAAACGTGCTCCCCAGTCCAGCCTGCCAGACTAGCAGCACAACTACATCTGAGTCACGGCTGGTTTCATTCTCTTGGGAAGGGTGAATGTACTTGTGTGTTAACACCACTATATGCTTAGTCAAGTCACAGTATAAGTCTGTGAGCTAGTAATAAACCAATTCTTCCTCTTTACCTCTTTCTCCTCTTACTTTATCAAGCTTCATGGATAAAATTTTCAACAGCGCTGAAGTCACTTCAGAGCCTAAATCGGCTTTCAATGGACCTCGTCTCCGAAGTGACTAGAGCCATGTCATCTGTGGACCTTGGTGACTGGCTCCCTGGGGCACCAGCTCCAGGTGAGCCCCTCTTGAAAAGGCTTCTTATGCTGACATTGTGCCTCTGCAGGGCCGCTGAGGGCATTCGCCGGCCGACTCTCAGGCAAACCAGGCTTTGTGAAGGCAGATGTGCTGTGGCCAGGCTGAGGGCTTCCTGGCATTCGAGCATCACTTCATGTTCCCTGGCTGGACAATCCTCCTCAACTCCCTTGGGGTCATATACCCAGCACAGGCTCTGTGGTTGCTTCAAACCCTTTCCCTCTTCAGGCACTGCCTCAGCCGAGTAGAGAACTACCACTGGCTCTTCCTGAGGGATGCATTTCACTCATTACTGGGGCAGCGATCACCTCAGGTCATCCATGCCAGTCTCGTGCCCCAACATTCCTGGTTTGTCATGCAGCCCTCAAAGCCTCCCTCTCTGAGATGCTGTGCAGCAAAAAGTCGTTTTGGCTGTGAGCCAGTGCCTCACTTTCAGCCCAAGTACAGTCCCACTGATTCAGAGTGAAAGCTGCACACATGCAGAGTGACTGGCTGGATCAGGGCCTTGGCAAAATCCAGCCAGTCATGTCTGCCGTGATCTCTAGCATTACCATTCCTCAGACCAGAGCTTAATGCCACTCTTGCTCCCAAGGGAGCCACTGTGCCAAATTCACCATCACTCCTGTCCCCTTCAGGCCACAGAGAGCCTGGGTGGGAGGGCTCATGTTTCTAGTGAAGCAGAGTTAAGGCTGCCATTGAAGCCAGAAGGGGTGTTGTCACACATCCCTGAGAGCAGGAATGGGCCATGCTAACTTAGCTGCAGCCATTTAGCACTGGGCATGGTCCCTTCCTCTTTCTGCTTCATGGAAATTGCCTCACGCCAGCCACGTTGGGCAGCCATAAAACTGAAGCCCTGTAACCAGCACAGGGGGGCAATCCACCTCCCCTGCCCCAACCACAGTTCTGAAATTCAAAAGTAAAAACAATTATGTCAGGTCAAATACGACCGCTGCCCTTTCCCTCTGACAGCCTCATCACTGGAGCCGAGGGTGAATGCAGTGAGCCTTATTGTTAACGCTGAATGGTGTCAGCATCCTTGCAGCTGGAAACCAGGAGCACTAGAGTGGCCCATACCACTTCTGCTCGCCACACGGTTAATGCAGGGCTTTCTCCTTTCTCCAGAGCCCTGGGGCCCAGAGAGAGGAGCAGAAATGAATTTGTCTTCAGTTATTCTAGCCAGTAGTCTGGACTGTTTGGTAACTAATTTAAGACATATTATTTGGATTCCTGTTCTTGAACAGAAACAATCTCACTACCATTTCACTGGTTGTAAATAATGAATGTAAATGTCAGTCAGTAACTGTAGGTTGTGGGTTATCTTCTTAACAAATCGGAGATTAAATCTGAGAGAGAAATCCTCATTGAAACCTAAAGGGGACATACTCCCTAAACCTGAGTGCAATAGGAGCTGATTGTATTGTTAAACTAATATTAATGATTTCAGGAAACATTGTGTTTTACTCAAATTGCACACTTTTGAAAACAGCTGTAAGATAGAGTATATTTGTAAATATTGTCAGCACTAGGGAAATTTTGTTTGTAATGTAGAATATGAATACGGTGAAGTTTCCATGGACTTGATAATGCTGAAAATGTGTATCAGACATTCAGAGAGTTCCAAAGGTGTAACTGTATTTGCTGCCTGTGGGGAGTCTGTTCCTGTTCTTCTCCCAAGAAACATGGGAAGAGAGATCCATCCAGCCCCTTATATATGCTGACCTCTCCTCCCAGCTGGAGAGGAGGTTATTGCAAAATTGGTATTTACCTAGGGGATGTTCACACTGCCATGGACAGTCTCAGGCCTGGCCTGCTTGAGGCACCTGTTGAACTAGGTGATTGCTAACTGCTCCCTTCAGCATCCCTCATGTCTGGAAATGAAACTGTAGCCATCCTTGGCAATGCATTGAGCAAGGTATGGCCCCTCTACGGCTCTGGAAATTCAGAAGTGGGGGGGGGTCGGAATTCATCCTGTTCATTGCTGTCTCCTTCCAACAGTGCTAGAATTGCCAGGTTTCAGCTCATATGGGGAGACAGGAGGGCTATGATGCTGAAGATGCTCAGACAAACAAAGAAAACATGGGACATAAGGGGCAGGTGACTCCCGTGGATTTTTGTGGAAAAGTATCTACACAGAGTGAAGAAATATTTTCACTGGCACCCACCTTTAATATAACTAATCACACCCACACGTGCATCAGTGCAGAGGAGACCATTTACTGCACAAAAGATTAAGAGTATTGCAGCTGCTTTGCAGGGCCCAGAGCACGGGATCAGCTAGCTCTTCCTTGGCTATCCAGTGGGCAATGCAGCTGTGTGTTTGCATTAAGGGAGACACCTTTGTCCTCCTTCCATTCAGCATTTGAACACTCCAGGAAGTGTGAACGGTATTTTTAAGAGATGAAATACATTTTTTGTATTTGCAGATGTTTGATTGGGGAACTGGGTCAAATCATAATGTTACAGGCAGATGATAAACCACAGGTCTCTTTTCTCTTTCATATAGTCTGCTAAGATGTGAGGTCAAGTTAATTTGTTTCTGAGGTTCTAGTATTCACAGTTCCACTATAAGCAATCTACTCAAGAAAAGCCAAGAGAGCTACCACACTGTTCCTGACTCACAAAATCCTTCATCTAGGCATGTTCAGTAGAGGGAAGCCTACTCCTTCCTCTCCACACTGCCTGTACATGGCTTAAAGATGGTGCTCACCTTCTACCAGTTATATAGAGCTCCTAGTCTGCATGCCAAGTTTAAAGCCAGATTATCTGCATGTATCGTCTAACTAAAGCTGTCAGCTCTACAGTATATAATCAATAAAAATATCCATTTGTACATATTACTGGAGTGTGTGTGATTTGGGGGTGTAGCGGTTCTCTTACCCCCTGGTGTTTGACATGGTGGGTTTTTAGTTTTTCCATCTATGGAGTTGACATAACCTCACATCCATGCTCCCATTGCAAATTTAAATCATATTTATTAATATAGCCCTAGGCCATAAGACATATCAAATAAATACATGTTTTAAAAACAACACAGCGCAATTGAATGGACAAAAATTTTAAAAACACAATGAAAAAAATACAACAACATCTCTCCCAAAATCAATTAAACTTTTAAAATCAACCCTGCACCTTCAAAAATATATATACAAAAATAAACTAAGTTACAATACATTATTTCATCAAAGTCACAAGGTGCACCTTTTCACACACTTTGCAGCCAGCCAGGCAAATACAGCAACAACCCATAGCTACATAACAAGTATGCTAGTTTTTGAGCCAGTGCAGTAAATAATGTTCATGCTAGGCGTGGGTCTCATGATTTGTTTCCTCAGATGATAGTACACAATACGAGCAAATAGAAGGTGTGATTAAATCATCAACCTATCCGGATCTGGGTGTATTGGTTGATCACAGGATAGCTATGACCTGTAAATGTGATTTGGCCATGAAAAAGGCTAATGTGGTCCTAGGATGCATCAGGCAAGGTATTTCAAGTGCAGATAGGGAGATGTTAGTGCCATTATACAAAGCACTGGTGAGACCTTATCTGGAATACTGTGTGCAATTTTGTTTTCCCATGTTTATTAAAGATGAATTCAAGCTGGAACAGGTGCAGACAAGGGCTGCTAAGATGATCTGAGGAATGGAAAGCCTGCCTTATGAGAGAAGACTCAAAGAACTTGGCTTGTGTAGCCTAACCAAAAGAAGGCTGAGGGGAGATATGAGTGCTCTGTTTAAATACTTCAGAGGGATAAATACCAGGAAGGGAGAGGAATTATTTAAATTAAGCACGAAGATGGACAAAAGAACAAATGGATATAAACAGGCCATCAACAAGTTTAGGCTTGAAATTAGACACGTTTCTAAACATCAGAGGAGTGAAGTTCTTAAACAGCCTTCTAAGGGGAGCAGTGGGGGCAAGAAACCTACCTGGCTTCAGGACTGAGCTTGGTAAGTTTATGGAAGGGATGGTGTAATGGGACTGCCTAACATGGCCCATTGGTGACTGTCAGGAGCAAAAATCCCCAGCTACTGGAGACAGGACATTAGCTGGGGAGGTCTCTGAGTTACTAGAGAATTCTTTCACCAAAATGCTCTAGGACTAACTAACTGCCCTATTTGGGGTGGGGAAGGAATTTTCCCCCAAGTCAGATTGGCAGAGACACGGGGTTTTTCCACCTTCCTTTGCAGCATGGGGCACGGGTCACTTGCAGGTTTAAACTAGAGTAAATGGTGGATTCTCTGTAACTTGAAGTCTTTAAACCATGATTTGAGTAACTCAGTCATAGGTTAGGGGTCTATTACAGAAGTGGATGAGTGAGTTTCTGTGGCTTGCGATATGCAGAAGGTCAGACTGGATGATCACAGTGGTCCCTTTGCACTTACAGTCTATGAGTCATACAGTGAATACACATCAATACTTAATGTAATTGAGCGTTTGTCGAAATAGCACACTCCCTACCTTTGCCCTAAGTAAAGTAGCTGGGGTGTCATTTGGGAAGCCAAACATGCCTTAAAAATTTATCCCATTCTAAAAGCTGAAGTGATTAGATCCCCACATGGCCCTGAGTGAAGCCCAGAACTTAAGGTTCTCCCCTTTTCTGCCGCTACATGGTCATGCCACTGGCCAAGCACTCAGTCTGTGGTCAAAGAAAAGTACTTTTGTTTGCTGGTGGTTTATAGTCAGGCACACCTGTGGGCACAAAGAGCTTCTGATGCAGCCATATTGGCTTCTTGCTATTCTTTTATCTTTACTATGCAGCAGATAGGTTGCTGTTGTGCCTTTCATATTGTCTGTTTCCTGAACTCCTTTTTTCCTTAGATTTTTTTCTTATGGGCCATTCCAAACCAGTTCTAAGTTTATTAAGGTGTGATTGTTTTTTAAAATCTATTACCTCATTCTGCTGCTTTCACTTCTGCCTTTTCTTAGAAACATGAAATCTATCATTTCATGATCACTTTCATCCAAATTGCTTTTAACCTTCAGATGTGCAACCAATTCTTCCATGTTAGTTAGACTCAAGTTTAAAATGGCTCCCCCTAGGCTCTGGTTACTTCCTCCACCTTCAGAAGCAAGAAATTGTCCCCAATACAGTCTAAGAACTTATTGTACACTTTGTGATTTGCCATATTACTTTACAAGCAGCTACCTGGATAGTTGAAAAAGAGGTTACTTACCTGTGACTGGAAATTCTTTGAGATATATAGTCCCTATCTGTATTCCACTGAGAGTAAAGCATGTGCACCATGCATCCAGAGTTGGAGAATTTGAAAGTAGCATCCGTTGGTCCATGCATGTTCCTTGCCTTGCCTCGTGCTTCTGTCCGAAGTGATAAAGGGTGGGGAAGACCAACCGTGTCTTCAGTTCCTTCTTTTCCATGAATTGAACAATCCTCAGCAGAAGGGAAGGTGGGCAGGAAGTGGAATACAGATATAGCTTACACATCTCAAAGAACTTCCAGTTACAGGTAAGTAACCTCCTCTTCTTTTGTGAGTGATAGTCCCCTATTGTGTGATGCTGATTGTCAATTGGTATCTAAATTGGAGACGACTGTGAGGATGAAGGATGGAATGGTCATGTGGTGGAATTTTATCTTTGGGGTGGGAGTGTAGATGCCCAATAGGTGAAGAGTAGCCCTGGAGCCTTTTAGTGCATCTAGTGGCTCCTCTGTCTTCCAGTTAAAAGGATAGGATTCATCAAAAGGGAGGTCCTCAATGGTGTTGTGAACCTCTCTAGGAAAACCAGAAGAGTGGAGCCAGGAGTCTTGACATTTGACTATCACTGTAGCCACTGTAGGCTCTGGAGGATGTTTCCAATACATCTACTGCAGATTGAAGAGCAGTTATGGCCATGGGCTTCCCCTCTTTAACAAGTGCCTGAAAATGAGCGCATTCTTGTTGTGGAAGGCTATCAGCAAACTCCTTGAATTTACTGTAATCCAGGAAATCATATTTGACTAAAAATGCCTGATAGTTTACAATCCACTACCCCTTCCTACTTCTACACGTGGGCACCAATTACACTGCCAAGAACGACCTTGAGCAGATCACTGCAGACCATGTGGCTCTGGGAAGAAGGATAAAGGAGTTTGAGGTGCAAATGGTGATCTGGTCCATCCTCCCTGTTGAAGGAAAAGGCCCAGGTAGGGACCATCACACTGCAGAAGTAAATGCGTAGTTATGCAGGTGATGTCAGAGAGAGGGCTTTGGATTCTTCGACCATGGGATGTTGTTCCAGGAAGAAGGATAACTTGGAAGAGACAGGATTCATGTAACCAAGAGATGGAAGAGTACCTTCGCAGACAGACTGGCTAACCTAATGAAGAGTGCTTTTAACTAGGTTTGATGCAGGACAGGAACCGAAGCCCGGAGGTAAGTGGGGAAGTGGGACATGAGGCGGAAGCAAAAGGAGGAAGGTGCAAAAGGGGAAGCCTCTGGAATTGTATTGAGAAAGTAGGGCAAACGGCCAGTTATCTCAAGTGCCTATACAGAAACGCAAAAAGCCTGGGAAACAAGCAGGAGGAACTAGAAGTCCTGACACAGTCAAGGAACTATCATATGGTCGGAATAACTGAGAATTGGTGGGGTAACTCACAAAACTGGAGCACTGTCATGGATGGTTATAAACTGTTCAGGAAGGCGAGAAAAGGTGGATGAGTTGAACTGTATGTAAGAGAGCACTATGATTGCTCTAAGCTCCAGTATGAAACCAACTAGGGAAAGTTTCCAGTTCACAGGACCTGGTTCTCATGGGGGACTTCAATCACCCTGACATCTACTGGAAGAGCAATACAGCATAGCACAGACAATCCAGTAAGTTTTTGGAGAGTTTTGGTGTCAACTTCCTGGTGCAAGTGCTGGAACAACCAACTAGGGGCCGTGCTCCTCTTGACCTTCTGCTTACAAACAGGGAAGATTTGGTAGGGGATGTAGAAGTGAGTGGCAACCTACGCAGGTGACCAGGAGATGGTCGAGTTCAGGATCCAGCCAAAAGGAAGAAAGGAGAACAGCAGGATGTGCACCATGGACTTCAGAATAGCAGACTTTGACTCCCTCAGGAAGCTGATGGGCAGGATCCACTGGGAGGCTAATATGAGGGGGAAAGGAATCCAAGAGAGTTGGCTGTATTTTAAAGAAACCTTATTGAGGGCACAGGAACAAACCATCCCAATGTGCAGAAAGAATAGCAAATATGGCAGGCGCCCAGCTTGGCTTGACAAAGAAGTCTTTGGTGAGCTTAAACACAAAAAAGAAGCTTACAAGAAGTGGAAGCTTAGTCAGACGATTAGGGAGGATTATAAAAATACTGCTCAAACACACAGGATTGAAATCAGGAAAGCCAAGAGCAATTGGAGTTTCAGATAGGAAGGGACGTGAAGGGGAATAATAAGGATTTCTACAGGTATGTTAGCAACAAGAGGAAGATTAGGGAAAGTGTAAGCCCCTTACAGAATGGGGGAGGCAACTTAGTGACAGAGGATGTGGAGAAAGCTGAGGTACTCAATGCCTTTTTTGCCTCTATCTTCACAGACAAAGTCAGCTCACAGACTATGGCACTGGGGAGCACAGAATGGGGAGGAGGTGAACATCTCTCAGTGCTGAAGAATGAGGGGGGATTTGATAACAGCCTTTAAGAGAGGATGGAGCTTGGCTGTTCTCAATAGTAGTAGATGACAGAACAAGAAGCAATGGTCTCAAGTTGCAGTGGGGGAGGTCTAGGTCGAATATTAGGAAAATCTGCATGTGGTAGAGTAGACTCGGGATGATCAAAGTGACACCCAGTCAGAAGACGAAGTGCCACTCCATGTCTTGTCCATTGCAATTGGCTCACATGAATACTGGGTACCTGTTGAGGAACCCAAACTCAGGGGTCCTAACTTACACGTCCGTTGTCCAGCGGATGGTCCAAATTAGCCAGACAACAGGTTAGCAAAGTCAAAGTTTATTATCCTTACATAAGGAGGTAGCCCAATGGTCGGGGCGACCCTAAGCATACATTTCTTAAAGTTTATATAACCTTACACAAACAGGTCTTATACGTCACAGTTTCCATGGCAAAGACAAAGGCTAATACAAAAAGTAAGGCTAAGAGCTCTTTATCTAAAAACACTTGGCCCAACACTTTTCACCCCCCTCTATCTGAACTACAAGGTCTTCCTTCACATTCCGTACCTACTGGCGCTCATAACTATCTTGTTATAGCAATAGATTCTAAGTCTAAACATCTGCTAGCAAAGCACTTTCTATCTTAGACCTTGACTGCTATACTCACAGACTAGAAATCAGTGAGGAAAGAGAATCCATCTTTTTCCCCCAGCGAGGGCAGAGAGACTCCATTTTAATTTTCCTCCACATACCCCACCGTTGGAAGGTAAACCTGTACACAGCAGTTTCGCTAGTCTCAGATATTGTGTTTAAGGAGAAGCTAAAGCATCTCCCACTTAAGCCAACAAAAACTGTTCTGAAGACTTACACTGGAGAAGCTGTACCCATGTTGTGCACTACTAACGTTAAGGTGGAGCTCAATGGACAGACTGCTAAATTGCCACTGTTTGTGGTGGAAGGCAATTACCCAGCCTTAATGGGAAGGTCATGACTTAAGAAGCTCCAGCTGAATTAGGCAGAAGTGCACAGGATGGCTAAAGAAGAAACAGGTGTGACAGCTGTATTAAAAAAACATGCCGCTATTTTGGAGAGGACCTGGAAAGTATGAAGGGAATCACTATGAAATTTAACATTAAGCCTGATAGCCAACCAAAATGTCTGAAAGCCAGAACTGTGCCATGTGCCATCAGGCCAAAGGTTGAAGCAGAGTTTGAGTGCCTAGTCAAAGATGGAGTCCTAGTACCCACAGCCAATGGGCAATCCCAATCATTCCAGTATTGAAGAAAGATGGTTCCATTCAGATTTGTGGGGATTTTAAGGTCACTGCTAACCCAGTAGCATGTGCAGAGCAATACCCTCTTCCCCACATCAATGATTTCTTTGCTGGCTTGGCTGGTGGACAAAAATTCAACAAGATTGATCTGAGTCAGACGTATTTACAGAGGTATGTCGATGAGAAGTCCCAAGAGCTGTTGATTATCATGACACATAAAGGGCTGTACCGATACTGTCGCCTGCCCTTTGGAATAACATCTGATCCAGCTTTGTTCCAGAGGGCTATGGACCAGATCTTGAATGGCTTGCCAGAAGTCCAGTGCTATCTTGATCACATCCTGGTTACTGGCAAGAATGAGGAGGAGCATCTTAAGAACTTGGAAGCTGCCCTACAAAGACTGGACGAGTATGGCCTATGAGTCCGCTAAGACAAATGTGAATTCTTCCAGCCCTCTGCTGAATATTTGGGACATATCATAGATGCTACTGACCTTCGTAAGGCTCCTGCAAAAGTCAAGGCTATTGTGGAGGCTCCAGCTCCTCAATATGTAAGCGAACTTCGCTCATTTTTAGGGCTATTGAACTATTGTGGAAAGTTTATTCCAGTTAGCAACACTACTAAAAACACTCCTTGAAGTCCTTGTCCAGAACAAAGTCTGGAAATGGACTGAAGCCTGTGATGTTGCATTTAACAAGGTTAAACTCGCATTGCTAAATTCAGAGATTCTGACACATTTTGATCCATCCTTACCTCTACAGTTGGCCTGCAATGCCTCCCCTTATGGAGTGGAAGTAGTCGTGTCACACATTATACCTTCTGGAAAGGAGAGACCCATTGGTTTTGCCTCACACAACTTAAGCAAAACAGAAACTATGCCCAAATTGAACGTGAAGCACTGGGAATCGTTTTCGGAATTTGGGAATTTCACTAGTACCTGTTTGGACAGAAGTTCATGCTTCTCACTGACCATCAACCTCTATCATCAATTTTTGGACAACGCACAGGCATTCCACCATTGGCTATTAGTCGTATGCAACGATGGGTATTGTTGCTTTCCGCACACACATGAATGAGATCAAATATCAGAAATCCACTCTGCACTGCAATGCATATGGTATCTCAAGGCTGCCGCTACCAGTTAAACATCACAATATTGTCCAGAAAGAAATCTTCTACTTTGAACAGGTAGAGAACACACCCATCACGGCTACTCAAATAAATAAGGCAACTTATTTACTTGAGTAAATAAGGGGTGGAGGTTAAGAATAATCTAGGCATGGCCTAATATCTAAACAGATACTTTGCCTCAGTTTTTAATGAGGGTAATGAAAAGCTTGGGGATAGTGGTAGGGTGGGTAATGGGAATGAGGATATGGAGGTAGAATCATCTGAGGAAGCAGCCAAACTTGAATTGCTTAATTGGACTAAATCGAGAGGCTGGGATAATCTCCATCCAAGAATATTAAAGGAACTGGCACATGAAATTGCAAGACAATTAACAAGTTTTGATGAATTCAGGGGTTGTACTGTACGAATTGAGAATTGTTAACATGATTCCTATTTTTAAGAAAGGGAAAAAAGTGATCAAGGTAATTACAGGCCTGTTAATTTAACCTCAGTGGTATGCATGGGCTTGGAAAAAATTTTGAAAGAGAAAGTAGTTAAGGATATCGAGGCTAACAGTAATTGGGACAAAATACAACATAGTTTTACAGAAGATAAATTGTGGCACACCAACCTGATATCCTTTTTTGAGAAGATAACAGATTTTTTTTAGACAAAGAAAATTAAGTGGATCTAATTTACCTGGATTTCAGTAAGACATTTGATATGGTTCCAACTGGGGAATTATTTGTTTAATTGGAAAAGATGGAGATTAATATGAATTTTGAAAGGTGGATAAGGAACTGGTTAAAGGGGAGTCTACAACAGGTCATACTGAAAGATGAACTATCAGGTTGAAGGGAGGTTACTAGTGGAGTTCCTCAGGGATTGGACCAACCTTATTTAACCTTTTAATAACTGACTTTGGCACAAAAAGAAGGCTGAGGGGAGATAGGATTGTGCTCTATAAACACATTAGAGGGATAAATACCAGGGAGGGAAAGGAATTATTTAAGTTCAGAACCAATGTGGATGCAAGAACAAATGAATATAAACTGGCCATCAGGATGTTTAGACTTGAGATTAGATGAAGGTTTCTAACCATCAGAAGAGTGTTGTTCTGGAACAGACTTCCAAGGGGAGCAGTGGGAGCAGCTGACTTCAAGGGTGATCTTGATAAGTTTATGGAGGGAATGGGACAGCCTGATTTGGTAATTAACTTATCTTTCACTACTGAGAGTAAATATGCCCAATGGCCTGTGAAGGGATGTTAGGTGCGGGGGTTCTGAGTTACTACAGAGAATTCTTTCTGGGTGTCTGGCTGATGAGTCTTGCTCATATGCTCAGGATTTAGCTGATCACCATATCTGGGGTCAGGAAGGAATTCTCCCCCAGGGCAGATTGACAAAGGCCCTGGGGGAGGGGGTGGGTGGGGGTGGGTTTCGCCTTCCTCTGCAGCATGGGGCATGGGTCACTTGCTGTTGGATTTGTTGTACCTTGAGGTCTTTAAACCATTATTTGAGGACTTCAGTAACTCAGTCATAGGTCAGGGTCTATTACAGAAGTGGGTGGGTGAGGTTCTGTGGCCTGCGTTGTTCAGGAGGTCAGACTAGATGATCATAATGGTCCCTTCTGACCTTATAGTCTATGAGTCTATCATCCCCTTCCCTGTTGGATGACTTCAGGCAATTCCAGGAGCTGCTAAGGAGAATTTCAGGGAAACTCAAAATCGCTTTAGAAGAGATGCAAGATTCCCAGCACAAGTTTCTGGATATCCTTCACATCTCGGTGCTGGCAAGAATAGCTTTGCATATCCATGAAGCCATACCGTTAATAAATTCCAGCCAAACTTGAGACCATTGCTCCTTGTTTTGTCATCTGCCACCACTGAAAACAGCCTAGCTCCATCCTCCCTGGAACACCCTTTCAGGTAGTTAGAGGCTGCTATCAAATCCCCCCTCATTCTTCTCTTCTGCAGACTAAACAGGCCTAGTTCCCTCAGCCTATCCTCATAAGTCTTGTGCTCCAGTCCCCTAATCATATTTGTTGCCCTCCGCTGGACACTCTCCAGCTTCTCCACATCCTTTTTGTAGTGGGGGAACCAAAACTTGACACAATACTCCAAATGCAGTCTCACCAATGCTGAATAGAGGGGAATAATCACTTCTGGCAATAATCTGGGGAATAATCTGCTGGCAATGCTTCTACTAATGCAGCCCAATATGCCATTAACCTTCTTGGCAACCAGGGCACACTGCTGACTCACATCTAGCTTCTTATCCACTGTAACCCACATGGCCTTTTCTGCAGAACAGCTGCCTAGCTTGTCAGTCCCCAGTCTGTAGCTGTGCATGGGCTTCTTCCGTCCTAAGTGCAGGACTCTGCACTGGTCCTTGTTGAACCTCATCAGATTTCTTTTGGCCCAATCCTCCAATTTGTTTAGGTCCTTCTGTATCCTAGCCCTACCTTCCAGGGTATCTATCATTCCCCCTAGTTTAGTGTCATCTTCAAACTTGCTGAGGGTGTGATCTACCCCATCTTCCAGATCATTAATGAAGATGCTGAACAAAACCGGCCACCCTCATTCTTCTCTTTTGCATCCTAAACAAGCCTAGTTCCCTCAGCCTTTCCTCATAAGTCTTGTGGTCCAGCCCCCTAATCATTTTTGTTGCCCTCCACTGGACTTATGTCAAAGCGTTTCTTAATTCTAATGCAATTAGCTAATCTAAAAATCTTATAGGCCTCAACCTGTAGGCCATTCATTTCAGCCCTATTTACTTAGATACCTAATACATACTTATTCCTTCGGATCACTGATCAATCTTATATTTCTATAAACCTCACATCATACAACACACAAGAAATGAATAATAAAATACGGTAATTGGCTACAAGGCTGATCTATGGGGGAAGGAGGAGTTATTCCCTGGCCTGGGTCCAAGTGCGGTCTCATGGTGAGCTCCTGGAGATGTTTCTGGATGCAAAGTGCCTGGCTTTCTTGGGTGCATAGAATCATAGAAGATTAGAGTTGGAAGGGACCTCAGGATATCATCTAGTCCAACCTCCCCGCTCAAAGCAGGACCAACCCCAACTAAATCATCCCATTCCAGTGCAGCTGGGGAAGGATGGGAAAATACTGCATCTTGCTGCGATATGAGCTTCTCCCAGACAGTAGTGGCAGCTTTAGTGGTCATCACTGACTGAGAAGGGTTGTGGGTAAGAGTCACAGAGTTTGAAGCCTGGAGTTCTGGGCATAACACATGGGTATGGGGAGGAGGGTGTGAAAACCCCAAATCTATCTAAAACAACTGAATCTAGTAACTATTAAAACTTTTAAAATGACAAAAGAAACAAAACTCATATTCTACCATAAAAACTATTTAAAAACTATATGTAACTAGCATTTGTAAAAGTGCCAGTGAAAAGGATACTGATCTGTCTGATCCAGACCATGCAGTGGTGAAAAGGAACTGAAGACATGGTCGGTCCACCCACCTTTTATCACCTCAGATGGAAACACCAGGTAAGTCAAGACACATGCATGGCCCAATGGATAAGACATTCAAATTCTCTGACTCTTGGTGTGTATGCATTACTGTCATTGGAAACAATCACTAGAAGAAGAAGTCCCCATTGCTACCAGGTCTTATGTTTTGGCTATTTCTATTTGTTCTAGACATGCTGTCTCCTCCTTCTGCTTTGGTGGTCTATAGTTAACCCCTACCATGATGTTGCCCCTGTTTTTTCCCCTTTTAGCATCCTCCAGAGACTTTCAACTGGTCTATCTCTCATCTCCTTCTGGACCTCAAAACAAGTATCTATATCCTGATACAACACCTCCTCCCTTTTTTTAAGCTTCCTGAACAAACTATTCCTCCCAGACCAATATTCCAGCTATGAGAGTTATCCCCCCATTTCCGTGACGTCAATTGTCATAATTTATTTTATGGATTAACAGTGCTGGGTCTTCCCCCATACACCTTGCATATGTGTATAGACATCAAAGATGTTGAGCAAATTCCATGACTGTTTTCCTTCTTGTTGCTCCTAGACCCCTATTGTAATTCTCCAGTCCATCTACCATTTAGTCCTCTGTTAAGGTCATCTTTTTCTATGCTTACTTGTGGGCTTTGTCAGCTGCCCCCTTTGAAGCTAGTATAAAATCCGTCTCATTATGTTGGCGAGTGTGTGTGTGAAGATGATTACATAAGGCAGGAAAAACATGTCTCTCCAAAGTATATGTGGGGACTAAGGGCTTCAATATTTACCTTAATCTGGGCATAGCCCATGTCCGCCAACTGCTAAACGAGAGCTGAATAGTTTTCTGGCTGTGAGTTCAGATTCCTTCCAACAGGCCTCTTGGTGGTTCAACTTTTTCTTACTTGGCAATTTTTGTATTCCCATCTAAGGATAATTAATTTCTTAACAGAATCAAGCCAAGCATTATTTTTGACAACCTTTGCCATCATCTGAAGCTGTTTCTTACCAGAGTGGCAGTCTGAAGCCTATTAGCTTCTTTTGGCTTTTAAAGGCTAAAAGCAAACTTGTTGAGTGGTCAGCTCAGCCTATAATTTTTTAACAATCTCAATAAAAGCTATGTGGGTTTGTGCTGGATCACTGAATATTGGTACTTCAGAGCTAACCAATCAGTAGCTGTGAGTTGCTCTTTGATTTTTTATTTTAACTAATGGAGGCCATTTCATTTGACTTGAGTTTACAGTTTCAAAATCAAGAGTGAGGTGCACTCTGCCAAAAGCCAGCCAGGGAAAGGGGCCAGAGGGCAGAAACTCACCTGCAAAGGGTGATGGCCACTGTCCAGTTTCAAAGCCATGAGAAACAAACCAGCTTCAAACTGGAACTGTGATATAACCTAACACACTCCAGATTCTTACCAGGCTACACCTCCTGCCTAAATATAGCTAAGACATACAGCAAAGGGACGAGGTCAGGGGACTTGACGGTGTAATGCAGACCCATAGTGGGGGCTGTTGGGTTGCAAGAGCAATGAGAGTAGCACAAGCTGCCAGCTGAGAAGTATACTTATGGTGTTTAGAATTCTTTTTTTTTTAGAAAGGGGAGACTGCTTTGGGGGCAGTGGGACACTCCGGCGAGCCCCAAAGATTCCAATGCAATTGAAGCTGGGTGAGCTGAAACCTGGGATGGTTTTTGGAGCAGGAAGGAGAAGAGGAAAAGAACCTAGCAGGTGAGAGCAGATGCCAACTTCCCCCAGAGAGCCGCAGAAAAGAAGGATATAGGAAGTGGGGAGCTCATGGATCAGAACCCCAGTGGCTAAGATGCATCATTGGAAGAGTGCCTGGAACACAACTGTAAGGGAGAAAGCCCAGTTCAGGAGGGACAGGCGAGAGAGAGATCGTGTGAACAGTGGGGACAGCCACTATAGGAACCATAACTAGAAAGAGGAAAGACAGTGGTATAAGAGGAACAAAAGAAAAGCTAAGGAAGAACATTGCACTTAGCTAAGAAGAAAGATAACTAATGAGTTTCTAAAAAATTATTAGAAAAACATTGTTAGAAAACTGTGAGAAAAGTAAAGCAAGAATGAAATGTGACAGAAATAAGCTATAATTAAAGAGAAACTGTAATTAAAGAAAAACAACCTTAAGAAATAAGGAGGAAGTGAGCTGTGGCAAAAGTAAGAAAATAGTAAGGACTGTAAAACAAAACATCTGGACAGCTTCTTAAGGTAAACATGGTGAAAAGACAGGAATAGAGAAACTGCCAGAGAGCAAAAGACTATAAGCCAGAAGGGTGCAGAGGACTAATTTTACAACAAGAAGTCAACACACAGTGTCAAGGAATACAGACACACCTTTATTTAAACTGGAACTGAAAATAGGAAACGAAGACTGCATAAGAGGATTGTCAAGATACAATGAACCATCCTAAGAACTTTTCCTCCAGACTCTGGGCATACAGAGGATGAAAACTGAGACACTGACAAGGGAACAAGTGCTGGGGGGTGAGGGGAGTAGGTGGGTTATTTTCTAGCACTTGGTATTTTCCAAGTGAATATTCTATTATTTCATAAATGCCAATTGTTAACCTATACAATGAGTTGAAGAAAGATAATAGTAGGTAATATACAGTAAAGAACAGTAGGCATTTACAGTAGTTCACAGTGTCAGCCTAAGCAGTGGTTCTTGCTAAAAGAGCTAACTTATTTACTTGTGATTATTCCCCACTTCACCCCCAAATGATTCAGAGAAAATAATCTTGCCACTCAATTGCCTCTGCCTCTCTTTAGTGCATTGAATCAGAACACATCTCCATCAGGCTTATTTCAAAGGTAACATCCCATTTCCTGAGTTGGAGGAAAGATTAAATATTTCCTTATTCTGTGTCAGAGGTTTTCCTGGAATCCCAGTCAGGCCCATCAATCATTCCACCTCCCTTTTGAGAACCTTGCCTGAAAAATTGTCATGAAAAACTGCACCATTAGCTCTGTAATTGGCCTAGTTCTCTCAGGAATGTGTTCTTCTGCACCCTGAAAGGCACGTAGGCCTTAAGCAACAGGATCTAAAGCCAGACCATTGTTACCCATGGATGGTGGATGAAGCTGTCCCTCAAGGAGGCTAGCTCTCCGTCCTGTCTCTTCTGCCCACAGCCCCACTCACAGTCCACTCCTCTCCGCTCTGCCTCAGGTCCCAATCCCTCCAACACTCATCCCCCACCCTGCTTGCAGTGTGTCCCTCCTCTCCTTCCCCCCTCTGCAATCAGCCCCCATCCTCTCCTCCACATCCCTCTTTCCCCTGAGACCTCTACTGCTTGAGCTTTCTGTCCCTCCCACAAGCCTATTTCGTATGCACCAGGCAGGTTCTTGAGTGACTAAGGAAGCGCTATCTGCTACTCAGCTTCCCAGGTTCATCAGTGATCTCCCTGGGGAGTCCAAAGGACCCTAGAAGCTGAGTAGCAAATATTGGCTCCTCAGCCACCCAGGAACCTGCATGGTGCATAATACATAAGCAAAAACTACCTGAAAGGAGGTTCCAGGGAGGATAGAGCTAGGTTGTTCTCAATGGTGGTAGATGACAGAACAAAGGTCTAAAGTTGCAGTGGGGGAGTCTAGGTTGGATATTAGGAAAAAGTTTTTCACTAGGAGGGTGGTGAAGCACTGGGGTGGGTTACCTGGGAAGATGGTGGCATCTGCATCTTTAGAGGTTTTTAAGCTGTGGCTTTACAAAGCCCTGTCTGGGATGATTTAGTCGGGGTTGGTCCTGCTTTGATCAGGGGGTTGGATTAGATGACCTCCTGAGGTCCCTTCCAACTCTCATATTCTATGATTTTAAAAACTTCTGGTGGAAGCCCACTTCCATCTGGGTGAGAATGAGGCAGGGCCACCACGGGCCAGGCTTCTGGCAGCAGGTCATCAGCAGCTGCACCAGAAGAAGCTTAGCCTCTCCTGGCCTATTAGACCCACTGCTCATGTACTTACCTGTAACTGGAGGTGCTTCACAATGCATGATCCCTATTCATATTCCAATCACAGACATGTGCTATGTCCCAGAGTTGGGTTTCCTAGCAGTATCATTGACACACACATGCGTTGTGCATCCTCTTGTACTCCTAGCTGAGGTTATAATCAGATGTGAGGTCACCCTTTCTCCAGTCAATGCTCTTACCACAGAGTAATCCAGTCCATAGCAGAGGTGATGGAAGGTGGGTAGGAACCACACATCTTGAAGAACGTCCAGTTACAGATAAGTAATCTCTTCTTCTTTGAGTGATGGTCCCTATATGTATTTAAGTTGTGGGTGAGTATAGTGGAGATGGGTGTGAGTATGCAAGAGGAAAGGCAGTCTGTAGTATAGTGCGGCGAACTGCTGTGTCCGCAGCTGTCCTTTGGGTGATGGCAAAGTGGGGTGTGAATGTTCAAACAGAACACCATGTTGCTGTATGACAGATGTCATGCCATGGGATTCTGCTAGGCACACGGATGTGTCTGATTGTGCTCACATAGGGTACTGGCAGTGGTATATTGACTAGCACCTGTATACCGTGGATGCCTGAATAGTCATTTTGAAATTCTTTGGGAGGACAGAGCTTGGCTCCTGAACTGGTCAGTAATGCCTACAAACAGTTTTGGTACTGCATGAAGGCTTGGGTCCTGTGGAGGTAGAATGACAGTGCCTGGCAGATGTCGAGGGAGTGCAGGAGCCTGTCCACAATGGTGGCATGTGGTTTGGGACAGATGATGGGGTGAGGAGTTGCACTTATTGAGGTGGAATTCTGACACCACCTTTGGAAGGAATCTAGAGTATAGACATAAAGAAACTTTATCCTTGTGGAATATGATGTAAGTGGCTGCTGGTTTGCTGGCCCGTCTAGTCAAGGCAATAGCTACCAAGAACATTACCTTCATGGAAAGATGGGAGAAGGACCACATAACCATTGGTTCAAAAAGGAGTGTGACAGAGTGCTTGGTGGTAACCCCCTCTGCCATGCCAGCCCCAGCTAACTAAAGTGCATTAGAGCTGCTTAGGTGGACCTGTACCTGTTAGGGAATGGGAGACAGTTGTCCACATAACCTCTTTAGCAGATAAGAGGAAGCTGCCAGGCTGACAAAGGAAGGCTTATATGCCAGCCAGAGAAGGACAGTGGGGCCCAGGGGAGTGAAGAGGGTCTATCTGTTTCAAAGGAAGCCAAGAAGCCCCAGAGGCTGTTAGCCCTAGCTGGGCATTGTATGAAGGTGGTGGATGCATAAAGGCTCTGTAAATAAAGTCACTGGTGACCGCTAAACCAGAGGGTCTTTGTGTTGTTTGTGAGCTAGAGGATGGCTGAAGCAGAGGGGCCAAGGTGGAGCACGCTTACACATGGGGGCTTGTGTGGGACTCTTCCAGCCAGCACGAGACTTGGTGGCCCTGTGATGGAGTGGCCCCTGAAATGACTGGTGAGGCAGCAGGAGGAGATGCAGAAGACCATGCAAAGCCTCTATCAGTCTCACCAGATGGCGAGCAGGTCTTACCTGGCAGGCTGACCAGTAAAAATGCCTGCAGGACTTTATAATGGAGCAGGCCAGCGTCCAACAGCAGCTTCTGCAGAAAATGGTGAGTACCACGATGGGGGGTGGCACCCAGCCCCTGGGCTTGGGATTATGCAAGATGGGCCCAGCAGATGATCTGGAGGCATTCCTCGGCACTTTTGAGTGTGTAGCTATAGTGGCAGGATGGGATAGGGCGACTTGGGCCCTGCAACTGGCTCCTTACCTGGCAGGTGAGGCACAAGCAACCTATATGGCCCTGAGCAAGGGACAGGCCTGAGACTATGGGGTGGTGAAGTCCACCATCATGGACTAGGTCCAGCTGTCCTTGAAGAGATACCATCAGCAGTTTCGGTCAGTAATGTGGACAGAGGGTTTGCAGCCTTGGGCATTTGCCCAGCGGTTAGCAGATTGGGCCATCCATTGGCTGAAGCCTGCCACCCAGATGCTGGAGAAGGTTATGGACACGGTGGTCCTAGGACAGCTTTTATAGGGCCACCTGGAGAACGTTCAGGTATGGGTTAGGCAACACCAGCCTAGCATGGTAGAGCTGGCTGTGAAGCTGACCAAAGAATACATGGAGGTAGATAGCTCCAGAAAAATGGGCAGGTCCTATAAGGACTTAGAGGCTGGGGGGGAAGTCCAAAGATCTCCTGCCCAGAAGAGGACCAGAGAAGGGAGGGGAGGAGAGTTATGGAACCCCCACTGAGGTCCGAGTGTGTTGGCAATGCAGCTGACCAGGACATAAAAAGCAGGACTGCCTAAACATGCACTGTGGACTAGTGGAATTCTGTGGTTGACTAACATAAAATGAAAGGAGGTGAGGAAACTGCCCACCATCCCCATGAGGGTGGGGAGGAAACCCTGGAGGAGTCTGATGGACACGGCCACCACCTGCTCCCTTGTGTGAAAGGGGCTGGTGAAACTGCATTGGGTGGTCCCCAGATCCAAGCTGGATCTGTAATGTGTCCATGGGGGCATGAAATGGTACCCTATGGCTCAGATACCCTTTGAGATTTAGGGTAGATTTTGGTGGAAATGGTTTGGGGTAGTGGAAGGGCTGTCTTACCCAGTAGTGTTGGGTGCAGACTGGAAACCCTCCCCAAAACGGAACAGAAGAGGGGGGAGGAATCCCATGGGGGGAAATCTGCAGGATTCCCTTAAGGAGGGGGTATTAACCCCTAGAGCATGAGGCCCTGATACAGAAAGAACCTCTAGCCAGTGAGACCAGAGTCAAGAAGGAAAGAAGGGCCCCCAAGAGCCTGTGGGGGGAGGAGAGTGAAAAGAGAGAGGTACCAGGGGAGGACCGAACCTGGGCCATGTAATGGAGGAAAAGGAGCCAACAGACCCCTCCCTCCGGAGCAACCCTAAGGGGGAGGGCCCCCAGACCCCACCTGACAGTTCTGAACACCCAGAAGCCCCGACATCCGGGAGAGGGCCATAGCCCTCAAACCGAGCTTGCGGGAGAAAGTCTCTGGCTCGTATTCTATTCGTTGTATTGGGGAAAGTGTGGACTTTTGCTTGTTTATGAGAAGCCCAAGCCTGCTTCATGTGGCACAGGTAAGAGACACGCTGTCCTGCACCTGGTCCCTAGACTTGCCCCTTATTTGCCAGTCGTCCAGGCACGGAAAGATCTGAACTCCCCACCGCCTGAGAAGGGCAGCCACCACCGCCATGCACTTGGTGAATACTCTCGGGGCAGATGAAAGGCCAAATGGGAGGGCCGTAAATTGGTGGTGGGCTGGGAAGGATCAATATATGGAAGTATGCGTCCTTTAAGTTGAGAGCGGCAAACCAATCTCCTGGATCCAGAGCTGGGATAATGGTGGCTTGGGAGACTATGCGGAACTTCAGTCTCTTTATGAACCTGTTTGGACGACACAGGTCCAGTATGGGCCTTAGACCCCCTTCGCTTTTGGGATGAGGAAGTAACAGGAATAAAATTCTCTCCCTACTTCTTGCAGGGGAACCAATTCCACCACCCCCAGGTTGAGGAGGTTGTTGATCTCCTGAATGAGGAGTTGCTCATGAGAGGGGTCCCTGAAGAGGGACAGGGGTGGGTGGGTTGTTTAGTGGACAGGCTGCAAATTGTATGGATTAACCTCTGCGTACTATGTCTAAAACCCAGCGGTCCGAGGTAACGCTTGCCCATTTGCTCAAGAAAGGGTTCAGCCTGCCCAGGAAAGGCTGGGATCGATCCAGAGGGACAAGGAAGGTGCCACCCTCAGGCGCACTGTCAAAATTGGCCCTTTTTATTGTTTGGGCCCCTCACTGGCCAATGAAAGGGCCACACTGGCCCCGATGCATCCCTCATCTAGCACCATGGCAAAGTCAGCTGCCTGGTCCTGGGGCAAGGACACTGCAAACCTTCAGAGTGAGTTCCAAAGGTTCAAGATGTACCTCCCCAGCAGTGCCTGGTGGTTGGCTACGTGCAGTTGAAGTGCCCCAGTGGAGTATACCTTACGCCTGAACTAGTCAAGCTGCTCATTGTCCTTGTTCTTAGGCATGCTGCCCTGGAACCCTTGCCTGTCCCTCTGGTTGGCAGCCTCCACAACCAAAGTACCTGGGGCTGGGTGTGTGAACATGAACTCAAACCCTTCCGTGGGCACATAGTACTTTTTCTCGGTGCACTTGGAAGTTGTGGCTACCAAGGTGGGGGTTTGCCATAAGGCCTTAGCCAATTTCATTACCCTCTCATGCACTGGCAGGGCTACTTGGGAGGGACCTCGCACCCCGTAGTCTCCAAACAGTGGGTTCTCCTCCTCAGACAACTCTTTGACCTTCATGTTGAGGTTTGCGGCCTCTTCAGTAGTTTTTGGTGGGCCTTAAAATCTTTTAATGGTGCCCTCTGGTCCCAGAGGGCTGCCTCATCTGGGGAGAAGGAGGGGGACTGCAAGTGTCTGTCCCTTTTAAGAGGCCCTGTTGAGGGTCCCTCTCCAGGGTCCGATTCCTCCTCCGAGGAATAGTCCTCATGCCCCTTTTCAGTAGCAGGGGGCACCGAGTGGGCAGTGAACAACGGGGCCACATAGTGCCTGGGCCCATTTGAGCTCCCCCCAGTCTCCAATAAGGCCACTGCCATGGTCCTTAGGGCCGCCCCGGTGCCAGCATTAGTACCGGCTGCTGGGTGTCCTGTGGGGGCTTTTGGGACTCTTGAGACCCCTTAACTTTCTGGGGACTCAGGTCCTCGGAGCGACGACCTGTGCTCTGTCTCTGTCTACTGCTCTGCACCGGGGAACAGCCCCTCAAGGACCTCAAGAACAATCTGGAGTGCTGGTGCTGACGGGATCGGTGCCACGATGAGGTACGTTCCAATGACGAAGACGAGCGTCATCTTGGCACTGAAGATTTAGTGCTGCTTGCCTTTCAGCGAACACGATCGGTGCTGACGGGACCCGTGTGGTGCTGAGCTTGACTCTGGCAACTGGGATCTGCAGTGCGGTGCCAGGGAGCGCACCAGTGCTCAGCTCTTTGTTGGAGATCTGGATTGATGCCACAATGAATGGCTCAGTACTGGGGACCTCAAGCCCGAGAACGACTAGTGGCACCAAGTGATTCTCAAATGGCATTGGGTGCCGGAGGACTCTGGTGCCAGGGACCACCTGGTGCAGAGCAGATGAACTCGATGAGGATGACTCAGAGCTGGATGGGGAGCTTCCATGCTCTACCCGAGGTGGCCATCTGGCAGGAGACTGTTCCCTGACTGGGGGTCTCGACCAGACTACTGGGGCACCCAGCGCAGGTTTACTCCTAGACACCAGCCCCTTCTCCCTCAGCCGAGGGGGGGGGGGCGGAAGTGTGGGCAGGGCCATCAGGGCTCTCACTGCCCGAGAAGCCTCCAGTGTTGACGGCACCAGCAGAGGCACTCCCACTCCCAGGAGTCAGGGGAGGCTCCCTGCAAGGGGATGCGGGCACTGGAGCAAGCTCGATGGACCTAGTCTGCATCTGTGCACTCGACCCCACCAGTATCAACAGTAAGGGGAAGTGGGCACACACCATGTGCTGCTGCTTCTTCCTCTTTGGTACCGGAGACTTGCGTTGCAATGGTTCCAGTGCCGACATGGAGCGGGAAGGCTCAGAAGCTAAATGGAGCGCTTCCTTCATAAGAATGGCCTTCAGCCTAATGTCTTGCTCCTTTTGAGTCTGTGGCTTAAAAGTCTGACAAATCTTGCACTTCTCTTTGTGGTGCTGTTCCCCCCAGACACTTAAGGCAGGGTCACTCATGGGAAAAGCTTTGCCACAGCCGGTGTAAGGTTTGAATCCAGGGGACCCGGGCACGGCCAGGTCCCTATTGAGCCCCTATCTAATTCAACTAAGTAACTATTTAACACTAAACAAACACTAACTACTAAACTGCGTACGAATAACGAAGGGGAAGATACTTGTGATAGCAAGGTCGTTCCAGTAATCGTCACGGGTGGAAAGAAGGAACTCAGGGGCTGTAGGGTTGGTGGTGCCTTATGTACTGCTACATGAGCGTGGTACTCCATGGGGTGTCTGAGCTGACCGTATGGGGTCTGCTAAAGGGAAAAAAGTTCCAGGAACCCATGCATGGTGGCATGCACTCACCTATACTGGAATGGATATGAGCAATCACTCAAAGGAGAACGAGGCATGTTCTGGACACATTGTTTGTTCACGTCACCCCAGGCTCCACTATCATAATTGAGTGCTTGAACATATGAGTCGGAGCATCCTGCCTAAACATTTTGTGATTTTACATTTATGACACATTGGGGCCATTTATGAAGATCTACGTATTAATGTTTGGTAACAACCTGAACGCTACTTGTGATAATGTACAAGAGAAGTAAAGTGCCCAATGCATATCAGGAATGTGGTTGATGTGTAAATCATGGGGCAATGAGACGGCAAATAAGATTTCTTTTATTTCCTTTTAGTAATATTGGTATTAATAAAATTGGCATAAGTATAAGGATTTTATTATGTTAGTAAGTATAAGATAATGTACCAATGTAATGGGATAAGAATGTAATGATTTTTAGTAAGTATGCATGAGGAGTGAATGCTGTTTGAATTTGCTGAGGTAAGACAGTGAGGAAGTAATTGCTGAGGTAATGGTTCTCAGCCTCTAAGGGCAGGATGGAGAGAAGATGTTTTTGTTTAAAGAACTTTTACAACCTAGATGGCCAAAGATCAAGATAATCCCGAAAAAACAGGGGCGTTAACATCCAAGGACAGGAACAAGACAAAGTGTGAAACAGGAATGAAAGAATAATGGAAAAACTGTCATACTTGTGATATCAAACGTAATTGACAATTACATCAAACAAGGAGACTATCTGACATGACAAAATCCATACACCGGGATGGATAAATATAAACGTATAAAAATGGGGTGAAGAAACCTGGACTTTGGGCTCATTCTGCAAACTCCAAGGAGCATCGTTTCATGAACAACAGAGCCTGGCTCCATCCTCATGTATGAGTCACCTGGCCAGTGATTCAGTTTGAACAACACAGAGGCTGGTAAATTATATCCCTCCTGCAGAACTGTGTGTGCGTGGAAGTATGTTTTAGGCAATTGCTTTTTCAAATATTTTCTGTATTCATAATAAACGCGGCATACTACCTTGTCCCCTAAATAAGATCCTGCTGTTTATTTCATAAGTGTAACATCACAGACTGCTGCCTAGAGCCCACTTCGGTGTCGTGGCACCCTTCGTCCACCAGTGTTTGGAATTGCTGCTGCTGCGCTAATGGTAGCTTGTCCTTGATTTAAGCTAGCTTGGCATTGTTATTAAAGTCATACTTAGCAGCAGAGCCTGGAAATTGGCAATGCAAAATTGCAATGACATTGAGGAGTAGACACTTCTCCCCAAAAGATCTAATCGTTTGGCTGATATTGCCAGTGACTATCTGTGGGAGAGAGGGAGGGAGAAATGAGCACCTTGTCCAGTGAGGAGGAAGCCGCTGTAGGGAGAGGTAAACGCCTCTTCCTCAGAGCCCGACAGCAATGGTAGAGAATCTGGGGCAGAGTGGTATGAGATATGGGAGGGAAGTGAGTGTTGGCGATATGGGTTCCAGGGTACTCATTGTGGCCAACGGATCTGGGCCTAGGGATGTGGGAGGTTCCAGGACACTGATACCAAACTGCCACTGTAGGGCTGTATGCTGGCAGATAAGGGGACATGAGTCTGAGCCATGTTGAGACTAGGGTAAGACAGTCGGCTCTAGCTCTGAGAAGTCATCTGAGTCCAAGGACAGCGTCAGCAGCAGTGGAACCAGGGGAATGGGCTCACTGCGGGGGTGGTGGCAGCAGGAGCCTCTCAGGCACGAGTGGGAAACTTGCAGGTGAGCGGCCGTCTGGGTAGCAGTGGAGACAGTGGGTAGGGCAGTTCCAGGTGCTTCATTGGTGAAAGGGCTTCCAAATATCTGGAAGTCCGAGGAGTGCCCTTGCAGATGCTGGAAGACTAAGGTGGAGTCCATGGCGTTGGCTGGACCGAAGGGCACATAAGTGGTGGTAGGACAGGCAGTACGCGTACAGGGGATTGCTCTGGACATGTGGGTACTGGGGGTACTGGTGGGTCCTGTTTATGTTTTGCTTTACCCTCGAGGTGGGGAAGCTTGGGCAATGTCAGTGCACACCACTTCACCCACTTGGTATGGCTCAGGGGGAAATGTTTTGCTTCACAATTCTTGATGGGGACTTGCTTCTTTTCCCATGAGAGTGCTTCCGACTCTCCTCTCTGGGCTTGTCCATGACTGTGGTGCTGCTGGATCCAGGGCATGGGAATGTGCTGGTGGAGGCACTCACCACCAATTCTTCTGGTCCTGGATCCAGTGACTGAAGACAAAATGGATTCCCAGGCGTCTGCCTTATATAGCCTCTGGCCCTTGCCACGCTGCTTGTGGAATTTTACAGGAACCAAAATGGAGTCCAGAGTTGCATGAGCCAGACCTGGTGACTCATGAGGTATATCTCTGGCTACTCCCTCTGGGCCCCCTGCAGCTGGGAATGTTGTAATGGGCCATTAAGCAGGCTATTGTTCTGCAGTCTGAGGAGTGACTAGAAACAGCTCAACTTGAAATACAGGTATATCAAACATATCCATAACTTCCCTCACACATACAACACATGAACACAAACTTTATCATCTTATTCAGCACATTATAACCATTCTAACAGTACCAGACATGGCATAGCTCACATGGATTACTATGATTCTGACATACTGATGTCAAATAATACAATAAATGCCGCCCCCAATTCAGCCAGCGTGACACCCTCAACTCGAAATTGGTGTAGAAGGGAGTAATCAGAGTGCCTGAATACACCTCAAGGCCCCCTCTATCTAGTCAGCATTACAGCCTCCACAGTCTCATCTTTCCACCAACTCTGGCAGTGGTGGTAGGTCATGGAATGGACATGAGCAACACATCTTGAAGAACAGCAGTTATTAGTAAGTAAACTTGTTTTCTTCTTCAAGTGCTTGCTCATGTCCATTCAACTATAGGTGACTAACAAGCAATACCTTGGAGGTGGGCTGGAGTTACTGATGAGCTGCCCTCAGCACCACTCTGCCGAAGCCTGCGTATCCCTGTGCCTGTTGGAGAATGACGTAGTACACGGGTGTCAAACACAAGGCCTGCGGGCTGACTGCGGCCCACCGCCTTGTGTTATCCGGCCCAGCACTTGTTTCTGAGCCGAGCTCAGAAAAAAGTGCCGGTGTTGTGCCAAAATCTGTGACCAGACAGATTCTGTTACCCTGGCTGTACTGCGCATGCTCAAAGGAACTGGGCATGCTCAGTAACATTTGCTGCAGCCACTGCCCTCACTGGGTGTCAGATTCTGTTGCCCGCTTTCTTTAAAGGAGCTAAAAAGGGGCAAAGAGGGCAAATTGGAGGCGGGGACAGGCAGGGTCTGAGCAGGGGACAGAATTGTACTGGCCTGGGGGGTGAGATCGATGGAGGTGGGAGTAGGAGAGGGGCTGTGGGGCAAAATCAGGGATGGGGGGGAGGGGAAGCCAGGGATTAGCCCAGGGGTGAGACCCTTCCAGTCCGTGGCAGACGCAAAAACCCCAGCCCAGGGAGGGGCAGAGGGGGTGACCGTGACCCCGCTGGGATGGGCCACCTGTGACCTGCCCAGTTTGCAAAAATAGCAGGGGGTCTGGAGGCTAAGGGGCTTTTTTGTTTCCCCTGTCACAGGAGTCTGGGTCTCAGGGAGACACTCAGCTCCAGCTTCCAACGCTGGGTTCTTAAAGGCACAGGCATCCCACTGCATAAAACAGCAGCTCCTGCTATAACATTCTGGGTGCTACAGGGGAACTGATTCCATGAAAGCACGTTACACATTTGAAGTATTTAAAATAATCCCTTATCAGTGTGTATGTCTACATAAAGTGTCATTATAGCTCACAAATTTGTCTTAGCTGCTGTGGTTCCCTGACTCACGCGCCTTCCTTCACATCCATTTTAAGTACAGTTTTGCTCCTTTGAGGATGTTATTTTTATTAGTCTTAATACTTTTACCCCAGAATCATTTACTTTTACTATCATTGTGTGGGTGCGTGTCACTGTGCCATACATCAGTCATTTTAATTGCAAATACTTACCCTAAATATGTGCAGGTAAATGTATGGTATTATTCTTTAGGAAGGCTATCTGTCTTTTTAACATTGTACTCCCTATGGATCTTATGTATGTATGTAACATGCCATTGTCTTAGGTTATTTAACAATATGTTCTTCCTGGCTGCCCTCAAAGGGCTGATTGTAACAGTAATACTGTACAAATGTAACTACTCCTTAATAGCTCGCTTAACTGTTAAGGAGAAGTTACATTTATACAGTTCTAAAATTACGTCGGCCCTTTAAGGTACACCGTGAGGCTGATGTGGCCCCCAGTGAAAATAAGTTTGACACCCCTGACGTAGTAGGATGTGAAGTTGTGCACCAACAACCAAATGGCGACTCTGCAGATGTCTTGCATGGTCACTGTCTCCAGGAAGGCTGTAGGCAAAGCTTGAGCTCTGGTTCAGTGTGTTGTGATGGTTCCTGGAAGCAGCACGTTCAACGTTCAACGTTCAACTTGATACAGGATGTAATCCACAAGGAGATGTGCTGGGTGGAGACAGGTGAGCCTTTCATCCGGTTGGCCACTCTGACGAAGAGTTGTGTCGATCCCCAGAATGGCTTCGTGTGCGCGATGTAGAAAGCCAGGGCTCATCTCACATCCAGCAAGTGCCACCTCCTCTCCTCCAACAAACCGTGAGGTTTGGGAAACAACACAGGGAGAAAAATATCCTAGTTACAATGAAATTGGGAAACCATCTTCAGCAGAAAGGCCAGGTGAGGCCTCAACTGGACCTTATCTTTATAAAATATATAGTTGGGCTTCAAGGTCAGCACCCTAATCTTGGAGACCCTCCTTGCCAAGGTGATGGCCACCAGGAAGGCTACCTTCCTGGAAAACAAAAGCAGAGGGCATGAAGCTTGGGTTCGAAGGGGGGCCCCATGAGTCACAAGAGGACCAGGTTGAGATCCCAGGGAGGCACTGGGTCACAGACCTGCTGATAAAGCCTCTCCACCCTTTGAGGAACCTAACCAACGTTCGATGGGAGAACAGCAATCTCCCCTCTAGTGGCTGATGGAGGGCCAAAATAGCTGCTAAGTGAATCTTCAGGGAGGCCACTGCCAGTTCCTGGTGCTTTAGCTGAAGCAAATACTCCAAGATCAACTGTATGGGCAAGAGGCTAGGCGGGCTACCCCGGACTCCACCCAACAGGTAAATAGTCTCCACTTAGCTTGATTCACAACTTGCATAGAAGGCTTCCTGCTATCAAGCAGGACTTGTTGGACCTGCGCTGAGCAGGCTTGCATGTCTTCAGTCAGCCACAGAGCCTACATGCTGTGAGGTGCAGGAAGTCCAGGACCGGGTACACCAGGTGACTGTGATCCTGGGACAGGAGATTGTGCTGTCTCGAGAGCTCCAAAGGAGGAGCGATCGAGCGGTCCAACAGCATGCTAAACCACTGCTGTTGTGGCCAGGCTGGGGTGATCAAGATAATGTTCGCTTTGTCCCTCTTGATCTTTAGCAGGACTCTGAGCAGAAGGGGAATGAGTGGGAACACATACATGAGGCTCCCTGACCAGTCCAGGAGGCAGGCATAGGTGATCAACCCGGACTCTCGCCCATGGAGAGAGCAGAACTGTGACCACGTCTTATTCCAGGCTGACGTAAACAGGTCTACCTGGGATGAGCCCCACTTCTGGAAGATCATAGATGCCATCTCTAGGTGTAGCAACCACTTGTGGTGGGGTAAGAAAACGTAGTTACTTACCAGTAACTGTTGTTCTTCGAGATGTGTTGCTCAGATCCATTCCACTTAGGTGTGTGCGCGCCCTCGTGCACAGCCTTCCGGAGAACTTTTCCTAGCAGCCCCTGCAGGGGCCGGTCTCAGCGCCCCCTGGAGTCCCGCCCTTATGTGGCGGTACATATAGCGGGACCGGCCCCTCCCCTCCTCAGTCCCTTCTTTCTGCCGACTCCGACAGCGGGGACGGAGGGTGGGTGTGGAATGGATCTGAGCAACACATCTCGAAGAACAACAGTTACTGGTAAGTAACTACGTTTTCTCCTTCGAGTGGTTGCTCAGATGCATTCCACTTAGGTGATTCCCGAGCCATACCTTGGAGGTGGGTAGGAGTCAGCGGCGAGCTGCCCTCAGCACGGCCCTGCCGACTCGCGCGTCGTCCCTTGACTGCTGGACGACAGCGTAGTGCGCAGCAAAGGTGTGCACCGAAGACCAGGTGGCAGCCCTGCAGATGTCATCCAGGGGGACCCTTTCCAGGAAGGCCGCCGACGCGGCCTGGGCCCTCGTCGAGTGGGCCGTCACCACTCCTGGGAGCTGGACGCCTGCACGCTCGTAGCAGAGCCGGATGCAGGCGGTGATCCACCTGGCGATGCACTGGGAGGTGACCGGGGAGCCTCTCATCCTCTCTGCCACCGCGACGAAGAGCTGCGTGGTCTTTCGGAGCGGCCTCGTCCTGTCTAGGTAGAACGCCAGCGCCCTCCTCACATCGAGGGTGTGCAGTCTCCTCTCGTCCTCGGACCCGTGCGGTTTAGGAAAAAACACGGGGAGGAAAATATCTTGGTTACAATGGAACCGGGAGACTACCTTAGGCAGGAACGCCGGGTGAGGCCTAAGCTGAACCTTGTCCTTATAGAACACGGTATAGGGGGGCTCCGAGGTTAAGGCCCTTAGCTCAGAGACCCTCCTGGCCGAGGTAATGGCCACGAGAAAAGCCACCTTCCAGGAAAGGATCATCATTGGACAGGTGGCTAAGGGCTCAAAGGGGGGACCCGTTAGCCTATCTAAGACCAGGTTCAAATCCCAGGGAGGCACCGGGTCACGGACCTGCGGGTAAAGCCTCTCTACACCCCTGAGGAACCTCACCGACATGGGGTGGGAGAACAGGGAACGTCCCCCCACCGGCTGGTGGAACGCCGATATGGCCGCCAGGTGTACCCTGAGGGAGGCCAACGCTAACCCCTGTAGCCTAAGCTGCAGCAGGTAGTCCAGGACCGCCTGCACGGGGGACGTACCGGGGTTTTCGCCCCGCGACTCCGACCAGCAGGTGAACCTCCTCCACTTGGCCCTGTAGGCGAGCTGCGTGGAGGGCCTCCTGCTTCCCAACAGCACGCGTTGGACCTGCTCCGAGCAGGTTCTCTCCTCCTCCGTCAGCCAGAGAGCCTCCAGGCCATCAGGTGCAGGGAGTCCAGGTTGGGATGCAGTAGCCGGCCGTGGTCCTGGGAGAGCAGGTCCGGTCTCCTCGGGAGCTCGATCGGGGGAGCGACAGACAGGTCCAGGAGCAGGCAAAACCAGTACTGCCTCGGCCACGCCGGGGCGATCAGAATCACATCCGCTCTGTCCCTCCTGATTTTCAAGAGGACCCTGGGCAAGAGCGGGAAGGGGGGAAACGCATACAGGAGGGCCCCCGTCCATTCGAGGAGGAATGCGTCCGAAAGAGAGCCCGGCTCGCGACCCCTGAGCGAGCAGAACCTCGGGCACTTCGCGTTCTGCGCTGACGCAAAGAGGTCCAGATGGGGAACACCCCACACGCGGAAAATCCTGTCCACCACCTCTGGGTGGAGAGACCATTCGTATTGTGGTAGGAATGACCTGCTGAGGCGGTCCGCCTCGTCGTTCCTGACCCCAGGCAGGTGAGAGGCGGTTAAACAGAAATTGCATCTCACCGCCAAGTCCCAGAGTCGGAGCGCCTCCTGACACAACACCGAGGAGCGCGCCCCCCCTTGCTTGTTGATGTAATACATTGCAGTGGTATTGTCTGTTAACACCTGCACCATTCTCCCCAATAAAGAGTGGCGAAACACCTCGCATGCCAGTCTGACCGCCCTCAATTCTTTCACATTGATATGGAGGGCCAATTCCCCCCGGGACCAGCGACCCTGCGTGGTCAGACCACCGGTGATATGGGCTCCCCACCCCCGGTCCGATGCGTCCGTGATCAGGGTGACCGAGGGGGTGGAGGCCCTGAAGGGGATCCCTTCCAACACAGTCCTGGGGTCCAGCCACCAAGTCAGTGACCCCAACACCCAAGGGGGCACCGTTACCACCTTGCTCAAAGCATGCCTGCTGGGCATGTAAACCCTGGACAGCCAACCTTGGAGGGGCCTGAGCCTGAGGCGGGCCAACCTCACCACATAGGTGCACGAGGCCATGTGGCCTAACAGCTGCAGGCAGTGCCTGGCTGTAGTCGTGGGGCACCTCTGAAGCTGCGATATTATCGCTGTCATGGCTTCGAACCTCGAACGTGGGAGGGAGGCTTTTGCCTGCACCGAGTCCAGGTGGGCCCCTATGAAGTCTATGCGTTGCACCGGACGCAGCGTCGACTTCTGCTCGTTTATGAGCAGCCCCAGAGCATGGCAGGTGGACTGGACGAGAGAGACCGCCTCGCACACTTGCGACCTGGTCTTGCCCCTGATTAACCAGTCGTCCAGGTAGGGGAATATCTGGACCCCCCTGCGCCGCAGGAAGGCCGCCACCACCGCCATACACTTGGTGAACACTCTGGGGGAGGAAGACAGGCCAAAGGGCAAGGCCGTAAACTGGTAGTGGCCACCAGCTACCACAAACCTTAGGTACCGCCTGTGGGCGGGAAGGATGGAGACGTGAAAGTACGCATCCTTCAGGTCGAGGGCGGCAAACCAGTCCCCTGGGTTTAGAACGGGAATGATGGACGCTAGGGATACCATGCGGAACTTCAGCTTTCTTATGAACCTGTTGAGCCTGCGCAGGTCCAATATAGGCCTGAGGCCTCCGTTGGCCTTGGGAACGAGGAAGTACCTCGAATAGAATCCCCTCCCCACCTCGAGTGGTGGAACCACTTCTATGGCTCCTTTGACTAGGAGGGATTGAACCTCCTGAAGGAGTAATTGCTCGTGAGATGGGTCCCTGAAGAGGGACGGGGGGGGTGGGGAGTGGGGAGGGGAGGCCAGGAGCTGAAGGGCATATCCCCAGCGCACGATATCGAGGACCCACTGGTCCGATGTTACCTCCCGCCACAGGCCGAGATACGGCTTGAGCCTGTCCAGGAAAGGCGGGGAACCCAGGGAACATGAGACGGTGCCACCCTCGGAGACACCGTCAAAATTGTCTCTTCCCCTTAGGGCCCTGAGAGGGTCCTTTAAAGGAAGAGGAGGACGGCGGCGGGCGATCGCGCCGTCCAGAGCCCTTGGTCCTATCCCTGCCCCTTGCGGTGGGGAAGGGCCTAGGCTGCGGCCTAGACTGCTGCCGCTGACGTTGCGGCGGTTGCTGCGGCTGCTGGCGACTCTGCAGTCTAGCCGCCTGGGGCGTGTACAGGCCCAAGGAGCGCAACGTTGCCCTCGAGTCCTTGAGAGCGTGCAGCTTCTCGTCCGTCCTCTCCGAAAAGAGGGCGGCTCCATCGAAGGGTAGGTCCTGGATGGACTGCTGCACCTCCAACGACAAGTCTGTGGACTGCAGCCACGCTGCCCGCCTCATTGCAACGGCGGAGGCCATAGCCCTGCTGGCTGTGTCTGCGGCGTCCGATGCAGACTGCAGGGCCGCACTTGCCACAGACAACCCTTCCTCCAGCACCAAACCAAAGTCCACTGCCTGGTCTGGAGGGAGAGACTCCGAAAACCTCCTTAAGGAGTCCCATAGGTTCAAATTGTACCTGCCGAGGAGGGCCTGATGATTGGCCACCCTCAGCTGAAGCGCCCCAGTAGAATAGACCTTCCTACCGTAAAGGTCCAGCCTCCTGCCTTCCTTATTTTTAGGGGAGGCAGTCTGAGCACCCTGCCTGTCTTTTTGGTTGGCGGCATCCACCACCAAAGTACCCGCGGCAGGGTGCGCATACAAGTACTCGTGCCCCTCGGCTGGCACGTAGTACTTCTTCTCGGCGCCCTTAGAGGTCGGGGCAACCGAGGCAGGGGTCTGCCAGACTGACTTAGCCAGGCGCAGGACCCTCTCATGTACGGGAAGGGCCACCCTCGTTGGTCCCTGGGCCCCCACACGGCCGAAGAGGGGGTCCACCTCTTCCTCTAACACCTTGACCTCAAGGCCAAGGTTCAAAGCCACCCGCTTTAGAAGCTCTTGGTGGGCTTTAAAATCAATGAGCGGGGCTCCTTGGTCTCTTACCGCCGCCTCATCCGGCGATGAGGAGTAAGAAGGGCGGCGGGGCCCAGTGGAGGGTCCCTCCCCAGGGTCCTCCTCCACCTCCTCTTCCCCAGAGGAGCGGTCACCCTCCTGCACCGAAGGTGCTTGCTGAGTTTGGGTGACAGAGGCAGGGGCCGACATAGTTCCCTGCCCCATCTGGGCCGCCCACTGGGCCCATAACGGCCACTGCCAGGGTCCCTGTGGCCAGCTCAAAGGCGGCACCGGTGCCGAGGGCAAAGCCGGTGCCGCAACAGTCGGTGCCGGTGCCGGTAACAGTATTGGGTCCAGTGCCGGCTGCGGTGCCGGCTGCGGTGCCGGCTGCGGTGCCGGCTGCGGTGCCGACGACCATACACGTTCCTGACGTCGGGTCCGGGACCCCGAGTCAGGAGAACGCAGGCGGTGATGACGCCGGGAAGGAGCGCTCCGAGACCCGCCACGCGACGACCTCGAGGAGCGACTCTGACTTCGGTGCCGACGAGGCGACGCCGAAGAAGAAGGCGACCGGTACCGGGAAGTCTTTCGCCGCTTTGATGCTGGGGAGCGGTGCCGAGAACGCCGTCTCGGTGCCGAGTCAGAACTCGACGACGAGGAGAGGTGCCGCGACGAAGAGCGATGTCCGGAGCGGTGCCGGGACCTGGAACGGTGCCGGGAGCGGTGCCGGGACCTGGAGCGGTGCCGGGAACGGTGCCGCGACGCGTCGTCCGAGGACGAAGATGGAGAGGAGCTTCCGAGCTCGACTCTCCTGCGTCGGGTGGTGGGCGGCCTGTCCACCGGTGCCGGGGCCGCCCACCCTTCGGGGCCTCCCATCGCGGGTTTGCCCCGGGAAACGGGCCCTGGCTCTCTCCGGTGAGAGAGTGCCGGAGGCGTAGGCAGCTCCAACAAAGCCTGAGCCGCCTCGATAGCCTCCGGCGTCGAAGGGTCCCGTATAGGGGGTCCCCCACTTCCAGGAGTCGGGGGAGCCTCCCTAGTAAGTGTCGGTGCCGGGGCCGGTGCCGGAGCAGGGGCCGGTGCCGGAGCAGATGCCGGCGGCACGTCCATGAGGAGGAGCACCTCCGAACTCGACCCCGGCCGCTCCTGCGGTGCGGGGGAGCGCTGCAAGCGTGGATGGCGCTTCTTCCTCTTCGGCACCGAGACCCCCGGTGCCGGAGGCGCACTCCGCACCGAAGACACACTCGGTGCCGGAGTAGTCCGCGA
>ML675715.1:472816-518414 GCA_007922155.1 Mesoclemmys tuberculata | reverse complement strand
GGTGATTAAAGCCCCCATGAGAATCAGGTCCTGTGAACTGGAAACTTTCCCTAGTTGGTTGAAGAAAGCCTCTTCTACCTCATCCTCCTGGTCTAGTGGTCTATAACAGACACCCACTACAACAATCACCCTTATTGTTCTTGCTACTAAGCTTAACCCAGAGACTCTCAACTAGCGTATCTCCAGTTTCACATCGAAGCTCAGAGCAATCATAGTGCTCTCTTACATACAGAGCAACTCCTCCACCCTTTTGCCCCTGCCAGTCCTTCCTCAATAGCTTATACCCATCCATGGCAGTGCTCCAGTCATGTGAGTTATTCCACCAAGTCTCAGTTATTCCAATCATGTCATAGTTCCTTGACTGTACCAGAACTTCCAATTCATCCTGCTTGGTCAAGGGCTCTGCTCTAGTGGCAAAGTGGGGAATGAATCTTCTATAATAGCCCACGATCCCTAAGAATGCCCTGACCTGCTTCTTGTGGACTAGTCAGGGCCAGGCTTGAATGGACTCTAACTTGTCTCACTGGGACTTTACTAGACCTCTCCCTACTACATAACCCAAGTATTTGGCCTCAGCCAGCCCTGTTGCACATTTCGAGGGGTTTGCAGTGAGGCCAGCTTTCCGGAGAGTGTCGAGTACCTCTTCTACTTTCCCCAGGTGCATTTCACAGTCAAGGCTATGGATGACCACATCATCCAGATAGGTGGCAGCATACTTGGCATGGGGTCTCAATAATTTGTCCATCAGTCGTTGGAATGTTGTGGGGGTCCCATAGAGTCCGAAAGGAAGGACGGTGTACTGAAAAAGACCATCAGGTGTGGAGAAGGCGGTCTTCTCCTTGGCATCCTTGGCTAAGGGGATTTGACAATAACCCTTGGTCAGGTCCAAGGTGGTCAGATATCGGGCTTTGCTCAACTGATCCACTAACTTGTCGATACGTGGGATCGGGTAGGCATCAAATTTAGATAGTTCATTCAGCTTTCTGAAATTGTTACAGAACCTGAGGGTGCAGTCGGGTTTGGGAACTGCGATGATTGGGCTGGACCACTGGCTATGGGACTCCTCGATAAGGAGGATGCTGGAACTCGGAGTTATTTCTGTTCTAATCTCTTCCCTTTTGGCCTCTGGTATCCGATATGGTTTTATCGTCATGCACACTTCAGGGTTGGTGGTGATGTGGTGCTGGACCACCGTCATACGACTGGGCTGCTTCGAGAACATGTCCTGGTTTCGCTGGATCACGTCAACTACTTTTGTCCTTTTCTCTGGGTCAACTCAGGGGATAGCCTCACTTCCTCCATTAGCACCATTACCCACTCTCCTGGCTGAAACCTCCGTGCCTTTGCCTGTTGGTTGTAGTAGGTCCGCTGGGCCTCCTGAGCTTTCTCCAGGTGTTGTCGCACTATGGGGATCACTCGGGCTATCCGTTCCCGCATCTAGACCACATGCTCAATAATATTTCTCCCTGCATTGAGCTGTTCCTCCCAGTCCTCTTTAGCAATATCTAAAATACCCCGGGGATGGCAACCGTACAATAATTCGAAGGGGGAGAAGCCAGTAGACGACTGGGGGACCTCCCGTTTTGTGAACATCAAGTATGGTAGTAAGGCGTCCCAATCCTTTCTGTCCTGTGCCACTACCTTCCGTATCATACTCGAGGGTACGATTAAACCTCTCAACCAGGCCATCCGTTTGTGGATGATACACTGAGGTACGCAGGGCCTGGATGCGGAGTAGGGTACATAGATCCTTCATCAGTTTGGACATAAAGGGGGTCCCTTGGTCTGTCAGGATTTCCTTAGGGATGCTCACTCTAGCAAAGACCTGGAGCAGTTCCTTCGCAATTGCCTTGGATGTAGGGTTTCTTAGGGGAATGGCTTCGGGGTACGAGGTGGCATAGTCCATAATGACAAGCACACTTCGATGGCCGCGTGCTGATCATTCTAGTGGCCCCACCAGATCCATGGCGATCTTTTCAAAGGGTACTTCAATAATGGTCAGGGGCACTAACAGGGCTCGTAAGTGAGGCAGGGGGCTGTGCAATTGGCACTCCAGGCAGGAGAGGCAGTATCGCTGGACCTCTGTCCGTATTCCTGGCCTGTAGAACCTTCTCAGAATTCGGTCCAGGGTCTTATCTGCTCCTAGGTGTCCCCCAAATAAATGACTATGGGCCAGTTCTAGAACTACCTTTATGTGCTTCTGTGGCACCAAGAGTTGCTCTACTTCCTCCCCCTGTATTGGGGTCACACGCTATAGCAGGTCCCGTTTCAGGATGTAGTAGGGCCCCAGGCCCTTAGTCTTTCCCTCCATGGGAATGCCATCAACATCTGCTACTTCCTTTCTCATGTTTGTGTATACCGAGTCCATGGCCTGGTCCTGCCCAAAATTTCCTCTTAGGGGACCTAGCTGGCCAACCTCTAGAGGCACAACCTCGTTTCCATCTCCGGGATCCTTCCTACTAGTGCTGGGTACTGCCCCTGGGTCTTCACTAGTTTCAGTGGTCTCCCAAACGCGTTGTCTACCAACCAGGGCAGCTTTCTGGTTCCCAACCAGTATCTGAGTGCCTAGCCTTTTATCTGCCCTCCTTTCTTGCTGGGATTTCCAAGGTTTTCCAGGGGGTAAGAACAGTTCTTGGGCGAATACAGCAAAAACAGGGGAAAAGCTGGTTGCCTGTGCCTCCATCTTCACCTGGGGTTTGCTGCCCAGCCCGAGCTCCATGGGTGGGAGTAGGTTCTCGAACCCTGGAAAATCCCTACCAATCAAGACCAGGTAGGGGAGCCTTGGAACCACCCCTGCCATCACACGGGTGGTATTCCCCTGGATCTCAATCTGTACTGGGATTGAAGGGTAGAGATTTACAGTCCCGTGTACACAGGTCACCCCTTTGCATTTGGCCCGAGTCAGCTGGTCTCGCCTTACCAGTTTCCCAAAGACTAGTGTCACTGCACTCCCCGAATCTACTAGGGCCATGGTGTCGATGCCATTCATTTTTACTTGCCTTGTATATCCATGGGGGGCTGTTACAACCTCTATGAAACCGAGGAGACCACAGCACCTCCTGTGACCTCCCAGGTTGCACTGCATGGACTCCTCCCAGTTGGGGCACTGGGCTGCTATGTGACCCAATTCCCCACATTCATAACACTGGTATTTTAGGCTAGCTGCTTCCCTCTGACTTGGGCTGCTTGGTTGAGTCCCCCAGCCCTCACCCCCTGACTTCCCAGGTCCCTTCCTGTCCTTGTGCTGTTCCTTAGCTACTCAGTGCTCAGTTCCCATACTCTTGGGTCTCCCAGTACTCCAGGACCTGGGGCTGGGGGCCAGCTTCTAGGCCTGCCCTGACTTCTCCTGGGGTGTCAGGGACAGGTTATGGGTCCATCACCAGGAGCTCCAACATCTTTTCCCTGCTGAGGACCTCAGGGCACAGCTACAGGGTCAGGTGGATTAGGTCAAACAACTGTGACCATGGTGTTTCATCCTTACTGTATCACCATTCATGGAATCTCTGGGCTCGTACTGCTGCTGTCACTCCAGACCTGGCCAGGATTTCAGCCTTCACCTGGGGGTAGTCTTCAACAGATTCCACTGCCACATCATAATAGGCCTTCTGGGCCTCTCCTCTTAGGAAACGGGTGAGGATGCTGGCCCACTGATCTTGGGGCCAGGCTTCCCGCATGGCTGTTCTTTCAAAGGCCAGAAGGTATGCTTCTACATCATCATCTGGCATCATCTTCTGCAGGCAGTTGCTGGCCCGGATGGTCTGCGCCTCGTCTTGGCTGCGACCTCGTTCTATCAGGGCTTTCAATTGGCCTACCACCTCCTGAAGGAGGGCCCAGTCCTGGGTAGCTTGGCTCATCAGCAGGTGATTGGTCTCTTGCTGCAATCGTGCAGCCTCCTGCTGGGCGGCAGCTGGACTCGAGTAGCTTCCTGCTGGGCAGCCGTGAGTTGTATCAAGGCCTTTACCACATCCTCCATCTTGGGAGTGGGGTGGGCTAAAATCGCCCTGCTTCAAGTCTCCTGTGCGATAAGTCCCACTCCTGTCACCACGTGTGGCAAACGGCCAGCTTCTCCCTAGTGGGTCTCGCACTTTTGCCTCTCGTAGTGGGCCAGGGCATCGCTGGTTACCCCGTCTTCCCAAGGAGGGGGATAGGGACCGGGGCCCGTCCACTCCTCCGGGTCCCAGCCCAGGGGCTGTCTGAGAAGCAACTATGTGCTGCTGGCACCTTACTTGCAGCTGCAGACTTCCCCGTGCTACTTTCTCCCCTCTGGCTTTCTGGCTTCTTGAGCCCAATACCTTCCTCAGGACTCCACCTCTCTCCCACACACTGCTGCTCCGTTCTGTTCTTCTCTACAATTCCACACACCACTGTACTCTGTACTTCTTCACAATATCCACACACTCCTCTGCTCACCACACACCTACTTCAACTCCCACACTGTCTCTCAGGAGTAAAGGGTTTTTATAGGCATCTGGGTGGGGCCTTAATTGGTGTCAACTGACTCTAATTACCCTGTACTGACTCTGGCTAGTCTATAGGAAATAAAGCCCGGATCATTCTAGCACTTACATACCACCCTTCCAGAACTTTCCTACTGCCCTCTGCCCTTGCTATACCACAGGCATTAGCAATTTTGAGCACCCTATCATGTTCAGGTAGGGCTACTCTCGCTGGGGCAGTTGCCGCCAGTACATTGAAGAGGCTATCACTGGCCTCACTAATTCCTTGACTGCTAGCCCAGAGTTAGAGGTCACCCTCTTGAGCAGCTCCTGGTGCGCCCTGAAATTCACCAGTGGCGCCATGTGGTCTTGAGAGACTGCTTCTCCCAGGGAGGAGGAAGAGGACTGCTGAGGCATGTTCTGTGGGTGCTCCCTTGCATGCCAAAGGAATGCACCCATAAAGGGTTCCTCCATGGGGTCCAACTCCTCTTTTGAGGGGCCTTCTCCTGTGTCAGGAGCATGGACTGCACCCCTGCTGACAGGGTGGGTAGGACCCCAGTCCCATCTGGATGCCCGTGGGGGTCAATAAGGCCATTGTTGCGGTCATTGTCCCCGAGGCCAAACCCGGACTGACTGTGCCACCTGCTATGACACTTGTGGCCCGAGTCACTAGACCGGCAGTGCTGTGGCCACCCCATATTCTGGGTGCCGTGCCCTGCTTGGGACCATCCTCTCAATGCCTCCGACATGGAGGATGACAAGGACTGCCTCCGCCACCACAAGCGATGCCAATGGATGGAGATATTCCGAAGAGCTCTTGGTTCCGGAGTACCGCGTCAGTACCGAGGACTCTGTGGTTCCACTTGCTCCATGGTAATCAGGACCAGTGCCGCTCTGGATTCTGCAGTGCCGAGCCATGCTCCGGCGACCGGGCTCTGCGTAGTGCAGGGTATTCGTGTGGCGACCAGGTTCCACACTGCTTTGGTGTGGGTGGACCCCTTGGTGTCGAGGCCTTCAACAGTAAGCGGGTTCTGCATCACCTGCAGTGCGGGTGAACTCCACAGTGCTGGGGCTGCAGAGTAGGAGCTGTCTGAGCACCGCCTGGCTGCCCTTGACCGTTGCCGTCTCTTGGACTGTGCTGCCTCTGGTTCCGGGGACTGATGTCAGTGCCGAGAGGGGGACTGACTCCGCATCCCGAGTCGAAGCAGGCCAGCTCTACGACACTGACCTGGAGCAACTCCTGGGGGACTGTCCTCACTCTACCACCGGTGGCCATCTGGCAGGAGATCTTCCCCCCCGTACCGGGGTCTCCACCGCCCTTCGGGGGGGGACCCAATGCGGGCTTGCCCTGGGATACCAGCCCCTTCCCTTCGGCGGAGGCGGCATAAGCAGGCCGACAAGGCTTTTGCTGCCCGAAGCCTCCGGTATTGACAGCGTTGGCAGGGGCACTCTCCCACTCCCAGGAGACGGGTGGCTCCCTGCTCCGAGATGCAAGCACCAGAGAAGACTCGACGGGCCATGGCTGGTGCATCTCCACCCTGAACCCTGCCCGCACCCAGAGTGCAGGGGAGTGTCCGCGCTCCGTCTGCGGTCTCCTCTCCTCCGGCAACGGGGCTGATGCCAGTGCTGAGCTGAGCCCGGTGCCTGCTCAGGTGCCATGGAGCAGAACGGCTCAGGGGCAGAGTGCCATGGGCAGGGCTTTGATGTTCCGTTTAAAAGCCCTGCAGAGCGTTTTTTTTTCTTCCTCCCCTCTTCCCCCCCCCCCCAAGCACCTAAGGTACCGAGCGGAAGGGGAGGGGGTGGTCGTGTTCTGAAATCCAGGTGGCTAGGACATGGCCCGACCACCTTAAGTCTCTCAAGGGCTTCTTATCTAACAACTACTTAAGGTAACTACAGTGCTTAGAAAAACGAAGAGATCAGATAAAGGGGAATGGGACTTGCGGAGAGCAAGCGCTAGTTCCAGCAACCCTCACAGGCGGAAAGAATGAACTGAGGGAGTGTAGGGTCGGCGGTGCCCTATGTGCTGCGGCATGTGCGTGGCCCTCCAGGGGGTGCCTGAGCCGACTCTACAGGGTCTGCTAAGGGGAAAAAAGTTCTGGGAACCAGTGCACGGTGGCGTGCACCCACCTATACTGGAACGGATATGAGCAATCACTTGAAGGAGAACCCATGCTGGGATGATTTAGCTGAGGATAGTCCTGCTTTGAGCAGGGGGCTGGACTAGATACCTCCTGAGGTCCCTTCTACTCTAATATTCTATTAACCTGATTTAGCACTGAGGGATATTCATCTCCCCCCATTCTGTGCTGCCCAGTGCAGTAGTCTGGAGTTGCACATCACTGACTGCAACCTGGCCAGAAATCGCAGTTCTGAACTCTCTATGCAACTACTTTGACTCTGGTCTTTCCATTATGAACAAACTCACAGTGCCATTTTCTTGGGAACCCTGCTACGAAAGTAATGATACTCCGGCCTTCACGTGTCTTATGAATGAATAAGCTTCTTTGAAGATAGTTCGGAGCAGATGTCCTTGTACTTCCCCAGCTTTGAGTCTGTTTCAGAGTCCTCAAGGAAAGCTATAGCAATTTCCTTCTTCCAGCTCCTCCAATGGGAAATCTTATGGTCTTATTTCTGCAATTCCTGAAGGTTTAGCAGTCTTTCACTTTCATCACCCTACTTGCTCTTAGGACCTACACAACCCAGTGCTAAAACTGTAGCTGTGGCCCTGATCACACACTTCTGCCTCTTGGAACTCTTCAGAAAAGCCAGGCTTTCTTGACACAGCAGCAGCATTGAGATGCTGCTTGCCCAGCCAATGTTCAATTTTGTGCTGGAACTGTTCCCACCATCTTGTTAACTGTCCTTCTGGCTAAGGGAAGCGGTGTAGCTACCCTGAACTGTGCTCACTTTTCAGACAAAGCTGCTTTCCCACTAAGAAGTGTCAAACATCTGGTGAATTTCCCAATTTATTTTTTCAGGAGTAGAAAGTAAGAATGACTCTGGAGGTTAGCAGATTCCCGTGAGACCCCCCCCCATACAGTCACTGCACCAATGAATATTGAAGTATTTTGTACAAAGTGGAACAATTTAAACAGGAGAAACTGAGAATCACCCACCCCAAAATACCCTGTAGCCTGTCCAGCAGTTAGGGAGGTGGGAGATCCTGGTTTATATCCCTCATCCAAATCAGGTGGAACAGAGATTTGAACCCTCAGCCAACAGCCTGAGTGCTCTAACCACTGCACTGTTGGGTATACATGGAGGGGGTCAACTGCATAGTGTTGTGTGGGACCGAAACTGATAGGCATGCTTTTATGCAGCCTCTGAGGGACACAGCTACTAAATTGGGCCCCACAGGGGAAAATCTACATTATGAATCCCACCAGGGCTTAGGTATCAGTTAGGTGCCAAGCTGCTCAGTGGTGTCAGGACTTAGGCACCTAACTGCCACTTTATACACTTACCTCCAACATTTAAGCACCACTGAAATTCACAAAACCACTCCTCAGTTACTGACTAACTCGGTAGGTGCCTGAGCATCCCTTGGCAAAGTCCTCTAGTCACCTACATTTCTGCATTTGGGCATGCACAAACCTGCCTAAATCTCTTTGTCAATCAAGCCCTGAGTGGGTTGCCATTCTTACAGTGAAGCCCACAGCTCCTCCAGGACAATGTCCAGTTCTTCTAGATGGTCCTCAAACCTGTCAGTTACAATCATACCAGCGCAATATACCAGGCAGGGAGTTCTTTAGAGATCAGCCAGGACAATATGCACCAACCTCTGGAACTGGTTGGGGGCATGACCTAGAATGAAAGGGACTGCAGCTGGTGGTAAATGCAGCTTTTGTCCAATCATCTGGATGAATTTCCAGTCGTCAGTATCTGCTGACCAGATCAGTGATACAAAACCCACAAGCTTAGGTCAGAGGGTCAAGCGTGTTATCAGTCCTTGGGAGGGGAGACATATCCTTCCGGTCACCGAGAGTCCAGATATGCCCTCATTCACCATCCTTCGTCTCATCAGGAGATTAGAATGGCCATGCTGGGTCAGGCCAATAATCCAACTAGCCCAGCATCCTCTCTTCTGACAGCAGCCAGTGCCAGATACTTCAGAAAGAAGGAACAGAACAGGGCAATAACCCCTGGGGTAGCTCATGGACCTGTGGAGGATCAGATGAATCCACATTCCTTTATCTGAAGAAACTGCCTCTCAAACTCTGCTTGTCAGTGAACAGGAATTCTTTGTGGTCCCAGAGTAACTAGTCTGGCCTGTCCGGTGTCTCTGTAGCATTGTGCTAGTGCTGCGCCGTCCCCCACCATGTCAGCCAGTTTTCAAGGTCCGGTACACTCCCATCACTTCTCAGCTTAGCCCTCTGTGTGAGTAATATTTCCAAAGTTAGGAGCCTACGTCCCATTTTCAAGAGACACAAGGCTTGTCTACACTTGAAATGCTACAGCAGCACAGCTTCAGTGTAGACACTACATCGATCAGAGGGGTTCTCAAAGCAACACCCATAAACAAGAAATGAGTCTCCAGTGGTTGTCATTAAAGGAAAGTCCTGACAGCTACATAGTTAAGAGTCCAACAGATCAACATATAAAGCAAAAGATAGAAGCTGACCCAAGAAGTAGTGGTGGGATGTCACAAAGGAAGACGTTAGCATTGGCGTGAGAGAATACGGCATTGAACACAGTACTTTGAAGAGACAGGACTTGTAGAGCAAACCGTATTGGATAGGTCTAACACAACAAAGAAAAAGATGAGCAATTGTGAGCCTGATCCTTGCCCCACCCAGGGAGTGCACAGATCCCTCCAGTTCTCGCTGTGGAGGAGTTCCCAGTAGGCAGCTGATACCTTCCCTTCCTGGAGTTCCCTGTGCAGGCACCAGTAGGATCAGGTAGGCTGAGGAGTAGCTAGAGTGCAATGTTCTGCAGCTATCTCTAGCCGCCATAGGGATTCCTAGGAGTACAACCAGCTGGTGCAACTGAGAGCAGCCCCCATGTTAGGAATGCAGACATGAGCAACAAGTAGGACACATGGCAAGGTGAAGACAAATGGAGTAGTTTAGTATCTGTGTTTGTCATGTCTGCAATTTCTAAAATGGTTCCTTCACTCCTGAAGGTTACATAATAAATTAGCTGATGGCATTATAAATAGGCACCTAATCTTCTTTCCAGCAGAGTGCACTGATTGCTACAGCACTTCTCTTTAACTAGCACGAGAACACCTGGCAGCGGCAGACACACACATCAGGCAGGCTTTGCATGTTCCTCAGAAGTGAGATTACTATGAAATTGCTCAGCAGAGAACAAATAGTAACTTTTTCCTAAGGGTCATGTATTTATTTAGTGATTTACATTTTATTAAAGTTACCCTACTGCAAAATATAGCCCAGAAATGAGGACAGCGAACTAGATAGAGTAACAGCCGAAACTTTCCTGGCTACTAAAGTTCACTAACACTGCCCTAGAACATGCTAGCCAAAGACAATGGCCCTTCACTGAAGAGTGTACTCTCTCATTTATCTGGTAATTGAAAAATTCAAGCAGCTCAATACCTGCAAGTGTGCTTAGACGTTACCTAAAAACCAAACTTTGGTGTGCACATGACTGGAGTCCAGGAGACAGCTGCTAGGCTGCAGACTGCACCGTTGAGATTTCTTGCCTCAGGTTTTATTCAACATTTCTCTTGAACTTTTCCTGTGTCCAGCTCTTTAAATTAACCAACATGGTTCACCTGAGTCTGCAGCTCTTCTTTCTGCAGTTGAAAGGGACCAGAAATGCTAATACTTCGCCTAGCTGAGACTGAAGAACAACAGTAATTCTACTGGAGAACTGAGGCCTGCATACACAAAGGACTGGGTAGGGTTTTGTGGCCTGCCTTGTGCAGGAGGTCAGACTAGATGATCATATTTGTCCCTTCTGACCTATGAGTCTATGAGACTGGAACGACAAAGGGACCCACAAAGCCAGGTCAGGTGCCCAGGCTCCCTATACAATGAACAGGGACATACATATGCCTAAGAATGGGATACACAAAAGAGTCTTCTAGATGGGAAGCTGCCTAGCTAGCCAAAGATGCTATGGAGAGGCATGTGTCCTAAGCCCTACCCTTTGCAGGGGGTTAGGATGCTAAATCAAAGTTGGAGGGAGATGCCTATCAATGCTAGCAATTCACAGCTGGGAACACCTCTCCTGAGGCAGATGGCTTAGGCACCTGGACCATTCTTGCAAGAAACACAGGAGGGTGTTCTTAAAACTACAATACCCACCTGGGGAAGTGAAGAAACAGATTAACAGAGTCAGATGAGTACCCAGAAGACACCTACTACAGGACAGACTCAACAAGGAAAACAACAGAACACCACTGGCCATCACCTACAGCCCCCAGCTAAAACCTCTCCAAACCTCAAGGATCTACAACCTTTCCTGGAAGACGATCCCTCACTCTCACAAACCTTGGGAGGCAGGCCTATCCTTGCTTACAGACAGCCCTCAACCTGAAGCAAATAATCACCAGCAACTACACACCACACAACAGAAACACTAACCCAGGAACATATCCTTGCAACAAGCCCCACTGCCAAGTCTGCCTGCATATCTACTCAAGTGACACCATCATAGGTCTTAACCATCATGTGCCAGCAATGCCCCTCTGCCATGTACACTGGCCAAACTAGACTGTCTCTACGCAAAATAAATGGACACAAATCAAACATCAAGAACGGTAACATTAAAAAACAAGTAGGGGAGCACTTCAATCTCCTTGGACACTCAGTAACAGACTTGAGAGTTGCCATACTTCAACAAAAAAAGTCTTCAAAACCAAACCAGCGTGAAACTGCAGAGCTGGAACTCATATGCAAACTTGACACTGTCAGACTAGGTCTGAATAGAGACTGGGAATGGCTAGCCCACTACAAAAAATAATGTTCCCTCTTTTGGCATTCACATCTTCTCATCAACTGTTGTGAATGGGACTCATCCACCCTGACTGAATTACCTCATTAATACTTGCCCTCCTCGCTGTGATGTAACTCACTCATCCTTTCAGGTGTATATATGCCTACCAAACTGTGGTTTCCACTTCATACATCTGACAAAGTGGATTTCTGCCCACGAAAGCTTATGCCCAAATAAATTTGTGTGTCTTTAAGGTGCCACAGAACTCTTCTTGTTTGGTGGCTACCCCTCTGGAACAGGAGGAGAAGCTGCTGCTGCCTTGTCCCTCACAACGCTTAGCTCAGTGGTTAGAGAATTCATCTGGGATGTGGGGGACCAGAGTTCAGTTTCTTCCCATTCTGCCTCTTAGGAGAGTGCTCTGACCATAGAGCTCTGGGCTGTTCTTTGGAGGGCTTCCTCAATCTCACCTGATGAAGTTGTTTCACTGTGGATAAATACTTCAACAGTTAAGGGGGAGGGGTAGGAGGAAGAGGGGTGAAGGGAGAGGGAATGAATAATGCTGTAGCCTGGTGGTTCGGGCACGCACTTGGCTTCCAGTCTCCCTGATTTAGTGACCATCCTGAGTGAGAGATTATTGTGCAGTGGCTGAAGGATTATTTTGGAGTAGTTTTTTGATGAGCATTATTTGTAGCTCTACTTTTACTACTAAAGAGACGCAGCTGCATCAATTTAATTCTCAAATGGAAGAGGAAGAAAAGAACTTGGTGAAAACTTTATTTCTTTTCAAAACAAACAAAAAAGTCCCCATAAGAGACGAATTCTACATTGTTACCGACAGCAACCAGCTACTGGAGTCTGAAACCTTTTGTGCAATAACAACTGTGAACACACCAGCAGGATCTTTACATGCCAAAAAAAAAATCCAGCTAAACACTAGGAGCATGGATTCTCAATGTATTTGCATTGTCACAGGAATTCCTGACCAGCTTGGCAGTAAGTGACTCTGTACACAGACACCCAGACCAACAGCCAGAAGGGAACCGTATATTGGGTGCACAGGCAATAGCCAGCCAGATCATATTTCATACAGTCATTCCAATGGGGTATGCTATTAAATGACTTCTGACAGTGCTTTCAGTGACTACTGCTACAGACTATGAAGACATCTTGCTCGCAGAAACAAATCCACAGCCAATACATTATGAATCCAATCACTCTTCTGTCTGGCAGCTTGCATCTCTCTTACATGCTAGGCGCCTGCTGTGTTGGCACACTTTGTGTAGCTTGGCGAGGCAGAGTATACATGGCCCCAAGAAACTGGTCTGCAATACGTCCTGCTTCTCGCAGTCCACTCAGCAGAGCACCATGGACAGTTGCTGGGTAATTACGAATTGTATGTTCTCCTGCAAAGAAGAGGCGAGGAATTGGCTGGGGAGAAGAACAGATAGCATATTGTTAAGATGGTCATACAGCTGATGTAGCTCAGGTTCTCTCTCATAAATGCTAGATTTCTCAACATTTCTCCTATTCACAGAGTTACTTCTGCAGCACAAAGCTGATTTAGGTAAGAACTAGGTAATCTCAGGGAATATTTTAATCTTTCCTGCAACAAATGTCCCTTGCCCAGAGAAGAATCTCCTCTGCCTCCAAACTCTCAGATTTTCAGCTTTAAAAAAACATCTATTGTACTGCAAGGGAAAACCTTACTGCTAATTGCAGCGAGAGCTGGGCATCAGCGCAAAAAGGAAGATTATCACAGAGTTCGGTTTTGAAGGAAGGAAGCCTTTGGAACCAGAAACTGGGCTGGAGAGATAACAGAATATTGTTTATTCACAAGGCAATGGTGAGTTTGATCGTTTCCACACCACCACCTCTGAGAAAAGGCCTGTCTGCATAAGCACTTACTGCACATTGAGTGTAAATGTACTGTGCTTCAAACATGCCACACACCAAGCGTCCCTGTGGACCTGGCTGCTGCACACCAGAAGTTCACTAGTGCACACTGGCATACTGTGTGTTGAACAAAGGTAAAGGAGAAAAACCTCAAACAAATAATGATTTGTACATTAGTCTGTGACTAGCAACATACCCAGGGGCTAAATTAATGGTTTTAACCAACCATAACAATAAGACTAAGTAAGATACTGGTCCTGAAGCCTCACTGGGCGGTGTTCAGAAGCCCTGTGGCTTTTAGGGATTCCACCATTTGTTCAGTAGGTTGGCAGGAAACAGGTCTTCCATTGTGGCTCATGAGGTATGGACGCTTTTCCCCGATCTCCTCTATTTTATCAACTAGAAAACTTTTTCAGATGGTTCTTCAGAGGCATTTCTTTTAACTTATTACTACCCGTTCCTTTCCTCCCTGCACAATGTGGGCTCCATGTTACAGGATGGCCCCTGCTGTATCTTGGCAAAGGCTTATTTCTGTACTTACTTCCAAACAGGCAGGAAATGTACTAGACAGATTTATGCCCATTTCCATACAGAACCTGTTATAATATCCATCTACCTCTAGGCTTTTTTCATAGATGTAAGATGAGCTAAATTCTTACTTTTACTTCTTGAACAGTAAAGCTGGACTAAGAACCACTGCCATCAGGCTGCTGAAAAATTTTATCATGAGAAGTAGCAACACAAGAGGAAGCTCACGTCAGGGATTACAGCTTGCTCTGATGGAGCCTTTTCAAAACAGACTTTCCTCTACAGAACCAAGTCAAAAACTTGATTAAATGGTATTTTCAGAAACATGAACCTATTATCCAGTTCATTAGTACAGCTGGTCAAAATTTTTTTTGATGGTAGAGTTTTCAGGAGGAAAACAGTTTTGAAGTAGAAACTTTTCTATTTTAATGAAATTTTCAAAAGAAGAGTGTCAAAACCAATCATTTTAACTTTCTCGTTGCAATAAAAAGGTTTTCTTTCTAACTTTATATTTAATATTGTATACTAGAACACATTTATTTTATATTTATAACAATGTTTTGACATTACCAAAATGAAATATTTCCATGTTTCCAAAGAGAAATTTTTTAGAATTTCAGTTCAGGAGAAGTTACAAAATTTTGACTTCTTGGTCCAATTCAGAATAAAAATAAATTTTGAAATGTTGGAATTACCCACATGAAAAAAATTCTGGAGAATGGATGAACTACCCCAATGCTCCTGTTTCCCAAGTGGCTTTTAAAAATCCTATTATGTTCTCATGCAAGTCATTTCTAATTGAATTTGTAGATTCTCTCACCTGGGGAGCACCTGGAATGGCTGGTCCTGGAGTAATTGGCTGAGCCATCAAGTCATAATCATTTCCAGAAGATCCAGCTGCTACATAAGAGTAGGATCCCCGGGCCCAAGGGTCAGCACGCCAACGAGATACTACTGTTTCCTTGGGCTAAGACAAGAAAAGGGGAGAGTGTTCTGTTGTAGATGTCACTACTTTTACAACAAAGAGTAAGTTACAGCAAATAAAATAAGCATGAGGCCCTTAATGCTAGCATGATGTGCGTCTGTATTTGTTTTCCCTGTGTGTTAAGAACCATTTAGACCAGTTTTCATGGATTAGGATGCTCATTTTTGCAGATATTCTACCAAACACATTTAAAAGAGCAACAGTACAGATAATCTCCACAGAAGAGAGAAGTTCCAGAGGGGTAGCCATGTTAGTCTGTATACAGACTAACAACGAGAGTTCTGTAGCACTTTAAAGACTAACACATTTATTTTTTGCAGGCATAAGCTTTGGTGGGCTTTAACCCACTTCATTAGATGCAGGGAATGGAAATCAGATAGTTGGTATATCTATACAGTTCAGGGGAAGGAACAACGAGTGGGGTAGGTAATAGCAAAGTGCATACAGTTAGAGTAGCTGAGGCCTATTCACAACCATTGATTAGAAGAAGGTGAGAATGTGTGAACAGTGACAATTACTTCTTGTAATGAGATAGCCATTCCAAGTCCCTAGGGTACTCCCATATATGTTGGAAGCATTCAAACAGTGGTTCAAAGGGCGGCATAAATACTAGCACAGAGAGGTAGATAATACAATCAATTATATGGGATTCTCATGGACTGGGAGTAGTACCTGGGGCACAGCACTGCTGCCAAAGATGCCTTTGAGAATTGCAAGGCAGCGCCCAACGATGACATCATCACTGATATTTTCCATGATCCCAGCTGCTTCGCCTGCTACTAAGGCCAAGAGAATTGGAGCTAAAGAGAAGGAAGAACAATGAGTCAAAATCACCAACAGCCAGCTAAACCACCACAATGCAAATACATCATCTGGAAATAAGTGAGATAGGGCTACACTGTAATTAAAATGGGTATTTTGTTTGTTTTTTAGTTGGGACAATGCACATGATTGGAATATTAAAATCACTGTTTATAACCTATTTAGGAAGATTTAGGTTGGTAAGCAAGATGGCGGTGGTCCTCAAAGTCACCGTTGTGTTTTTAAATTGGGGAAACATGAGGTGTGTCTAGTGAGGTTTTACAGGGATTGGTACTGGGCCTGATTCTAGTCAACATTTTTGTCAATGATCTGGAAGTAAAGACAAACGGCATGTTTTATCAACAGTGGGATGACAGACTGGCACAGTAGTAAATAATGATGAAGACAGGACAGTCATAGAAAATGATCTGGATTGCTTGGTAAAGGGAAGTTACTTATCCTTTGTAACTGGTGTTCTTCGAGGTGTGTGGTCCCTATCTGTACTCCAGTGTGGATGTGTGTGTTCTCCATGCACCTGAGACTAGGGAATTCTAGCAAGTAGTGACTGTTAGTCTGCACCTGTGCCCCCACTTGTCTCAGTCAGTGTTGAGGGTAAAATGGGGGATGCAGACTAATGCTTCTCCGGTTTTTCATCTTACCGTGCATCAGATGACCCGAAGCAAAAAGGAGGGGCAGCAGGCAGTGGAACACAGATAGGGACCACACATCTACAAGAATTTCAGTTATGAAGGGTAATTAGCTTACCTTTCCTCTTCAAGTGCTGGTCTCTGCAAATTCTAGTGTGGGTGACTGACAAGCAGTATTCAGAGGAGAGTGAATTTACGTAGGTGGTATGTCTGCTTGCAGAACCACTATCCCAAAGGATGAGTCAATAAAAGAAGCTTGGACCAAAGTGTGATGTTTCCTGAACATATGGATGGAATTCCACACTGCTGCCTTACAAATATCAAGCAGAGATACTTTCTGAAGTGATGCTAGTGAGGCTGCCTATTTTCTCAAGGAAAAGCTCAGACCCTGTATGGGGAAGGAAGGTACACCAACTGATAAAGTAAGGCGTGGTCTACACTGGCGATGGAGGTTGACGTAACGTCACTTATGCTGATCTCCGAAAGCCTGTGTCTACACTGGCACGGCTGTTCTGTCAACTTAAACCGTGGCAAAAGTCGATGTAATAAAACCACCTCTGCAAGTGGTGTAGCACCTAATTCAATTTTATTGGGTCGATTTTGCATCAATGTAGACAGAGTAATGTAATTCGATGTTAATGGCCTACAAGAGATATCCCACAATGCCCCATTGTGACCCTCTGGACATTCGCACTCTGCTGTTATGTGATCATGCTACTTGGAAATAGCCCCTCCCCTTATGCCCCAGGGAAAATTTGAATGTTCAGTTTCTGTGCAGCCAGCGTGGAGAGAGCTTTGTCACTGGACTCCTCATGGCTCCAGCAAGGCCCAAACACGCTCCAGCATGGAGCTGACCAAGGGTTTTAGATCCCATCAGTCTTTGGGGCGAGGAGTCCGTTATGGCTCAGCTCAGAGCCAGCAAAAAAATATGGATATCTTCCACATTTATGGGAAGATATCCCAGGGCATGCTGGAAAAGGGGACCACAGGGACACACAGCAGTGCCGCGTGAAGATTAAGGAGCTGTGGCAGTCATATCAGAAAGCCTGGGAAGCTAACAGTCATTCAGGCTCCTCGCCACAAACATGCCATTTCTATGAGGAGCTGCATGCAATTCTCAGGGACGATCCCTCCACGCCACCCAGCAGCATTGATACCGCCACCAGATCACAGTCCATGGACAATGATGAGGACTCCACTGATGAGGAGTGCAGGGTGCAGGAGAGTGGGGTGTCCGTTCTCCCAGACAGTGAGGACCTATTCCTGACCCCAGAGCAATCCAGTAGCATGCAGGACAGCAATAATGATCCTGGGAAAGGCAGATCTGGTGAAGTTTTTTTTCTTCTTAGTAGTTCTATCCTTTTAAAGTGGGAGAGAGGTGGGGGCAGGAAGGGGATTTCACGTGTTTGGCGGACTTTAGGGGGGGGTTACCCCCGGAACAGATTATTTATGTGATGAGATATGCTCTGAGAATCATCAGTTGATATCTCAAGGAAACTTTCATGTAGGTAATCTGTCATCCTTCGCACAAGGTTTTGGGGGAGGGCAGTCTTGTTCCTTCCTCCCCAGTAGGATACTTTGCCACACATTACCCTCAGGAGACTGTTATCGCTCATGGTCACCTAGGGAAGACGGCGCATGTTTAAAATACCTAAGCAGATACCTTTTACCTCTGTATTCCCCATTGTAGTGTCCTACCAAGTCACTAATTATTTTGATTTGGTTTCGGAAGAGTCTATTAACCCTGCTGCACTGTCCTCAGATCCCCTGTGGCCGCCATGTGACAAAACAATCATCCAAATTAAACCATGTTGCCCAGGCACCCCTTTAATACAGGGCATTTGAAATGAGCTTTTTAAAGATCATTATTCCTCTCTATAGCACCACAGTAAGCCAGAGGCACTTTATCTCTGTAACGGCACAGCGAGCCAACCCTTCTGGGATGTTAGGAATGGAATGAGGGTCTGGGTTTGCCTTGCGCACTGCAAGGAGAGCATTTTATACATTGTTGCAGTTTTTTCATTTTCCTGGGTCTGCTAACAATGGCAACCTTGTGCATTTCTTTTTGTTCTGTAGACACCTCGGCTTTGGCCCAACCCTCTAGAAATGCTGCGGAAAGACTATTGCAGATTAGACAGAGAAAAAAAATCAAGAGACATGTTTGGTGAGCTCATAAATGCCTCTGTGGCCGCAGAGAAAGAGCTCAAAGCTTCATGGCTGACCTTGTGCCAGAATATGGACATGGACAGGGAGAGTCACAGAGAAATGCAGGCGCATGATTGCAGTACCACACAGGAGATGCCGCGAATCATGAGCAACCAGGCAGGCATGCTCTGGTGGATTGTGGAGCTTCAGGACAAGCGGAGGCCAGACAGAGTCCCACTGCAGACCCTCCCTAATGCTCCTACACCTATGGCTTTGCTGCCCTCTCTCTCCTCAACCCCAAGAGGTCTTGGAGAATGGTCAGGCTGCAGTACGCGATGCACTTCACCCTGGTGGAGGCGAGCAGAAAGCAGCGGTGGCCCCGCAGACAGCTGGCCTGCAAGTAACTACGCTACCCCTTGAAACTGTGAATGAACACTCCCCCCCGCCCCCTCCCCCGACTTGAATGTTCGTAAATAAAAGTTTGCATCGTTTCAACACGTTTATTAAAGCATATCTTGTTTTGGAGGGATTTGGAGGGTACTGATAGTGATGGTGGGGGAGATGTTGAGCAAAGGCAAATAAATAAGGAACAAAAAATCAGTCCTGCATCACATTGCAGAACCTGGTTTTCAATGCTTCCCTAATGCAAAGTGCTCCGCAGTTAGCTCTCAGCGCATTGCTGGCATCTGACTGCACGCAATTGGCGGCCAGTCTTTCTACCTCCACAGCCCAACCCTAGGAGGACCTCTCCCCCTTCGCTTCATACACATTATGAAGAACACAGAATGCACATATTACTGACAAGAGGTTCTTTTCACTCAAGTCCAGTCTAATGAGCAGACTCCTCCATCCGGACTTTAAATGCCAAAACGCACATTCAACAACCATTCTGCAAATGCTTAACCTGTTATTAAAACACTCCTTGTCAATGTCAAGGTGACCGGTGCATGGCTTCATTAGCCAAGGGAGCAAGGGTCCCCCAGGATCACTACTGGCATATCCACGTCCCCGATGTGAAATTTTTGGTCAGGGAAGAAAGTGCCCGCCTGCATGTTAGAGATCAGCCCTGAATTCCGAAATACACACACGTCATGCACCTTCCCAGACCACCCTGCATAGATGTTGGTGAAACGACCCCTGTGATCCACAAGGCCCTACAGGACCATGGAAAAGTACCCCTTGTGCTTTACGTACTCAGTTGCTAGTTGTGCAGGCACCAAAACAGGGATGTGCGTCCCATCAATGGCCCCCCCCCGCAGTTTGGGAACCCCATCGTGGCAAACCCGTCCACTATGTCCTGCACATTTCCCAAAGTCACTAGCCTTCATAGAAGAAGTCTATTGATGGCACTGAATATTTGAATCACAGCAGTGCCCAATGTAGATTTACCGACTCCAAATTGATTCCCAACTGAGCGGTATCAGTCGGGGGTTGCCAGTTTCCACAGAGTGATGGTGACTCTCTTCTCCACTGTCAGAGCTTGTCTCGAGCAACTATTCACATGCTTCAGGGACGGAGACACCTCCAAGCAAAGTTCAAGGAAAGTGGCCTTTTGCATATGAACATTTTGCAGCCACCGGTCATGGTCCCACAGCTGCATAACAATGTAGTACCACCAGTGTGTGCTGGTTTCCCAGGACCAGAACTGGTGCTCCATGGACTGCAGATGATGCGTTACGGCCTGCAGCAATCGGGAAGTGTTCCGCTCGATGGCTTGTAGAAGGGCAGCCTCGGTGGCCTCGCAGTTGCCTGTGCTTTGGCTTCTTGCTCTACTTTGAAAATACTCAATGATAAGCCGCAATGCATTTGTGACGCTCACAATAATAGTGCAGAGTTGAGCTGGCTCCATGTCTCCACAGAAATGGCAAGTGCACAGTATAAACAGTGCGACAATCAGTTTCCTGTTTGTTTGGGGGAAGAAGAGAGGGGGAAGGAGTGTTGCATCATGGGACAATGAAACTCGTCCCAACAGTCACCGTGGCTAGGTGCACTGTGGGATAGCACAGTGTACTGCTCTGTATGTCGACACAAGTGTGGCGAGTGTGAACGCACAAGCCCAGCACAAAGAGCATGGTGTCTACATGCTCCAGCAACTTCTAAAAATTGGCAGGTGAAAGTCAACTTCAAGTAAGTCGACTTCACTCTGCAGTGTAGACATAACCTAAGATACAGCCAGAGATCCACTTGGAGACCCTGTGAGAGGAAGTAGCTTGTCCTTCACCTCGTTCCACACTGGCAAGAAAGCTTAGGTGATTTTCTGATCTGTTTTGTTCTCCATGGGTAAAATGACAAAGTTCATCTCACATCAAGGGAAAAAAGTTTCTTCTCTATGTCAGAGGTGGAGGGCTTCAGAAAGAATATAGGTAAGTGGATAGTCTATTTTATGTGAAATTTCAAAACTTTAGAGGAGAGAATTTTGGATGTAGTCATAGCGAGACCTTGTCTTTATGAAATATACCAGAGTCTGCCATTAGGACCTCTAATTCACCTACCCATCTGGCTGAAGTGATGGCAACAAGTAAAGCAACCTTCATAGACAGATGATCAAATATTAAATTAAGGTACCACTGAGGGGTTGGTCTTATTTCTGGGGGAAGTTCTAATTAAGTTCTTTAGGTGAACCTGTATTGAGCAAAGAGAAAGTCCTGTCATCTTGAGGGTAAAGAGGTAATCCAAAATATCAGGAACGGCTGGTGCCTCAGGAGATGTGCTGGGCCCAGATAGAGGAACACTTCCACTTGGCTAAATAACATTTTTTTACTGGAGTCCTTTCTATTAGGAGTAAGAATAGCTTAACAAGTTTTGGAATAGAAAAATTTTAAAAATGTTGAATCAAAAGGTCTGGGAAGAGATGAATGCTGATGGGTGGTTGGGCTGACATATTCAGGAGACCGAGGAACCAGAACTGCCTGGATCATTTGGGTACAAGAATGACTGGTCTGTTCTGTCAAATGTTCTGCAGTACTCAGAAAAGCAGTGGGATATGAGGAAAGGTATAGTTCAACCTGTCTAAGGGAGTTGGAGAGCATCACCACAGAGAACTGGCTCTGAGCCCCCCAGAAAAGCATGTGCTGCATTTCCTGTTTGTTTGCAATGCAAACAGGTCCTGAGAAAGTGTTCACCACTGAGCTGTGTAACTTCCACTCATGGCCAGTGGCAAAGTGCCAGCTGAAGCTGTCTACCAGCAAATTCTGGGATCCTGGGAGGTATACTGCCAATAGGGTGAAGTGGTTCTTTATATACCAGTCCCATAAACTGACTGCTTCTATGGATCTCGCTCCTCCCTATTTTTGAATGTACAGTTGCCATATTGTCTGACATTGTGAGAATGTGATGAGATTGGATTAATGGTAAGAAAGCCCTCATGCTTCTTAGAGTGCTCTGAGTTCCAGGAGATTTACGTGCATCCTGGTTTACAGGGGCATCCAAGTGTCCTGTGCTGTGTGACCATCCATGTGAGCCCCCCATCCTACCTGTCCTGTTGCATATGGAGGAAATGAATGCCTATGCACACTTGCGCATGATTTTTCCACAAGGTCAGACACACTTATCTTAATGGGGATTGTCACTGAAGTGTTCATGCTGTATCTGCTTGGTATATATATTGTGCGAAGCCAAGCTATAGGCAGGGGAGGTAGAGTCTAGCAAACGGCCTTGTGTAAGTACATGATGTCATGACTCAAAAGAGTAAGGCAAATCCACACCAATGTCCACAAATTGTGCACAACCTGAACTATCAGTCTGCTTCTGGCTTCGAAGCTGTCCATAGCCTTTGCCCTAAGTGAGTCTAAGGTTGTTCCCATGAAATCTATAGTCTGGGTTGGCGTCAATAGACTTTTCCATGTTCACAGAGATTCTCAGAGGTGGTAGGAGATGGAGCAGTGAGAAGGTTGGTGCTATGTCTTCTGGACATGTGATGACTGTTAGAAGCTAGTCATCTAGATACAGGAAGATGATAGAACCATCCCATCAGAGATGTGCTGCTATTATGGACAATACTTTCATGAAGACCCTGGCGGCAGTTGCTAGACTGAACCAGAGTATCCTGTATTGATAGTGGTCAGGACCCATCACAATCTGAAAACTCTGTAGGAAGGGTGAACATCAACATGAAAGTATGTGTCTTTTATACAAAGACCTGTGAACCATGTCTTTCTAGTGATTCTAATGGTTTATCAATTCCAACATATTCACAAGGTTAAATTTCACATGGTTAAAGACACAGATGCTGGAGGCTGAGGATGGGGATCTCCACTCTTCTATCTTTCTGGGAACTAAAATAATATTTGGAATATAACCCTTTTCCTTGACCTTGAAGTACCACCCACTGTATTGCTCTCTTTTGGAGGAAGGATTTTACCTCCTCAAGAAGAAGCTCCTTGTGAGAGTGGTTGCTGAAGAGGGATGATGAAGGAGGTTTTTGTGGGGCTGGTATAGCCAGAATGGATAGCGGATATCCAGCACCCATTTGTTTGTTAGCACAATTTTCCCACAGTTGGAGAGCAGTAATAAGTATCCACCAAAGCAGAGCGGAGCTGGGTAGAGAAGACATCAATACTGGTTTGCAACTCCTTATCCTATCAAAAGTATCTTTTGGTTAGGGAGTGAGGCGGGGTAGCTGCAATAGAGGTGGTTGGGGCAGTGTGTCTTGATTTTTGCATCCTCTGCCATTAGCTAGGTGGCTCATAAGAGCAGTGGTAGTAGAAGGGCTACAGTAAAGGCCTTGGGTTATAAGGTTGCTTATGGTACTTCCTCTTCAGGGCTAGTGTATATATGTCCACAGAGTGAAGGGTTGCCTTGGAGACCTTTAGTGAATGAAAGGACTCATCTGTCTTCTGGTGGAAAAGATCAATTTCATGAAGGGCAAATCCTGCATAGTGTTCTGTATTCTTCAAAGGAACCGCAAAGATTGTAGCCAAAATTCCAGTGCACAACACTACAGCAATCACCATGGATCTTGAAGCAATATCGGCAATGTTGACTGCAGCTTGTAATGAGGTTCTTATCACTAAGCTGTCCTTCAAAGTAAATACCTTTCTCCCCATAAGGACTAAATGCTTGACCTCCTTATCTGCACGGGTGGCCCTCAGGCATCAGTCTGCACCACCCCAATACCTTTGGCACAGATCACAAGGACAGCAGGGATGCTGGCAGACCTACAGACACAACTTGCTAGAATTTTCTGGTCTCAGGTGCAAAGAGCATATGCATACCACTATGGAACACATACATGGATCAGCACTCGAACCTGAACTCTTATTTTCAGCTCTGCCCATGACCTGTTTGATGTTTTGCCAGTCACTGCTCCTCACTGCTTTAGTTTGTCCATCTGTAAAATGGAGATAGTGATACGTCCTTCTAAAATCTACTGAAGAAAAGCATCATCAAATAGATTTTTCTAGTTCTGTTACTGGGAAAAAGACAATGACACAACAACACTGAACACCCAATACAGTTACCTTTGTAGAGATTCCAGAATAGAAAAAGTTCTCCTCTGCTGGCAGTAGTGCTGCCAACATGACCAAACAAATTGACACTTGGATCCCAGAAGACACGGTCAAAACATAATACCACCTAGAAATGAGAGGATTCAAGAGTTAAGAGGACCCAAAACTGAATATAATTATTCTCTGTACAACTTTTCATGAGGGGAAACTCAAAGCATTATTAAAATTAAGTGAATACAATATCAATTATGTATATACTGCCTTTTCTTACAAAAGTTTCCAAAGATAGTTTGCAACCTAATTAAAAAGCCCCGAGCAAAGAGGTCAGTTCACCCACTATGGCAGAGTACACATCACCACACAACAGTTTAGAACAAGATGTGAGGAAGAGCCCTTTAACTGAAAATGGAGGGAGGATTTGGTAATGAAATCCACACTTCTTATAAAAAAAAAGGAGCTGCCACATCATCTTTAACAACCACAACAGATGTTAAAGATAGCTGAGGATACAACTAGCTAAGAATAGTCCTGCTTTGGGCAGGGGGTTGGACTAGATGACCTCCTGAGGTCCCTTCCAACTCTAATATTCTGATTCTAACAGGATGTAAATCTCATTTGCATGTTTGTGTTTCTATCAATACAATGTCATCTAACTATGCTGGGAACACTGGTTCAGTACTTACTGATTAAAAAATGCGGCTGTCAATTCGACCTCTCTGGATCGACTGAGCGGTCTGTGTAGACCCGCTCAGTTGATCCGGCAAGCGATGTAGGAAAACCACCCTGGTAGGTGGCGTAGCGATGTGTCGAAGGGAACGCTGTTCCCTTCAGCACAGTGCAGTGTGGACGGTGTGCAGAGCAGGCGCAGCGAAGTTGACGGGAGATATGCAAGTGATTTACGTCACTTGCGTATCTCATGTCAACCGTCACCGAATCTGGAAGGTAAGGCTGGATCTACACTGACGGCAGCAAATTCGCTGCCGTCACATCGATTGCTCTAGATCGACTGAGCGGTCTGTATAGATGTGCTCAGTCGATCCAGGAAGCGACGCAGAAAAACCACCCCCGTAAGTGGAGTAGCACTGCATCGAAGGGAGCGCTGTTCCCGTCGATGCAGTGCAGTATGGACACTGCGCGGAGGAGACGCTGCGAAGTTGACGGAAAATACGCAAGTGATTTACGTCACTTGCATATCTCCTGTCAACTGCCGCTGAATCGACAAGGTAAGTGTAGACCGGGCCTTAAACTCCACCAGCTTGCTATAGGTGTTGAAATCATACTTAGCCAACTACCAGGCTCTGTTGACTATGTGAAGCTGCAATCCCACAGAGGAAAAGACCTTCCTGACTAGAAAGTCCAACCTTTTTGACCATTTGTCCAGTGGGGTGGACTTTTGTGGGTGTTAATCCCACTGCATAGCTGCTTCCACCACTAGTGAATTAGGGGCTGGGTGCATAAACAGGAATTGGCCCCTTTGGCTGGCACAAAATAGCATCTCTTGGCTCTTGTTGGGGTGGAGGCACATGAGAAGGGTGTGTTGCAAACCATCCTGGCCTGTTCCAGCATGGATTTTTTTTTAAACAGAAAGGGCCACCCTGGATGGTCCCTGTGGCTGAAGGATATCTGGGAGACTATGTTGGGGATCCTGGACTTCCTCCAGCAGAATTTGCAGATTGGCAGCCATACCCTTGAGCAGTTCTTGGTATTGCAGATGGTCATCTGGTGACGAGGAGGCTCCGGTTGGAACCGGTGGTACTCCTCGTATAGCGAAGGAGCAGGCTGTGAACAGGGGAGGAATGATAAGACCCCTGTGACTGTGGTGGACATCTTTGGTATGGGTCCCAGGGACTCTAGTAGGGCCAAAAAGAGGAGTCCATCTGTCTCAGCATACCCTATGCAAAGCAATGCTATACTTCCCTGGTTTATAGCCAGGCAGATAAGATTGCCTTGGCTGTCTCTCCGGGCTCCTTTGATTCAATGGAGACACTGACAGGGCTATGTCCTGGTACTTCTTTGAATCAGATGACAATTCCATTGGAAATAGCAGTACTGGGGAGTCCCGAACTGAGAGATAGGAAATGGGCCTCTGCTGCAACAGGAGTAACAGTTCTTCCTCAGGTATAGGAATGTCCTGAAGAATGGATGGGCCTGACAGAAGCAGAGATTGTGGGAAAGGCAAGAACACATCACCCAGTGTAAGGAATCTCTCCATTCGTCCCAGAGACAGCAGGGCTCCCATTAAGACTCCAGAAGGACCCACTTCAGCTACTGGAGCTGGCTGGTCTGCACATTGACAAGGCAGCACTGATAGAATCTGTGGGGGCACACTCCTAGTTGGGTGCTCATTATGTCTCAGTACTGAGGCCACTGCTGGTACTGATGGATCCTGCTGCTTCTTTGCCTTATCCTTCAGTTGGGGAGCCTTTGGCACCAGTTTCATGGGATCCACATGCAACATCTTACCATATCTGGCATAGCTCAAGGAGGAAAAGTGTCTCTTATGAGCAATCTGTTCTAGGGTTCTGCTCTTGTGCCCGAGAGAGAGTTTCTTACTTGCATGGGGGGCTTGTCCTTGGGCTTCTGTGCCAATGGCTCCACACCATGGCTTGTGCTCAGAGGGGCACTACTGGACAGCAGAGGCCACTCTACAGGATGGTACCCCTGGCTAGAATCAGATTGCGTCCAGGGTCTCACAGCCTCTTCCGTCAGGAACGTATGGAGTCGTAGATCACAGCTCTCTCTGGTCCTGGGCAGGAAGGACTTACAGATGCCGCATTTTGCTAAGATGTTTGCCTTGCCCAGACAATAGAGACACCACTGATGCTGGTCACAGATGGAAAAGGAATGAGGACAGGAAATGCAATTCTTGAAGCCCAGGACCCTGGTCATCAGGTAGTGAGGGGTTCTTCCACCCAACTGGGGAGAAGTTCTATACTAACTATGCTACGCTATACTAAACTATCTTAAACTAAGCTAAAAAACTCTGAAAATCTATTCACAAAGGTATACAGAACAACTCTCATTGAAATAAGAGCGAAGGACGAATAAGGACTCCAAATCAGGCCATGGGGCAGTAAGAAGGAACTGGAGTGGTGTCAACTTGCACTATCCCTTATACCCCCAGTCAAAAGCTCAAGGGAAGACCATGCGCATGTGCAGGTCAATGGACACTGCTTGGGAGGAAACATCCAGACTCAGGTACATGTGGAATACACATCAGAACTGTCACACAACCACCAACACTTATTGGCATTTCATTTGGCAGTCTCAGAGACCAAGGACTGAATCAGCTGAGGACTGAACTATCCTCTTACACAGGCATTCTTCCAATCCAGACCACAATCAAGCATAGTGGCACTGATACATACCACGAGGCGTGTACCAGATGTAAATGAAGGCTTTTTGCTTCAATGCTACACTTACAGGTTTTGATGCCACTTAGTACCTGGAAACACACTACAAAGCTACACAGTAAAGAGGAGAAATACCGTAGGAAGCAAAGGGAGGTTCCAGCTCCTATGGCAGGAACGGAAAAGACACAGTTTGTGTGATTTCCTTTTATGGATATGCTTCTAAGTCAAGCTCAGTGAATCTCAGAGTTTTGCACACAAATGGCTTTTCATACAATTCAGAAGAATGGGGTTCTAGAAAGAAAGAGGAGGGAAGCAGCTTTCCAACTCAGCATCATACATTCCACAATCTAATGCATCTTACTCCTTCCTCTAATGAATTTCCCCCCTCCCATCAAGTTACCTTGTTAAGATTGCCAAACCCCATTCTCTGCACAGCAGACATTTTCCATTCAGGAAGAGGAGGCACAAACTGTACAGCAGGTGGTTGCTGTTTCAGCACTCCCAAGGGAAGAGTGCACAGGACAGCATCACATTTATAAATAAAAGTCTGGCTAGTGGAGCGGGTGTTCACAGCTATCACTTCACATCCTGGTAAAGGTAAGGAAAAATAGGGATTTAGACATTTAATAGACCAGGGTCCTGTGGGGAAAAAAGTGCATGATCATATACTTAGAACAGTGGTTCTCAACCAGATTTATGTGTACCCCTGGGGGTACGCAAAGGTCTCCTGGGTCGTACATCAACCCATCTAGATATTTGCCTATTTTTACAACATGCTATGTAAAGAGCACTTGCAAAGTCAGTACAAACTAAAATTTCATACAGACAATGACTTGTTTATATTGCTCTATATACTATACACTGAAATGTAAGTACAATATATTCCAATTGGTTTATTTTATAATTATATGGTAAAAATGATAAAAGTAAACTATTTTTCATTAATTGTGTGCAGACTTTTTTTTGTATTTTTATGTCTGATTTTGTAAGCAAGTAGATTTTATGTGAGGTGAAGGTTGGGGTACTCAAGACAAATCAGACTCCAGAAAGGGGTACAGTAGTCTGGAAAGGTTGAGAACCACTGACTTAGAAGACTGTTATGATGGATTTGCACAGTGGAACAGAATTTAGGTTGCACAGACAATCTGAATTCTGGCGTGGTCTAATTTTTGAGTACTTGAACCTGCAACATTAGCAGCAACATTATCATTCAAGGAATTCAATATTTGAATAACTGAGCAGTACTTATATACTTGTATTACAGTAGTGCTTAGAGATGCCAATCCATATTAAGGCCCACGTTGCACTAGCCCCTAAACAAATACATATCGAGACATTCCCTGCCCTTTGTAAAGATGTGGGAAACTGCTTCATCTTGATGCAAATTGTGATAGGACACCAATGGAGATTCTAGGAGGAGAATAAAGTAGGCAGAGCAGTACACAGGAAGTTATTTCAGCTACAACATTTTATGTGGACTAGACAAGGTGAAAGATGCAGGAAGGTCAGAGTGAGAGTTTGACATACTCAAGGCAAGAGACTTGGAAGGTATTGAGAATGATAAAGTTCCCTGAGTGTGACATCTATGCCTGCTGATTTTGATTTCTTTAATTCTCTTCAATCACCCTATTTGGTTGCTGTCACTTTCCAATGAAACTGCTCTCAGTCTCCTCAGAGCCCAGTTTAAGAGCCTAGCAGCTTTGCTGGAGCCCTAGGCATAATTTAGGGTAGGAACCTGGGTAGGCTTCGCCAGAATAGCAATAAGCTAACCAAGTCAGCACATTCCTGATCATACAGGATGGTACAAAAACACAGATCTCTCAAGTAACTACTTAACACATTCCTAACAGACGGTATAACAACATAGTGACCCCTCGTAAAGATAAGGAAGGGATGACAGGATAATGATGAGGATGTTTCATTCGAACTTGCAGGTACAAGATATAAGGGTGGTAACTAACATCTGGAGTGTGATGCATAGTGTGTTTGTATCAATGTATAAAAGGATAAGTCATAGGAGATGCAACTTTGTATCAGCCAAGGGGACAGCATCCTGTTATGCTGACTGAACCTTTACCTTGTCACTAGCATGCATGCATTAGTATCCATGTGACACAAGCATTACAATCCCATGAAATGCAGTTAAACTTAAAATTAAGAAATCCATCCATGTTAAGGTAAAAAATGCAGTTAAAAACATCCAAACAATCCTATATCCTTGTAGTGACATCATGAAACAACCATATTACAACTAAGGCATTATAGTGTTTGTGGTCTCAAATCAGATTAACTGGCTTTTTAAGACATAACAGACTCTCTCCTCACCCCACTGTGTCACTACATATTAGAGTATATAGGCCTAGTATCAATATGCTTAGATTGCACGACATCAGAGAAGACTAGGGTTGGAAGGGACCGCAGGAGGTCATTTAATCCAACTCCCTGCACAAAGCAGGACCAACCTCAACTATCATCCTGTGTCTCCCCTCTGCAACCAGAATTTGACAAGGAATAATCAGCATAAGGATACTAATGGCACACAAGGTGGCATTAAAGGAGAGAGAGGAGCAGAATAAGGAGATTTTATTTTTGGTAGAAAGGGGACGGACATAGGGTCATTGGGTGATCACCTGTGAGCAGTGAGACGCAGGTGATGGTGATTATCAGAAGAGCCACCATGATCAAGGGGCAAACCGTCTACAAAGGAAAGGGAATCTACTCAGAGCTTCCCCAAGATACCAGAAAACCTTAGATAAAAAATCTCAACAGGAGAACTTGTCCTTTTAGAAACTGAAAAGGATTCTGATTCAAAGGTCATCCTGAACAATGCCCAGATCAGAGACCTTGGTGTGACATTCCAGAATACAATCCAGACCAGTGAGCGGCTATCTCTGCCCTGCAACCCTGGGTGCCTTACAATGCCTTGCTGGAATAGTTCCATTCTGGGCTGCTCACAGTCTTTCAACAGCAAGCCACACCATGAGCCGCACCTGGGTTACACTTTGCTTTTACCAGTCCTGTTTACTTCGGAAAAGTGACCCCAGCACACACTCCCATTCCCAGTTTTATTCCCCAAAATGTATGTTTTGTACTGCCCAGTCCTCTGCTGGACAGTCCTAATACATTAAGCCTGTTATTCCTTTAAAGGAATAATACATAATGATTTACCACCTTAAATGGTGTTACCGAGACACTACCGTATTTTTCGCTTTATAAGACGCACCTGATAAGACGCACCTAAGTTTTAGAGGAGGAAAATAGGAACCAAAAGGTGGGCTCTGGGCTGTCACTCACCCAGGGACTTTAGGTGACAGTGCAGGGGATAGTACAGGGCGACGGAGGGCCACTATAACTCCTTTCCTTTCTCTCTTCCACAGCAGGAGCAGCGGAGATCTGTAACAGCTGTAACTCTGTAACAGAGCGGGAGGAAGGCAGTAAGCTGATTGGTGGAGGCGGGGGAGCAGCAGCAGCAGTTCTTGCCAGGGTTCACCACCAATCAGCTGTACCTGCCCACGGGCAGTGCAGAGGAGAAGGAGAACTGCTCTCCTCTCCTCCTCCCCCTCCCCCGCTATGGAGCGGACCCGGCCGGCAGCTGTGTGGTAAGGATCGCTCCTGCGATAGTGCCGGCCAGCTTGATTTTCGGCATGTTCGCTTTATAAGACGCACTGACTTTTCCGCCCCACTTTGGGTGGGAAAAAAGTGCGTCTTATAAAGCGAAAAATACGATAAGTTAAATACACTGAAAAAATGGCTAACCTACCCTTCATAACTGTTGTTCTTCAAGATGTATCACTTATGTCCATTCCAAGCAGGTGTGCACACATCGGAAGGTCTTTCCCGCAGAGGTACCTGTTGGGTCAGTGCAGGCACCCCCTGAAGTGGTGTCTCCCTGGTACTGTATATAGGGCCCTGTGAACCCGCTGCCTCTCCAGTTCCTTCTTGCTGATCGGTTCCAACAAGAGGGGAAGGCGGGTGAGTCTTGAAATGGACATGAGCAACATCTCGAAGAATAGTAGTTATGGAAGGTAGGTAACCATTTTTTTACTTGTATGAAATTGGGAAACTACCTTGAGCAGGAAAGCTGGGTGCGGGTGCAGCTGCACCGTATTCCTGTGGAACACTGTAGGGCCTGTAGAGTAGAGTCAATGCTTTGAGTTCAGACACTCTCCTTGCCGAGGTGATAGCGATGAGGAAAGCTACCTTTCATGAAACGTATTAAGCGTGAGTACGTAGCTAAGTGCTCAAATGGAGGTTCCCTTAGTTTAATGAGCACCAGATTAAGCTCCCATGCCGGGATTGAACGACATACTGGAGAGTAAAGATTTTGTAAACCCTTGAGGAAGCGGGACACCACTGGGTTGGCAAATATCAAACCACCCTCTTCCCCTGGGTGGAAAGTGGAAATCGCCACCAAGTGCACCTTTACAGATGCTGCTGCAGGATCTAGTTGCTTTAAATGTTGCAGGTAGTCCAGTATAAGAGGCAGCAGAGCCTGCACTGGAGAGTGCCCTTCTGTTGTCAACACACCAAGAACCTCTTCCTTTTGGTTAAGTACTCCACCCTGATGGATGGCTTTCTATTACCAAGGAGGACCTCCTATACTTGCTCCAAGCACTCCACCTCCCTTGGATTCAGCCATGCAGTTTCCACACCGTGAGATGAAGCAGTTCTAGGCTCGGGTGACACAGCTAATCATGGTTCTGCGTGATCAGGTCTGGAACCAGTGGCAGAGTGATCGAGGTGTTTACGGACAGCTGCAGCAGCGTTGCGTGCCCGTGTTGCCTGGGTCACACTGGGGCTATAAGTATCACTGAAGCCCTGTCTTTCCTGATTTTCAGGAGGACTTTGTGAATGAGAGGAAATGGTGGGAAAGCATAGTACAGGTGGTAAACCCAGGGAAGGAGGAACACATCTGCCAGAGAACCTGCGCTGTGATTCAGGTAGGTAGCACTTCAACTGGTGGCATTTCCTGTTGGACTGCGTCATGAAGAGTTCTACTTGGGGAAATCCCTGTATTTGGAAAACATCTCTCATGATAGCTGAGCAGAGAGACCATTCATGGGTGTTAAAGGAGTGTCTTGGATGGTCTGCTAGCTTGTTCTCGAAGCCAGGCAGGTAGGACACTTCCAGGTGTACGGAGCAAGTGATGTAGAAGTCCCATAACTTGAGGGCTTCCTGGCACTGGGGAGAGGAACATGCTCCCCCATCTGTTCATATAAAACATCGCCGTGGTGTTGTCCGTCATTATTGACACCTTATTTCCTTCTAGATGAGATTGGAATGCCTGGCAGGCCAGCCGGAGCGCTCACAGTTTCCTGACATTTATTTGAAGCAATAGCTCCTCTGGGGACCAATGATCTTAAGTCCTTTGCTCAGTAAGATGTGTTTCCCACCCCAAGGCTGATGCGTCCGTAACCAGCACCACTGATGGCTGTAATCTGGCAAATGAGATCCCCTTGCAAACTTGTCAAGGGTCAAGCCACCACTGAAGAGATTCTAAGACTTAAGGTGGGAGGGAGACCACCTTGTCCAGATTGTCCCTGTGGGGCTGATAAGCCAATGCCAGCCACAATTGGAGAGGTCTGAGTCGCAGCCTCACATGCTGAACCATGCTCATGCAGGAGGCCATGTGGCCCAGAAACGTTAGCTAACTTTGAACTGTCATGGTGGGAAAACACCTGAAGTCTCTTATTATGGAGTCCATAGTCTGAAAACGAGACTCTGGCAACAGAGCTCTGGCTTGTACTGAGTCCAGGGCTGCCCCACTGAACTCTAGCCTTTGCACTGGCACTAATGTTGATTTGCTTACATTCAACTGAAGACCCAGATTGATGAAGGTCGACCATATTAGGGCAGCATGAGCATCTACCTGCTTCCTGGAGCAGCCCTTGACCAGCCAAACGTCCAGATACAGATATACTTGGACACAGTGCCTCTTTAGGAAGGCAGCAACCACAGTCATACATTTGGGGAACACACTCAAAGCAGCCAAGAGGTCAAAATGGTGATCTGTGAATTGATAGTGATTGTGTCCTACCATGAACCCGAGGGATCTCCTGTGGGAAGTTATTACTGCAATATAAAAATAAGCATCTTTTAGATTGAGGGTGGCATACCAATCCCCCAGATCCAGAGAAGGAATGACTGAGGCTAGGGAGACCATGTGGAATTTTAGCTTCTTTTTGAACTTGAGATTCCACAGATCGAGGATAGACCGGAGCCCCCCTTTTTGCCTTCAGGATCAGGAAATATCTGGAGTAAAGCCTCTTTTCCCCTTAGTTCCTGAGGGACCTCTTCTACTGCTCCAGCACAAAGCAGTTCCTGCACCTCTTGTATAAGAAGCTGCTTGTGAGAGGGGTCCCTGAAGAGAGGCGGGGGGGGGGAGCTAGAACAAAACTGGAGGGAGTATACCACTTCTACCATGTGCAAAACCCATCTGTCTGATGTTATTTGAGCCCATGCATGGTAGAAATGGGATAAATGGTTTTGGAAAGGGGGAACAGGATCCAGTAGCTGTCTTGGAGAGTCACCCTTGGGTGCACCCTCAAAAATTTTGCTTTGGCCCTGGCGGCTGTTTGCCTGAGACACTGCCAGGTTTGGACGGCTGAGGCGTTCTGCATCTAACTCCTGCCCTCTTTCTGTAGAAATACTGCCGGGACTAAGATGGGTAAAACCTCTGGCCAGACTGGGGCGTAAAATGCTTCCTTTGAGTGGAAGGCGTATAGAACCCCAAGGATTTCAAAGATGCCCTAGAGTCCTTGAGGCTGGGGAGCTTGGAGTTTGCTCCAAAAACAGCCCCGCTCTTTTAAAGGGCAGGTCCTGGATAGTGGACTGGACCTCTGGCAGGAGGCCAGACACCTGCAACCAGGAGTTTCTTCTCAGCAAAACCTGAGCCATAGTCCTTGCTGAAGAGTCTGCTCCATCTAAATTGTCCTGTAGTGATGTCTTGACTACTGCATTACCCTCTTCCAGCATGGCCCCAAACTCTGTTTTGGATTCAGCTGGAAGTCTTTAAACATCAACATCATGTCCCACAAATTGAAGTTATATTCACTGAGAATTGCCTGTTAGTTGGCGATGTGCAGCTGAAGACCGCTGGTGGCATATATTTTCTTCTCAAATAGGTCCAGTCTTTTGGGCTCCCTTGACTTAGGCATTGGGCCCTGCTGTCCCTGCCTCTCCTTCTCGTTTGCTGTGGATACCATGCGTGAACCATGGTAAAGTTGTGGATGAGTAAAGAGGTACTCATACCCTCTGGAGGGAGTGAAGTATTTTCTCTCAATCCCCTCAGCTGTGGGTGGGATAGAGGCTGATGTCTGCCAGTGTCTTTGTTGTGGTTTGGACCATTTTATTTAGAGGCAGAGCCATCCTTGAGGGACCCTCTGGTATCAAAATATCCACCATTGGGCCCACTGACTCCTGGACCTCCTCTGCCTGCAGGCCTAAGCTTGGGCCACTCTTCTCAAAAGTTCTTGGTGGGCCTATTGTCCATGGGATTGTGAGTAGTTGGACGTCCCAGCTACTGCTTCATCCGGGGAGGAAGACCATGAGGCTCTGGGCATAATGTCAGCCTCTGGGTTGTCCTGGTCACTAGGATCCTCCCCACCCAGAATCTCTCTACCAGCATTGGGACCTGCCTCAGTGCTGAGTTCCTCTTTGGCACCATGCACCACACCAACTTCGACTGATTGATCTGTCTCCCTGCACCCGCTGACCTCGGTGCTGCATGGCAAGGTTCTATGCTCTGGGTGCTGGCTGCTTGACTCTCCAAAGCAACCAAGTGTGGACCTCTAGACTGCGATCCTTGGGCCAGGTGGTACACCCACGAGGTCCAGAAGGGCCACTGCTGGAGCATCTGCCACTGTATAGGCCAAGGTTCAACTGTGGGGGGAAAGAGGGTGCACCTGTCTCTCATTCTCTGTGTAGTGGCACCTCCCTGACCTGCGTCTACTCTGCTTCAAGGTGCCAAAGTTTGCCTTTGAGTTCAAAGATCTGGACTCTTATCGTGGAGACCATGGTGGTGCTGAGCTAGGTGGGATCGCTGAATGGTGTTGAGGCGCAGCAGATGACCGGCGCTGAGAAGAGGGCGATCAGTGCCTTATCACTGTGGGCGTGAGAGTCGCCTTAAGGCACAGACTTGCGGCAGGATCTGCAGGGCTTGAAGGCTTGGGCCCAAGGCATATCACAGTGAAGGGAGTCCCAAAAACGGGGGAACCGCTTAACCAACACTTAACTATACAACTATGTAACTAGAGAACCACTAACTATTTCTAACTATTTACAGGAAGCGCTAAGGAATGACATGGGGAGAATGCATGCAGAAGCAAGACGACAGATGTGCCAACAACTGTCACAGGCTGTAAGGACACGGAGAGGAGGCGGGTTGGCAGGGCCCTATATACAGTGTTGTGCAGGCACCATTCCAGAGGGCACCTGCACCAAACTGACAGGTACCGCTGGGTGGAAAAACCTTCCGATGACTGTGCACGCAGCACGCGCACACCTGCTTGGAACTGACATGAACAAGCCATCGAAGAAGAATTAGATAAAACTATAAATGCTTTATTTACAAAAACATTTTAAGTGAGTACAAGAAATGTAAATGGTTACAAGAAAAATAAGGATAAATGCTTTCTGGTGTCTAGCAAACTACAGAATAATACAGTCACAGAAGTGTAGAACTGAAAGGGACCTTGACAGGTCATCTAGTCCAGTCTTCTGCATTCACAGCAGGACTACGTATTAACTAGACCATTCCTTATAGGTGTTTATCTAACCTGCTCTTAAAAACGTCCAATAATGGAAATTCCACAACCTTACTAGACAATATGTTCCATGGCTTAACTACCTTAACAGTTAGGAAGTTTTTCCTAATGTCCAGCCTAAACCTCCCTTGCTGCAGTTTAAGCCCATTGCTTGTTGTCCTATCCTCGGAGGTTAACGAGAACCATTTTTCTCCCTCCTCCTCCTAACCACCTTTTATTTGAAAACTGTTCTGTCCCCCCTCAATCTTCTCTTCTGCAGACTAAACATACCTATGAGGAAAAACTGAAAAAAATGGGTATGTTTTCTAGAACTTTAATAGTTTTTATGCTTCTGCTCTAGACTCTTTCCAATTTGTCCACATCTTTCCTGAAATGTAACGCCCAGCACTGGACACGGTACTCCAGCTGAGACCTTATCAGGGCAGTGGAAGGAATTACTTCTCGTGACTTGCTTACAATACTCCTGCTAATACATCCCAGAATGACGTTCACTTCCCCTCTCCCCTCCAACAGTGTTACATTGTTGATTCATGTGATCCACTATCCAATATTTGCATTTATGCTTATTGAATTTCATCCTATTTACTTCAGACCATTTCTCCAGTTTGTCCAGATCATTTTGAATTTTAATTCTATCTTCCAAGCACTTACAACCCTTCCAGCTTAGTACCGACTGCAAACTTTGTAAGTGTACTCTCTCAGTCATTATCTAAATAATTTATGAAGATGTTGAACAAAATTGGACCTAGGACTGATCCCTGTTGGACCCCAACTCTACATGCCTGTGCAGCTTGAATGTAAATATTGATAACTACTCTCTGGAAATGGTTTTCCAGCCATATTAAATTAGATTCTCCTACATTAGATTCAAAGTAAAGTTTCTCACCCCATGCTTCCAGCAGTATAACTGACTAACTCTGGGAGAGGGGTCCTGAACCAAAGGTTGAACAGCTGTTTCTTTTATCTTAGGTACAAAAAGGGTGATGAACATGGACAAAGTAGTAACTTGGGATGTTTGCCCCTCCTTTTTTATATAGTTTCAGTCCTTCTTTTGAAAAGCATTTCCAGCTGAGAATAAGGAGACAGTGTGTCTAGTGTGGAAGGATATTTCCTCTATTTTCTTTCACCTGTGTATGCTTACATGCAGGTTTCCTCCTTAACCCTTTTAGTGCTTGATGACTCTGTTTACTACTTAAATACAAATGAAGGCGCACACAAATTCCTTTGCTCAGGACAGACCTGTTTGCCAAATTCTGCCTGGGCAGAGCCATAAAGTTTAGAACATGTACAGGGGAATTTTATAACTTCCCATACAACTTTGCTACATATATTTTACCATGGTAAGATTGACCAGTGAGTTATTACCTTTTAAATGATATCTTAAAAAGAATATTTTGCACAAATATTATTCAAGTAGTGTGGAGGGCGTGAATGCGGGGTGCATTCTGTCACACTTGGAAACAAAGGACCTCTCCTCTCAGAAGGCAAAGTACTGATAACACGTGACATGCAGATTTGGAACCTGCAACGGAGCTGAGGAATACACCAGCCCCAAAGACACCTCAGATCCAAAATTAGCAGGAAATCTCATAATAGCCAAGGCAGAGGCCATAAAATCCAAACCTCTGAATCCAAGGACTCTTCTTTCTATTCTTGGAGCTTTTGAATCAGCGAGACATATCTGAGCTGAGCCATTACCGGATCTGTAGCACATCTTATGCCCTCTATAGTGCTTGCTTCCATGGTCAAAAGTAACAGATTTGAATTAGGCAGCTTCCCCTTCAGGAAGAGAGGAAAACAGGCCTCAGATGAAGGGGGGCCAGTTTGATCAACCTGGTCGGAAACTAACAAAACTCTCAGAACTCAAAGTATCTCTTTAGGACAGAACCAAGAAGTCAGATCAGAAAGCTTAAACTTTAAACGACTCACATAAGAGGACAGAAATGAGAAAAGCTAATGCAAAGAATGATTTACAGCTGGAAAGGAATGTTAGCGCCAACAAGAAAAGGTTCAAACATGTTAGACAAAAAAGCAAGATCATGAACCATGTAGGTCTGCTGCTCAATGGAGAAGATGAGCTGGTAATGGAATATGATAGAAAGGCAGAACTGTTCAATGCCTACTCTGCTTCAGCCTTCTCACAAAAAACAACAACATGTGACTGTACGACTAGCAAAGTTACCTTAAACAATAAAGGGATGCAGATCAGAATAAGTAAAGAACATATCAGAGATCTTCTGATCAATTTGAATTAATTTAAATCAGCAGGGTCAAATGCTATTCATCCCAGGATACTGAAGGAATTAGCTAAAGAAATCTCAGAGCCACTGACATTATATTTACAAACTCATGGATAACAGGAGAGGTCCTGGAAGATCAAGGAAGGGTAACATAGTGCCTGTCTTGAAAAAGGAGGAGCCAGGGAATTATAGACCAGTCAGTCTGACTTCAATACTGGGAAGCTACTAGAACTACGTATAAAAATTCAATTTGTGAATACCTTTACAATGAAGGGGTAATCACTAGCAGCCAGCATGGATTTACCAAGAACAAATCATGCCTAAAACAGCTTGATTTCCTTCTTTAACAGTGTAATTGGTTCAGTGGATAGGGGGAATGTGATGGACATAATATACCTGGACTTCAGCAAGGCTTTTGACACAGTTCCATATGACATTCTGATAATAAGCTGGAGAAACGCAGGCACAAAAGAATTATGATTAAGTTAAATAACTGTAAGCAAAGAGTAACTATTAATGGAATTATGTCAGATTGGAGGGAAGTCTCAAATGGGGTTCCCCCCCCCCAGCGATCTGCTCTGGGTCCAGGGTTTAAAATCTTTATTAATGACCTGCATTTAAGTACAGCGAGCATACTGATCAAGTTGTCAGATAATACAAAGCTGGGGGGGACACAGTTAACTTCAAAGGGATCTTGATAAATTGGAGACAACTACAGACAACAAAATGAAATTCAACAAAGACAAATGTAAGGTGCTACATTTAGAAAAGAAAAACCAAATGCACAAATATAGAATGAGGGAAAAACTGGCTTGGCAGCAACACTGCTGAGAAGGATCTGGGAGATGTCATGGATCACAACCTCAATGAGAGTCAGCAATGCAATGCTGTTGCAAAAAAAGCAAATGCAATTTTAGGTTGCTTTAACAGAGGCATAAGATGCAAGTCACGGAAGGTGATGGTGCTACTCTATTCAGCATTGGTTAGGCCTCAGCTGGAGTACTGTGCCCAGTTTTGGTCACCAAGGTATAGAAAGGATGTAGAGAAACTGGAAAGGATCCACAGGTGAGTGACAAACATAACCAAAGGGATGGAATGCAAGCCATAGAGCAAAGGCTGAAGGATCTGGGTATGTTTAGTTTGGAAAAGAGAAGATTAAGGGGGGGGCTATGACAGTGGTATTCAGATAACTGAAAGGGTGCCATAAAAAAAGATGGAGAAAAGTTGTTCTCTCTTGCCATGGAGGGCAGGACAAGAGGCAGTGGGTTCAAACTACAGGACAGCAGATTTAGATTGTATCTCAAGAAAAACTTCCTAACTGTAAGAACTGTAGGACAATGGAACAGACTGCCTCAGGAGGTTGTGGAAGTTTCTTCACTGGAGGTTTTCAAAAGGAGTCTAGATAGCCATCTATCTTGGATGGTTCAGACACAACAAATCTTGCATCTTGTCACAGTGTTAGACTAGATGACCTCTGCGGTCCCTTCCAATTCTACAACTCCACCCATTCTGCTTTGTCTCATTTTAGGCTCACAGAGCAAACCCTGCACCAATAGAACTGTGCCCTAGAGAACACGCTGGTGTGTGACGGACATTTCTGAGTAGCACAATGGCCACCTATTGAATTCCTACCATCAGAACCATCATATACTAGGCTGTTTACCAAAACCACTTACTGCATTTATCTTAACCCCATTACGATTGGGAATCATTAGGTCAAGGTGCCACATAATGCAGAGTGCAAACAACTAAAGAAACAAGCAACCAAATATTATTTGTAAATGGGTTAAAACTTCCTAAATAGTTCAGGTCCTACTGGGCATTGTTTTTCTATGGCTCTAAGCTCACTGTGTCAGGAGCACGTGAATCCTATGAGTGACGAACAGAGGCAATTGTCAAAGGACAGTGCTCCTTTGTAGTGTCACGTCTGAAGTTAAAGAGTTTGATTTACCCGAAGCAGTGTAGCGAACCTGTCGAACTGCTGTATTTAATTTAATGTCCAACCCTTCCGCCAAGGCTACAGGTACACAGGAATATCCATTTCTCACAGTCAGATGACTGCCTGTGAATTCAAAATCATCATCCTAAAATGAAAAGTATAAAAATGCATAAGTTTATATCCAAATCAGATCAAGCAATAAATAAATGGGAAACTTTTCAACAAGGTGCTGTGCCTAACTTAATTACAAGAAGAAAATCCAGAGTATTACTGGTAAAATAATTGGTATGGACTATTTTCCTATATCATCTTTCTATATTTCCCAAAGTAGAGCAATATTAACTATTTAGAGTCCATTTGGGTATTAACAGAGCCCTCTGGAACTCTGTCAGTAAACATATGTATAGAACTAGCCATCATAGCTCTCTTAATATTCTGTAGAATCTAGAATGAGAGTTGAAGGGATAATGTTGAAGTTTATGACATTTAAATCTCTTAGAAATGCTTGCTAACATGCAGTAACTTGTCAGAATGAAATGCATGTGGTAAAATCCATGAGCACTATTTTAAAGAATGTATTAATTAGGTACCTGGTCCCAGTGCTTCAGTGAGAGCGTAGATAGTGGTGTGGCATTAGCAAATTCTAGATTTGCAAAATGCCAGTCAAGTATCTGTCTGTCCCTTGATGATAAATAAACATCACTAGAAAAATATAAAAAGAGAAAGAAAAAAGTTGAACTTTGCAGTGAGTGGACTGCTGCAAACAGATTGCCTCTGAAAGCCCACAGTCAAAGAGGCCAAGAATATGAAGAACACAACAGAACACAACCCTACCTCAAAGTTCCTGACCACCTACCTGAAGGCAGCGATTCTGGACATAAACATGGTGAAAGAAGGATGAGCACGGATCTATAAAGCCAATACAGGAGTGTATGGAACTTGGAACACCTTCATTTTCTTGTTCATGAAATACTTCCACTCCTTCATAGAAACTAGGTAGTGTGGTTTTATTCCAGCCCATGGATGAGGCTGAGGTCAGCTTTCAGTTAGGACAGCCTTATGACATTTGATTATTGTTTTCCTTTATGATATTTTGGGACGTTTCTTACCCTAGTTACTCCTTTTCTCCTCTCTGCTGAGTAGGCTTGGCGCAACCAGCAGCTTTTGAAATAGAAGATTTAGGATTAATGGTATTATCCACCATTATTTTTCATAACAAAGTTTTTCATCTAAGGCTAGTGCATAAGAATCTTCAGAGAAATGCATGGAGAATTGCCCTTTTAAAAGGACTAGTCTCCCACTACTCTCAACTGGAGTGTCCACAGCAGGTGATCATTCAAAATGGTTTTGACCACCAACGTTTTCAATGGAGGTGAAACAAGCCATCTTTATTAAGATCTGCCTATAGCCTCTGTCCCATTGAGAACAATGGAGGACAGATGCCCCTCTCAAAAGACCCACTTAAACGTAAGCAAGTTATGACCTCAACACCATGAAAACAAAGAAAAGTCAGCAATTCTGAAAAACGGCTGTTCTATGATTCATCAGCACTCAGTGAAGGAGAAACTTTAAGCCATAAAGAATGGGTGGAAAAAACCACCAATAATCTTGAAAATAAATTCGTCAAATATGGCCCACATGAGATTTCAATCCGTTAACTATAAAAGAATTTAGATTATAAGATCTTTGTGGCAAGGACCATCTTTGCCTTGTGTTTGAGGCTGTGGTGCACGACTAAGGTTCCCAGGTGTTATGTTAATACAAATAATGGAAGTGTGAATCACCTGTGTTCTATTCAGATCTAGGAAAAGAGTGCTGAGTTTATTAAAAGGACTACTTAATTTTAATTCCTAAACTAATTAACCAATTTATTTGTAAGTTTTCAAAAAATTAATTCTATACTTAAAGAGTAAGTGCTTTAATTTTGGGAGGTATATTCCATATTCTTCATACCTAACAAAGCAGGTGAGTCCCAGCTAGATGCAAAACCCAACTATAGAACTGCAAGCAGCAACTCCACAACACGTTGGAATACATTTAGCTCTCAATTACAGAATCAGAAAATTAGGGATGGAAGGGACCTCAGGAGATCATCTACTACAACACCCTTCTTAAAGTAGAATCAACCCTAAGTAAATCAGCCCAGCCAGAGCTTTGTCAAGCTAGGCCTTAAAAACCCCTAAGGATGGATATTCCACCACCTCTCTAGGCAACCCATTCCAGTGCTTCGCCACACCACTCTTAGTGAAAAAGTTTATCCTAATATCTAACCTACACCTCCCGTATTGCAACTTGAGACAATTTCTCATTGTTCTGTCATCTGCCACCGAGAACAGCTTATCTCCATCCTCTTGGAGCCCCTTTTCAGATAGTTGAAGGCTGCTATCAAACCCCTCCTCATTCTTTTCTTCTACAAACTAAATAAGCCCAGTTCCCTCAGCCTCTTTTCATAAGTCATGAGTCCCAACAGAACTAAAAATTTGTTTCCCTCCACTGAACTCTCTCCAATTTTTCCATATCCTTCCAATAGTGGGGGACACAAAACTGGACACAATACTCCAAATTCGGCCTCACTGGTGCCAATAAGAGAGGAATAATCACTTTCCTTGATCTCCTGGCAATGCTCCTACTACGCAGCCCAATATGCCATTAGCTTTCTTGGCAGTAAGGGCATACTATTGATTCATATCCAGCTTCTTGTTTACGGGAACCCCCAGGTCCTTTTCAGTTGCCTAGCCCATTGGTGTCCCGGTCACTGTAGCAGTGCATGGGATTCTTCCATCCTAAGTGCAGGACTCTGTACTTGTCCTTGTTGAAATTCATCAAGTTTCTTTTGGCCCAGTCCTCCAATTTGCCTAGATCACTCTCTCTTATCTCTACCCTGCAGTATATATACCACTCCCCTCAGCTTAGTTTCATCTGCAAACTGAAGGTGAAATTAACCCCATCATCCAGATCTTTAATGAAGATATTGAACAAAATCGGCACCAGCACTGACCCCTGAGGCACTCCACTTTATACCAACTGCCAGCTACACATCGAACTGTTGATCGCAATCTGTTGAGCCTGATGATCTAGCCAGCTTTCTGTCCCCCTTATAGTTCATTCATTCAACCCATACTACTTTAACTTGCTGGCAAGAATATTGTGGAAGACTATTAAAAGCCTTGTTAAAGTCAAGGTATATCATGCTCACTATTTTCCCCAACTCCACAGATGCAGTTATCTCATCAAAAAAGGCAATCAGATGGTCAGGCATGACTTACCCTTTGTGAAACCATGCTGACTGTTCCTGATCATCTTCCTCTCCTTCAAGTGCTACAAAATGGATTCTATGAGGACCTGTGCCATGATTTTTCCAGGGACTGAGTTGAGGCTGACTGGTCTATAGTTCCCTGGATCCTCCTCATTCTCTTTTTTGAAGATGGGCACTATATTTGCCTTTTTCCAATTGTCCGGAACCCCCTCTGATCTTCACAAGTTGTCAAAGATAATGGCCAATGGCTCTGCAATCATATCAGCCAAATTCCTCTGCACCCTTGGATGCATGCTCCACAGACTTGGGCATGTCCAGTTTTTGTAAATAGTCTTGAACCTACTCTTTCACCACTGAGGGCTGCTCACTTCCTCCCCATACTGTGCTGCCAGTGTAGTACTCTGGGATCTGACCTTTGTCTTCACAGAGACAAAAGCATTAAGGACTTTTTCCACATCATGTCACTAGATTGCATCCCCCATTCAGTAAGGGACCCACACTTTCCCTGACCACCTTCTTGTTGCTAACATGCTTGCAGAAAAACAAGGTTACTTATTTGTAACTGTTGTTCTTTGAGATGTGTTGCTCATATCCATTCCCCTATAGGTGAGTGCGCGCCCCTGTGCACGGTTATCCAACTTTTTTCCCTTAGCAGATCCTTAACTATAAGGAGGGAAAAATACTTGTAGGAGCAAGCTGTTGTTCCAGTTACCATCACGGGCAGAAAGAAGAAACTGAGGATCGGTGGGGCTGGCGGCGCCCCATGTACCGCAGTATGAGCGCGGTACTCCAGGGGGCGCCGGAGCTGGCCCTACGGGATGTGCTAAGGCAAAAAAGAAGAATTACAAGAAGAATTCTGCATGGACTCATCCTGATAGTCATAACAACAGACTAGACTTCTACATAGAGTGTTTCCACCAACGTGCACAAGCTGAGATTGTAGACAAGCAACATCGCTTGCCCCATAACTTCAGCCGTGCAGAACGCCATCCACAGCCTCAATAACAACTCTGATATTATAATCAAAGAGGCAGACAAAGGAGGTGCCGCTGTCATCATGAATAGGTCGGATTATGAACAGGAGGCTGCCAGAAAACTCTCCAACACCACATTCTACAAGTCACTACCATTTGATCCCACTAAGGAATACCAAAAGCAACTACAACATCTACTTAAGAACCCCCCTAAAGGAACACAGGAACAAATCTACACAGATACACCCCTCGAGCTTCCACCAGGGTTATTCTATCTGCTACCCAAGATCCACAAACCTGAGAATTCTGGATGCCCCATCATCTCAGGCATTGGCACTCTCACAACAGGACTGTCAGGCTATGTGGCCTCTCTCTTCATGCCCTATGCCATCAGCACTCCTAGCTATCTTCGTGATACCACTGCCTTCATGAGAAAACTACAATCCATCAGTGATCTCCCAGAAAACACCATCCTAGGAACTATGGATGTAGAAGCTCTCTACACCAACATTCTACACAAAGATGGACTACAAGACATCAGGAACATTTTCCCTGATGATGATATGCACAACTGGTAGCTGAACTTTGTGATTTTGTCCTGACCCACAACTACTTCAGATTTGGAGACAATCTATACCTTCAAGTCAGTGGCACAGCTATGGGCACCTGCATGGCCCTACAGTATGCCAACATTTTTATGGCTGACCTAGAACACCGCTTCCTCAAAACTCGTCCTCAAGCACCTACCTCTCCTTTACCTATGCTACATTGATGACATTTTCATCATCTGGACCCACGGGAAAGAGTCCCTCAAAGAATTCCACCAGTATTTCAATAATTTCCACCCCACCATCCACCTCAGCCGGGACCAGTCCACACAAGAAATCCACTTCCTGAACACTACAATAAAAGTAAAGGATGATCACATTAATACCACCCTATACGGAAAACCAACTGACTGCAATACATATCTTCATCCCTCCAGCTTCCACCTTGGACACATTACACAATCCATTGTCTACAGCCCTAAGCCCTAAGATACAACCGGATTTAGACTCAGACTCAGACTCATAGGTCAGAAGGGACCAATATGATCATCTAGTCTGACCTCCTGCACAAGGCAGGCCACAAAACCCTACCCATACACATTTATAACGACCCCGAACCCATGACTGAGTTATTGAAATCCTCAAAAATGAGATTTGAAGACCTCAAGCTGCAGGGAATCCACCAGCAAGTGACCCATGCTCCACGCTGCAGAGGAAGGCGAAAAACCTCCGTGGCCC
>ML675715.1:436533-472416 GCA_007922155.1 Mesoclemmys tuberculata | reverse complement strand
ATTGGGCCATGCCCAGGTTATCCTTAACCTCCGTTCCATCCTCAGCGGCCCCTCAGACAGAGACCAACACCTACAGGATCGCCATAAAACATTCTTAAAACTACAATACCCACATGAAGAGCTGAAGAAAAATTGACAGAGCCAGACGGGTATCCAGAAATCACCTACTACAGGACAGACCCAACAAAGAAAACAACAGAACACCACAGGCCATCACCTACAATCCCCAGCTAAAATCTCTCCAACACATCATTAAGGATCTACAACCTATCCTAGCAGATGATCCCTCATGTGCTCAAGCCATGAGAGGCAGATCTATCCTTGCTTATAGACAGCCCCCCAACCTGAAGCAAATACTCACCAGCAACCGTATACCATACAACAAGAACACTATAATCTAGGAACCTATCCCTGCAACGAACCCTGTTGCCAGCTCTGCCCACACATTGACTCTAGTGACACCATCACAGATCCTAACGACATCAGCCATACCAAAAGGAGCTCATTCTTCTGCACATCTACTAATGTAATATATGCCATCATGTGCCAGCAATGCCCCTCTGCCATGTACATTGGCCAAATTGGACTGTCGCTACACAAAAGAATAAATGGACACAAATCAGACATCAAAAATGGTAACATCAATAAACCAGTCCAAGAGCACTTCAATCTCCCAGGATACTCTGTAGCCAATTTGAAAGTTGCCATACTTCTACAAAAAAAAACTTCAAAAACAGACTTCAGAGGGAAACTGTAGAGCTGGAACTCATCTGCAAACTTAACACAATCAAACTGGGACTTGGAATGGTTATCTCACTACAAGAAGTAATTGTCACTGTTCACAGGAATTCAACTCAAGGAGAGTTAAGAGGAAGGGCGCTGGCTGTGCCAAGATTACACCTGAAAAAAGTGTAGCAGAGAGGCTGGAAGAATCAAGTCTGCAAGAGGGGAGGGAGAGTGGTACTCTGTCAAAAAGCATTACCTGTTTCCATGTCACTAACAACTCAGAAGCAAATTATGTTCAATGCTTACAGATCTACATCCTAACAGATAAAGCAGAAGCTGGGGTACTAATTGGTGTTTGCTGCAGGCCACCAAACAACACTAAGAACAGGATAACTGGTTCCTTAAGAGAACTATCAGAATACATAGACCGGGGGGCGAGGGGGGGAGGAGGCGGCAGGCGGCAGAAGGGAGGGAGAAAGAACGAACCTGTGTTATGGTGGACTTCAATTTGAGTGACATGATGGAGGTCTCAAGCTGCCAGTACTAAAATGTACTTGTATTTCCAAATATTATAGAATAAAAATGCAAAACTAGAAGGGTCCTTCAGAGGTCAAGTCCAACCCTTTGTGATGAGGCACAACCATCCCTGATAAGGTATTTGTCCAATCCGTTGTTAAAAATCTGCAATGGATGGGGAGTCAACAACCTCCCTTGGAAGGCTATTCCAGAGCTTAATTACCTTTATAGTTAGAAAGCTTTTCTAATATCTAACTTAAATCTCCCTGCTGCAGATTAAAGCAAATTACTTCTTGTCCTACCTTCAGTGGACACAGTGCTTATAAAACAGTGCTTAACATATTTGAAGACTTATCAGGTCCTCCCACCATCTTCTTTTCTAAGGAAGATACATGGTCAGGTTTTCTAAACCTTTTATCATTTGTTGCTCTTCTCTGGACTCTCTCCAATTTATCTTTCCCAAAGGGTGGCACTCAGAACTGCACACAGTACTCCAGCTGAAGCTTCAGCAGTGCCAAGGAGAGTGAGACAGTTACCTCCGATGTCTTATATATGAGACACGTATTAATACACCTCAGAATGACAGCCTTTTTCGCAACTGCATCACATTGTTGACTCATTCAATCTGTGATCCACTCTAACGCTCAGATCCTTTTCAGCAGTACTGCCACCTAGCCATTTATTCTCCATTAGATGTGCATTTGGTTTTTCTTTAAGTGTAGTACTCTGCATTTATCTGTATTGAATTTCATCTTGCTGATTTCAGACCAATTCCCCAATTTGTCAAGGTTGTTTTGAATTCTATCTAAAGTGCTTGCTTTAAAGTTGCTCTAAAGTGCTTGGTGTCATCCGAAGTTTTAAAACAACACTCTCCATTCCATTATCCAAGTTGTTAATGAAAATTTTAATAGTATCAGACCCAGGATTAACCCCTGCAGGGCCTCACTAGATACAAAGTTTTACAGCAAACCACTGATAATTACCCTCTGAGTATGGTCTTTTAAACAGTTGTGTACCCAATTTATAGTAATTTCATCCAGACTACTTTCCTGGTTTGCTTATGAGAAAAAGTCATGTGGGACTATATCAAAAGCCTATCAAAAATCAAGATATATCACATCTACTGGTTCCTCCCATTCACTAACTCAAGTGATGCATCCAGCATGGGAGAACTTATCCTCACAGATAGAGAAATTAATCACAGCACTAAAAATTAGTGGCAGATTAGGTACTAGGGATTATGACGACCATATTTGTTATGTACGAACAGAATCAAGTCCAAACAAGTAATATATATTTATATACATATATTTGGTACTTTAAAAGAGCCACTTTCACAAAGCTGGAAACAATTATGAACCAAATTAGCTGAGAAGATGAATTTAAACAGAAAAACATGAGTGATAATTGGGAATTGTTTAAGAACATTTTATCAAATGCTAAAGCCACAATCCCACAACTGACGATGGCCATAGAAGTTAAAAGAAATGGGCTAATAAGAGAAGTGAAAGAAGCGATACAAATTTTCTGTATATAATCAATGGAAGAAAGGGGACGTTGATAGTACTGAATTTAAATCAAGAGGCAGGACTTGTAGAAAAATGATTATGGAAGCAAATGAATGCAAGGAGAAATCCATGCCCAGCAGAATTAAGAACACTAAGAAATATGAGGAACAATGAGACTGATCAATTACTAGATGGAAATTGTAGAATTGTCAACAGTAATGAAGAAAAGGTACAAGTGTTCAATAATTACATCTGATTTGTTTTCAGGAAAATCCCAGATGATGCATTTGAATCATGATGATGACGACGACGACGACGACGACGACAAAACACTTTCTATTTTAACAGTAACTATGAAGAATGATAAAAAAGTGCCTACTAAAAATAACCTTTTTAAAATGAGCAGGTAAAATCAGATATCTTTTATCCAAGTGTTTTAAAAGAGCTGGAAGAGCAGTTCTCTGGATTGTTAACACTGATCTTCAGTAAATCTCAGAATACAGGGGAAGTGCCAGAGGAGTGGAAGAGGAGGTTACTTACCTGTAACTGAAGGTTCCCCAAGATGTGTGGTCTCTATCTGTATTCCACTGTGGGTTATAAACCCACACCATACATGGAGAACTGGAGAATTTGAAAGTCGTGTTGGTTGGTCTGCACATGTGCCCTGGCTCCCCTCATGCCTTCGACTGAGGTAATAAAGGACTGACTGCCTCTCCAGTTCCTTCTCCACCACAAATCAGAGAAGATCCAAAGCAGAGGGGAAGGAGGGTAAGTAGTGGAAACAGACAGGGACACTGCACTTTGAATAACCACCAGTCACAGGAAGTAACCGCCTCCTCCTCTTCTTCTGCTGGTCCTTAGTGTATTCCGCTGTGAGTGACTGACAATCAGTACTTAAGGAGGAGGAGGGTGCAAGGATATGGATGGTATGGTTGAGAAGAGAACAGCCATTCCAAAGGAGGCATCAGGAGCAGAGTCCTGCATCAGAGCATCATGGCTTGCAAACCTGTGAACAGAACTCCATGTGCTGCTTTACAGATGTCCAGGAAGGGAACATCCTGCAGAGAAGCCATAGTTGTTGCTTATGTTCTAGCTGAATGAGCTCGCACCCTTTGGTGGCGGAGGTTCGACAGCTGATTGAGCTAGAGATTCATTTGGAGATTCTCTGAGTGGAGAAGGCATGCCCTCTGACTCTCTCTGATATGGCAACAAATAGCCTCGGGAATTTCCTGATTGGTTTTGTTCTCTGCAGGTAACAGGCCACAACTCACTGAATATCGAGGGAGTAGAATCTTCATTCTTCTGTGGAAGCATGTGATTTTGGTAAGAACACAGGTAACTGAACAGATTGGTTCAGGAGAAATTCCAAAACGGCTTTAGGGATAAATTTGGGGTATAGATGCAAAGCAGCTTTATCTTTATGGAACACAGTATATGGGGGTCTGCCATCATTGCTCCCAGTTGGCCAAACCTCCTGGCTGACAAAACAGCAATGAGAAAGGTGGCCTTCATGGAGAGCAGGGACATGGAGCAAAGAGCTAAAGGGTCAAAGGGGGAGCCTTGTTAGCACAGAGAGAACAAGATTCAGGTTCCACTGGGGCAGAATCTTCTGAATAAGTAGATCAGTCCTTATTAAGCCTTTCCAGAATCTATGGTTTAGTGGGTATAGAAAAATTGAGTAGCCCTGATTAAGTGGATTAATCACTAATCATTAATCACTGCTAAGGGAACTTGAAAGGAACTGATTGACAGACCCAGTGTCTTCAAAGATCTGATATAGTCCAAGATGAAAGGAAGATAGTTTAAACCAAGGTGGATATAAGAAAAAAATCTGATTTTTTTATTGAAAACAGATTTTTTGGATTTTTTTAAAAAAATCAGTACTAAATTTCTCTCTCGTTTAAAAAATAAGTTACAATTAAATCTCATCACAAACATGCCAAAGCTACATTTACAGTCTCATAAAAATGAATTAATGTCTTTAGTCTTTCCAGCCTAACTACCAGTTCTCGCCACTTGACAGTTCTGGTCTTTCAGTTTCTGTTTCGCAGCAGACTAAAGTCACAAGTGCAAAGACAGACACAGAGGAAGAGTAGAAAAGAACAGTGGAGTGGACTGCAAAGAAAAAGGGAAAACGTTATTTTACACATCCAGCTTCCTATATTACACCACACTTTTGCCACGGAAAAACCGTCATGGCTTCTGAGAATAAGAGAGACCCTATCTGGAAATATTTTGAAGGGTAAAAAAGTAAAATGTGTCAAGTGCAAGCAGTGCAAGGAGGAGATGCAGGGTCTAGCTGCAAGAATGAAATATCATAATGAAAATTGCTTATTGGGAGAAAATGATGTGGATATGTCTGAAGAAAAATGTGGATCAACTAGCTAGTAACTTAAATAATTCACTTTCCATGCATCATTGTTCAAGACTCTATGCCTTTTAGTTTAAGTGTGCTTGAACAAGTAAATTCCTAACCTGTTTGCTATGTTGGATGTTGTTAGGAAAAAAAAAAAAAAAAAAAGTTTAGCTTAGCTAATCCTTACAGAATCACAGACTATTAGAGATGGAAGGGACCTCAGGAAGTCATCTAGTCAACCCCCTGCTCAAAGCAGGACTAACCTCAGCTAAATCATCCCAGCCAGGATTTTGTCAAGCTGCAGCTTAAAAACCTCTAAAGATGGAGATTCCATCACCTCCCTAGTAACCCAATCCAGTGCTTCACCACCCTCCCAGTGAAAATCTTTTTCCTAATATCCAACCTAGACCTCCCCCACTTCAACTTGAGAACATTGCTCCTTGTTCAGTCATCTACCACCATTGAGAATAGCCTAGCTCCATCCTCCCTGAAACTCCTTTCAGGTGGTTAAAGGCTGCTATCAAATCCCCCCCTCATTCTTCTCTTTGGCAGACTAAACAAGCCTAGTTCCCTCAGCCTCTCCTCATAAGTCTTGCGCTCCAGCCTCCTAATCATTTTTTTTGCCAACCGCTGGACTCTCTCCAACTTCTCCACATTCTTTTCGTAGTGGGGGGGTCCAACTCTGGACACAATACTCCAAGTACGGCCTCACCAATGCTGAATGGAGGGGAATAATCACTTCCTGCGATCTGCTGGCAATGCTCCTACTAATGTAGCCCAATATGCCATTAGCCTTCTTTGCAACCTGGGCACATTGCTGACTCATATCCAGCTTCTTGTCCACTGTAACCCACAGGTCCTTTTCTGCAGAATTGCTTCCAAGCTTGTCGATCCCCAGTCTGTAGCTGTGCATGGGATTCTTCCGTCCTAAGTGCAGGACTCTGCACTTGTCCTTGTTGAACCTCATCAGATTTCTTTTGGCCCAATCCTCCAATTTGTCTAGGTCACTCTGTATCCTAGTCCTACCTTCCAGGGTATCTACCACTCCCCCCAGTTTAATGTCATCTGCAAACTTGCTGAGGGTGCAAACTACCCCATCCTCCAGATCATTAATGAAGATGTTGAACAAAACCAGACTCCAGCGACACTCCACTTGTGACCGGCTGCCAGCTAGACAGGAAGCCATTGATCACTACTGCTTGAGCCCGATGATCTAGCCAGCTCTCTATCCATTTTATAGTCCATTCATCCAACCCATATTTCTTTAACTTGCTGATAAAAATACTGAGAGAGACTGTATCAAAAGCTTTGCTAAAGTCAAGGTGTATCACGTCCACTGCTTTCCCCACATCCACAGAGCCAGTCACCTCTTCATAGAAGGCAATGAGGTTGGTCAGGCATGACTTGCCCTTGGTGAATCCATGTTGACTGTTCCTGATCACCTTCCTCTCTTCCAAGTGCCTTAAAATGGATTCCTTGAGGAACTGCTCCATGATTTTTCCAGGGATTGAGGTGAGGCTCACTAGTCTGTAGTTCCCTGGATCCTCTTTCTTCTCTTGAAGATGGGCACTATATTTGTCTTTCTCCAATCATCAGGGACCTCCCCCAATTGCCACGAGCTTTCAAAGATAATAGCCAATGGCTCTGAAATCACATCAGCCAACTCCCTCAGCATCCTCAGATGCATTGCATCTGGCTCCATGGACTTGTGTATGTGCAATCTTTCTAAATAGCTCTGAACTTGTTCCTTCAGCACTGAGGGATGTTCACCTCCTCCCCATTCTATGCTGCCCAGATGGCTTGTTTAATTAATTAGTTAACTTTAATTATGGCTTGTTTAAATTAACTAGGTCTAGAATCTATTAAAGTATACAGTACAGAAAGCTGTGGTAAGAGAAATCTAGAGTTGCCAATTGTCACTGGGTGTCATTTTCTTATTTTATATTACATCATAAATGCCCTTTATTTTGGAATATCATAGCCACAAAACATAATGGTGATGCCATAAGTCTATTTTCTATTTTACTTCAGCATAACTCAGCTTTCCCAAGGGAACCCCATCCTATACTTTTTTTTCAAAAAAACAAAAGTGCCAGGGAGTTCTATGGGGCTTATTGAGAAGAATGACTATTCAAAATCGTTTTTGAATTTTTTTTCAGGATCTCAGTTAAGCATAAGGGACTTTGATTGTGACTGTAGGTACAACAACTTCAGAGTCATCTGCTGGTACTATTAGCAGCTGTGCTGCAACTAAATGTATTTCAGACAACAAAGTATCAGTAGCAAGCAAAAGATTTCAATCATCCAGTAAAACCAACACCATGGATGGTGTGATAAAGTCAGGCCGGATGGCTTTCAAAGCTTGTGCTGGGGTCAGTATGAGGGCCTGAAAGGGTTAAAAACCCTCTACCTTGCAGGCAGAAGAGAAAGCACAGCAGGGCAATTAAAGGCACCTGGGTGGGGCCAGGAGTATTTAAACCCTACCTTCCCTAAAGGAGAGGGAGGGAACAAACAAAGGGGAAGCTGCCAGAAGATGGGGAGCATCTGCAGAGGAAGGTTCCCTCTCAGGCCAGGAGACAGAGCTCCTCTACAGCCAGGGGAGATGAGGTAGTTGGGGGCACCCTGGCCACAAACAGGAAGGTAAAGCCCGAGACCCACCAGGGGGAGGCTGGCAGTTTGCCACAATGGTTTGTAGTAAGGACCAGCAAATACTAACAAGACACTATAGATGAAAAGATTGCTCTGTTCATTTATGCCACAAATTCTCCTTTTCGCACTGTTAACAATAAACACTTCACTGACAAGCTTGAGTCCTTACGACCAGGCTACACTCCGCTTGGTAGAGCAGACATTCACGAAAAGTTGCTAGATACAGTGTATGAGAAGGAACTTGAACAGTATGCAAGAAATACAGAGGGGAAATTTTCCAGTTTTAGCTTTGATAGGTGGAACAATGTACACAATGATTCAGTAACGTGTGCCTGTGTGATAACAGAAGATGGGGTTACATATCTTTTAGAAACAATAGATACATCGGGAAATGTCCACACAACAGAATATTTAAAAGAAGTGACAATGAAAGCTGTAGTAAACTGAACAAAAATTCAACTGTCACATGCACAGTTTCGTCACAGACAATGCTGCGAACATCACAAAGACGAGAAGCTACTTAGAAGAAGAAATGGAAGGACGCCCCTTAATAGCTTATGGCTGCTGTGCCCATTTAATGCATCTTTTAGCTGAAGACTTAAGTACGTCTTCTCCAGGAATAAAAGAAAATGTTGAAGTCGCAAAATACTTCCATAATAACCATTTTGCTTCAGCTTCACTGAAGAGTGCAGGAGGATCCAAATTAATTCTCCCTCAAGATGTTCAATGGAATTCTGTGGTTGATTGTTTTTAACAATTTATTAAGAATTGGTCTATTCTCATAAAACTGTGAAGAAAACCCGTGATAAAATAGATGGATGTATCTCATCCAAAGTATCTAATGTTGTATTAAAAAGGAATGTAGAGGATCTGCTCAGTATACTGAAGCTTATATCCATAGCCTTAAACAAACTTCAGAGAAATTGCTGCTGCATTTTGATGCTGTCGAAATTTGGAAGGCACTTCAAGAGACATTGAAGAAAGGAATACCTCAGATCAGAAAGTTAAACTGCAGGCAATAAAGAAGTGAATGGATCAAGCACTAACTCCATCTCATTTTCTTGCGAACATTCTCGACACCAGATATAAAGGTTGATGCCTAACTTCTGAAGATGTTGCTGCCATAGCATAGGCAACTCAAAATGATTCCTCAGTTACGCCAGTCATAATCAATTTCAGGGCTGGAGCTGAATCATTTAAACAGTACATGTTTATAATATATGTTTTGAACAAAGATTTCCACCAATTCAGGGGAGTGACATTAGCCAAGCACCTTGAAACAGTTCCTTCAGTTGCTAAGCCAACTTTTCACAGCAGTAGCTTCCTCTGCAGGCACAGAGAGAATATTTTCATCATTTGGTATTATTCACTCAAAGCTAAGAAATCAACTGGGAGTTGAAAAAGCAGGAAAACTCATATTTCTGGTTCAGTCTATGAATAAAATTGACAGTGGGAGTGGGGAAGATGAGAGCTAACTGTAGAAGTTTCAAGGACAGTGTACGTTTAGTGTTGTGATAACGTGTCTGTTAGAGTTAATAAAATTTGAAAAAAAGAGTTTAAGGACAGCCATTACCTATCAGGCGTCTGCTGCAATTGCAAATGTGAAACATTTATGTAGCGTTTAAGATTTAGTTTACTGTGTTTGTGAGAGAGATTTAGTTCTTACCATTCCTAATGTACTGCTGCTGCATCTGCAGCTTGACAGAGGTAATAAGTATTATGTACTATTTCCTAAATTAATAAAAATCAAGTTATTTAAAAAATTACGCAACATATACCCTCCTAGATGTTGTAAAATGCTGTATTGAGTTGTAAATTAACATGTTTTAGTGATCAGATTTGCAAAGTTGTTTTAAGAAATATGTGAAGTAGTATCAGTAGGAAACTTGATTTCAATCAATGATTTAAATCACCTTGATCTAAATCAATGCACCCTGGTTTAAACCAGCAAGTGACCTGTGCCTCATGCTGCATAGGAAGGAGAAAAAATCCCATCGTCTCTGCTAATCTGACATGAGGGAAAATTCCTTTCTGACCCCAAATACAGTGATGCAACACTAAGTGAGAAACATAAGCCTTTCTGATCTCGCTACATCTAATGTGTATTTGTTTTTTTTACCTTGGTGGATTGGCTTCAAGTTCTTGGAGCTTCTCTTCCAGTTTCCCTTGCATTTCTGCCAGCTCATCAAACTCCTGATAAAAGATTAAACAGATTCAGTCAAGTATTAGATTTAAACTTCTCTTGTTTTTAAATAAAGCAACAAGGAGAAAGTGATGTATCCCATAGTAAATGTACTGCCATGTAATGATCATAGAAACTCAATGCCATGTGTATATTTTTGGTAGGGTTTACCCATGGACAAGAACACTGAACACATGAAAGGAAATTTTTTTTTAAACACAAAGAATCAGATTTAGATACTCCCACATTGTGAAACGTAAAGTTTTTATTAAATGTTTATATTATGGTAGAGCACACTGCACCCAGTCAAAATGGGGTTTGAGCCAACTCACACTGAGGTCACTCATCTGTTTCAATGGGCACTGAATCAGGCCCCTGGATCCTAAAAGCACTATTACTTCAGCCACATTTCACTTATGATGTCCATTTATGCAATTAAACAGGTACCTTAAAACACAAAAACTTACTTTCCTGGACTGTCAAACACACATTCAGGTCAGAATGTGATAGATTTCATTATAATTTTGGTGGAATGAGACACCATATGGTTCTCATAGTAACTGGAAATCAAAATTCGATGGGATATATTTTCTATTCTTATTTCCTGAATTAAAAGATTTATATTATTTCACTGTTGAATGTATAAAGCTAGATACTTCCAAAAGTAAAAGAGAAATAGAAAATACCAAAGCACATGTGACACACCCACGTTCAAGCTAGAATACTAAAGGAAGATTGTTTATCGGTAGCTGAGGTATGCAGATATAGCTGTAATGTGTATCCTGAGGCCAGGACAGTTTGATTTAGGAAGATGAAAATAGTCCAAAATAATCAGGATTAAAATAAAGGCACCAAATTGTTGTTTGAGTGCAAAACAATAAGTTTTCCACTCTGAAGCATAGACTTTCTTGTTGCATTTGCAAGACTGTGTACTAATGCAGTTATCTAGGTTTCTTAAAATTGGCTCCCCATCACTGTAGCACCTGAACACTGCACTAGAACATTCAGTGGCCTGGCAGAGATAAAAGTTACTAAATAGAGACACACTAGGAAGATGGAAGATCTCACTACAGTTCTAAGGAACAATCTGGGACTGCAAATAACATCAAGAGATGCCCTACTGACAGTCCTAGATATACATACCAAAATTGGTATCTTCACCAATTAGAATTACATGAGCTCTCTTTGGTCTTATGTTACTGATAATAAAGAGAAGTGGCGGCAGAGAAAAACATATAAGAAGCCTCTGACTCTAGTCTAATAAGAAGGTCTCTTCATTACAGCTAGATGTCATCACTTTTTGACAACGCAAATCAATTCTTTTGGATGTCATTTTTCCTGTGATTCAGAAGTGCCAGAGAGTTTTTCCTGCAAGGTAAAGGGTAGTTGGGAAGACCGGATATTTTGTGCACCACTCCTGAGAGTCATAACTTCCAGCAATGAGCTCTTCCTCATCAGTGAATACAGTATATTATCTCAATAGCTGTCTATAAGGGTCTCCATTGCACAATCTGCAAGCCAAGTGAGGAACAAAAACTGAATTAAGCAGCACCATTTTAGCTTTAGAATATTTATGTACAATCTCATCCTTTATTGTTCACAGGCAGATCTTATACTGTCAGATGATCTAAATGGATTCCCAGCCCAGATCTGAAGCACCCATTACAATCATTGGTGGGGATGGCTGAATAAAAGAATGGTTGAACAAAGATATACCTTCAAAGTAGTTGCAAGTTCACTAATGGAGGGATTTCAGAAAATAGACTGGAACTGGAAGCAGTGAATGGATGCAGTATGGGAATGAATACATTGCTGGGGAGTAACTGGCACTCGTTCCTAAATCAAACAAATGGACTGTATTAAAAACCTAACAAAAATCAAGATATATCATGTCTACAGTTTCCCTCCTACCCAGTAGGCCAGTAATCCTGCCAAAGAAGGAAATTAGGTTGGTTTAGCATGATTTTTCTGACAAATCCATGCTGGCCATTTCCTATAACCCTATCATCCTCTAGCTGCTTAAAAATTGATTAATGATTTGTTCCAGTATCTTCCCAGGTTTCCAAGTTAGCTGATTAGTCTAATTCCCTGGATCCACTTCGTTCCAGGCATATTTGCCATTCTCCAACCCTCTGGGATGTCAGTTGTCCCTCCATAAATTCTCAGAGATAAAGAAGTATCTGAAGCAGTTAAGTACCTGAAGCTGAACTTCATCAGGCCCTGCTGACAGAAATACATCTAACTTAACTAAACGTTCTTTAACCTGTTCTGTCCCGGTTTTGGCAGGCATCCCTTCCCCTTTTTTGGTTAATATTAATTATGTTGAGTATCTAGTCACCATTAACCTTTTTAGTGACAACTGAAGTAAAATAGCAACAAACACTGAGATTTCTTGATGTTATCAGTTATTAGCTCTCCTTCCACACTAAATAAGAGACCTACACTTTCCTTCATCTTTCTCCTGCTCCTAATGTACATCAAAAATCTCCTCTCATTGCTATTTATGTCCCTTGCTAGGTGCAACTCATACTACATACATTGCATAGAGACTCAGGAAAAGCACTAGATAAGTAGCTGCTTGGGAAAGGATGGCTTTGGGAACGTCAAGGCCATAGGACAGAGATCAATCCAAAGTTGTGAAGTTTTCCTGTTTAATTTTCTGCTAACTTATTTTTCTTTCCTGTTATACAAGCTAATCACCTGAGAAGACCTTGCTGATTTATGACTTTTCTCCAAAATCATTCTACTTCCTTACAAACTGAGGCTACTTATTCATAATTAGAAAAAAAAATTAACATTTTTTCCTCCGTGTGTTTGACGGACTCTCTCTTCTGTCAACCACAGTGGGTGGTAGGTTTCTACTAAAACAAGCTTCCAAGAGTGAGCCCCCTGAAAAGAGATTGTGGAGGAGATTGAGAGAAGCTTCTCCCACTTTATTTCACTACTGTAGCTGAGATTACTAACAATCTAGGAGCTGGGTGGGAGAAAAAATATTCTAACCTCTTGCGTTGTCCTACCAAGTCACTAATTATTTTGATTTGGTTTCAGAAGAGACCATAACTTCCTAGACCACCCACACAGATGTCAGTGAAATGACCTCTGTGATCCACAAGGCCCTGCAGGATCATGGAAAAGTACCCCTTATGGTTTATGTACTTGCTTGCTAGGTGGGCAGGCACTAAGATAGGGATGTGCATCCCATCAATGCCCCCCGCTACTCCCTGCAATTTGGGAACCCCATCGCGGCAAACCCGTCCATTACGTCCTGCACATTTCCCAAAGTCACTAGTAGTAGTAGTCTATTGGTGGCCCTGCATACTTGAATAACAGCAGCGCCCACTGTAGATTTACCGACTCCAAATTGACTCCTGACTGAGTGGTATCAGTCAGGGGTTGCCGGTTTCCACAAAGCGATGGTGACTCTCTTCTCCACCATCAGAGCATGCCTTGAGCGAGTATTCACGCACTTCAGGAATGAGGCCAGAACTGAGCAAAGTTTAAGGAAAGTGGCCTTTCGCATACGAAAGTTTGGCAGCCACTGGTCATCATCCAACTGGTCACCATCCCACAGCTGCATAACAATGTGGTACCACCAGTCTGTGCTGGTTTCCCAGGACCAGAACCAGCACGCCACAGACTGCAGATGATGTGTTATGGCCTGCAGCAATGGTTCCACTTGATGGCTTGTAGCAGGGCAACCTCGGTGGAATCACTGTTGCCTGTGCTTCGGCTTCTTGCTCTACTTCGAAAATACTCAATGATAAGCTGCGATGTATTTGTGACGCTCACAATAATAGCACAGAGTTGAGCTGGCTCCATGTCTCTGCAGCAATGGCAAGCGCGTGGCGTAAACCAACGGTGCAAAAATCAGTTTCCTGTTTGTTTGGGGGAAGAAAAGAGGGGGAAGGAGCATTGCATCCTGGGACAATGAAACTCGTCCAAACAGCCGCCGCGGCTAGTTACACTGTAGGATAGCAACCCACAGTGCACTGCTTTGAATGTCGACACAAGCGTGGTGAGTGTGGATGCAAGAGACGGGCGCAAACAGCGTGGTGTGTACATGCTCCAGTGATGTCTAAAAATCAGCAGGTGAAAGTCGATTTTAAGTAAGTTGACTTCACTCTGCAGTGTGACATACCCTAAAAGGAGTAAACATGACCTTCCGCCCTCCTGACCTGAATTGCTTTTCAAAAGCATGCAGTTTTGCAAGATGGAAAGTCTGGCAGTATTGCCATATAGCTGGTTAACTGATGGAAAATTGCCTGACAGACTGGAAATCTCCACCCTTAACTTAGCTTGTTCACCAAACTGCTGAGCAGAAGCTATGTAATACTAACAAATTGTATATAAAAAGAGGAAGAAATCTGAGCTCAGTGAACACCTCTCAAGTTCTGCAGATGGAAGGATGGCCACTGGAAGTCTACAGTTATCTGCTCGAGACTTCCTCAAGACCCTGGATAAATATGAATCTGGGGGTGATTTGGGGTGATCTACTAACCTCTTACAGACATGTGTAAGTGCTGGAGAGCAAATAAAGTAGAATGTTTGAGTGCAAGTGCTTTTGTTTGCCTGTTTGCTTCAACCACCTATCAGCCAGATAGCTGTGTTCCCATTCATTTACTTCCTGCCACCCCTTTGCAAATAGTAAAGTTCCCAAGAGCTTTGGGTTCAGCAAAACCCTGGGTAGCACAAAGGCCCAAGCAGGCAGTACCAGAGGAGCACTGTCAGACAAATCACTCGAGGCCCAAAAGCCAATCTGGCATAAATGGAGCATCATTCGGGCAGGTGAGCCTCTCGCAACCTTTGCAAGTTTCTTACATATTAATCAATCACTGACATTTTGGCCTTACTGGAGGCACGTCTGTTTGAACAGGAACTCTTTTCTTTCCAGACTGCCATCTCAACACTCAGGAGTGCAATGTCTCCCTTGGACAGGGTCCAACAATGTCAAAGCTGAACTGTGACCTAAAACTGGACTAATTCCTCAATACATTTATGACCTGTGGCCTGAACTTTGAGATCCTGGAGTGACAGGAGCTCATGCAGTCCCATTCAGCAGGGTTGCCATATGCATGCATATTTCAGAGAGGTTTCACAAAGGCAGTTCGTAGAAAGTGTACCTGACAATTTTAAATAATCAGTTAGGGGATGTTCAGTTTTCAGACTGAAACCCTTATATTTATGGCATTCTGTACCTTGCAGAGAGCAGTAAGATCTCGGTGTTTGCTCTTCACAAGGAACTCTGCAGTAATGTCCCGAGGTGGTTTTACTTCAGATGCCTCCTTGTACTGCTGATGGAGCTCTTTAATCTTCTCTTTTAAGTTCACCATCTGGGGAGAGGGAAAGAAAGAAGAAAAAAGGAGCTTTTGTAACATCCGATAGAATTAAGATTTCTGCCTCAAAAACTGTCACACCACTGGTGGCACTTTCCTAAACTGAACCCTGCAGGGCACTACGGTAAGTGCCAGCAACCCCATATCTCTAGAGATTTTCTGATCAACATGCACAGCATGAGCTACTATTATCCCCTGGCAAATAGTATAGAATAGAATGAAACTGAGGGTAGGAAAGATGCCTACAAGACAGTATGCACTATACACTATCTCCAGAGAGATAGCAACATCATTTGTAATAGTTAATTTGCACTAAATCTTCCAGTGTTTCAATGTTGTCTGTTTCTAAATGACTAAACATGTCTTATTTACCTATTTACCTTAAGATGTTTAAGGTGACTTTGTAAACAACTGTAAATTAATCCCATCACAAACCTCAGTTGCAATCAGCATTTCAAACAGAAGCGGTTATTACAATGCTCCTTTAGAGAAAGAGCTGGTTTGCTTTTACATATTGCTTCACATTGTCCCCATTTTCTCCACTCCATGAGTATTCTCAGCTTTGTCCATGTTTGTCAGATGTTGGCACAATCACTGTCGGGCCTTCTTCCACATAATCCTCTCTGCTTTATAAAAGCTCCCTGTGCTCATCCAGAAAGTCCCTATCCCATCCACATTTATTTAAGTCACTCTTAAAGAACCTCTTCTGCCGTGATGGTTACAGTGAGTCAAATCAAGGCGATGTTCATATAAATTGCCTACTTTCCCTGGCCTTTGTTTACTTGTCTGTTTTTAGAATGTGAGGTCCTCAGAAGAAAGAGTGTCCTTCAGTGTTTGGAAAGCCCCAACTTAATAAAACCAATCGTTTCCCTGGGACTTGTCTGTCACAACACTTCTCCTTGTGGACCAAAAAAACATTATTCTTCATTTTAGAATAGTGTTGCTGTCCTCCTTATTGATAAAATCCAGATTAAATTTCTTTATTTCTCTGTATCTAGTTTCTTTTCACATAAAAACATTAAATGCAATGATGGTAATCAGTTTCTGAAATCAGTTTCTCCTTTTAGTCCCTAGTAACTTTTGGAAGCGCATTTCTAAGAGAAGGAAGAAGTGAAAGGAAAATATCCATGTGTGCCAGAATGGGAGTAAGCCTGACCTTGTTAAGAAGATCTTTCAGCTCCTCTTGAGTTTTTACTATCTTCTTCCAATGTTCAATCTGTTCATCTTTCACGTGCTTCTCCTGCAATCTAGGGGAGGGAATAGAAGCCAGAGACTGTTTTAACTGGGAAATCCTAGTAAACTACATGGTTTTCTTATTGTCAAAATCTGTCCCATGCATGTGAATAATAAAGTGGAACCCAGAAAAGTGTCATTTCAGTAAAAAATGAGATTCATTCTTCAGCAACGGTATAAGCCCTGAAAAGAAAGCAGTTGATTAGCTACTTACTAAATATAGGACAGACTACCAAAAGCCAAAGGGTACAAATTCTTACTTGTACAAAATGTTTACTAACAGAATTCAAGTAAGTGGACTTCATGCTATAAACACACCATTGTACTATGTCAAGTAGCAACTTATTTTATTAATTACTATATCACTAATGGAAAAGGAATTTTCAAAGCAGATACCAGTTAAGGTAACATGCCTCATCCTGTGTCTACAAAGCAGTTTGCTAGTACTAAAAATATGGGAATGGCGTATGCACAAATGCAGGACACAATTTGTACCAAGTGGCTGCCTGAAACAAAGATTTATCCAGAAGGCATCGTGACTATATACTTCAAGACAATCCAAAAGGAATCCTAAAGGAGCGATGCTCATATAATCTCCACACCTGATTTTAATATATTAACATCAAGAAAGAGAAAATACAGCAAAGAAGAAAGTAACAGCAGAGGGTAGGAGAATGGACAGTGAGATATGTGATACTGGCAGTAGAATGACAGTACCTAACTAGGTGAGGAATCTAGGCAAAACCAAGAAGAAACAACTAAAATGATACCAATGAAAAACAAAATGGAGGAACTAGAACTACTGGTGCAGGAAGTGAAAGTGGATATATTAAGCATTACAGAAACATGGCGGAATATATGACTGGAGTATAGGGACTGAAGGGTATATGCTATTCAGTGAAGTCAGAAATAAAGCTAAAAGTGATACAGTAGCATTGTACATTAATGATGAGGTAGACTGTAAAGAAATTAGAAGTGAAGGGATGGATAAAGCAGAGTATGTTTGGGTCAAAATCATTTTGGGGAAGAAAGCTACTAGAGATGCCCCTGGAATTATAGAAGATTAGGGCTGGAAGGGCCATCAGGAGGTCATCTAGTCAACCCCCATGCTCAAAGCACAACCAACCTCAGCTAAATCATCCCAGCCAGGGCTTCGTCAAGTCAGGCCTTAAAAATCTCTAAGACTGGAGATTCCACCACCCCCGTAGGTAACCCATTCCAGTGCTTCACCACCCTCCTAGTGAAAATGTTTTTCCTAATATCCAACCGAGACCTCCCCCACTGCAACTTGAGACCATTGCTCCTTGTCCTGTAGTCCACCACCAAGAACAGCCTAACTCCATCCTTCCTGGAACCCCCCTTCAGGTAGTTGAAGGCTGTTACCAAATCCCCCCCTCACACATCTCCTCTGCAGACTAAACAAGCCCAATTCCCTCAGCCTCTCCTTGTATGTCATATGCTCCAGCCTCCTAATAATTTTTGTTGCCCTCCATTGGACTTTCTGTAGTGGGGGGCCCAAAACATGACACAGTACTCCAAATGAGGCTTCCCCAGTGCCAAATAGAGGAGAGTAATCACTTCCCTGGATCTGCTGGCAACGTTCCTACTAATGCAGCCCAATATGCCATTAGCTTTCGTGGCAATAAGGGCCACTCTTGACTCATATCCAGCTTCTTGTCCTTTTCCACAGAACTGCTGCCTAGCCAGTCAGTCCTAAGTCTGTAGCTGTGCATGGGATTCTTTCATCCTAAGTGCAGGACTTTGCACTTGTCCTTGTTGAACCTCATCAGATTTCTTTTGTCCCAATCCTCTAATTTCTCTAGAGTACTCTGTATTTTATCCTTGCCCTGCAGCATATCTACCACTCCCCCCAGCTTACTGTCATCTGCAAACTTGCTGAGGGTGCAATTCATCCCATCCTCCAGATCATTAAAGAAGATGTTGAACAAATCTGGCCCCAGCACTGACCCCTGGGGCACTCCACCTGTTACTGGCTGCCAACTAGATATCGAGCCATTGATCACTGCCTGTTAAGCCCAGTAATATAACCAGCTTTCTATCCACCTTATAGTCCATTCATCCAACCCATTCTTCTTAAGCTTGCTGATAAGAATACTGTGGGAGACCATAACGAAAGCATTGGGCTGTATCAAAAGGATGATGCTTGGGGTGTGCTACAGACTCTCAGGATCGGATCTGAATATGGATAGAGACACCTTTTTAATGTTTTTAATTATATAAATGCTACTGGGAATTGTGTGATTATGCGAGCCTAACTTCCCAGATATAGACTGGTGGACAAGAGCTACTAATAATAGTAGGGCCCAGATTTTCCTGGCTGTGGTAGCTAACAGATTTCTTCACTGAACTGTCACTGAACCAACGAGAGGTGGTAACATATTAAATTTGGTATTGGTGAGTAGTAAGGAGCTCACAGAAGGATAAACAAAAATAGACCTGCAACTAGGGTCCTTGATTTCAAATGGGCAAACTTTAAAAATTAAAGAAATAAGTTAGGAAAGTGGACTAGACTGAAGACTCAAAGATCTGAATGTGGAAGAGGCTTAGAATTACTTGAAGTCAAAGTTATAGAAACTATCTGAAGCCTGCATCCCATAGCAAGAGGAAAAACATCAGAGGAAAGGTTTGCTGACCAAGCTGGATGAGTAAGCATCTCAAACAGGTTATTAAGAGAAAGCAAAAAGCCTACAAGGAATGGAAGAAGGGCCGGATCGCTAAGGAAAACTACCTCCTGGAGGTCAGTAAGTGTAGGGATAAAGTAATAACTATCAAAAGCCAAGCAGAGCTGGAACTTGCAAAGGAAATTGAAACAAATAGTAAAAAGTTCTACAGCCATAGAGATAAAAATAAAACAAGGAAGAAAAAGTGGGACTACTAAACACTGAGAATGAGATGGAGATTGAAGATAACGTAGGCATGGGCCAACACCTAAACAAACATTTTGCCTCAGTTTTTAATAAGAGCAATGAGGAGCTTGGGATAGTGGCAGGGTGGCTAATGAAAATGAGAATATGGAGAAGTAGAAATTACTACATCTGAAGTGGAAGTCAAACTCAAACACCTTCATGAGACTAAAATGGTGAATCTGGATAATCTCCAACCAAGAACATTAAAAAAACCAACCCAAAACTGGCACATGAAGTTGCAAGCCCAACAGCAAGGATTTTTAATGATTCAGTAAACCTGGGGTTTGTACCTTATGACTGCTACTTTAGTGGCAATTATAAGAAAGGGGAAAAAAGTGATCCAGGAAAGTTAGTCTGACCTCAAGGGTATGCAAGGTCTTAGAAAAATTTTTGAAAAAAAATAGTAATTAAGGACAGAGAAGTGAATGGTAATTGGGATAACATGCAACATGGTTTTACTAAAGGTAGATCGTGCCAGACCAATCTGATCTCTTTCTTTGAGAAGGTAACTGATTTTTTAGACAAAGGAAATGTATTAGATCTAAACTATCTGGATTTCAGTAAGGCATTTGATACAGTTCCACATGAAAACATATTAAACTAGAGAAAATGGGAATGAATATGAGAACTGTAAGATAGGCAAGGAACTGGTTAAAGGGGAGACTGAAATGGGTAATACTGAAAGGCAAACTGTCAGGCTGAAGGGAGGGTACTAGTGGAGTTCCTCAGGGACTTGTCTTGGGCCCAATCTTATTTAATGTTTTTACTAATGACCTTGGCACAAAAAGCAGGAGTGTGCCAATAATCTAACTAAAAAGCTAACTGGCTTCAAGACTGAACTTAGAGTGCAGGACTAGAAGAAACCTCAATAGTTCATCTAGTCCAGGCCCCCTGAACTCAAGGCAGGACTACATAATGACTAGACCATTCCTGATAGGTGTCCGTCTCATCTGTTATTAAAAACCTCCTGTGACGGATAGTACACAACCTTCACAGGCAATTTGTCCTGGGGATTAACTATCCTGAGAGTTAGAAAATTCATTGCTTCTTGTCCTATCCTCAGAGATTAATGAAAACCATTTTTCTCCCTCCTCCTTTTAACAAACTTATGTACTTGAAAACTTATGTTCCACCCTCAGTCTTCTCTTCTCTAGACTAAACAAACCCATTTCTTCAATCTTTCTTCATAGGTCATGTTTTCTAGACTGTTAATAAATCATTTTTGTTGCTCTCCTCTGGACTTTCTCCAATGTATCCTCATCTTCTCTGAAATATGATGCCCAGAACTGGACACAGCACTCCAGCTGAGGCCTTATCAGTGCGGAGTAGAGTGGAAGAATTACTTCTCATGTCTTGCTTACAATATTCCTGCTGATACATCCCAGTAGGACGTTAACTTTTTTTTTCACCAACAGGATTACACTGTTGACTCACATTTAGCATGTGATCTACTATAACTCCCAGATCCCTTGCCCCTGTACTGTGCCCCCTTTGCCCCTAACCCCTGCACCCCCGTCCTGTGCACACCTGGGGAAACTCACCTGCACGCACAGAGTAGCTGATACTGCTGCTCACTGCTCCCCCCCCGAACACTGCTGCTCCATGCACCCCTCAGGGGCCGTGCAATGGGGGGGAACGAGGAGCAATGTCAGGACTCCCTGCATTCAAGTCACTCTCTACTTGGGCTGCGTAAGGAGAGGATAAAGAGTAGAAGGTCCTGATGCTTGACTCATAGCAAACCCCAAATGGGAAAAGTGACCTGGATTCAGGGAGCCCTGGTTTTGTTCCTCACTCCCCACCCCCAGCCTCTTTGGGGGGCACAAAGGAACTCTGGGAAGTAGGTGAGCAGTATCTGTTTGTCACCGCTTGTCCCTCTCCCCCACGTTCCTCCACCGGGAGAAAGCAGGGATGCACACAACCCCACCTCGGAGGGGTCAAGGCTCAAAGCTCTGCAGTTGGCTCATAGCTTGCAACCCCCACATGGGGTCACGATCCCCAGTTTGAGAACCAATGGTTCAGATTATTTTGAATTTTAATCCTATCCTTCAAAGCACTTGCAACTACTCCCAGCTTGGTATCATACACAAACTGTATAAGTGTGCTCTCTATGCCATTATTTAAATCATTTATGAAGATATTGAACAGAATCAGACCCAGGACTGATCACTGCAGGACCCCAATTTAGTAGCTCCATCTAGGCTATATTGTCTAGTTTGTTTATGAGGTTGTGCAAGACAGTATCAGAAAAGCCTTACTACAGTCAAGATATGCATCTACTACTCCCTCCCTGCTCCCCCCTCAATCTACAAGGTTTGTCGTTACCCTGCCAAAGAAAGCTACTTGGTTGCTTTGACATGATTTGTTCTTGACAAATCCATGTTCACTGTTACTTATCAACCTTATTATTTTCTAGGACAATGTTTGCAAATTGATTGATTGTTTGCTCCACTATCTTTCCGGGTATTGAAGTTAAACTGCCTGGACTGTAATTCCCCAGGCTAACCTTATTCCCCTTTTTATGGATTGGCACTATATTTGCCTTCTTCCAGCCCTCTGGAATTTCTCTCATCTTCCATGAGTTTTCGAAGATAAGTTTATGGAGGGGATGGTATGATGAAACTGCCTACGTGACTGCTGGTAGTAAATATCTCAAAAAGCCAGTGATGGGACACTACATGGGGAGGGTGCTGAGTTACTACAGGAAATTCTTTCGCAGGCGTCTGGCCTGGTTAGTCCTGCCAAAATGCTCAGGATCCAACTGACTGCTGTATTTGGGGATGGGAAAGAATTCTCCCTTGGGTCATCTTGGCAGAGTGCATGGGGGATTTTCACTTTCCTCTGCAACATGGGACAAGGGTCACTTGCAGATTTGAACCAGTGTAAATGGTAACTTCTCTGCAACTTGAAGTCTTTAAACCATGATTAGAGGACTTCAGTAACAAGACAGAGATTAGAGGGTCTACTGCAGGAGGGGGTGGGCAAGGTTCGGTGGCCTGTGATGTGCAGAAGGTCAGATCAGATGATCACGAGAGTCCATTTTGTCCTTAAAGTCTATGAGTCTATTCATTTCTAACAGCAAAGCATGAGGGCACTTACTGTATAACAACCTCCAGAGCCTGTCCTAGGGAAACAGGCTTGTTATTGAGGACATTGAAGTCTAGCTGATGACTGAGATAGGAGGTGGCCTCCAGCAAACGGTTGAATTCTTGCTCCACCATTTCATCTTTCTCTTTAGGAACCTGCAAGTCAAAGAACAGATTTGTCTTTTTAAATAAATAATGCACAAAAAGTTTCAGATTATGAATGCTAAATTAATGTGGAATCTAGCAGGTGTGGAGTTGAGGCTGGTAAAACTAAGAAGTCTAGAAAGACTTCAGAGCCCTGGAGCTTAGACCTCCTTTTCTATTGTGGTGTGTACTCCACTACAAGGCATGTTTTTAATTCAACAACACAAGTTGCCTCCAATTCTTCCCCCTCATAATGACAGTACTGCACATAGCAATGAATATGCAAGAGAGCAAGGCAGAGCACAGATGTGTAATGTTACATTGAGGCTGACAGAATCATTACTGGGCAGACCTGTGTAATACACTTTAAAAAAAGCTTTAGGGAACAAAAAGAAGCCGAGAGTGGACAACTGTAAGTTTTGAAGTCTTCAATTCTTCAAAATGCTCAGACAAGGAAAGCATGCAGGGCTTTAAAGGCATAATCTGCCAAGGTCTTCTCTGTCTCACCTCTGAACTGGCAAACAGGCAATGAGCACGATTTACTGGGCTTCCCATGACTGCAAGAAACAACTCAGCAGAAAGGCTTCCTCAACTAAAAGGATTAATTCAAACATCTCAGGTCCAATGGCTCACCTGTGGGCCATGTGTATGTTCTGTCGTCAGGAAAGTGCATCCTGGCTCTATTGCACTGTTTGGGACCTTTCAGTGAGGCTTAGTGCACATCAGGCCTTCAGAAAGGGCCTGAGCTATGCTGACCAGGCAGAAAGAAGGTACTACACATGTGGAAGCTTGGCTACAAATGGCACAAAGTGTCCCTTCCTGCAACTTCATGTATTCTTGGAAGTAGGAGGTACTGATGGGAGCTCGCTACATTTTTCAACCTTACTGTGTAGTAGGGGAGGATTTGATTAAATACTTTGTGGTGCTGCTAATGTAACACAGCACTACACAGAAACACAGCTGTTATACTGGTCCAGGGCTCCCTCAGCTCACTGGATGGCAATGTCTGTGCCAAGTGCACAGCAGCACAATCCACCTGTTAAGTGTAGCATCTACAGGTCTGACCAGTGTTTACTGATACTGCAGATGCAGGGGGACCAGCAGGGAGAAGTGCTGTGGAGCCTCCTCCTGAGCTCACAGAACATGAGGTGCTCTAAGTAGCGTCAGCTATTCTGAGCCTGGTAAAAGGGAGTGCGGGAAATAGAGGGAAAAAAAACCTAGGAGTGAGCACAAAAAAGAAAGGGTGGGGTGGGGCGTGAGAACACATGATGTGGAGGAACAAATGGATCAAAGAAAGGAGGAGACAAAACAGCAAGCATCATGAAGGAGGGCAAGTGTGCAGAGACAATGAGCCAGAAATAACATGTGTCAGGCTGACAGAGGAGTCCTCCATGGAGACCAGGGACAGACACAGGGCTACTTTCTGCAGGAGACAGACAATTCCATAGGGTGAGGGGCACCCTCCTACTTCTTGTCCCTTGCTCTGTAAATCCTAGATGTGACCACTGCACTGAAGAGTGGCTCTCCTAAAGCCCTCTCAAAAGCTGCTTCCTGAGGAAGGCCTGGACAATTCCCTCTGGGTGGTGTACTGCACTGGTCTCCTGTGTATAAATGGAAGGTGAAGGTTAGCTAGAGTGGAGAGTAAAAGATTTAATATCCTTCCAACTGGACTGAGAAGGGCTTTAATCTCAGTGGCAGCTGATATTAGCGAAGATGGAGACACAAACTGACGAGGTTCATAAGTGAAGAAGTGGTGATTGTACTTCGGCTCCAGTACTAGTTGGGAGGCATATTTAAAGGGACACTGTCAAGGTTGTAGGTCCAACATGAGACCTACTTATTTCCTTTCAGTTTGCATAGTCAGTGTAAATTTTTTTCTCCCCTAAAGCTATTCAAAGTTATCTGCCCAACATTCATGAGCAACTCAACAACAAGAAGCTAACGTGAATGCACCACTGGAGGAAAAAAAGTGTTCATAAACAAATTATTTCAATTTTAAACTCAGGGATTATTATAAACAGTAATAAAAGGAATTTAAAAAAAATTGTAAGTGATACCTTGACAGTGTCCTTTTAACCATTGCAGCAGAAAGAGAAATAAATCATAAATAGCCTGATAGCTGTTTCAAAGTAATTTTCGTACAATAGGGTAAAATAAAAACAAGGTTTAAATCATTGCAGAAGCAGCTAATTATCACTTACTTTTTAGCAGTGGCAACAATCAAAAAAACATACTGTGGAAATCTCAGAAAAGGAAAAGCAAGAGTGAAAATAAAAATGACACTGCCTCCAACACGTCAGGTCCTATGTGCATTTTAGGTAAAACAAGGTTAAGAAACAGCACAAAGAACAAGAGGAAAACAGAAAGCTCACATGATGTTGAAGAATCACACCATGCCTGAGCAAACAAATTTAAATGGTCCTGTCCTTTTGCTACATTTCTATTGCTATCATGTCTTCTTATTGTCAGTTTCAGTGTATGCAATATCTATGGAACAATGCATCACCAATGCATCAAACACATGCTGTCAAATATATCACCGATGTAATAATAATACACCGATGCATCAAATACATGCTGTCAGTCCTGGCTGTGAGTGAATCAAGTAGACGGTGGTGGCAGGAAAAAAATGAGAATTCTATTTATATCGTACACAAATATTCTGACAAGCTGCAGAGAAAAACTCAAAGTAGGGGCTGAATGGGGTTTGGAAAGCTAGCTTGAGCATGACACTTTTTTTTTTTTTTTTTTTTTTATAAAGTAACAGGTTAGCACCAGACTGACCCCGACCAGCAGACTGACATATTCTTCTCAGTCACAGAGCAGCTGCAGAACAGGGATCAGCAGCTTCCCTCATATAGTGGCATAGTTCTATGAAGGCAGACAGGTATACCAATAAAATCATAACTAACCTTTAACTTGTCATGCAGGCGAGAAAGGGAAATTATGGAGTACGCACAAGCAGCATAAGAAACCACACTATTATAAATAATTGAGAGAAATGAGGTGGAGGAGAGATAGTATCGTTTATTGGACCAACTTGCTGATGAGACAAGCTTTTGAGTTTACACTGCAAAAGTTTACTTCTGCAGGTCTGGAAATGTAGTCAGTGTCATAGATTATTTAGCATAACTAAACACATATTTCAAGGGACCATTCAAGTTAAAGTAGCCAGTTAACAAGTCTCAGAAGTTGGTTCAATAAAATATATTACTTCATCCCCGCTTGTGTGTCTCAATTATTTACAATAATGTGGTTTCTTATGCTTCCTGTTCGTACTCCATCATTTCCCTTTCTGGCCTGCATGACAAGTTAAAGGTTAGTTATGTTGTTATTGGTATACCTATCTGCTTTCATAGACATCCTAGGATCAATACACCTACAACACTGCATATAATTAAGTAATTCAGAACATCTGGGACACGAGCAATTTTTGCCACAATTTTCACATGTGGGATGTAAAAATGAAGGTTAATTACCAGTAACTGGGAGCGCTTCAGGGTGAGTCTCTGTTCCCATTCAAGGGATCAAGGCACTGCAATGGAAGCTACCCAAAACTCTGTAGGGGTTACCCACCTCTCCTCTCCTTCCCCCTTTTGAAGGACTTTGATGGTATAAAAAAGGAAGTGATCCCAACCACCCTTCCATTCCCTTCTACTTATTCAAGAATTAAGACCACAATGAGGTGAGGAAGGTAGGTGGGGATGTGAACACGCGAAGGATCATCTTGATGAATTCCAGTTACTGGGAAGTAGCCTTCTTTTCTTGAATGGCCTCTGCACATTCTCACTCGTGAAAGTTAAACCAGCAGTTCAACTCCAAGGAAGGTTGCCCTGAGGAGTTAAGATGAACTTGCTCAAGTTTTGTTATCTTATCTCTTCCAAAGGCAAAGTTCTATTATACATTATTTTCTTCAAACTATTTCTTAGGGAAAAGCCTATTTTTGAAAAGTAGTGACTTACAGCTTGTCCATTGGCTTCATAAAGCGGGCATTTTTGTTTGATCTTAGCCAGTTCCATATTTACTTGTTTGCTGACCACAGCCATTGGATTCCCTCCTGGAAAAGATTTTGTATAAGTAAATCTGACATTCAGGTGTAACCCCTGATTGCTCAGAGCGGCACTCTGTCACCATTTAGTGGTGGCTAAGCCCCTAGAGAATGATGAGACTTTTACAGCTTTGGCTAACAGACACGCGTCTTTTAGCTCCTGCAGTAGAAGCTCATGCATTTAGCTCCAGAGGTCCCAGGTTTGATTCCCGCTGCTGATGCCTGTGTGTGGGTCGGTGTTACACAAGCAAAGAGCAAAAAGTTGTCTGTAAATAAAACAAGAAATACAGTTCAAAGCAGCCATCATTCCAATAATAAAGCCCATTAATACATCTCTTATTTTGTGCAGAACACCTTTCAACAGACCAGTAAAATTTTCAAATATTGTCAAGGCTCATCACAGCAATTCTTAGTACCACCACCATTCAAGGAAAGAACTATAGATAGGGAGAGGTGATAAAGGAGCTGAGCTCTAAGACGGTGGCAACTAGCAAGGCAGCCCTGAGAGTTAACATCCACAGCGATGCATCTCCCAGAGGTTCAAAGGAAGAGCAGAACAAACTGTGAAGGATAGAAGAAAATTTGCATTGAGGAATAAATATTCTGAAACTGGGCTCTCTTAAGGAACAGGTGCTGAGAAGTTTGTCCCTATAGAGAGGGCATCCGAGGAATTCAGTTCACAAAGGCCCAGTGAAACTAAGTGCCAGTGCAATGGGCAAATAGGGATGAGGTTTACTAGCTGGGAAAGGCCCTAAGGAAACAGAATGAAGAACGGTCTTTGAATCTCCATGCAGAAGTGAGACTTGCAGACCCTCTGGTTGAGAAGAGGGAAGTACAAGAGATGTCTAGAGACTCTGAACCCTTGTCCACCAGAAAGTCCCACCCCTTCCTGGGAGGGGTACAAAGGAAAAGACTTAAGGAAACTGGCTTTTTAGCTCAGACTATCACTATTCTATCAGGGTTATAAAAAGAACAATAAGGCTGCAGAATGAGCCATTCAAAAGTTAAGAAATGCCAGAATTTAAATTGCCTGTCCAACTTTAATTCAGTCTCTTTGTACACATGCATTGTGATTTTGCAATTATAAAACTATTTGTTCCATAGGACCCATGCCTCATTCGATGAATGGGTAACTACTTAATATTTCTTTATCCTTCTTGTTTGACATGTGGCCTTATTTAATGCACACCATTCAAAACTTCGCACTGAATACAGAACTAGTAATTTCCTCATCGGCAGTTTCCATGGTGCTCTCACCATAGGATCTGAGTGCTTCACAAATATTTATGAATTTGTCTTCACAACAGTACTGTGAGATTAGATAGTAATGTTATCTCCAATTTTTAAGCTGGGGGGATCTGAGGTAGAAAGCAAGGCCAACATTGTTAGTGGTGTCCAACTTCAGACACCTAGGTCCCATCACGTGCAGTAGTGCTGACCACTCGCAACTAAAATACTGGGCCCAGATATTGGACACAGAAAATAACACAACTAGTAACCATCTGTGAAAGTTTGGGTTAAGTGACTTTCTCAGCACCATATAGGAACTCTGTTGCAGAGACAGGGAACAGACTACTTCACCAGGGCAGGAATCAACTTCTTTAACCATAAGATCATCTTCTCTCTTCCAATAATCCTCATTCACCACACCTCTTCCAATTTCTGCAACAAATGAAGTAAACACACACACACACACACACACACACACACCCCCTCCCGATTCATTCCCAGAGCACATTACATCCCTGTGCATCGAATAAGGCAGGAGTACTGTGGAAAAAATAGCATGTGATCCTGTAATTCAAAACTATCACAATGCATATGGGCAAGGGCGCTGAATTAAGCCTGATGATTTAAAAAAGCTAAAACCCAGAAGTTCCATCATGTGGAAGCATGCTGACACCAGTTTTGGTCATCAATATGGTTCAGAGATCTATCATTTGAGCTAACTGGACACAGTAGTAGCCTGTTATCCTCTGTGGACCAGTCACTAGCTGGATAAGATGCACTCTGCCAGTGGTTCACTGTTCTGCTGACAGCACAGGAATTTATATAAAGGACTCTGGATCCAAATCCAGCTTCAGGTTACAAGTATGTTCTAGTGGCTCTTTTACACTGTGACCCTTTTACGCTGTGCTCCAAAACTCTTTTTGTCCTCCTCTGTTCCTATCCATCCCCTGCCTTCTGCTCTTATCTAACTTCCTCCATATCCCCCAGTTCTTGCCACCTTCATCCCTCTGTGCTTCTATAGATGCACCTCACTCCCCTGCTGCTATCTATCGCTCATCCCTCCCCTCACTTCCACTCACACTCTATAGCTCTGCTTCTCCCCAGTTTATGGTTCCGGACTCCAATTCCACTACTCCATTGCTCAACCCTATGAATTCCAGTGTGATTGCTTCTTCCTCCAGAAGAAAACCTTGAGAACAGGAGAGTCTTCCCATTCTCCGTTCCAGTGCCTTATATCACAGTGGCCCCTGGCAGCTGGGGAAACAATGTCAGGGAAGTTGTGCTCAGCCCTTGCAGCCTGTGATGGAGCATGCCCAGTACAGACAGACAGACTCTTAAGGAAATTACCAGGCAAACTAACAACTCTCTATAAACATGTGCAAACTGAGATTTGTCAGCAGCTCACAGCTTGGCCGAACGTGGGCTGTTTTTCATAGGGCAGCGAAAGGCAATTTTGACACAAAGGACACGTCCCAGGTCCTACCAAATTTCAAGTCCCTGTTGCTCCAGAGCATGGAGGTGCCAATGCTTCCCAGCTAAATGGTTGTAAGAATAGTTTAAACATATGCAAAATAAGCTGGTATGCCAAGAGAAATCCCAGTTTAAATGAACTGAGGAAGAAATCAAACCACTGTGGTGAGAATTTGACAGGAACCACACAGAAAACCTAAGTCATTTTAACAAGTCTGAAAAGAATGACAAATAAGAGTCTTCCATGTCACTGATGCCTATTATGAATGGTTCCCTCAGCACTCATCAGTGCACCCTGAAGGCAGAAGTAATAAATTAGAATGTTACAATCCTTCTCTTTCAATAACCTTTAAAAGAGGTTTACTCTTTTGAATGACTCACCCAGCCCTGTTACCACCATGGCTCCTAGATCAGCAACATAGTTCCCTTTGCGAAATGTAGCAACTCTTCCTCCTACACGATCCTTTTAAAATTAAAAATGTATTAATCAGCTATTTTCATTCAAATTCAGAAAAACGATACCTGAGCAGTAACACCCCTCTTTCAAAATCATTCTCCTGAAAATCTCCTACAGGCATCGAAAGAGGGTTATCTGAGCCACAATAAAGCTATATGTTCTTTTCTGATCAAATCCCAGAGCACATGAATATCCAGGTTTCAAATAAGCCAATAATTTGAACTTTTGAAGAAAGGCATTAGTATTTAAATATAGTGGATAGTAGATTCCTAGACGGCGAAGAAGTTATAGGTGGGAGGGCAGGTCATTTAGTCCATCTTATGCCACTGTCCACCATCCTATGTTTGTTTGTTTAAACTGACTAATGTAAAACACTAAGTAATGGCACTTCTAACCCTTCACCTTGGAGGAGGTGGAGGAAAGGAAACAGATTATTCTATAACTGTAAACAACACTCTGTCCCAAAATTCTGGCTGATAACCAGCCACAATTTTGTCCTTAATTTTATTCCATAATTCCTAGTTTTGCCCCCTGGTTGCACTCTATACAACTCTTCTGTACCTTGGTGTTAACACACTAATACTTGTAGATCATTTAGCTCTCCAGCCTTGGTCATTGCTTAGCCAGCTCTGCATGTGTTCAATTACTTTAGTTTTTCCTCATAATCAGTCCCTGTTACTCCCCAGAGCATCTTTGGTTTCCTCTCAATTGCCTCTCACTGGTAAATACTTCAGAAATACAAGGTGTAATCATACAACAATTATATTTCATCTAAAAATAAACCGTGTGAAGGGAAAAAACAGGTTGCAAAGTCAAGTACTCAAAAGAAAGGAAGTGTCAGAATTCAATTTGTATGCAGTGTGGTTGTAGCCATGACAAGGTGAGCAAGGTAATATCCTTTATTGGACCAACTTCTTTGGGTGAGAGAAGCTTTCAAGCCATAAAGCTCTTCTTCAGGTCTAGGAATAATATTCTGAGCATCACAGCTAAATGCAAGATGGAACAGATTGTTCAGCATAAATAGTTAGCACATATTCTACGGGACTATTCCAAGTACAGCGGCCCATTAACACTGACACAGTCCCATACTATGTGCTAACTATTTATGCTGAACAATCTGGTTCTCTCTTACATTTAGCTGTGATGCTCAGAACACCCTTCCCAGACCTGAAACACAACTCTGTGTGGCTCAAAAGCTTGCCTCTCTAAGTTGGACCAATACAAGAATTAATGTTTAACTCAGTCCCAGGCAACCTTAATTCAGCTTTACTGAGCAGATGGCAACTGACTTGAGTTACATAATCACATACTGTTTTATTCAAGACCTTTGCCTCAGTTCTGTGCTCAGAACAGATAAATGAATCAAGTTTGTATAATGAAAAAAGCTGTCTCCTTTGCTGAAACATGTATAATCAATTAGGGAGAGAACTGCACAAAGAAAAGAGATGATCTCATAGTTCAGCACTGTATTAGACGCTAGAAAATCAGATTTTATCCCTGGCTCTGCCATAAGATTCCTGTGACACTGGGCATATCAGACAAAAGTTTTCTGAAGTGGTCACTAACTTTGTGCTCTCTCCTCATGCCCAACTTGAGGCACCCCAGAACAGGGTGGATAAAAATCAATTTTTTTTTTAAACTAAGAAAACCAAATTTCTCTCTCATTTAAAAAATAAGTTATAATTACATCTCATCAAAAACATGCTAACCCTACACTAACAGCCTCATAAAAAAGAATTAATGGCTCTAGACTGTTCAGAGTAACTACCAGCTCTTGCTTCTGGAAAGTTCTGGGCTTTCAGTTTCTGTTGTTCAGCAGACTAAAGTCATGTGCAAAGAAAGAGGCTAGGTAGGATTGTTGCTGTTCTGTGCTTATGTGGTGGTGGAGCTGGGCCAAGCAAGGCAGAGGAGTTAGTTAAGATACTGTTTTAAGACAGAGACACAAAGGATGGAGGTAGAGTAGAAAGGAACAGTGGAGTGGACTGGAAAAACAAAGGGAAGACATTATTTAGTACACACACACCTTGACTTTAGGAAAGCTTTTGATACTGTTTCCCATGGTATTGTTGCCAGCAAGTTAAAGAAGTATGGGTTGGATGAATGGACTATTAGGATGGAAAGCTGGCTACATCATAGGGCTCAACAGGTAGTGATCAAAGGCTTGCTGTCTAGTTGGCAGCCGGTAACAAGCTGAGTGCCCCTGGGTCGGTGCTAGGGCCAGTTTTATTCAACACCTTCATTAATGATCTGGATGATGGAGTGGATTGCACCCTCAGCAAGTTTGCAGTTGACACTAAACTGGGAGGAGCAGTAGATACCCTAGAAGGTGAGGATAGGATACAGAGTGATCTAGACAAATTGGAGGACTGGGCCAAAAGAAATCTGATGACTCAACAAGGACAAGGATAGAGTCCTGAACTTAGGACAGAAGAATCCCATGTACAGCTACATACTGGAAAGCTATTGGCTAGGCAGCAGTTCTGCAGAAAAGGACCTGGGAATTACAGTGGACAAGAAGCTGTATATGAATCAACAGTGTGCCCTTACTCCCAAGAAGGGTAACTTCATATTAGACTGCATTAATAGAAGCATTGCCAACAGATCAAAGGAAATGATTATTTCCCTCTATGATGCACTAGTGGCATCACATTTCAAGTAGTGTGTCCAGTTTTGGACCCCCACTGTAGAAAGGATATGGACAAATTGGAGAGAGTACAGCAGAAGACAACAAAAATGATTAGGGGGCTGGAGCACTTGACTTATGAGGGGAGATTGGGCTTGTTTAGTCTGCAGAGGAGATGTGGGGAGGGGGGGTTGCTAGTAGCCTTCAAATACTTGAAGGGGGGTTCCAGGGACGATGGAGCTAAGCTATACTCAGAGGTGGCAGATGGCAGAACAAAGGTCTGCAGCGGAGGTCTAGGTTGGACATTAGGAAAAGCTTTTTCACTAGGAGGGTGGTGAAGCCCTGGAATGGGTTACCTAGGGAAGTGGTAGAATCTCCATCTTTAGAGGTTTTTAAGGCCTGGTTTGACAAAACCCTGACTAGGATTATTTAGTTGCAGTTGGTCCTGCTTTGAGCAGGGGTTGGACTAGATTTCCTGAGTCCCCTTTCAACCCTGATCATTTATGCTAATGAAAACTTCCAGTGGAGATTGGATGTGCTGTTCTTCCATGGCTCCCAGCTCCCTGGACCTAACATCGGAATCCAACATTGGCAACTGGGCAGTGATGCCACCAAGAAGCCTGATATCACCTCTTCCTGAATCTACAGGAAAGGATTCTGTTGCAGGATACCTGAGATGGTCACCAGTAAGGTCAGGGGGAAAGGTATAGGTACTTGCTCAGTTGCAGCTGACTGGTTCAATGCCAGTGGTTTCTCTTCTGTTGGCACACTGCAAGAACATAGGAGAGAGAGAGGGGCATCCCTGTTCAATGCCAGGGAGAAGGCATAATCTGAGGACAGTGAAGAAGAAGAGAAGTACTCTTTCAATGGCAATGCCATGTGGTGGTATCTTGGCCCTGGGTGTTGTGCCAGCACCAAGGACGTCCTCCTGACAGTTCCATGAAGGCGTATATGAGTCCGATAATCAGCACAATAGCTGGCACTTGTGACTTTAGTGGTGCTGGCTTACCTGGCACCACCTCCTCTTTTAATAGAGAACTCAGATGTGCTGTCTTTAGTGCAGTGATGTCTCTTCCCTCCAGGATGGTGCCCTTTCTGTGTTTGGAGTCATATCTGCTGTCCACCTGACCCTACCTTTCAGTATCGCCCTTGTGTTAGGGTGCCAGTTCCAATGACTATGTCAGTACTGGAGGCACAGATGATGGGCCCATCTGCGCCAGCATTTATGGCAATATCCAACGCCAGAGACCTACTGCCAAGGTGATCAGTGTCCATGTGGTCTGTTTCAACTGTCTTTTTTCCTGCCTCTCCTTCCCTGTTGGACTCCACAGCATGGTGTCTGCTTGGAGGGGCTTTCACTGAGCACAACCGTTTTGGTTCTGTGGAGAGGGATGCTCTTAGGTCTAAGGTGATAAGGTCTAAACTGCATAAGTATAGTATCAGCCACGCACCTCTCAATTGGGGAGTTCTTGAGGACTTACACACTGAACTGGATATGAGTCACCAGTGTGCCCTGGTTGCCAAGTACACTAATGGCATATTGGGCTGCATTAGTAGGAGCATTGATAGCATATCAAAAGAAATTATTATTTCTTTCTATACTGCACTGGTGGTGATTATTCCCCTCTATACATCATTGGTGAGGCCGCATTTGGATATTGTGTTCAGTTTTGGGCACCCGCACTACAAAAAGGATGTGGACAAGTTGGAGAGAGTCCAGTGGAGGGCAACAAAAATTATTAGGGGGTTGGAGCAGAAGACTTATGATGAGAGGCTGCAGGAACTAGGCTTGTTTTTTCTGCAGAAGAAAAGAACGAGGGGGGATTTGATAGCAGCCTTCAAGTACCTGAAAGGGGGTTCCAAGGAAGATGAAGCTAGGCTGTTCTCAGTGGTGGCAGATGACAGAACAAGGAGCTACGGTCTCAAGTTGCAGTGGGGGAGGTCTAGATTGGATATTAGGAAAAAGTTTTTCACTAGGAGGGTGGTGAAGCACTGGAATGGGTTACCTAAGGAGGTGGTAGTCTCCATCATTAGAGGTTTTTAAATTGCAGCTTGACAAAGCCCTGGCTAGGATGATTTAGCTGAGGTTAGCTCTGCTTTGAGCAGAGGGTTGAACTAGATGACCTCCTGAGGTGCCTTCCAACTCTAATATTCTATGATTCTATGATTATCATCCCAAATTTCAAGCATTAAACTGCTCCTCCAAAGGTTCCACTTGAATGTAACCAAATATATTCTTTAAGCATCATTCAGAAGAAGACAATATTGCCACAGAAAACAGTTACTGAGCAACTCTACCCATTTCAGCTCAGACACAGAAAATTATTTTTTCTTAGCACAAGCCACTGACCCTTTAAGAGCCTGCTTGACCCCTATCCCCGAGAACACATTCAAAACTGGAAAAAAAGAGATGTAGAGATCCTGATTAGCTGATGTCCATCAATGAGAATACCAATTAACATGCAGGACAAAAGCTTTCCTATTCTCTTACAAGTAGCCAGCTACCAATCCAGATCATTACTAGAAAGTAGCATTTTCTATCTTTTAAAATCAACAATTTGGAAGAAAATATGAAATCACTGCTAACATCTGTAGATGACAAAGATTGGTAAATTAAGAAGACAGCGTCACTGATAAAGAGCAATTTATATTCAGGCTTGATCTACACTTACCGCCGCGATTCAGCGGCAGCCCACGGGAGTTACGCAAAGTACACAAAGAACTTGCCTAACTCCCATCGACTGCAGTGCTTATCTTCTGCACGATGTCTTCACTGCACTATGCCAACGGGAACTACGTTCCCAGTGACGCAGCACTATGCCACTTGTGGGGGTGGATTAATAATGTCAATTTCTGGATTGACTGAGCGGGTCTTCACTGACCGCTCAGTCAATTCAGATAAGTCGATCTGACGGCGGTGACTTTGCTGCCATCAGTGGAGCCATAGCCTTAGTAAAGCTAGGCAAAAACCAGACATTTTAATATGGCTAAGTGTGAGGTGCACATCTAAAAACAAAGCAACGTTGGGGACACAGTGCTGGGATCTAATCCGGAAAACTGACTCTGAAAAGGCCTTGTGGGGTATGGAACAGGAATCCCAGTGGAACGCTATGACAAAAAGAGGCAGTGTTATCCTTGGATATATAAAAATGGGAATATTGAGAAGGAGTAGGATATTACCACCTCCGTTGCTGTTAAAAATTGAACAGATTCCAGACAAAAGATACAAAAAAGTGATTCATGGTCTAAAGAGCTCAATGTATTCAGCTTAGCAAACAGAAGGTTAATAGGTGATCTGATCATTTACTAAGTACCTACACGGAGAAGATTTCTAATAGATAAAGATATAATATGGGGTATTGGTTGATAACAGGATGACTATGAGCCGCCAATGTGAT
>ML675715.1:386660-431533 GCA_007922155.1 Mesoclemmys tuberculata | reverse complement strand
CATATTGGTCCCTTCTGACCTATGAGTCTATGGGTCTATGAGTCTATCCAATGGCCACAAGTTGAAGTCAGCAACCTTCAAACTGGAAAGAAAATGCAACTTAAAACAGTGAATGAAATTAACGACTGAACAGCTTATCAAGGATTGAGTTTTTCACCAGCTGGATCTCGTAGAAGGATCAAAACTGGATCTCTTTCTAAAAGATAAGTCCCAATTCAACAATTGAACGAGCTGCATGATTCACAGGGTGAAATTCTATCACCTATATTATACAGGAGTTCAGACTAGATTACCTTCTGATCTTAATAGCTAAAATATGAATAGTAAAATAGAAAAGGAATGAAGAAATAAACAGATTGGACAACTTCAAAATCTGTATACTAGACTAATATAAGTGAAGGAATTGTGAATTTGTAAAGAAAAGCACTAGGGTCTTTCTGCAGTATACTGCCACAATGGGAAGCTTACCTTACAGTGTATGGATTTAGAATATTTTAATAACCACTTTCATTCATCTGGAAACTGAAGCCTACAAGACTCCTCCCACCTTCTCAGTTATAAACATAGGGCATGAAAGCACATCCAATTTTTAAATGCAGCTATCCTGTAAGTGTGGAAAATGAATGTTCTTAACCCTCGGAAATCAACCTGCATTCCATGGACAGGTAAGAGAGCTAAGGGCAAATAAGAGGAAGGAGGTCAAGTTCATGTGGAAAGGAGAATAAGTCTTGAGTGAAAATTCAATTGCTATCCAAAGAACAACTCTGTAAGAAGGTCCTCTTGCAAGAGGCCTCTAATTCTCTGACCCTTCTTGAAGAGTCCACTACTGCCAGGAAATTATTTTTGAGAGAGAAAAAAATAAAAGGTTCTTCTTGTGGTTCAGAGGAGGTGAATGAGTGAAACAAAGGACTGAACAAACCACACTTAGCCACCATACACAGTAAGCTGGATTAAACTAATTAAAAATAGAAAAAACATCTAAAATATGTGATGTTATCTAAAAATGTGATAGGTTCTAAACAGCATGGTTTCTGCAAAGTAAAACAATGTCTCACCAGTCTACTAGAATTTTTGGGACAGGTCGATAAAGTAGTGGATAAAGCAGAACCAGTCAACATAATTTAGGCCTTTGACAAGGTCACTCACAAGAGACTACTCAAGAACCTAAGTAATGGGGTGAGAAGCAAATATCATGGATCAAAAACTATCTGAGAAACAGGAAATAAAGAGTAGGAATAAATGGTCAATTGATTAACAGCAGGGTGCCTTATGTCCCATCACAGGTCTGGTGTTTCAGAAAGGGGTTTGAGCAGAGAAAGAGCAAAATTTGTACCTGACAAAGTCATCTAGGTTAGTCAGGTCCAGAAAAGACTACAGAAAATTCAGAGGGAACCATTCCAGCTAAGTGAATGTGAATTTAGAATCAACATGTTGCACAATCAGATCTAGAAAATGACCTGGCATCATTGTGGGCAGGTCAATGACTTTCTGCTAAATGTTCAGCTGCACTTAGAGCTTAATTAGACAGTGGAGCTCATTGCCACAGGATGCCGCTGATACAAAATTTTAGCACGATTCGAAGAGTAGTTAGTTCATTTATATGGATAGTTAGAATAGTTAATGCTAAAATGAATATTAGAAAGAATATTAAACCTCAAACTTCAGGGTTTAAACTAATCTCTAATTAGTAGGGATTAGGATGAGACGTTCATGGCAGCAGATTATCTCACACCTCCAGGTATTGTACCTTCCCTCTGAAGCACTGGTGATAGAATACTATGGCTCAACACATCAACAAAAGCTGAGTTATCTAAGGATACATCAATTGTAGAAAACTAAATTTATGAGGTGCTGTAACTAAGGTCCATGACAAAACCTTCTGGGAGATGCTAGGGAACAAAGTTTACTTAAGCTTTGAAAAGGACAGCCAATATCAGGGAGGGGGGCAAGATTAAAGCAAGGACAGATTTTGAGAGTCACACGGACAAAAGACTCTCCAAACCAACTAATAGGTCTGAACTGTGGAAGTTTTCAAGGACTGCACAAAGACTTATCACTTCAGGAGAATAAATTTAGGTATGGAATACCTGCCAGACTCCACACTGATAAAATTAGGTAGGCTGGATTCAGATGAAGGCCTGAGTCCTGAAACAAGGGATGGGAAGAGAAGGATCTGAACTTAGGTTCTCCATTAGTGATCAGGATGATTTTCACACAATCCATCTGGATTTTCTTGGTCTTCCTTAGGTGAGAGAGAAGAAAGGAAGTATCAGCGGACCAGATAAACTGGAGGAAAAACTATGCATCCTCCAGGTGTGAGGGTCCCTGGGTCTGAAACAAAGAAGAAACTGATCCAATTAAGGTGGATTCCACAAAGCAAGGATAATAGAACTTCTGGATTCAGCTGTTACTCTGAGATGGAGAGTGGTCCTGCTAAGCCGATCCAGCTGGATGTAGGAATCAGATGGAACACTCAGACTTTAAGGTCAGAAGGGACCATCATGATCATCTAGTCTGACCTCCTGCACATGACAGGCCCCAGAATCTCACTCACTCCTGCAATAGACCCAGAACCTCTGGCTGAGTTAGTCAAGTCCTCAAATCATGATTTAAAGACTTCAAGTTACAGAGAATTTACCATTTACACAAGTTTAAACCTGCAAGTGACTTGTGCCGCATGCTGCAGAGGAAGGCGAACCTCCCCTCCGCCCACTATGTCTCTGCCAATCTGACCCAAGGGGAGATTTCTTCCCAACCCCAAACATGGCGATCAGATGAACCCTGAGCAGGTTGACAAGACCCACCAGCCAGACACCTGGATTATGCCAGATACTCTCTTTCCCCAAAGATCTTTACTCTTCTTTACTCTGGAGAAAGAGAGGGGTTTTGGTTATTTGATATAACTGCAGTGTGTGGTTATTACATTCTGTATGAACGGTTGGAGGAAGATGAAGGAATGAAAATGAGATCACAAGATTCACTACTCAAGGAAGCAGATTTTTTGGAACAAACCCTGGCATGGATAATTACCCAAAGGTGCACCCTCGCCCCAAACAACTGCATCTCAATCTTGGTGGAAAGGAAATATTTGTAAAGGGCTTTCCTAATGATCTTCTGGATTACACAAGAGTGAGATGACAGTACTGGCTTCAGCCAGTTACAAAAGCACACTCTCTTAAAAGGCAGTGGCTGATGCACTGAATAAAGAAACTTGAATATTCCTGCTTCCTAGCTGTCCATCTGGATTGACAATGGCCACAGCCACAGGTTCATAGTCTCAGTACATGCTGTCACAGGGCACTTGATCATATCAATGTATTATCAGCTGCAATTACTGGCTAAATAAGTTTATTTCATTAGCTAAATTCTCTCTTTGAGCAGTAAGTTCATACCCTGGCTTCCAGAAGCGTGACATCCATCCCAAAGCTCTGCAACTGACGAGCCGCAGCCAAACCAGAGACTCCAGAACCTATAATGATCACCTTACCAGTCTTCTTAGCTAGAGAAATAAAAGTATAAGTTATAGGATAGACATGTATTGGTGCAAGCCTAGGAGTCCAAACTCAATTTTAGCCCTGAAATTAGTAAGGATGGAGGTCAATTTTCAAACAATCGAATAGTAAATGTAGCTGTGATGAAGCAATCATAGCTAGTTATCTGCAAGAAAACTTTGTATAATTCTGAATTAAATATATCAGCACTTAGTAGCCAGCAGAAGTTAATAATGAAAAGAAAATGTAAGTAACGCACAATCTCTGTAGAAAGTTAATAGGAACAGTCACTGAACAGAGACCATATATAGTACATTCAAACAAGGGCATTCTGGCCAGCAGTTTATCTGTAACCAGGAGGGATCACCCCATCAGGCATTTCCACTCTGGGGAAGAGGCAGTTCCAAAGAGATTGTGTAGCTGAGCAAAGGAATCAACTCACTTGTCATTCTGAAGGAATGAGTTTTGGTTCCTTTTCTCTTTCATGGAGGAGTGAACTCCAGAGGGCTTGGAAGTTTTGGGCAGGGCTGGGTCAGGTGTTTGTTTGAACGTGCAATCTCCAATCTATACACATTGTGCTGCATCTGGACAAGATGCAGACTTACAGGGACACTGAGGTGGTTTTGGTTTGAAAGGGAAAGTTATTTTTAAATGAGATCTTCTGAGATGCCATAATGGTCTCTCTCTTCTGCATGGGGTCTCAAGCACAACCCACATTGCACTAAGATTTGAGGCAGTGTCAGTGGGGGAGGTGAATTAGCACAGCATCCCTCTCTTCTACAGGTCAATCAGGCACCACCTGTCAACTACAACTTTCTGCTTCCTGGAACCTTAAACAGTCCCTGAATTATCCAGGAAGTGGGATCCCCAAAGCAAGGCAATCAGCAAAATATTTTGCAAATGTGTAAAAAATGACAATGCAACTTAGGGAAAACAGAAGAGGAAAACCACCACCTGGAACCAGGATCCTCAAACTGAGGAGAAAGGGTGAGTAATTTGTGAGGTGACACATAAGGGGCTCATCTACACATAAAATTGTGCTGCTTTAAACTACACTGGTAGAGACAGCCTCTTTGCCCCCCACCTTGCCCCCCACCCCCTGCTTCTCCCACCAAGCCCTGATAAGATCTTTAAAGGATTTAGGTTCTATAAAAAATAAAATAGAAAAGCTATATACAACTTTATAGAACTAAAGAAAATAATGTTCTTGCACAATAAAATAAGAATTTATTTCTCAGCCACTTCACTGGGACTAAGATCACAGCAAGTTTGGAAGTTTTAAATTCCAAGTGTTATGTAAACACATAATAAAGAGTCTGAAATATTCAATGCGAAATATTTTTTTACTCCCAAGTAACTCAAATACAGGACAGGCAGCACTAATACTGTGGTGGTGAATGACAGAAATATCTACAAAAATATCTAGAAAAAAAATGCAAAATTTCAGCCAAAAAGGAAAATGTTGGGAGCCAAAACAGGCACATCAAACAACATGCCCTTCTCAAGTCTTTACTACTGTCCCAATATCATGATGCTAAAAATAAGGTCACATTGTGGGCCCACAGATCACACAGAATAATTCTTTAATATGAAATCACCTGTAAACTTACTTGGTAGAGGTTTTACCCTTTTGTAGATACCGAAGTTGATTAGACCATGACGCTCTAGATAGCTGTGTACTCTGTGAACTAGCACAGTGTCACCTACAGAATAAGAAAGATCAAATTATGTATTTTTAATTACTCTTTATATTAAAACAAACCATAGTGACATTTACTGGTTGGCCTAATGGATTTACACAGAGTGAAGAAATACTTAGAATGCTGCCCACCTTTAATATAGCTAACCACACCCACACCACCAATATGTATCGGTGTAAAAGAGACCATTTATTGCCCAAGTTTCACCCCCCTCTTCGGTACCCTTGGTGAAGAGTGATGCAGCTGTTTTGTATGGTCCACAGCACTAGGAACCAAACGGATAAGCTAGCTCTTCCGTGGTTATCCAGCATGCAGTGCAGCTCTTTGTCCGCATTAGTGTGCACCATAATTTTAAGAGATTAAATCGATTTTTTGTATTTAAAGATGTTTTATTGGGGAACGGGTCCAGTCATGGTGTTACAGGTAGAGAATAAACCAGGTCTCTCTTTCCACATATTCCTGCTAAAATGTGAGATCAATTTAAATTAATTCATTTCTGAGGTTCTAGCATTCCCAGTTCCCCTAAAACCATCTACTCCAGTCAAGCCAAGAGAGCTACTACACTGTCACTGATTCTCACCAAACTACTTATCTAAAGCATGTTCAGTAGGGGGAAGTCTCCTCCTTCCTGTCCACACTGCCTGTATACTGCTTCAATATGGTGCTCACCTCCTTACTTTTTCCACTTCAGGGACTGTGAATGTGATAGGCAAGGAGAGAGTGCACGCCTTTGCGTGTTCGTCCCTCCATTTTATAGTGTCAGTCCCCGTCTCGAAAAACATTTCCAACTGAGATTTAGGAGACAGTATGTGGAAGGATGTTCTCTGCAGATTGTTTCCATCTGTTTGAATTTCCTGTCTCTCCTTCCTGCTTGATGAGAGATGAAGGGGAGACAAAGGAAGTTGAAAACAGATGGAAACAACCAGCAGGGAGCACCCCAAGGCACCTCCTTTCTTTCCCTGCACATCGCATTCATGGCATCTGAAGCAAAAAAGCAAGCAATCACTGGAGTGGGAGAAGGGGTCCTGACCTAAGAAGTCTGGTTAGTAAGACTGCTGAAAGTATGTGGTGAGAAAGCTTTGCTTTGAACTTAACAGTTTGTTAAATTAGGCACCAGTTATCTTTATTTTTCTTGTAACCATGTCTGACTTTTATGCTTTATAGAGATATTCTTCTATGCCTGAAGATGAGAGTTGTTAGGAAAGATGATCACAGTCCCATGAACTGTTTTGGATAAACAGGAGAAGGAAAGAGCCCATACTTTGTCCAAAGTGATGGCTGTAATCCTTTACCTGATTGGTGGGCTAAGTGTGACTACAACAATCCTTGCATCACCAAAAGTGACCGATTGCAAATGCTGTACTCTCCTACTTAACTAAATGCTGCAGCTACTCATCTTCCTCTCTAGTGCAAAAAAATGAGCTCCATAAGATGTGGAATAGAATCCTTAATGGTTTCTAAAAGGAAGAGAAATTTAATTGTGCATCTTTTCCCACAAACTAGGGTGAAATGAAGGGGGATGACCAGTCATCCATTCTGATACTTCATCATTCTCTGTTCCTAGAAATTGTTCTGACTGCTAATTCTTTTAAGAAGTAATCATTGTTTGAATCTCATTGCCCTTCAATCTCTTCACATATTGAGTTAAGTCTTCTGAGCAACCTGAGAATGTGTGTGTTTAGAGGTCATATACTTTGAGGTAGACAATGCCACAGATAGAGATGGCAGGGGCTCAAAAATCTGGGTGAGTACATGTCATACCTATATGTACCTATTTGGGAGCTCCAAACAGGTCCAGTGTCAGCAGTAAGTTGATGCATATGATATATGTAGCGCTACCAGATTAATAGTTACTAGGTGGCTGATAGCCATTCAAGGTAGAAAGGTGTGTGCTACTACTACTACTACAAGCTTTGACATTTGGAGGTATTTTCCACCTCAGCCACAGTCAGATACACATCTCTGTGGGATTTGTGCCTAGACTTGACTTTACTGAAGTCAAGGCCTGTCCTTTCAGATCTGGAATAGGGAAGTTTATTAGTTAATTCAAAACTATGTTATGCAGCCTCGTGTGTTTACAGAGTGAAGAGACTGTCTTCAGACTACAGCAAACTGCTGCTGCAGAAGGGAACTGTTCTAGTCAAAGGTGGACAAGGAATAGTTGCTAATAGCAACTAGAAACAGTTGCTAGTAAAATGTCTTAAAGGTTCAGAACTTTGGGCTTGGAAAATTCTGGCTAAGCCTCAAAGGAGAAGTAGAAATCTGGGTGGGGAATTTCTTACACTTACTCTGAGAATTCTCCAGTGGCAGCATATGTTCCACAAACATCTTCCCACCATAGAGGAAAATTGCATTTCTTACTTTGGAATCAAATTCATGTAGTGTGGTGAGACAGGGTCAGACCGGACAGCTACTGGAGAGTGCTAGAAGGCCGAAATATCAGCCACAGGATCAGTATGTCCCCTTTCCCCTGGTAGCTGAGCAGGGGTTACTCATGGTTAATTAATACACCTGGAGCCAATCAAGGCTCCCCCCACAGGACTTGTTAAAAGCCTCCCCTCCAGAGGAAGGGTGTGGCTGGAGTTGTCCGAGCGAGGTGAGCTATCAGAGTGCATGAGCAGGCAAGACATTGTCAGAAGCCAGAAGGGTTTAGAAGGAGTGGAACGCTAGCAAGGGAGAACCCTGCAGGTACATAGATTGGGGGAAGGAAAAAGCCTGCCCAAAGAGGGCAAAGGACCTTTCCCGGGCCTGGAGGTGGAAGATCGAACTGGACATTTGGGTTCAGTACTACCACACCCAGTGGGGCTGTCAAGAGGTCAAGACTCTTCCCTGATAAGGAGAGCCAGGAAGGGCCCCTGTCTGAGCAGAGTATGGACATTAAGTCAAGGGGCACAGGGAAGTAACCCAGGGAAGCTAGCAGCTTTCCTGAAACTACAGCGCAAAGCTGCTACTTGTAGGGTTGCTGGGTTGGGGGCTGGAGTCGAGGGTGGGACTGGGTCCCCTATCCCACTGGCCATTCACTGGAGCAGCAAAAGCCCTGGTGAAGAGGCAAGGGCCTATGAGAACCAGAGACAGGACTTAGAGCCAGTAGAGTGGCCATCTTGGGACAGCTGTATTACCCTCACTCACCACTAGAGGGTGGAACACTAAAGGGTGAAGCAGTTCTCTGACCTACCACTAGAAGAAAGCACTAAAACCCACCAAAGCAGAGGAAGAGCTTTGTCACAGTGGATATAGTCATGTTTAAGATTCACTTTGGCACAACTGGTAAACCACTTAAAACAGCAATCACTGTAAAACACAAGACTTTCTCTCTAAATTAATTTTCACTCCTAATAATCTCATAAGTAAGAAGAAATTAATCTCTATAATGAAGTTACGCTATGAGGAACTGTAACTAGACAGAATTCACTTTTGCTTGGAAACGCTCTTCAGAAAGTCAATTTAGAAATGTTCCCACAACTAGCTTAAATAGATGTCCAATAAACATTCTCCCCAATTTTATATCCAACATTCAGTGGACTCCTCTTTAATAGTCAAACATTATGGTTCCAAGAACAGAAGAAATAATTGTTTGGGAGTTGCTGATGGTCCTCTTGATCTGAAGCAGCTTTTTTTCAGTAGACTGAAAAATAGCAGCAATGAGGTTTCACTGAAAAAAAACCTGTCAACTTACTGTTATAAGGTGCTTCAAGTTGTTGAAGAGTTGCCTCAAATGTCAGCTGAATCTTTGGGTTGTCCAACCAAAGCTGCAACTGTATTTAAATGAACATAGTATGTATGTATACATGGAGAAACAAATATCACACTGACGATACATCTTTAATATTGTAATGATGTTTCAACTCATAAGAATTAAAAAAACATTAAGTTTTTGTACTGCTGTGACAGGCAACAAGGAGTAAAAACCATATATAATGCAGACTTCTTATATTTCTAGGATACCCTTCTAAGAAAGCCTATGATTAACACACATTAAGGTTGCAAAATGGAAGTGCCAGAACACTTGCCCACATAACCTTCATTCATTCAAGTGAGGGGGACAACAAACAGAGCACTGCTGGTGGCATGCAGCTGCTTCAGCCCCAGCACTGCTCCTGCAGCAAAGGCTGACCACAACTGTTCCAGTCCCAGGGAGCCTGAGCCAACCCCGAGCAGCTATTCCAGCAGCCAAGCAACGGCCAGCTGTTCCTGTGGCAGGGGCTGACCATCGCTGCTCCAGCCCCAGAGGTGCTGAGATCTGCTCCAGCTCTGCCCCAGAGGTAGAAATAAAAGTCTGTGACTTTCGTGACAATCATATCCTTAGTAAATAATTTATTATGGTATTTCCCCAACTTTTGAGGGCTTGACTTTGCAACACCAACATCCTTCCAATGCAGTTTCTTTGTAACATTGTGTTTACATACACCCATCGCATATATAGTAGTGCCATCCATGAGATCAACTTCAATGTCATATGAGAAATTGCATTTATCTGGCATCTTCAGCCCTCTCACCTACACTGAGAACACTAATCCATCTTTAACAAAAGGTTAAAAGGATTGTTAATGGGATGTTTGCCCTGGTACTAAGCAGATTTAAGTCTCTGTGTAACAAACCCTGAACTTTGCTTAATGCTATTTATATAGGACAGTGACTAGGTTGTTAACACCTTTGATCCATTTATTCCATCTAAATTAATACAACAGTAGGCAGCAATAGGTGCAGAAGTGATCATGTGATTTTTTCCATAGTGGACTACATTTAGTATTCTCACAAATATATTTTCTAACATTCATTGTTGGAATCAGATAGTTCTATAGTACATTTTCAATATTCTTAATGGACTGAGCTACAGGTTCAAGCAGTGAAATTAATTTAGAGTTTTGCAGCCAAAAGAATCAAGAACGTCAGTGCTGATTACTTGGGGGACATTACAAAACCACCCTTCAACAGACGGTGAATGAAGAGCCTGTTTTTCATTTAATAGAAGATGCCCGTTGATTATGACAAGGGTTATTCAGTGTGGATGAAACTGAGTTGGGTAGGGTTTTGTGGCCTGCCTTGTGCAGGAGGTCAGACTAGATGATCATATTGGTCCCTTCTGACCTATGAGTCTATGAGTGCTCTACAAAATGATGAAAAATTACTGCTCATTTGTTTTTTAAAAAACTTGACAATCCATTTTACTTTTGACACATGTGATGACAAAGTTGTCCTCTCTTCAACACCACCAATGAAGAGACGCATTGTATGGGCAGCACATCCATAACACAAAAGTTGTTAGATGCTCATTTATCAACAAAGCCAAGCAGCTTTCATATGAACCACATTGTCGATAACCAGAATAACCTTCCATGGACCCAATTCATTGATTATATTTTTAAACTGGTCAGCACTACATAGAGCTGTGTGATACTCAGCTGTGCACTGGAATGAGCAAAATACAGATTGTGGAGTTGACAATCTTATAGTGAACACCACTCTATCCATCCAGACATTATAGACTTGTGAAAAAGTGAGTTCTTATTTCGCAAGCTCCTCATATTAACTGCTTCAGCATGCAGAACTCTTCCCACAAACAGTGGCCTACTTAGTACTTTGCAGGAGTTTTCAATGCTGAAGCACATGAAGTAGCAAAATTTTTATTAGAAGATGAAGAAATAGAATTAGCCTCACTTTCATAACCACGCATATCACTCATGATTATGCTGTTGAAGAAGCAACAGGAGAAGGCACAGACGAAAACAAATTTTGATGCAAACCTGTTCTCCCTTTCTTTCTGTTTGACTGCAATAATCTTTGATCATAGCTAGAGGTATACCACAAGAATTAAAATGTATCTCCATTCTGTCTACATGTGTCACATACTCAGAAGAACTTGCACTTAGCTTTAACAGTTTTTCCATGTTCAGTTTGTCACATTTTGAGGTTCAATCCAGACCAGTGAGGTGGTGTCACTGCTTGCCCTATAACTCTGGGTGCCTTAAAATGCTCTGCTGCTGTAGCCCCATTGTGTGGATACTCCCAGCCAGCACACAAGCATGCACTGAGTGTCTGTATTACAGCACCCTGATTCAATGACACTGACTCCTGTAGCCTGCTTGTTATCCCCACAGCTATGCTCTGGTCTCCACCAGCCTTGGTTACTACTAGCCTAGTGACCCCAACCCCAAATTTCCCTATAACTGTCCACCCTGAAGTGTCCAGCTCTCTCCTGGACCACTGTAAAAAGGAATGATTGTTTGATCTGCTAAACAGAATACTCAGCATCTTGCCACACATTAATTGGAGTTAATTATTTCAATTTAAACACAGCCCTGGGTTGGTTTAGATTAAAATAGAACAAGTGTATTAAATAGGACATAAGTGATGCCAAGTTAAAAAAAGGTAGAGATGGTTACTGGCAAATAAAAGTGAAAACATGCATCCAAGTCTAAAACGTACTAGCAAGGCACAGTCCTTGTTTAAGATGGTTTTATTCACTAAAATGGCTGAATGCCTCCTCCACAGAAGCATGAGGTGTTGGTTTCCCTTTTCGTCTTAAGTGAAAGATAATTTAAGGGTTTATTGCCCCTCTTTTTATAATCCAGTAAAACTTTGAAAAGCATCTCAAAGTTCATTGACCCTTCTTCAAGAAGCAGTAAGGCTTTCTGGGGGTCAACTCTCCATCCACCGATCACAGTTGCGTCATTAACTCCTCCCCTCGTTAGCTTGATGGAGTTATTTACCTTTTATGTAAATACACCTTAATTGTGTCTGCCTGACGATCAAGCTAGTTAAAGAATTGTGCATTTGCTTGTCTATGATCCAGACATGCCAGATTCCCATACCACTTTGTAAGCTTTGATACTTCTGTTTATTGCATAAGTAAATTGCAATTCCACTGTCACTGGTTACACTGCTTCATTTATATTTGAGACCTGGGTTCACCTTTGTTCAAATAAAACATCAGAGGTCATCCAAAATTCCACATGCAGCATTGTCACACCTATTCCACAGGGACAGTGGCCAATGTGTTGTTAATTTGTACAAATATAATTGTTGTTGTGTGCAGGGTGTAAATACAGGGGTGTTTAGAGTCACATCTAGTAAAAAAAATTTCCATACAAATTATTTTGGCTTTCCTCGACTCTGCATAATTTATTAAGACACTTAACATCTCAAGGAATTCATTCATTCAGGAATGCCCTCTGGAATCATTTCCATTTAGGTCAATTTCTAACTCTTACAGTTTCAGAAGATTCCAGACAATTAAAATGTTTTTGAGCATGCTGCCCTTTCCCAGGACTCTTACAGACTCCCAGCTCACAAGGAGGGGAAACAGAATTATGCCACTCCTCTCTGCAGCAGACAGGGACTCATAAGCAGCAACAAAAGGAGGAACAGAGCAGAAAGCAAGGGGTCTCTACAGAGAAATGAAATCACCCCCTGGATTAGCACAGAACTTTTCATATCAGCAAGATTTGGCTAGGGATACATGTGGGGGGGATTCAAAGGGTTTTTGTTGTTAATGAGAAGTGGGGTTTATTTACATGGGAATGTAATGTGGTTGGTTGCTTTGTTAAGGGTGGAGGAGGTGCTGGGGGTTAATAGCTGTGATACTTCTGTTTGTTAAAGGAGAGGCTTAATGGCTGCACATCTTTCCTCTGTATTGGGGGAGGAGGGTTAATAACTATAAACCCTCCTCTCCCTGCCCCCCCCTCTTTTCTCTTTGTTCGTCTAGTTGGTTTAGATTGTAAGCTATTCAAGGTAGGGACTATGTCTTTTAACTTGTTTAATGTACACTGATGGTCTGGTATACAAATAAAGATATAAATACATACAGTGTTTGTTCTACAAGATCCCAGACAATAAAGATGCTCCACTTTCAGTCAGTTCACCTTTTGCCACCAACAGATGACATTAGCGTGTAGTAAGGTGAGCAATCATGACATTTTAAGTAGGCTTGCTAACACATGGCACCATGATGCAATCAAAAAGGTAGGCTACTGCCTACAACAGGGCATTCTTGCTGAAAAAATCTGAAAATATTTGACTGTGGTCAAACAACAGGTGGTCAACTGACATTTGACTACTGGCAGCGTTGTAGCCATGTTGGTACCAGGACATTAGAGAGACATAAAGGAGGTCTAGCTGGAAAGTTTCTCTCTTTCACCAACAAAAGTTGGTCCAGATATAAACATCACCTCACCAACTCTGTTTATTATTTGGACAGGTCAATTAGCCAAATTGGCAAGCCTACACCTAACTGATTTGGACACATTTAAAAATCCCATCTTCAGCAGTTTCAGTTACATGAATGTTTTGAATTAAAAGATAAATGCAACGAAGACACAGAAGCAGTGTTTTGTTCACTTAATTTTCCATTTAAAGTCAAACTTGGTTAATGACAGTTCCTCACAGAGGACAAGCAACATGCCTAGCTTGATGTTTCAATATTAAGGTGTTTGCATTCCATGCATGAGCAATTTTAAAAAAAATTTGCTTAAGTGGAAAATGTTTCCATCCCTCTCATGCAACAAAATTAGCTAAATGATATTTTTCAAATATTCTCCAGAAATTCTTCAACAGGCTGAGACTCAACACAGAAGTTTCTGTCCAAAAGGAAACTAGATGAGAAAGAGAATGAGAGACTTCTGTTTGTAACCTGAGAGTGCACAGCATTCACACACAGGTCACAGTTAGTACTGTCTCACAAAAGAATGCCTCAACCCAGAAATGGAAAAGAACTGCTTGAACTGACTGTTCTGTGTGATGGGTTTCTGAAATGGAACAGCTCATCACAGAGACCATCAATCACAACAAGCAGCAAGGACCATACAGAGCCATCCAGACGTTTTTGCATCACTTAAAAAGGTACGGAAACATTCCCATCAGTATTCCTAATACTTAAGAACTTACTGTGCGATTCCTGATGTATAGGAACACCTTCTGTGTCTGCTGCGGGCCACTGATGATGTCTGGAAAACAGGCAGCTTCTTGAGATGTCATACGATCATGCGGAAGTCTACTCTGGAAAGCTGCGCCCTCCACACCTGCAAAAAAGAAAAAAAAAAAGTATCTAACAAGTACCGCAAAAGCAACTGATCTGTTGGTATTTTTACTAAGCTCCCACTCTTGGCCAAGATACCTAGAATATTTATACTGTACAATGATGCACCAACTGGTTTCATCTTACACCTTCACTAGCCCCTTTTGTTTATTTCTGCAAGGCACATCTGTCTCAGACAGTTACATATCAAAACTGGGTTCAAACATTATTTTCATGATTTTCATCAGCACTACTATAAAAGAATGCAGGATTTAACACCAGCAACAAGTACATGTGTTGAGAAGAAATATGAAAAGAAAACTAAACTGTTTACCAGTAAGAAATAATTGGTTTAGATCTCTCTCTCTCTCAAAGCTCTACAAACCTTCAGGAACCCCCTCCTAGGCCAAGACAGCTGTCAACCACAAAGAGGACAATGTAAAGATTCCTCCCATCTGCTACCCAGCTTCCAACTGTTTGTCTAGTTTAACCCAGACTCAAACCTTGGCTTCTTTTCCTAAATCTAGAGAAACTCGCACAGTTCATTCCTTTAGCCTGACTAACATAGCCACAATGTGTACAGCAATGGAGTGTTAGTCCATGCAGGAGACTGCTACGAGTATTTTCCTGATTGAAATAAAGGAAAGGAATTTCACCTTTTCATGGGTAACTAAATGATTAAAGTCTACTGCTGGACACAAACTAGGAGCTGTTTCTCTACATGCAAAGAGGGTGTCCAATTAAGGCACCTGAACATTCAACATTCTTGGAACAAATGGAAATCACAGCTTGCAGAAAACTGCAAAAATGATATTATCTAGACCATATTCCTTAAGTTATAGTGGAACACAAAATCAACTACAAGTAAAAAAAAAATTAGTTTACAGAAAGACATCTCTGCGTAAAAGGAAAGGGAACAGCCAGAATTCACTTGAAAGGTACATCTTACAGGCACAAAAAGCTGGACAAAAAAAAAAAAACACACACTGAGAGGCAAACATGAGGAAAATTTAAAAATACCAGGTGACTTAGGAAGGTGAGAAATACAAGAAAAGAAGTCAACCTGGAAAAATACAAGCTAATATTTCCAAGGGAAAAAATGCCAAAACACAGAATGAAATGAGACTTACATAATCAATACTGATGCTGGAATTGTTCAAGAGATGGTAATAGGCATCAAATTAGGTATGACCCTGCAAGTGTGTTGTGGCAACAAAAACATCTGTATGGTTTTAGGTTGGACAGAGGCACCATGTTGCAGAATGGGGAGGTGGGGAATTATCCTCTTTATACAGGTCTAGAGAAACTATTCTGAGCATTTTTAAACTATACAGAAGATGACAAATTTGAAGCAATTTAAAGAAAACTACTAAGGAGCTGAAGAGTGATTTATGAGGAAAGATTAAAAGAACTAACTATGAATTGTTTGACTATATGACAACTAAGAGCAAAGACAACTGACTGCAATCATGTGCAGAATCTAAACACCAGGGAGGCAGATAATTGTGGAGCATGGACCAGCCTCGTAAAGACAAGCCCTAAGGAAACAGACCTGGAGACCAGAATGAAATAGGTGTAAAATATAATCTAGATATCAACAGCAGATACTAATACGGCCCACCAGCCAGAAGAGCTCATTTAAAACTAAATACCCTTCTAGTGGATTTCTTAAAATTAAGCAGGCTAAATTTAGATCACCTTCAGGTAGGTTAAACTATTCCCTCTCTCCTCTTACATGAACCAGGCTTTATGAAAGCCATCTCAACAAAAGAAAGAAGAATCTCATCCTAGATGATCTACACACATTTTTCTCGTGTAGAAAACTGTCAACCTCTTCATAATTAAGGTGGTTCTCTATTGCAGATTCTCCTCTACTCCTCTCTTCTTTACAAACACGCACAGATTTATTACTTCTTGACTACAGTACCAACCACCCATCAGGATTTTACCCAACCTGTATTTTGGTATTCTTCCTCCTCACAGGGCACCATCTCAAAAGCATTTTGCTGGCTATTGTTCCATTTAAAAAACAAAAATAAAAACAAAAACAAAAAAAACCTTACTGGGACATTTTCAGATGAGCCACTCCTTCAGTACTCTGAAGGCAACAGTCTGCTTTCTTGACAATTTTCAGAAATTAGTATTCATTCATTCATTCATTGTGAGTAAAGCACACTCCCAGGAATAGTTTGATACTAACGCAGCATATGTATGATTTGTGAACATGCAGAGCCAAAAACTCAAGGGGAAAAAAAAAAGCAGTGTGTCCCTTCTGTAATTATGCTGGTACCATGGTCCAAAACATAACCCAGTCTCCTTCATTTAGAATTGTGAGGGCGAACCCCAGAGATATCTTGAATTTATTTGCTTCAAAGAGTTTATTTCTTCAAGATTCAGAGGGGGTCTTGGAACTGGTAACTACTTTGATTAAAACCCTATGCCTCATTCCTCATGAGGCACAGGCATATAGTGGCACCGTTTGAGGAAGATGAACATTTTGATAGCATTCTGAAAGGACTTAAATATAAAGAAAATAATTGGTGGGGATTACAAGCTAAATGCATATCCCTTACATCAATACTTAAGATGAAGTTTTGACCATAATTCATGACTCAGTCTATTAAAAAGTGGATTCAACTACCCCAGAGGTAACTCTTCTATGCTAAATGCTAGAACATTGCTTATGAACTAAATTATTTCAAAAAATCTATGGGCTTCAAGTGTATTAGAAAAGGTCCTAGAGCTCTGAAGCCAGGAGTTCAGTGTCATTCTAATGAGTAAAAGCTAGCTAAGCAGAAAGTACCCTTTCCCATGTTTGGTCTTCTCTGAACATGGAGAGATGAGAGATCGGCCTGAGAGATTTCAGTGTAGTTTTACTTTCTATTTCCTTAGTCCCTATAGCCTTCAACTGCATTTGAAGAGATTCATCCCTTTCTCAAAGGTGAGTAAATGTCTCCTGTACTTCTTACTAAGGTCTGGACACCCACACCCGTGCGCACTTGCAAGCCTCAATCCCTCATTTGGCAGCTCTTGCTACTAAGTGGCAAGCATCAAATGCCACCCTCACCTGATGCTTGGCCGTCTCCATACCCTCCAGAATTGTCGTCTTGAAGTCCTCCTGCTTGCCCTGTGGAAGGAAAGAGGAGAACTCAGGGACCTTACTCCATAAGTTAAAACCATATTTGGACATAAAGGCCTGGCAGTTGGCGATTTAAGTATTAAATTTCACCAACTAACTAAACACATTTTCTGAGAATTCCATCTTCTGGAATATAGGTCCAGGGCACCAAACTTTGTAGTTTTCTAACGTTTTATCCTTGTTATTGGAACCCTTTAAATCAGACTCTTGTGGGAAAGGTAGAAGCACACAGTATGTAGCATTCCTGGTGGCTAAATATTTATGATCAGCTTTATTAACAGCTGGGAGTGGAATAATAAAATTACACTTTTTACTACCAGTATGAAGATTGGTTGGATGGGAACATGGAGAGCCTAGGGGTCTGAAGCTGCAAGAATTTGATAATCTTGCCTCGGATATCCCTGCATCTCTCCAACTGAAAGGGGATAGTGTGAACCATTCTGAAAAGCATTTATTATTTTCAAGAGAGCTCCTTCCTTCTCTTCCATAAACCTTTCCTTGAAGCCTGAACCATGAAAGGTTCAGGTCAACATCATCTGCTTCAATGCCTTTGGTGCACCTACAATCTAGTAATCTATTCACTAAGACAACCCTATATGCAGAGTGTGTCAATGCTGTTGACTGTTGATCACTGACGTGGGCATCTACCCACTCAAGTACACTCTGAGGTATAAAAGTACTTTGAACTTTCACCATATCCAGAGCTGGAGGCATAAGGAAATGCAAAGCACCCAGCTGAATGATTTGACAAGGCCTCAGAATTAACTCATCTTACATAAAAGTACTGGACAGAAGTCCTGCCTGAACTGAAATACTAACTGGAAACTGAGTAATTCTAGGAAGAGGGATAAGTGTGGCTGTGATGCCTATAGGAGCAAGCTGGTATAAGCCCCCTTCTGATGCATCACTAAATTCTGTAGAAGAGACTACCTCAGTTTAGTTAATAAAAGATATGCGCTTCTGATGGGATGGCTCTCTCTAGACAGCTTCTCAGCCCCAAAGAGCAGGAAGTAGTGGAATGCTCTGAAGATATCTAAGCACCATTTGGTCGCCTAGACATATGTTGAGGCTCCTTCAAAGCAGAATGCTTCAAGGGAATGTCCCAACAGCTAGAGTTCCTAAAGTTCAAACAAGTCTCCTACTCTCAATAGAAAAAGACTTCTAAGGCTTACGGTGGCTAAAGGGACAGTTGCCTTTCCCCAGTGACAATGGCTCAAAGTGACATCCCTAAGCAGATCACACAGTTATGGGGCCCCTGAAGTGCAGAACACGCTAGTTAAGATTATTTGTTAGAAATTTGGGGATCCTTTTGTGGCAGTTGGGATACAGTCTGAATCTGTTAGGGACAGTCTCTGACATCCTAACTCACCATACAAATTTAATAATTTATCTCCCACTTCAAATCTAACCCCTGATAAAATGGTATGATGAATCAGATATTTGCATCCTTTCATATGCTGAAAGTGTACTCTAAACTTCAGGACATTCCGAAATAAAAATAGACAATAGGAAACAGACAAGAAGGGAAATCTGAACAATATAACTCTATAAAGTATCCCACAGAAGTTACTACCAACACAAAGCTTTAGCTACACATTTTCTACTGGAGATGCCAGTCCACTTGTGCTGGCCTATCACATGTGCTGAACATAGCTCGACAGGAGACACACATTTTCGGTAATCTGAAGTAGAGGACTAAGATTTATTTCTTACTAGTTAACCAGATGATTACTATTGGGGGAAATTTGCTGAAAACTTTTACACCCACTATATTTTTTAGAGGGCTTGAGCCAAAATTTATCTGAGTGAAGTAGCACTCAAGAGGTCCAAACCAGAACTGGGGCCCTATTGTGCTGAGAGCTTCACAGCAATATAGTAAGAGTAAACCACAAAGAGCTTATTTTCCTATCAAGTCACACACTCATGCCTTATGTTCACTAGGAAATTGATCTGTTGCTGACACTGGCCGTCAGCCATTGGTCTCTCTGAACTGATGCTGACAGCAAAAGTAGACGGTACTGAGAACATGTTTGTGCCATTACACAATGTGTGATATTTTGTATTTACATGTACAGTCAAAAGTTTTCAATACCAGTTCAGAGAGACCAGCTACTGACTTGTACTGTTAGCAGCAATTACATTTCTGAGCACAGATGAGGTTTGAAGATACTGGAACACCACTCAGGTTTTACAATATATTTCTGAGAACAAGGAGTTAAATGTGCTGCAAATCAGAGAAATGCCTGAAGAGGTCCTGCTCCTGCTGCCTTTTCCATAGCAGCAACAAACAAATTGACACAAATTTTTATCAGTGTCACACAGTTCCAACTGAACAAACTATGTTCAAAGTAGAATATTAAGGAGCCTCTGCATCTAGAGGTGAGGGTAGAAAGGAATTTTGAAAAGCAGTCAGGAAGAAGGGAGGTAGAAGAATCCATTTTACTTTCCTCCCATTCACACAGGAGAAATAATAGCAAAAAGGTACCAGTCACCTACATTCAAATGAAGGTTGCGGGAAAGCAGCAGAGGATGTCTAAAATTCCATGCTCAATTTAAATGTAAGAAAGAAAGAAGACAAATCAGATGAGACAAAGAACAAAGCTGCCATTACTACGGAGCAAATTCAGTCTTGTGCTTCGTTGGCAAGCAGCAGCTATAAACGTTACTTATCACAAATTAAAAAGGCTGACAGAGGATAGACAAATGGGGACTGAATGGGAAGAGAGGCCACAGGAAGTGGACAATCTCCAAGTTGGTGAAGGCAGAGAGGAAAGACCCAAAGGAGGGAAAAAGAAAGTTTCTTAATTTAAAGGAGTACAGTAGTATCCAAGAATTCAGATATAATTTAACAGTTAGATTAATAACAGAAAAACTTGCAAAACAACACTTGGCAACTGAAAAGAATAGAGGGAGCTGGTTCCCCTATCTTGGAAAAAAGTGAAATTAAGCTTCTAATACAGTATTTTAAAAGTTACTTAATAATTAATATCCCTCTGAAAGCTGTTTTATAATACTGAGAGTCTTCTTTGTTAGGGCTTGCAATTTCAGAATTCTCTACTTGTCCAGCTATGCCAGAATATCTGAAAATTCTCCCCAATCAGTACATCTATCACATCCTAAACAAGGCCTAGACCTTTGCTACTTTTTAGCGTGTATAACCACTAGGTAATGGACATTGTTAGTTTACTTTACTACTTTCTCTTGGGACAGCAAAGTAAACAAATAGCTAGATTGCAAAATGGTTTCCATGGTTAAATGAAAAACTAATGAATGTTAAGATTGCAGAATTACAATTTGTTAAGAAATATTCTTACAGTAACATTAGCTCACCCACTTCATACTTATTTTTATTTCTTAGTCCTCTTTTCTTGGTTATACATAGTACTGTAAACAAATTTTAACCAGTAAGTATAACATACAGGTCATGCAATGCAACCATGTTAATAGTGAGGCAGAAACTAGATTCTTCATTTTCTGATTTTTTAATTTCAGTTGTGCAGTCCTAATCTACCATTACTGTACTTTCTGCATTTAATTTCTTTGTAGGCTTTATTAGATAATATTTCTAATTAAGCTTTGAATTTCATGTTTCATTGAGGTAAATGGGATGAGAGACTTAACCACAATGAGTAAATTTACATTAGAAAACGCTATCAATGGAATCTGGAATAAAGTTCCTGAGATTGTTACTAGTATTATTTGGATGATGAGTTTTCAGCAAGTCTACACTCACAGCAGAGTAGCAAATGTTTTCATATTTGATGATGTTTCCTGAATCCTAGCAAATAAAGAGACAGACTTATATGCTCACCAAAATGCATAGTTAGGCACATTTTACAAATATAAAAAAGAAAGGGCTAGAGAGCGTATATGGCAAGCCCTTCTAGTTAGTGTTCTTTCACAAGCTCAGCATATCTCACTATTTTATGCATGTTCCAGGGTCATCTAATACACCAAAGGAATGTAGCCTGGAATGTAGCATGTTTTAAAAACAAGCTATATCTAAGGGTACGTCTACACTCTGTGCTATTGGTGACAGCAAGTAGTACGTGTGTAGCTATATGCCTGTGAAAAGCAAGCTGTGTCCACGCTGCCATGTGATGTGACGTGTGTCAGTGAATGGCTCTGGCCCAGGGCAGGCAGTAGGGAGGAAAGGTATCAGCAACAGCTAAAAATAGCAGCATAGACATGGAGACAGGGCTTGGGCAAGTAGAGAGCAGACAGGGTACATACTCGCATACCTACTCACACCTTCCGGAGTTTCTTTATTTGCCTAAGCCACACCTCACTGGCTACACTGCAGCATACAATCTATGCTATGGGGCCCATTCAGGTATGTTCTCTACATGCCACTGAAAGAAACTTGAAGTGTAGATGTAGCTAACTAGCCCAATTACAATGCCAGCAGCTCAGAAGTTAGAGTGCTTAAGACATTTATCTGTACATGGGTGTATCTCAAACTGTCAATTCTCAACAGCTTTCTTGCTCCTGTGACATACAGCAGGAGTGCTGTTTTGGTTGTGCCCAGAACTGCACCCAAGAGTCTAGATATACAAAGTAGCATTTTAAAAGCACAAGTGAAACACATTAATTTTGTACTGAAATGATGATTACACCCATTCAGTGTATTCTAACTTAGACAGTTACTCAGCAGAGTTGCTTAATTGCACACATTAAAATGCCATTTTTGGCAGAGATTGGCTATCATAAAATAAAGACCCTTAGAAAAGCAAGGAAGGCAAGGTAATATTACTGGATAAGAACTGTGTGATCTCAAAAGTTCATCTCTCTCACCAACAGAAGCTGGTCCAATAAAAGATATTACCCTCAATAACCTTGTCTCTCTAATACCCTGAGACCAACACAGCTACAACAATCTGCATATATAAAAATCTTTGTCATTTTAATTTTTTCACTCCTAAGAGTCTACATGGAGGAAAAAGAACTTTTGTATCACGTGTTAAGACTGGGGCCCATTCCTATTGCCTGAATAGAGTGATTTCAGGGTTCAGGTTCTACTCAGTATCATCCAGGTTATATACAATTAGAGTTTGACATTTACTGAAGCTTTGGGTGATGGTCCTCATCAAACTAATAAACTGAAAATGTCCATTTGCAATCTCAATAGTTTGCATTCTCACTTGTGAACCTCAGTGAGAAGGAGATGAGGAGCAGCATGAGAGGAAGACCAAGAATTCTCCTTATCAACAAATAACTGGCAAGGCTGCAAGTGTTATGCAGGCAAAGACTGAAATGTAAAACCAAAGCCACTACATATTTAAAAGCCTCTCTCCTGAAGGTGGAATTTTAAAAAGGATGATTTAAGTCATAAGTAAGATATAGCTACCCAAGGGCAAATGTTTTTTGGGAGTGAACCTGGAGTAAATCTGGAGGCACGGAGCATGCATTGAGTAGCACTCATACTCTAAGTACCAGTAAATGTCTTATAACTGCTTTCTTAGAAACTAGGACTGACACAGGGCACAGAAAGCAACCACACAATTTCACAAATACAAAGTGGGAGTACATTTACACTCCCATTCCCTTTTCTAAAAGGGACCTTTCACCTTTATCAAAAAAGCAGGGAGGAAAGCAGTAAAGTTTATGCAAACAGTATTTGCCCAGAAATACAAGAATGCAAGCCTACAGATTTGCAATTTACGGTATAAAGGGACCATTATCAGTATCCAGTCTTGTCTTCATAGCACACAGCACAGGATTCACCCAATAATTCCTGGCATCGTTTCCCACAGAAGACAAACAGAATGTACGCTTGCAGATCAGCAGACGTGCCAGACTCAGAGACAACAGCTGGTTTGACAGGGATTTGTTTATCTAGACCAGCACCAAAAGACAGAAATCCTAGTGCTAAAGATTTGTCTCAGTTTGCAGTCTCATCATGCACAGTGCCATCTTCTAGTTCTGCATCAATCTGCTCTTATACATTTGCCTAGCCTCTTTTCACACACAGACCAGCAAAGCAAGTTTCACAGGATGGACATTTCTTTCTTTTATACTAGATCTAAACTGAAACCAGGGATCACGATGCTGTACCTGAATGACCAAATGTTTCTGCAATTGAAACAGTGAGTGTGCTACCCTGTTAGGAGAGTTGATTCTCCACTCACCAGATGGCTCTTCTGGCTCACTCTCGTTCTCTTCTTCTGGAGGGGCTGGTGGTGGTGGCGGTGGTAGCTTTTTCTCTTTTTCAGCTTTAGCATTTCTCTCCTCCTCAGAGTAATATTCATCTTCAGAAAGGTTTGCAAGACTCTCATCCATCTCCCTGTACTCCACCTGCAAACAGCATAATCATAGGATAATCAAACACCAAGACAATGGGTTTTACTACTAAAGCAAGCATTGGAAACAATGTTAAGAAATCACCCATGAAATTTCAGTTTAAAGTAGCGATCCTCAAACTTAGATACTGTAGCTGCAAGAATAGTTTTGCAATAAAAATATGCCAGCTTGTGACAGAGTTAGAACAGGACCACAGCAAAGGACTAAAAAGTCTCCTATAGGATTGTGAATATTTGAGGAAACCTCCAGGAAGGCTCTCAGAATGCCACCAGAGAACATGGGATATTACCTGTTAATTCTTCTTTGAAAAGGACTCCAAATGGGAATCCCTCTGTTAGTGCTAAAACATCAGACCTACACAGGATGGACACACGCTCAGGGCTTTTGGTCCTCAGATGGGGTAACTGAGTGCAAGTTCTATCACATAATTTCCAACCATCTGTATTCTCAGATCCCTTTAGTGAGCATTAAGCAATGACTATATCAAATGAAGTTTTTCCTGAAGAAAACCATCGGGGTTTTTTTTGGGGGGGGGGGGGAGGAGGGAGAAAGAGGGGGATAAAAATCACTTAGTGAAAACAGACCATTTAATGAAAAAGCAGAAGCCCTAAACTAAGATGGGCAAGTCATCTCATACAATTTTCACATCGAAGAAAGTAACTTATTTAAAGACAGAGGATTAGGAAGCTTCACTTAGAGAAATGTCTGACAGAAAAAGCAAAATTGTGTCAATGAACATGACACATGGGAGGAATTTTTTTAAAGGGAACTTTGAACATCAAGTTGAGAATAGGACCTCACTGGCATGGATATGCATGCATTTGAAGGAATGCTGGCAGGAAGATGTTTAACTCACTAAAGATGGATCTCACACTTTTGAGCTCAGATAACTCCTGAATCTCTGTTGTAATGCTCAGAAAAAGATAGAAAGGAATTTAGGATAGAAATGTAGAATCACTTAATCCCTAAAAAATTTGGTATAGGATGGATTGGTCACAATAAGTAGCTTATTCTGTGAGCTGAAGTTATTGTCAGCAAGGAAATTACCTTCCATGTAAGACACTACAGTTCACAGATAATGAGTGATTCAAAATCAGCTGCATCAGAAACACGAGTACCCCACAACACAGAGACCATGGCTTGACAAAGGCCAATGGAAATCTTCCTATATCTTCTTTGGATTCCTGAAAGGTCAAAATTGCTGCTAGATGAATAAGGAGGTTATGTCAATAAGACAGACTTGGGAAAATGAAGATTATGGTGGCAAAGGGAGCATTTAAGGGCTGTTTGCACCATACTGCAACCTTTTTATGTTCATAAAATTGGAAATTCTTCCAGTAGGTTCCTCTGAAGTGAAGATCATTTCCAAGGTGCTCAAATTGTGTCATTCATATTAACATAAGCAACGTTTAAAGAATTTAGAATGGGCTATGGTCTTACCATCATAGGGAAAAGCAGCTTGAAATGTAGAGATTTGGTTTTTTAGATTGATACTTGCTTGGAAACAGCATATCTCTGGATCTCCACTGTACCAGAATCCAGACGGTCTAGAAAGTCTTTCTGACTAGCAAAGTGAAAAGCATATTTGTTCTGACTGATCATTTGTGGCTAGACACGAGACGAACTGGGAATGTTCTTAATGTTTTGCATGAATACTGTGTATGCCTCAGTTTCCCATGTGTTGTACCAGTATCTAGGTGATGGGACAAAGTGTGTGATAGGAGACCCTAGAAGGCAGGTGTGACTGCCGTCTAGCTCCCTAGGCCTAGACAATAGGCAGGCACACTGTATTCTGGCAGCTTTTGGCTGGAGCCCATCCTCTGCAAAGGCCAGCCTAAGGAGTTGGAGAACAAAGAGAGGGATGGAGGCCAAATGACTTGGTTGCCCAGAAAAAAAACAAAGGAAGGAGGAGGGGCAAATAGGCATGACTGAGGATGGGCTGCTGATCAGTCTCATGGCTTGGGAAGTGGGGGGAGAGTCCAGGGCTCTGGATTCTCCCCAAGATGGATTTTGCTGGAACTTCCCATTTTCTGAGCTAGTAAGAACTGTTCTATGCTGCATTCCAGATGACTAATAAACCCTTCTGTTTTACAACACTAGCTGAGAGTCACTGCTGATTGCAAAGTTGGGGTGCATGGCCCCTTTGGGGGCATGCAAGGCTTCCCATGTGTCCTCTTCAGATGAACTCACTACAGGGAGCTGACAGTGTGAACAGTGGTGCTGAATGCACCAAAGTCAGAGCCAGGAGATGCTGAAGCCAAAGAGGCTTGTCCTAGTGTGCACGGAGACGTTGTCCCACTACAAGAGGGTCCTGTCTGAACTTCATTCAAAGTGGTTCCAAAGCACTGAGCCTGTGCACCCGTGGTAACATGCAACCTGATGCGAGAGGCCATTGACTCTGCAGTGGATCTGCAAATTGTATGTGCTTCTTTGACTGCATGGGTTTAATGAGATCATGCTGGTTTCTCCTAAACTTGGCCAAAATACTTTTCTATTCAAACACTGGCAGACAGACATACAGAGCAATTCTACCAAAGAACAGAGAAGGCAGTCTTTGCCAACAGTCAGTTTTGTGCCACAAGCATAAGCATGGTAGCTTTTTGCTCAAGTGACAGACGCCCAGAAGACAAACGAAGGATCATCTATTAAGTGGCTTAATCTGTCTGCAACAGTAAGTCTCTGAGTATGAAATTGCTATTTCTTGAGACAACAGCTTTTGGGGGTGAAGTCCCTGTGTTGTTTCCTCATCCCAGGCTGGACACATCTGTGGTCATTATATAATGTGATACTGGAATTTGGAATCCAGTCCTATCAGGGAATTCCCACATGGCCAGAGGATTTTAGGTCATCCACCACCAGGAATCAATACCAGACACTGGGCACTCTTCTTCCAGTTGGAATTTCTGAGTCCCTAGTTCTTTCACATGGAAACATGGCATATGTACTATGACTATTGGTAGCCACATGTCTTCAGAATCATACCATTGTCCAAGTTGTCAATTACTGGGCCCGTGAAAATCCTCTCAGTGAGACTGAAATTCTGGACCCATCGCAGGAAGGCTGAGTTGAACCATGTGTAGTACAGTTTGCATATTTCAGTTGTTTGCGAAGAAGTTATTCTATTCTACAAGTTTGTCAGACAGCCCTTATCACCTTTCAGAAGTGCATTAAGTTATTTAACAGACACCCATCATGTGGTTCATGACAGATGTACCCTGCTGGGTAGCTTATCACGGACTTCAGTGCCCCTAAACAAACTGATCCTTGGACATTTTTCAGAGCAGTGTCTTATCAGCCAAGGGAATGCTTGGGAAGTTTTCTTACATGTAAGTTATTGGCAAGGTGCATAGACACAGCCAAACACCTATGTCCAGAAGCATCAAGATTGGTTACAAGGTGACCATTGGGAACTTTCTTTTGAAAAGATCAATTCAGATCCTTGAGACACAGGATGCATCTGAGCCCTCTAAACCAGAGGTTCCTAAACTTTTCTTATTGTGTACCCCCTTCCAGAGCTACCAGCTACCCATGTACTCTTACCCATCTCACCAATGATACTTTGTGGGTTCTTCTTAACACTACCTGTCTTTAGCCATCTGTCTGTATTTCACTTTTATATACAAATATAGTTATAGTGGGACGTATACAACCAAAAAAAGTCCTTAAATTCTGAGCTCTGAGACTGGACAGTTAATGAGCAACTGAACCTAGGCTCTACTGTGATTTAGAGGCGAGAGTTCTGTCTCTCAGGTCTCTGGGTTCTCATGGGTATATCCTGAAGTAAATTAACTACCTTATATAAAAAATCCCACTGTTTGAAAGCTTCATCAGAGTAGCCACAATGAAAATGCAATAAATAAATAAAATTCACCACTGCACAATTTCTCCTGACTACCCCTCCAGGAGATGTCTCACATACTCCAGGGACACAGCCAAACATTTTTCCCCAATGAAGGACTAAAATATCTTCATCATCTCTTCTTGAGACAAAAGGAACTGAGAGCACTATCCATGGTCAGGTGAAAATTTTGTTTTCATAAGATTCTCCAATCTTGTTCCTTCAACATATAATGTATAGGGTACGTATGAGTTAACAGTGAATCACTGAAAAATGCCCAGTGTCCCTCTGACAGAAGCCCTAGAGGGTTACTTGAACTGGCAGGTTGAGAAAACACACCAGTCCTCATTTTAAAAAAAGCTTCAGCCTTTTCTGCCTGGAGGAAGGGGGTTCAGGATCTCTCACTTCTGCTGCTAGAGACTGAGTACCCTGAGAAGAGGTTCCCCTCAGAGTAACAGCTGGCTTTCAAGCAGATGCATTTGAGCTTCCCATTCTGCAAGACACCGATTCATCTACCAATAAGAAATATATATATTAGAAATTCAGGCTTATTTACCATGGAAGACCTTAAGACAACAGAACATAAAACAATGACCTCACAAGCCTCAAGTAAGTGAAATGCAATTAAGTAAAAGATTCTTATTCAGAATAATATTTATACTCTGTAGCTGTATCTACTCTTAGGGAATTTTAAAAAAAAAAAACTCCCATTGATACTATCACTGGTTCAAAACAATCTGCTGGAGACCTGTCTGCAGTTTTTATTGTTATGTTAACACCAATACTGGTGCAGTCTCCAACACACAGGCCTGCTCTATAGGCTCACATGTTGAAGTGACCTACACTTGCACAATGCTGAGGGTTTCCAGTCTGTCTTCATACTGTGGCACTGCTTCCACCCACTAGCGATACAGCACAGAAATCACTGCAGTACACTCTAGATTGCAATCTGCTAACAGGAGGCAAATTCTACAAGGCACAACTAATGCTTCCTTCACTCCAGCACTGGAAGCAGTGCACCAGAGGATTGCTGGACCTCTTTTGGTGCCTCCTGCAGGCAAATGAGATCAGTGCATCAGTATTCCACTCTGTCAAAACAAGTGGCTCTGCTGTGGCAACCCAAAGCTCAAGTGGAGGATTTTGACAGACTTTAACTTTGATGATAAAGTCATTGCAACAGTTCAAGCCAGTATTAAAAGATGACCAACTTGGTGCCTCTAGGAGGGTTTTCAGGTGCTCCTGCCTCAAGAATGGTAGCCAATTAATTCATATTATCATGTAATTGTGTCATCTATTGACATGGAAAACATATGCACTATTTTACATGTAATCAACGTGTGATGAATAGATTTCAGTTGCAGGTATAGGTATAGATAAGAGTAGGACAGGATTATAGGAGTATAAAATTGACAAGTATGTAGGAGGGATAAGCATGTATTAAGCAAAGCAGACCATAACACAAGGCCTACAGGATATGGCCCATAAAATTCCAGCTTAGCCACACTAGGCCTCAGGCTTAAGGAGGCCTGACATAAGTAGGTGACCCAGGAATGACTTTGTGCCAGTGAAGTTACACAATTACTGTAAAGAATGTGCCACCAGGTGGTATTTTGGGAAAATATGCTACGATGTACCCATCTAAACAGCAAGACACCTGATTACAACATCATGGAAAAGTCTGCTTATTGCAGGTTACCTTGGAAACATGCACATAGATGCTAATGGGAATAAAGGGAACTAAAAACCACCGATGAGAAGCAGGACACCCCAAAGAACAATGGGATGTGGAAGTACGTATAAGGCAAAGGAGGTTGGAATCCTCCTGTATATGGATGTTGTTAGGCATGGTCATAACATGACACGAAGGGCTTCTTGGCATCAACAGGGTGGGAAGACCCCTCTATTGATGACCACTTGTTAAGAGATCAAATCAGACTCTATAGCAGATGTCCTCAAACTGTAGTGGTTGCCCCCTAGAGGGCATGGAGGAACTTTGGGGGGGGCATGCAGAAGGGCCTAGGCCAACCCCCACAAGGGCAGGGAAGTGCCACCCAGCCCCGCTCTACCCCCATCTCCACTCCAGCCCCAACCCCCGGCTGCAGTCTTAGCCTTGCAGCACAGTTCACGGCCCCGTGCCCCATAGCTGCAGCCCCAGCTCTTGCCTGTGGCTTTGGCCCTGCCCACAGATCACATCTAATATGTGGGGGTAAGAGACATGGACCCATAAGTTTGGGGACCACAGCTCTATAGTACCTTTGGATAGGAGTATGAATACTACATTAGCTACTGCATGGGCTCTCTCAAGTTTTGCATACTTGTGTGTGATTGTAACTGTAATCATCTGCTTTGTAAAACTTAATACAGACAAGACTTCTTTCTTGCAACTGTGTATGGGGTCACTGTCTTTGTTCTTTATATGTTCCTAGAGCCTTCCAATCCAAGAGAATTGGAAAGGGTAACTTTCACCATTAGTCTAAAAACTGGAAGTGTAGTTAGACACAGAACTATCAACTCAGTTCAATCAAAGACTAGAGTCTAGACTGCATGCAGGCTAGTTGAATGGCCTTGAGAAAGGCCAAATGAGAAACAGAGCCCAGATGACATAGAGATTGCGAACGCAGCAACAGTAATGTTGAAACAACACTGCCCTAAGCCTCTCCCTCTCCCGAAGGCTGGCCAGCCCAGGTACAACACCACACTACACCAACAAAACACATAACAGGCAATTTAAAATTGTTCAATGGCAAATGATTGGTAAGTAAGAGAGGCCACAAAGCATCTCACAAGCTAGTGGCATCAAGGCAAAGCCATAAGCCAGCTGAGAAGATTTAGAGTAAAAGGAAAGTTGGAAAGGAGATGGGTGGGGAAATTACTTCAAAGGTCCAAAAACAGGAGAGCATGGGGAATCTCCAGCTTGTCTCAGACAGAAGCCCAGAGCAGGACTCCTGCAAAAGAAAACTATGTGCACATGTCTAGTGCTGGGCAAATTAGTAACCTTGCAATAAAAGTCATTCTGTGCTGAAAAGGAACCTGAGAGGCATTCTCTTCTTACACCAGAGGGCGCCACTCACTTTATGAAATGTTAGTGTGTACGGCTTCTCTTTCCAAATATACTTTTAAATAAAAACAGGTTACCATCTTCTTAATGGTTTCCTACAGATGTGGGCATTAATTTTTAGATACACACAGCTCCCAAAGGTTACATTCAGCATCTTATTAAAAATCAGACCATTATATGAAAAGGGATTTAGGTGCCTGACCTCAGGCACTCACATTTGAAAATTGTGGTCTATGTGATCACAAAAAAAAAAAGCCTCACTGTGCCTCGATGCAGAAGTTTTCATTAGGTCTGCAAAGAAGCTGCAACACATTCTTTTCAACAGGCATTAATTAATGCCAGGTCTACACTACACACTTAATTTGGTATAACCATGTTGCTCATGGGTGTGAACCGCCCTCCCCCCATTGTAGACAGCATTACATTGGCAGAAGACAGCACTACTGCCTCGCGTGGCGATGAAGTTATTAAGCCAAAGGGAGAGCTGCTCTCTCCTGTTGGTTTCTTAGAGCCTCCACCAAAAGCGCTGCAGTGGCACAGCGATCCCACGCAAATGTGCCGTATAGACCTGCCCTGAGACTCGAACACAACAATGTCAATGCAATTGCACTGCTGATGTTAACAGAACAAAAACGAGGGGGTGGAATCTGTAGCCTAATGGGCTTCATCTCCTCCCTGTGCAAACCCAGAAGAAATGGCCAACCCAATCGAGCATCTGAATGAAAGCGCGTGCACCGCACAGGAACAGCACAGCGTACTCGATCTGCCCGTTTACTGCGGGCTGCGTGTCTGTCTGTAGCCCGCTGCCAGTCCCTGGGACTTTCACCATTTTCACTTTCAAACAATGTCTAGGCCCCTCCCCCACCACTGCTGCCACCGTTTGTGCCGCCCCGCCCCGGGGGGCTCGCAAGGGCTGGAGCTGCGATCCTGCCCCCGACGCAGCCCGGTAGCGGCCGGGCCCAGCGCAGACGGCGAGGCCGCCCCGCGCGCTCGGCTGCCCGCCCCAAGGGGCAGGGCCGGGCGGCCCCGCTGCAGCGCCCAGCAGCCCGGGCCGGGCTCGGAAAGTGGTGTCCGAGCCCGGCGCAGCCCCGACGCAGCCCGGCCGGCACCTACTTTGGCCCGCTTGCGGCGGCTGGTCCGGCGGCCCTCGGGGGTCTCGGCGATACCCGTGGTCTCGGTGCCGGGGGCGACGATGGCGCCGGCAGCCGGCGACTCGGAGAGACCCCCCGGGGGCGAGGCCCGGCACGGTTCCTTCTTGCGAGGAGTCCGCTCCGGGCCCCCCGCGCCGCCCTCCGAGCCCGGCAGGCCGGGCGGCGGCGGCGGCGGCACCTCCGGCCCGCTCTCCCCGCCACCCTCGGCCGCCTTCTTGCCGCCCGACAGCATCGCCTCCAGGCCGCGCCCCGCCCGCTCCGCGCCCTCGCCGCCCGCCACAGCCGGACAAAGGCGCCGCGCCCGTGGACAACGCGCACGCGCCGCAGCCCCGCCCGGCCCCTTGCGTCACGGCGACGCCGACGTGCCCTCGCCACGTTCGTCCCAATAGCCCCGCCCCGGCGTCACGACGTGCCCTCGGTGTCATCCCCGGTAGCTGCGCGCGCCGCAGGCTGCTCTGCTTCGCTTAACCAGGGGGCGGGGCTGGGGGGGATGCGTGAGCGCGCCGCCCGCCCGCGCCTTTGTGCCCCCACTGCCCCGTTCCTCTCAGCCACCAGAGGCCGCTGTGGCTCGGCGCCAAATCCAGCCCGCGTGGCCTGTCTCGGCCGCGCCGGGCCGGGCCGTGCCACTGCCTAGCAACCGACGCAGCGCCTGCCTGCCCTAGGCCGAGCGCGCGGGGACGGCGGCGGGGCGGGCGTGCCTGACTGAACGGGGTCAGCCCCGGCCGCATGGGGGACGCTCCCAGCAATCCCGCCCCCCAGCAGCCGTCCAGGGTCAGCCCCGGGCTCCCTCCCTGCCTCTGCGCCTGCCTTTCCCGCTTCCGCCAGGCCGCGCTCGCTCCAGGGGCGGCGGCATTGACAGGCCTGACTCCACGGGCCTAGCAATTGCTCTGTTGCCACACGAACATTTCCCCACCCTCCTGGCCTGGCTTGCTGCAGCTGGCCTTGCTGGGGTGCTCGGAAACAAATTACCCCAGTGGCGGGATTGTGCTGTTATTTTGGCAAGTAAAATACGCAGAGTTTTAAAATGTTGTGTGCAGAAGTGGTAACTGGTTGGTGCAGAATTCCCCGGGCAGTAAAAAGCTCAGGAGAACGTCCTATGTTTTAATAAATGGATTGCTCTGCCTTTGGGCTACTAGCCCAATAAATACATTTGGCTAATTTTGGGCTACTTTTTAAGCAACTCTGAGCTATTAATGCATAGAAACCTGTCAGCCTGGGGCCTTGGCATGGTCCCATATGCAGCCTGGCGGCCAGAGCCTCCATGCTCTGCTCACTCTGCATGGGATCTGGGCGGAAGTCTGCCCACTTCTCTATGCAGGCACGTATGTAGGGGACTAAATAGAACAAGCAGTCACACAACAGCTGGTGTGGCTGGTCCCCAATCCATCTGTAAGAAACTGGAGTTGAGGCAGGGGGTGCAGTCCCAGCCCAGAGAAGAGGGGGCAGACAGCAAAAGCTGCCAAGCCAGTGGGAGGCACAGCCCTGCTTTGATGTCTGCAGGGCTTTGCTGCCAGATTCAAAGAGGGGTCAGCAGAGGAGGGGGCTGGCAGAATAAGATGATGAATGCAAGCCCTTGTGCCCTCGGCACAGGGGGAACCACTGCAGACACCTCCCTTGCTGTAAACTCCATCAGGAGCAGAGAGTGGAATGCTGCTGCTGGCAGGGAAATAGTGTACAGAAGCCCCCTTAGCACCTAGCACTGTCTGTGTGTGTGGAGGAGAGGGGCAAGATGCTGCATGCAAGTCATGGTGGGATGCTGCTGTAAGGAAGGTTTTAGTGGCTCTCCCTCCTGCTCAGTCAGCTGAAATGAGGGGGGCACTTTGTTTGCATGGGCTTTGTATTTGCATGAGTACAATTAAGTATTTAGCATAATTCCACTGTATATGGATAAGCACACCTAGGTGCTGAGCATAATGGGAAATGGTTAGCCTGACTGGTTTTGGGCTACAAACCACTTTTGTGTTAACTGCTGGGGTAATGAAATGTTGTCCTTCAATTGTATGAACAGATGTCAGCAAAACTGTGCTTAGCCTGTTATGATAAAATATTTTACCCTAAACTAAATAGAATGCCATGAGGGTGGTGGAAAGATGTTTCAGCATTGTGGTGGAATATGAGGAATCTCCTATTAGGATTGCACCAGCTCTGGGAAAGGGCCACTTCCAGGCATGGAATGATGATCTCCTCCCATTGTTAAAAGGTAGAATTAACAACTCCTTTTGGAGTCTTTTGTTTCTTGAAAGCAGGGACATCCCTTCAGTGTCAGCAGAAGGTTTACCCCATGAGCTGAAAGTCACTAAGAGCTGAATCACTAGAGGCCCTGGGAAACCTTGCCTGACAACTGACAAAGCTGAGTCAGCAATGGTCAGCAGGAGCCTGGGATGGTTGGTATCAGTGGGAGCCTGACACAGTTGGCGCCAGCCAGGTGCATTTAGCAGGAGCCCTGTGCAGTCGGCACCAGCGGTCAACGGGAGCCCGGTGGGGCTGGCACCAGTGATCGGTTGGAACCAGGCGTGGTTGGCACCAGCGATCAGCAGGAGCCCGGTGCGTTCAGCACCAGCCAGGTGTGATTAGTGGGAGCCCGGTACATTCAGCACCAGTGGTCAGCGGGAGCTGGGCACGATCGGTGCTAGCCTGGTGAGGCCAGCGGTCGGCGGGAGCCAGGTGCGGTTGGGAATAGCAACGGAGGAGGCCTGGTTAAGCCTGAGTTTACAGCAGTAGGCAGATTGAGCCCCAACTGGACATTGCAACTACGATGGTCAGTACAGGGGAAGGCAAGAAGGGAGAGGCAAAGGATATGCCCCATACTCTGGGGTGGGTTTTGGCTCATTGAGTTCATGAATTCTGTTTGCACTGTTTCCCAAACCAGTGCTGTGTTATCTCTCTCCTATTATTAAAAGGTTTACTTTCTACACTCAGTCTCTGTACTTGCGAGAGGGGAAGTATTGCCCTTTGGGGCGCCCAGGGGATAGTGTGTGATTTCCCTGGTGACTGGGTGGGGCTCGAGCCAGTTTGGTGTTGTATCATTGACAGGGATATAGATAGGGATAGAGAACCCGGCCCTTGCTGCTGCCGACTCTGGCAGAAGGGTTAAACTGCTAAAAGGCTATTGCATGCAGTCTCTAAGTCCCACTAAACCAACCAAACATATTTTAGCTCCAGCTAGTGGAGGGAAATCATGGTCCTTGAAAGGGGGCTCTAGACAGTAAAACGGGCTGGGCTTGTTTTGAAGGACAGTGCTTTTTTTTCTCGTAAGACTTCACAACATCCCCAGCTAGGTCTGTGTGAGCAAAGAGTCAACTCTGCTCCAGGGGAGCCCTTCAGGGCCTACGTGAATCTGCACAGCTGCAAACTTTGCAATCAAACAGAAACCAGTGTCTAGGCTATTTTCATGTAGCACATAAACTCACAAATCTACATGCTAACATTCTTTCATAGATAAACACAAACCTCAACAAGAGGCCTTTGTGAAATTGAAGATGGCTTTAGCATCAGCGCTGGCTTTTGCAGCTACCCTAAGTGGAATTAGTGCAGTATTGAGTCAAGATACTGGGACTGGACTTAACCCAATAGCATACGGTTCCAGGAACCTTTCTGAAGTTGAAAAGCAGTTCACCACATGTGAACAAGAAGTATTGGCACTCACCCGGGTGCTCCAACACTGGGAGTACCTAATAGGACTTTCACCTGTAATTTTGCATACCTCCCATACTCTGGTAAAGTATGTGTTATCGGGGAAGGCAAATCAAGGAGGGGTTTCAATCCTCGTCTAGCTGGCTGGATCCTCACATTGGTGAACAGAATCATCAGGTTGGAAAGGACCACAAGGGTCATTTAGTCTAACCGCCTGCCACAATGCAGGATTTGTTGAGTCTAACCATCCAGGACAGATGGCTTTCCAGCCTTCTTTTGAAAACCCCCAGTGAAGGAGATTCCACAACCTCCCTGGGCAGGCCATCCCTCGGGTAGGGCAGATTGGGGCAACCGCCCTGGGCCCCACTCCAGACTGGGCAGGAGGCGGGTGGCTGCAGCCCTTCCAGCTGGGAGCAGGTGGCAGGCTGCAGTCTGCCCCTCGGCTGCACACCAGACTGGGCGGGCACCTGCGGCCATGATCCTGGCTTCACGCTGGGACCCGATGAGAGTCAGCAGTCACATACCAAGAGATCCAGGCCCCGGGTGCTGGTCTGCAGGGGGGCGCCGGGCCAGCCCTTTATGATGTGCAGCGAGGCACCTCAGAGCCTTCTGTGTCCCGTTCCCTGCTGTGCGTTGAGCCAGAGCCAGGCGCCATGTGGCGGGTAAGTGGGGGAGAGGGGAGGTAAGCAATATGTCCCCCCCCAGCAGGTGAAGACCCCCCCTTCCCCAGGGCAGCTGGGGGGTGGCGCCAACTTATGGGAGCTGGGGATCCCTCCTGCCCTGTGTGGGGGTGGGGCGTGAGACCTAGGAGGGCCCCAAATGCAGGCCCAGGATATGCCACTGGAGCTAGGTGGGGGGCCCACACAGTGTGGTTTGCCCAGGGTCCCACACCCTTCTAAGGACAGCCATGGACCTGGGCAGTCCATTCCATTGTCCTACTGTTCTTACAGGTAGGAAGTTTTTCCTCAGATTTAATCTAAATCTGCCATGTGTAATTTTAACTCATTGCCTCCTGTCCTGCCCTGTGGCAAGAGAGAAAACTTTTCTCCATCTTTTTTATGGTAGCTTTTCAAATATTTGAAGACTGGTATCATGCCCCCCCCTTAATCGTCTCTTTTTCAAACTAAACATACCAGTTTCTTCACCCTTTGCTCCTATGGCTTCCATTCTGTTGGAGAAAATAAACAGGATTCTATGGGAGATACTTAACCCTCCCGCCAACAATTAAAAAAGGAAGTGTCTAGGTCCCCCTTCTGCATCTATCGTCAGAGCAGTCAGGTGGGTAAATACCAAAATGCAAAATAAAGCAAAACAAGGAACAATTAATTCAGGGGGCAAATAACAAACTCTGGGACTTAACAAGGTGGAGCTTAACTCCAGATGCTTTCCCAACTTAAACCTAAAATACCCAGGCTCAAAGTTAATAAGAACTACTCAAGGTCTTTCTTCACTCTCCTGCAGCGCTGCTCACGACTCCCAGGCTGATGAGCCAGGAACTCAGGATCTGATGATGGACTTAGGAACCACTGCAGGTACGTATGCTGATCTTCTTCTGCGGCGGCTATCCATGATGTTCTTCCTTGAGGCTTCTCCTCTCTGCGACTCCTGCGTGTGATGACATCTTGCTGCCTCTAGGGCAGACAGCGCCGAGCTGACTGGCTCACTACAATTTATAGAATCCTGTTGCCAGGCAGATCACACGCCTTTCCACCTTACATTTCCCACCTTTTTCCCAGAAAGGGCGGGAAACACTGAGGAAGAAGACCTCCAATATGGAGTCCTAGTTGTTCTTTAACATTTAAAAATGGCGATCAGTTTAAATATTTCACTTAATTAACATAATAATCCCAAACTGAGGATTTTACCCATAGGGAATAGGGAACATAACATTCTCAACCCAACATTTCCCCTCCTTGATACACGTGGTAGTAACATTGTCTGCGTGTACCACCAGAATAATAACACTGTGACCTCCATTTATCCACCTTATCCTTTTTACTCATAAACAGGTTATAATCCAAGCCAAAAATTGTCCTATTTGAATTATTAACATAACAGTGAATGTGTGTATTAGAATATGCCAAACACTGTTTGGGGCAGAGAATAAGCTTTCCCACCAATAAACCCAGGTAGTATGTTGCTTAACTCATCCCATTATGACAGTGATCTCTCCCACAGCATGGTGCACCGAGATCATGACTGCCTTTTCAGTTTCTTTCACCAGATTTAAATGATACCCTATTTCAAGATGCTCAATGAGCTTCTTCATAACTGAAATGTTAGGTCCCAACTGTATGGGGGATATTTCTTGGAACAAATAAAAAGCCAGGTTTACTTCATTTACTTCAGGCACATCAGATATAAAGCAGATGTCACATCCTTTAACATTATATACATTGCATAAACATATATTCATTTTACTGTCATGCTTTATCTTGTAAAACTCATTTACAATAAGTTGGATTCATCTGCTTTTTATGCATACACCCCCATATCCTATCACTGCCAGAACAGAGTAGTTATACTTTGCAGGTTCTAGTTTGTAGTGACATTTTCCGGAATCATAGTTCATGCAAATATGCCCTTCTGACTGCATCCTATTTAAACACACATATCCTGTTTTGGAATTCCTTTGACACTCATTTAGATCTACTATGGTGCCATCTGTTTTTACTTCTGCAGGGAGGTCTTAGGGAACCATGGTGGAATTTCCTATATATAAACCCAGGGTGACAGTGGGGTAGACCCATTCAATAGAGGCCTTCTTAATTGGCAACAAGAATGCTAAGACCTTCTGGGTTCCTATATCATAGGTGAAGTTTAACAGGTGCCACCATTCTGTGTTTCCCAACTCAAAGGTACTCATTTTACCTTATAATAATCCTTTCATTTCTATTGGGATGGCTCCACTGCATCCCTCCTTGAGGAAAACACTATTTACAGAGGAGATCCAAGCTTGGGTCTGAGTGCAGGCTATAGCCCAGGCTGTGTCCTCTTGTAACCGGTTCAAACCACCTAGTAAATTCTGTTGTTGTGTTTTGAACCACTCCGTCATTACTTGAGTGATTTCAAATTCTGGAGATGCTATTTGTTTTAACTAGGTCACAAGGAGCTGTTCTAACACAGCAATGTCCAATCCTAGATTCCTAATTTGTGTATCTAGTAACTCGGCATCCACTGCAGTTTTAATACTCAGACCAGTACCCAAATGACCTAGGATTTTGGCTGTTAGATCCTGCTTATTGGCTCTCTTATATTTTCCATTCAAGATGGTTATCCAATTACTCCATCCATTTACCACGTTACTTACATATGGTTGGTATTTTGGTTGTATAGATGCTATAGACACTGGCATTGGGATGCTTATCTTCCTGAGGTAATATTCAGGGTTTACTATAACTTTTCTCTTGAATTGCTGTCCTATCACTATAGGACCCACCTGAGCGATTTTAAGTTGCCCTACTATAATTACCTCTGTTTCTTGTCTGAGACCATACAAACTGATTGCATGCCATATGCCCCTATCACTTGTGTTAACCCAGATGTGAAACGTGCCAGCACATATTATTTCATAATTTGTAAGATTAGAGCGAAACTAATTTTTATGCACATTGGATATATTAATAGGCCTCCACACCCCACTGCACGGCGTTGACAATTCATATACACTGCTGGCAGTATATAACATTATCAGGACTTGGCTGATGTTGGCAGCAAACCTTAGGGTTATGTTGATCTCTTTATATCCCACTTTCACAAACCCAGATACATTTACTACCACAAGCAGGCTTGCTCAGTCCAAATGTGCTTCTGCAAATCACAACCTTGTGGAACAACTTTTCATCTGGCCTGTGCCACTCACATAAGTCAGGCATTCCCAATTTCTGGCTAAACAGTTGCCCCATGATAGTGACTTGATTAATACCTTGGTGTTTTCTCAGGTTACCCATTGCTTCTTCTGAAATGTTGCTAGCCCTTCCTTGCCAATTAATAAGACACTTTTGACCAGGGAAAAAACATATATGTCTACCTCCCTTTTTACGCTACTTAACAAAGGTTTTCTCCAATGGGTTAACATTGTCTCTCTGGTCTCCTCATTTAAAGGCCTACATATGTAGTACTTTCCCGGGTATATTTCCAACCCTTTTCTCATACCATCTTACATAACAACAATGAATAACTTCGAAAACATTTTATACATTTTGGGTATACAAGTAAAGCCAATTGCTGAGCAGAGCTGGAAGAAATTAAAATAAGACATTGATTACCAACTTATCTTTTAGGACCTTAACTGCCCTTCTAGGCCTTTAGCTGAGTACTGTGAAACCATTTTTTTGTGCGTCTACCCTTAAGATCACAAAGTTCCACTTTATAAACTCTAGGCCTGGCTATGTTGGTTATGTAAACCGGTCCCACCCATCTGGGGCTCAATAGATATCCCTTTTCAGAAAAATATCTATATAACACCTTTCCCCCTATGTTCCAATCTATTGGCCTTAGTTTTTCTCCCAACCTTTTGTACATAGTCTGCATATTTATCTTTAATTGGCGTGCTACTCTGTTCTGCACCTCTGATATGCTGTTTAATGATTTATCCATATCCTCCTGCACCTTAAGGCAGGGTTGGAACTCATCAGGAGGTACCCCTTCTTGAACCCACCACAATTCAGGTGTTTTCATAACCCTTCCAGTAAAGACCTGATGGGGAGTAAACCCATAAGATCCAATAGTGGATCTTATTGCCATACGTACTAAGGGAAGCTGAAGATCCCAGTCTTTCCCAGTCTTAGACACCAGTTTGCACAAACAGACTTTGAGGTGCGGTTCGACCTTTCCACAAGACTGGATGACTGTGGGTGGCCAGCAACGTGGAAACGCTGTCTTATTCCCAGGGCTTGGCACATGCATTTCATGACTTCTGTGGTGAAGTGTGGAGCTGGGTCTGAATCCATCACTTCAGGCAGGCCAAACCTGGAGAAGGCCTCATTAAGCAGAACCTTTGCAGTTGTTGTTGCAGTGTTATTGGCCGTTGGATAGGCCTCAATCCATTTACTAAAGTGGTCTGTCACAACTAAAACCTATCTTTTATTTCTGCCGGTAGGTGGTAAAGGCCCTATAGAGTTAACCTGTATGTGTTTCCATGGTCCCACAACTGGCTGATGTTTCAGGGGACTATTGATTACTTTGGAGTCTGCATTATTGTGGGCGCAGTTGAGGCGTTCGTTAATGTATTTCTCTAACTTCTTGGCAATAGTTGGCAACCAAGCCACACCTCTCAGCCTCTCTAATGTTTTGTCTTTGGCAAAGTGCCCTTGACTGTGAGCCAGTTGTACTAACTCCTTTCTTAGAACTGCAGGTGCCAGGAGCACTGGAGTACTATCTGAAACATCTTCACCAATTGCAAAGATAATATTATTCTGGTCCTTAAAGATCTTTCTGACCTTAACTTTTCCTTTTTTAAGAGGTCCTGTACTTTGGAATGTTTGCTCTGCATCTCAGGAATTCCATCTGGCCTGGCCTGACTTCCCATCTTATTCACACATACCGGAATTTCTTTTTCATCACACTTGATCCAGATGGTTTCAGAACCCATTTTAGTAGCATCCTTTGCTAAGTGGTCTACTTTACTGTTGAACACTGCTTCTGCTGAGTCTCTTTTGATGCGCCTTTACCTTAAGAAGAAACACTTTCCCAGTCCTTTCTTTAGCTAGTTCCCATGCATGAAGCAAGAGCTTGGCTTTTCCATCCGCTCTCTTCATTCCTCATTCTTTCCATACTGGAAACCAGTCTATTAGTGCTCTAATAGGGCACTAATAAGGGCTCACTCTTCCTTGTATGAATTTATTATCTTTCTTGCGGATTGCTGCGTACCCAGCCTGTGATTTCCTTTCTACGTACATACAGCTCCCATCAGTAGCCCAAACCTCCAAATCATTGGCTTCTGCTTCTTCCAATGTTGCTCCAATTTTGAATGGAGGCTTTGGACTCCTCAGCTGGTATTGGGCATTCATGCTCGGCTCCATGAGCCAGTAAAGCGTATGGTGCTAATGCCTCCTGTTTTACTTTATCTATGATAATTTCTCTGTTCACCAATGTGAGGATCCAGGCAGCTAGACGAGGGTTCGAAGCTCTTCCTTGCTTTGCCTTCCCCGATAACACATACTTTACCAGGGTATGGGAGGTACGCAAAATTATTATGTACTCCCAGTGTTGGAGCACCCAGGTGAGTGCCAATACTTCTTGTTCACATGTGGTGAACTGCTTTTCAACTTCAGAAAGGTTCCTGGAACCGTATGCTATTGGGTTAAGTCCAGTCCTAGTATCTTAACTCAATACTGCACTAATTCCACTTAGGGTAGCTGCCAAAGCCACTGATGCTAAAGCCATCTTTAATTTCACAAAGGTCTCTTGTTGGGCTTGGTCGTAACTCCATGGCACATCTTTCTTTAATAATTGATAAAGGGGCTTTGCCAGCATAGCATAATTTTCTACAAAGTCTCTCAAGAACCCTGTTAAACCTAAGAATGAGCAGAGAGCACTTACGTCTTGGGGAGCTGGTAGTTTGCCAATCAACTCCACTCATTGCTTGTCAGGGCATCTGCTCTCCATTCCAAGGCACACCCCTAGATATGTGATGATTTGCATGGCCATCTGGGCCTTTGATGGATTTACTAGAAATCCAGCTTCTTGAATACACTTCAGCACCTCCTGAAGAACTTCTAAGTTCTTATCTCGGGTGTCAGTGGATATCAGGATATTGTCCACATATGAGCTGACATATTGCTTGCTTCTAATTCCCTTCCACATCCTGGTCACCTCCTGGTGACATAGGGAGGGTGCATTGTGATATCCCTGTGGCACACAGATAAAAATCACCTGTTGATCCTCAAAGATGAATGCCAACTTGTATTGATCTTCTTTGCTGATAGGGATACTGAAAAATTCATTTGATAAATCAAGCAGCATGAGCCATTTAGCTTCTGCTAAAATTGTTGAGATCACATCCTGATACTTTTCTACCACCAGTGCTAACCTTGGTGAAACCCTATTCAATTCTCTATAATCTACCATCAAGCACCAGGTTACTCCATGCACTTTTCTGACTGGCCATATAGAGGAACTGCATGGACTTAGCGTTTTGATTAGCACTCCTTGCTCTTCTAGGGATATCACGGTCTTTTGCAGGCTCTCCACTGCCTGGGGCAGATATCTGTACTGTCTCATAGACTTCGGGTCCAGTCCCTCTATCCTGACTTCAGTCATGGTCCTTCCGCAGTGCAGCTTGTTCTTTGTGAATGCTCTGGGAAACAGTTTAGTCACTTGCGTAATATCTGGCTTCCACTCAGGCATGTCCACAATCAAGGGTGCCTTTACTGCTGCCACTCGGTGAGATGCTGCTATTACATGAGGCTCTGTATTGATTCCTTGTGAAAGAAACACTCTATTAGGGAGATAATCACTGCTCCAATTCTTTTTAGAGCGTCAGTCCCTAATATTCCAATACCATCTAGAGGCTGCAATCCAAAGGTAGTAAACATTGTTCTATATCCTAGGTGACATTCAATGGGATACGTGAAGCGAGTTAAACTATCTTTCCCATTAAAGCCTTCTAATGTCTTCCATGCCTCAATGGGCAATTCCTTAGCTGCTGGGCTCTGTCTGGTGCATAGAATGGATACTGCTGCATTGGTGTCCAGTAAGAGGTCCTGTTTTATTTTACTGAACTTCTCCAATACTATTGCTGTTACAGTTGGCCTCCCCCAGTGATCTTTATTCACTGGCACAATAGTTTGTAGGGGAGATGGGGAAGCTTGGCCCCTTCACAAAAGATCTTCTCTCTGCCCTGAAACAGCTGCCACTGTTTGCTTTTTACCCTCATGCATGGCTAGCCTCTTGATTAGCTCACTTGTTTCTAAGCCATGGATGACTTCCTTGGCCTCATACTTCAATAGCTGCTTCCACACAGCATTCCTTAATTGCTGGACTTTTGACAGCGGCTGTGTAGACTTTTTCCATCTGTCCTCTCTGGTCTTCAGGCTGTCATTCCCGAAAACTACCTTTTTCTTCCCAGCATCAGACTTCTCCCCGATGCTTACTGCGGACACCTTTTTCCTTGATCCTGGGAAAGCCTCCCTATGAAGGTCATATGCTACCCTAATCTTTTCTTCCATCAAGCCCAGCGGTGTAATTGCTGGGTTGATGGTCCCTAAAGTTACTCTTAGGGTAAACAACAGACCATGTAAGAGCGTTTCCCTAAATTCAGGTGTGTCCAGCTGCGTGGCCCCCACCATCATGAATAACACTTTCTTCCTTAGGATGTACTTTTCAGGCCTCTCCTGAGCCTTCTGCCAGTCAGAATAGAACCTCCCGATAATACTGGCTCCCAGGAAGTAGAATTTGTAAATGTTCTTTGGTACTTCCAAATTGTCAAATGCAGACCCCATTTTGTAGGCAGTGCATCAAACTCCTCTGCTGAATGCACTCCCTAGCCAGTGACACCAAATCATCAGTATGTGGATTGGGGATGCCTCCTGCATGGGCTACCCAATCAATCACAGTATCGTGGGTTAAAGACCCCATTGTCTTTCCCATTGCTCACATCTGGTCTGGTGTATAAGACCTGTACTCGAGCCGGGTCTTCATAGCCCTTCCCTGGCCAGCATACTGGAAAACAGTAGTGGTCCCAGGAGCCATTGGCAGGCTACTAGCGCCCATACCATCACCATCTGAAAAAAACTTTCCTCTCCTCTCCTCTCCTCTCCTCGGGAGTGGCTGAGGGTTATGCTCCTATACTCTGTCTCTGAGAATTCAGCTCGCTCCCACTCGACTCGCAGGAGTCACTCTCTGCTGGAGTAAAAGCCACTAGGGACATATTTACTTCACCTGCTCCTTCTGGCAGCAAGCATTCCTTTCAGCTCTTTCAACTCACTCTCTGGCTCCCTGGCATGTCTATCACATGTGCTATGGTCACCAGTGCCCCTTATGGGTTTCTTTAAGTTCTTGAATAAGACTCCTTGCTGCAGCTCTGGATTCTTCCAGCTCCTCAGTGAGTTTGCGAGTATCCCTTTCCTTTTTGGCCAGCATCTCGGTCAGGTCTTGTACCTGGCCTTCCAAGCTGGTGACCCTACCAGTGGCGAAGCACTTGGGCTTCCAGCCACTTCCATTTGCTTTCTAATTTAGCAATTTGGGGGTCCTTCTGGGAGACTTCTCCCTGGAGCTGAGCCATTTGAACCTTTTGCTCCCCAGTGTGGGCTTGCAACTCTCTAGCTGCTTTTTCCAACCCATACCATAGGCCTCTCTTGGCCAGCTTCTTAGAGGGTTTAGGTTACCCCCACGATAAATTCCTCCTGCTGGACACAAAGGTCTGTGTATGCAGACCCACCCACAAATAAATCCTCCACCCAAGGGTTTTTCTTTTTCCCCAAGAAATCAAGCCAGAAACATACTGTTTTTACTTGTTTTCTGCTCCCAACCAGAGGTTCCATATCTTCAGAGAGAGTCTCATAGACTCATAGACTCATAGGTCAGAAGGGACCAATTTGATCATCTA
>ML675715.1:335523-376660 GCA_007922155.1 Mesoclemmys tuberculata | reverse complement strand
CTGCAGCCCCTTGTATTTAAGGTGATGATGGTGACAGGCATTACGAGGAGGGCTGGGGGGGATCCTCACGGGCAGGGGCACCGGCGACCTTCGTCGGGCTCCACAGCAGTCCGTGGCCAGTGCCGTAGGCCATGAGGGTGTTACGAAAGCTGCGGGCCCTCTGGTAGGCCGTGGCGTCCTGCCGCCCGGTCCCCTTCCCCTCCTTCATGGTGGCCCTCACGGCCCGGAGGACGTGGTGGAAGTCCCCCCAGCGCTGCAGAGCAAGCCTCACTCAGTTCCGGGCACCACGTGCTGCACCTGCCGGCGGAACGAGAGGACGTGGCGAAGGGCGGGGTCCTTGCAGCCGAGGGGAAGCGGGCTGATGGTGGAGAGGGGCTTCCCCAGGGTGGCGAGGAAAGGCAGAAGGGCGGCATTGGGGAGGAAGGGCGGAACGGAGGAAAAGACCACCCATACACCCAGGTCCTCTAGGGGCTCCACGGGGACGTGGACACCCCCCACCGCCAGGCCCGTCTCCACCGCCTCCTGGGTGGCGGCCTCCGACACCAGAAAGAAGACCACCTTGCCATACATTCGGGAGGCCGCTACCACAGCCGTGGACCCCACCACCCGCACCATCGCCCGCACGTAGGTTTCCACGTGGGGCGAGGCAGGCACCAGGAGGCACCGGACCCCATGCCTCCTGCTAAGAGTGGGGAAGGGGCCCCGGCCACCTGGGATGGTGCTGGAGGCGGCGGTCAGGGCAGGTGACTTGGTAGCAGCAGGCAGGGGGCCCACAGCCACCTGGGCGTATGCTCTGGGGGCGCCGCCGCCCCCACAGCTGGTGGAAGGGACAGCGGGAGAGGATAGAAGGGGAGGAAGAGGGGTCTTAGCTGCGGGAGATGCTGCCTTCCGGGCAGGGCCTTTGCCCTTTTTGTTACCTCCCTGGTTTTTTCTCCTGGCGGAGGGCGCACCCCCCGGATCGGGGGGGCATGAGCCGTGGCAGCGGCAGAGTCCCTGGTGTCCCTCCCTGAGTTGTCCACCGCTGGTGCCCGGGGACAGACACCCGGCAGCTCAACGGGGGCAGCAGGACCAGCTGTTATAGGCAGGGACAGGGCCTCAAGGTGAGAGGGAGGGGTAAGAGCATCTAGGGAGAGGGTCCCAGCCCCAGGCACACCCGCCATCTTGGGAGAGGGAAGGGACGGGTTTGGCAAGGGGGGAGCTGAATAGGGGGAGGGAGAAGGGGGAGGGGGAGGGAAAGTGGAGAGGGAGGAGATGCAGGGAGGGAAGGGGAAGAAGGGGAGGGGGGTGACCACTCCTCCCCACTAGGCTGGAAGCAGGAGAGGAGGGCACCAGCACAAGGAGGTACGGGGGGACAAGCTGGGTAGGGGCAGTGCACTCACCAGCCCAAGATATGATAGCGGCTCCTCCGGCTGCACAGGGGTGGGGCAGGGCTAAAGCAACAGGGAGGTGCAGTGTGTGAGGAGAGTCAACAAAAAAGGGGGGGATCAATTAGGTGGGCACCCTGGAAGCTGCCAGGGCCAGAGTGTGGGGGTCAGATCAGGGGGAAGCAGCAGTGGGCAGGGGAGGGGAGTGGTGGGGGCCCAGCAGCAAGCTGGTAGGGCTGGGCGGGGCAGGGAACAAACCAAGTCAGGGGCTGGGCAAACAAACAAACAAACCAAAGAGATGAGGGGTAAAACTGCAGGGGGGGCAGCAACAGGGGATCGGGTAAGTAAGCTAGTAGGGGCAGCAACAGGGGAAGAAAAGGGGAAGGGCAGGGGTGCCCCCTAAGTAGGGGCAAGAGAAGAAGCAAATGGCAACAGGGAAGGGGGGGAGGGGTGCTCACAGCAGCAGCGGGGGGGCAGCTAGTAGGGCCCCGAAGAGCCAGGAGCACCCCAGCAGCAGCAGCAGCAAGAGGAGCAGCAGCAGCAAGAAGAGTAGGAAAGTTCTAGAAGGGCGGTATATAAGCTGTAGAATGATCCAGGTTTTATTCCCTATAGACTAGCCAGAGTCACTAGAGGGTAATTAGGGTCAGCAGACACCAATGAAGGCCCCACCCAGGTGCCTGACAAAAACCCTCTACTCTTGAGAGGCAGTGTGAGAGTTGAAGGAGTAGGTGTGTGGTGAAGAGGAGCTGAAGGAGTACGGTGGTGTGGAGTTGCGAAGTGGAGCTGAACAGAGTACAGGTGTGTGTGGAAGAGAGTTGGAGTCTTGAGAAAGGTACTGGGCTGAAGAAGCCAGAAGGTCAGAGGCGGGGGGAAAATAGCCCAGGGAAAAGACTGCAGCTACAAGTATGGTACCAGCAGCACATAGCTGCTACTCAGAAGACCCCTGGGCTGGGACTTGGAGGAGTGGGCAGGCCCAGTTCCCTACCCCCCTCCCTGGGGAGATGGGGTAACTGGTGACACCCTGGCCCACTAAAAGAGGCAAAAGTGCAAGACTACTAGGGAGAAGCTGGCTGTTTGCCACAGTACAAAAGGAGGGGATCTAAATTAACTGCTATCATTCAGAAAGAGATCTTGGAGTCATTGTGGATAGTTCTCTGAAAACATCTGCTCAATGTGCAGCCGAAGTCAAAAAAGATAAGAGAATGTTAGGAACCATTAGGGAAGGGACAGATAAGAAGACAGAAAATATCATGCCACTATAGAAATCCATGATACAACCACACCTTGAATACAGCATGCAGATCTGGCCATTCCATCTCAAAAAAGATGTATTAGAAGTTAAAAAGGTACAGACAACAAAAACAATTAGGACTATGGATGAGCTTGCATTTGAGGAGAGATTAAAAAGACTGGCACTGTTCCTCTTGGAAAAGAGATGAAGGAGGGAGGATATGGTAGAGGATCTATAAAAGTGAAATAGGGAAGTCTTTTTTTTTTTTTTTAACCCCTTTACACAAGAAAAGGGGTTACCTGATTAAATCAATAGGCAGCAGGCTTTAAAACAAACATAAGGAAGTACCTTGTGTGGTACAGCAACCCCCCTTGGTCTTGCCTATTGGCAACAGTCTCCTTTGGCAGTGGGGCCTGAGGCAACTCTGCCCCAACCTGGACATGTCATTTGTCTCTTCCCCTTGGTACTCTCTCACGGAACATTTGGTGAGGTGTTATTTCAGGCCTGTGGTGTGTCCCTCAACCCCATAGGGGAGGGGCAGATAGTCCCAGTCTGTGTATATAGCCCAGGGCCCAAGGAGGTACCCTTCTGTGGCTGCTTCTTAGGGCTGTAGAGGTGGTGGTAAAGCCCTGGAGGATCGGAGACACACTGGTCCTTCCTGCAGGCTGGGGACAGGGTTTTTTTCCTTCTCTGCTTCTATGGCTGCAGAGAAGCATTGTCTCCTAGTCTAGGGGAGTCTCTCCTCTGGCCACCACAAACCCTCTGGCAGCTCCCTTCTCTCCTTCTCCTTTGTTCCCCCCTCCCTCTAGGGGAAGCTAGGGTTTAAGTAGGCCTTGCATAGCCCTTAATTGGGTCCAGGTGTCTCTAATTGACCTGCAGTAATCTCACCTTTGCCCGCAGGAAAAAGGGCCTTTAGCAGTCTAGGGCTCTCATACCTGCCCTGGCATACCCTTTTGTAGCCAACAGGCCTGACTTTACCACATATCCCCTCTCCCCTGCTCAACGCTATAGGCTTGGGCTACTTGGGTTGAACAACAGTGCACCCATGACAGGCTGTCCACATTGCCATGTTTGGCCACTGCCCTATGCTGTACAATGAAGTGGAATGGCTGTAATGAAAGGAACCATCGTGTCATCCATGCATTTCAGTCTTGGTTGCAGTGCATCCACTTCAGGGAGGCATGACCGGTAACCAGGGTAAACTTCCATGCAATTAGGTAATACTGGAGGGTTTCCATGGCCCATTTTATAGAATCATAGAATATTAGAGTTGGAAGGGACCTCGGGAGGTATCTAGTGCAATCCCCTGCTTGAAGCAGAACTAACCTCAGCTAAATAATCCCAGTAAGGGTTTTGTCAAGCTGCAGTTTGAAGACCTCTAAAGATGCAGATTCTACCACCCCTCTAGGTAACCCATTCCAGAGCTTCACCACCCACCTAGTGAAAAACTTTTGCTTAATGTCCAACCTAGACCTCCCCCACTGCAACTCGTCACGGTTCCTCCTTGTTCTGTCATCTGCCACCACTGAGAACAGCCTAGCTCCATCCTCCCTGGAACCCCCTTTTAGGTAGTTAAAGGCTGCTATCAAATCCCCCCCCCCCATTCTTCTTTTCTGAAGACTAAACAAGCCTAGTTCCCTCAGCCTCTCCTCCTTGGATTCACCAAGGAAAAGTCATGCCTGATCAACCTGATTGCTTTCTATGAAGAGATGACTGGCTCTGTGAATGTGGGGAAAGCAGTGGATGTGATATACTTTAGCAAAGCTTTTGATACAGTCTCCCAGAGCATTCTTATCAGCATGTTAAAAAAGTATGGGTTGGATGAATGGACTATAAAATGGACAGAGAACTGGCTAGAGCATAGGGCTCAAGGAGTAGGATCAATGGCTCCATGTCTAGCTGGCAGCCGGTCACAAGCGGAGTGCACCAGGGATCGGTCCTGGGGCTGGTATTGTTCAACATCTTCATTAATGATCTGGAAGAGGGGGTAAATTGCACCCTCAGCAAGTTTGCAGATGACACGAAGCTAGGGGGAGTGGTAAATACCTTGGAAGGGAGGGATAGGATACAGTACTTAAACAAATTGGAGAATTGGGCCAAAAGAAATCTGATGAGGTTCGACAAGGAAAAGAGCAGAGTCCTGCACTTAGGATGGAAGAATCCCATACACAGCTATAGACTGGGGAAAGACGAGCTAGGCAGCAGTTCTACAGAAAAGGACCTGAGGGTTACTGTGGATAAGAAGCTGGATATGAGTCAGCAGTGTGCCCTAGCTGCCAAGAAGGATAATAGCATATTGGGCTGCATTAGTAAGAGCATTGCCAGCAGATGGTGGGAAGTAATTATTCTCCTCTATTCGGCATTGGTGAAGCCGCATTTGGAGTATTGTGTCTTGTTTTGGGCCCCCCCACTACAAAAAGGATATGGACAAGTTGGAGAGAGTCCAGAGTAGGGCAACAAAAATGATTAGGGGGCTGGAGCACAAGACTCATGAGGAGAGGCTGAAAGAACTTATGAGGAGAGGCTGAGGGAATGAGGCTTGTTTATTCTGCAGAAGAGAAGAATGAGGGGGCATTTGATAGCAGCCTTTAACTACCTGAAAGGGGGTTCCAGGGAGGATGGAGCTAGGCTGTTCTCAGTGGTGGCGGTGAAGCTGGAATGGGTTACTTAGGGTGGTGATGGAATCTCCATCTTTAGAGGTTTTTAAGCTGCAGCTTGACAAAACTCTCGCTAGGATCATTTAGCTGAGGTTAGTCCTGTTTTGAGCAGGGGGTTGGACTAGATGACCTCCTGAGGTCCCTTCCAACTCTAATACTCTATGATTCTATGATAAGTCTTGTGCTCCAGCCCCCTAATAATTTTTGTTACCCTCCACTGAACGCTCTCCAACTTGTCCACATCCTTTTTGTTGGGGGGGTGGGGGAGAGGCAGGCATTCCCTCTCTACTACCGCATATCTTTGTTCCCAGGGCAGGAGTTTCCTGTTGAGGAATAAGACTTGGTGTTCTTTGTTCCCCAGTATCTGCAATAGTTCAGCACTCAACCCGAAGTCTAAAGCTTCTGTCTGTAAGATGAATTCTTTCTTGAAATCTGGGGCTTTCAGTATTGGACTATGACAGAGGGCAGTTTTCAAGTCCGTTAAGGCTTCCTCCGCTGAGCTAGACCACTTCACTGTATCGGGGCCACAGGCTTTTATTAGGTCTGTCAGTGGGTAGGCACAAGTGGCAAAGTGGGGAATGAACCTTCTGTAGTACCCAACTATCCCCAGGAATGCCCAGACCTTCTTCTGGATTGGCCAGGGCCAGCTTTGTATTGCTTCTAGCTTGTTCAGCTGGGGCTTCAACATACCTCTCCCCACAACATACCCAAGGTACTTGGCTTCTGCCAGCCCAATCGTGCATTTGGGAGGATTTGCGGTGAGGCCTTCTTTCCTCGGGGTATTTAACACTGCCTCCACCTTTTCTAGGTGGTGTGGCAAGGTGGGGGCGAGAGGGGGAGATGCTCCGCCCTCGTGGGTCTCGTGCTCTCCCGGCCCGGCCGGTGGTGCAGCCGGGGAAAGGCTCCGGGGAGGGGCCGGGGCCGGTTCTGCCCTGGGGTACGGCTACTTGCCCTGGGGTAGTCCGTGGTCCACTTCCTGCTCCCCCAGCTGGGTGCTCTGCCCCGGTGCTGTGCTTCAACGGGGAAAGCCCCAAGCCGCTGTAGATCACCGGCTGCCGGCTGCAGGCTGCCAGCTCCAAGCTGCAAACTATCACTATCACTATCCGCAAACTCCAACCTCCGTCCTCCACTCCTCCTCGCTCCAAACTCCACAACCGCCTGCCTGAGCTGGAGGCTTTTTGAGTGCTGGGGCAGTCTCCTTGATTGGCCCCAGGTGGCCTAACTGCCTAAGCAGCCCCAGCTGAATCACCCAGGGAATAAGGGTTTGCTGAGCCTGGGGCTAATATACATGCCTTCTAGCACCCTTGCGTAGCCGTCTGGCCTGACCCTGTCACAGTGGGTATCCCATCGAGATAGATGGCAGCATACTTTGGGGATCTAAGAGTTTATCCATGAGCCGCTGAAAGGTGATGGGGGCTCAGTGTAGTCCAAAAGGGAGGATGGTATATTGATAGAGTCCTTCCAGTGTAGAAAAGGCAGTCCTCTCTTTGGCTTCCTTGGCCAGAGGGATTTGCCAATACCCTTTGGTCAGGTCCAGGATGAACAAAAACATTGCTTTCCCCAACTGGTCGATCAGCTCGTCGATCTGTGGTATCGGATAAGCATCAAACTGGGACACCTTGTTTAGTTTCCAGAAGTCATTACAGAACCTCATGCTGCCATCCAGTTTGGGTACCAGAACGACTGGACTGGACCACTGGCTAGGGGACTCCTCGATGACTCCCAGTTTCAGCAGCCTCTTGACCTCGGCCTTAATTTCATTTCTTTTCACCTCTGGGATCCGGTATGGTTTAACATTTTACTTTTATCCCAAAATCGGAGATGATGTGATGAAGAGTCTGAGTGGTCCTGCTGGGCTCCACTGAGAACACATCCTGGTTTCTCTCATCTCCAAGACTTTGGCCCGTTGTGCTGGGGTCAAGTTGGAAGATATTCACACCTGCCTCTGGGTTTTGTCCTCCTGGGGTCTCATGTCTAGAGCAACGGCACAAGTGTCCCCGTCTTGCCAGGGCTTCAGCAGGTTGACGTGATAGATTTGTTTGGGTTTTCAGCAGTCAGGTCAGACCTTATAGTCAACATCCTCAATGGCCTCTACTATCTCATATGGCCCCTACCACTGTAGGCCTCAACACTATAAAATCAGCCTAAACCAAAGTACTAAAGGTTGGCTGGAGCTTAAGAGTTAAATTCTTCTGCTAACCATAATGAAATTAAGTGTTAAAGATAAAATGTTCCGGACCAACCAATTGTTTATTTGTTCCTGACACCTCCGGCTCCACAATGTGGATTAACTACTTACATCACTCAAGTTAGAGTACCCTGCACAAACACTTTGTGATTTAACACTTATGACATGCTAAGACCTCAGTTGTAAATACCTAAACATAATTGTTTGGGAACATCCTGGAATTCAACTGCCATAATTTGTAAATGAAGAAAAGTGCTCAATGCGTATCAGGAATGTGGCCAATGTAGAAATCAAAGGGCAATAAGAAAGTAAATGACATTCCTTTGTATTCTTTTTTATTCTGTTATTCCTTTTAATAAATTAATAATAGAATGAGTATATTAGTATAGATATTTTCTTGTATTGTATTAATAAGAAAATATAAAATAGTATGCCAATAAAATAAGTATGTAATGATTTTTAGTTGTGTGAATGAGAAATAAAAGCAGTGTGAATGTGTGAAGAAATAAAACAGCCTACAAAGACAGCAGAAAGAGACAATGCTTTGTTTAAAAACATTTACAACCCAGATGGCCGAAAATCAAAATAACCCCAGGGAACAGGGGAGTTACAGGAAAAAAACAAAGTGTAAAACAAAATGAAAAAAAAATAAAAAAGCTGTCACGTTTACGATACCAAACGTAATTGACAGCTACATCAAACAAGAAGACTATCTGATATGAAGAAATCCATAAACCCAAATGGGAATGGATAAGTATAAATATCAGAAGAAAAAACCTGGACTTTGGGCTCGTTCTGCATATCCCCAGGAGCATCGTGTCGCGAACGACAGGGCCCGGCTCCTCCCTCGAGTCTGACTCACCTGGCCAGTGAGTTAGCTTGAGCAACATAGAGACTAGTAACTATATCTCTCTCTCTTGCAGAACAGTCTGTGTGTAAGTGTGTATGGGAAAGCGTGTGTTTTAGGCAATTGCATTTTGAAACTATTTTCTGTATTCATAATAAACATGGCATACTGCCTTATCCCCTGAATAAGATCCTGCTGTTTTTTTCATAAGTGTAACATTTTGGTGGAGAATTGTGAAAGGGGGAGAATTGGTAAATGCTGTAATTATTATTGAATCCGGTGTGCACACCTGCTTTAAAAAGAAAATATAGATTTATTGCCATTTGTGGGGCATTGTAGCCACAACAGTGTACATTGCGTTGCCATTTGTGGGGCGTTGTAGCCACAACAGTGTACTGTATTGCCATTTGTGGGGCGTTGTAGCCACAACAGTGTACAGTACATACCATTGTAACATAGTAATAGAGTAATATCTGTGCTGCTGCGCACAGTATATCGTAAACACACTCTAAATATTTAGTGCTTTGACAGAAAAAGTTTTGGGATCGTGCCAGGAAAAATCAGAATGTTTAAAAAAAACAACCTAAAAACCCCTCATCCCCAGGGGATGATCCCAACCACAAACCCCAATCTCTACCCTTTATTAAAGACATTTCTCCCTTTAGCAATGTATTACAAAGAATTAGACCAAACCCATGGACAAAACAGGCTTTAGCAGACGTCCATACTATAGCAAATCTAAAAAATAAACTGACACAGTATCTGGCAGTTTACAATCCCTCTGGAACTAAACAAAAAGATGCAGCAGCAATTTGGCTCATGTGGGAAGCCTGTAACTCAGGCTTCGCACACGCTGCACTTAATCAAAAAACAATTAACTCACATATAGCAAAAAAAAAAACCCTACATAATATTATAAATCAATATAAACGAAACTTTAAAATTAAAAAAATCTCCTCCATAAATAGTCAGTCAAATTGCATCACTTCAAAAGGCACTACAAAAAAAAAAAAAAAAAACAAAGAAAGCAAATTAGAGGAAACCATTAAGTCTCTAGCTAAAGTAAAAAAAGAAAATCAGGCACTACAAAAAGTAGTAAAGAAACTTACTTTAGAACAAGAAAAGAACCCTGCCAACCATAGTCGTTGTAAATCCCTTATTAAACGTTTAAAACATAAATTAGGCTTCATGACTAGACAAGCTGCGACTGTAACTGAGGGGCACCCTACCCCAACACACCATGAGTGAGAGCCGCCACCCCTGGAGTCAAAAGACAAGTAGGGGCCATAAATGTTATCTGGCTAAGTCAAACCCCTTTAAAAAAAATAAACAAAAAAAATTTAATTCTTATTAAATGCAGGGGCACAAATATCAGTTATCCCCATGTGAAATCTAAAAAAAAACTATGTAATTTTAAGTTTTAAAGTTAAGACAAAGTCTAAGAGTAAGAAGAAAATTTTCTCCTGTAAGCAACTCCCGGTTCTTATTTCTAGCCTGGGGCATACCAAAACCAGGTCAAAAAAAAAAAAACATTCTTAACTTAACCTTAAAGTTAAGAATGGCAGTTGACTATCAAAGAGCTAATGAGCAATTAGAAACAGTTCAATGTATGTCTCAAAAAGTTAAACCTAAAATGAAACACATTTTTAAAAGTAAAAATTTAAAGTCTGCTGTACCTTGAATTTAAAGAACATGTTTTATCCACAAGAAATAATAAGTTGTGTTTAAAAATAAATGTTTAATCAAAAGTTTAAAACAAAGTGTTAAAAATAGCAGTATAATGTACTAAGTTACAAAAAAAAGTAAATGTGTAAAATCAGTTAACTCCCTAATAAAGTAGTTGCATAAAAAAGCAAGTTAAAATCATGATATGTTTATGCAAGCAAGTTGTAAAAAAAAAACTAGTAAAATTAAAAAATTAAAAAAAAATCAAACAACAATGTGTTAAATGTCCTAAAGTAATACAAATAAAAAAACCAAGCAAAAGAAAAAACTGAAGTACACCACCTCGCAAAAATCCACCCTAAAACCTTAAAAAAACCCAAAAACCTATAAAACAAGAACACAAGAAAATATTAAAGTAATTCCTCTGTTTTGCCTGCAATCAAAAAAAAAAATTGTATAAAAAAAATATTTTAAGCAATAATCTACCACCCCCCAAAAGGGGTAGAAAAATGTTCTTTTTATTTTTCAGAACTGCAGGAAAAGCTGGTACCAGTAAAACAACTAGAAATCAAAACCATAGATCTATTGTTGCAACAAAGAGTGTGTTTTGTCTGTTGTGTTATGTTTTGTGTTTGTCTTATTACTAACATTGTGCATAAAATTAAAAAATCTTAAGGCAAAATAAAATATGTGGCAGTGGCTAAATACCACAACCTAGCTGCTACATAAAAAACAAATAAAAATAAATAACAGGACTGCTCTAGTTATTGAATATACTGAAATGCAAATCCTCAGCTTAGCCACCTTAGAACATGAAATATATTAGGTAATCTCTAAAAATGTTAAAATATTATCACACTTGTTAAAACAAAAAAAAAAGTCAGTTTTATACTTACAAAGCAGACTAAATACAATTTGTGTCAAGCACGGTCAGACCGGAATTGCTGACAAAAAAAATCATAGTTAAGATAGCCCATCAGCAAACGCCGGAGACAAAGCTATAAAAAGTTAGCCCGCTCCCAACCTTGCACGGGGAATCATTTTGGCTACCTCGTATTTCTAGCCAGTGGGCGGAAAGGGAAGGGAAGCTATTAGACACCCAGGGATGTGTTGTTTGAAACCCTCAAAAGTGAGTGTGCTCTTCCCTGCCTGTTGCTCCTGAACCTTGCAGTAAAAATATGTCATTAAAAACATGTATATAAAACGAATTAAAAAATGTAACTCAAGTACTATATAATAGCATATGTTTGTGTAACCTCCTAAAAAGAGGTACACTAAAAAAATAAAAATGTTAGCCACCCGCCTGTAAATAAATGTAAATGTAATGTTAGTGTAGTTTACACAAAAAACCACACTTACTACCTCCCTAAAATAAAAAAAAAACATACTGTAATAAGTATAGATCCTGCTAACTTTTCAATTGACATTGGTTTAGACTGGCAGGATCTGACAAATCACCTGTTCAAGGGGGACAGAGTCTCCCAATTATTAAAACAAACAATAAATTATGCTGGAAACCGCACTATACAAATCATGCATGCAAATAAAAATATGCTTAGAATAGCGAAGTCAAAAAAAAATTAACTGCATATCATTAGTATGACATTTTTACAGGCTGGTCTCCGACTTCTAAGAGAATACTCTCAATAGTATTGCACCCATTATTAGTAGTCCTAATTTTAAGTGTAGTGTGCCTTATTAAAATGTGTTATGTTTTGCTGAGTCAGGCAAACATATGTTAAATTAAAATTACGCATCCAAATCGCCTCCCAGTATTTGGCCCTCAAACAGTAACATAAAAAAGTGACCCATTCAATCCTCTGAGTTGAAGGGTCAAAAGGGGGATAAGGTAGGCCTCAACACTATAAAATCAGCCTAAACCAAAGTACTAAAAGTTGGCTGGAGCTTAAGAGTTAAATTCTTCTGCTAACCGTAATAAAATTAAGTGTTAAAAATAAAATGTTCCGGACCAACCAATTGTTTATTTGTTCCTGACACCTCCGGCTCCACAATGTGGATTAACTACTTACATCACTCAAGTTAGAGTACCCTGCACAAACACTTTGTGATTTAACACTTATGACATGCTAAGGCCTCAGTTGTAAATACCTAAACATAATTGTTTGAAAACATCCTGGAATTCAACTGCCATAATTTGTAAATAAAAAAAAGTACTCAATGCATATAAAAAATATAGCCAATATAAAAATCAAAGGGCAATAAAAAAGTAAATGACATTCCTTTGTATTCTTTTTTATTCTGTTATTCCTTTTAATAAATTATTAATAAAATAAGTATATTAGTATAGATATTTTCTTGTATTGTATTAATAAGAAAATATAAAATAGTATGCCAATAAAATAAGTATGTAATAATTTTTAATTGTGTAAATAAAAAATAAAAGCAGTGTAAATATGTAAAAAAATAAAACAGCCTACAAAAACGGCAAAAAAAACCAATGCTTTGTTTAAAAACATTTACAACCCAGATGGCCAAAAATCAAAATAACCCCAGGGAACAGAAAAGTTACCAAAAAAAAAAACAAAACGTAAAACAAAATAAAAAAAAATAAAAAAGCTGTCACGTTTACAATACCAAACTTAATTGACAGCTACATCAAACAAAAAAAACTATCTAATATAAAAAAATCCATAAACCCAAATAAAAATAAATAAGTATAAATATAAAAAAAAAAACCCTAAACTTTAAGCTCGTTCTGCATATCCCCAGGAGCATCGTGTCGCGAACGACAGGGCCCGGCTCCTCCCTCGAGTCTGACTCACCTGGCCAGTGAGTTAGCTTGAGCAACATAAAAACTAATAACTATATCTCTCTCTCTTGCAAAACAGTGTGTGTGTGTGTGTGTAAATGTGTATAAAAAAGCGTGTGTTTTAAGCAATTTCATTTTAAAACTATTTTCTGTATTCATAATAAACATGGCATACTGCCTTATCCCCTAAATAAAATCCTGCTGTTTATTTCATAAGTGTAACACCACCTGGCTAAGAGCTTACTTTCCCGTGTGGGCACCGATCACTGGTCTGGAACCTCTGGACTCTTGCCTGGCGATTGTAGGAGGCCCAGTGGGCCTCCTGAGCCTTCTCGAGTGGCTCCCGCACGATGGGAGTAACTCGGGCAATTCAGTTCTGCATCTGGATCACATGTTCAATGATGTTCCACCCCTGGAGGGGCTGTTCTTCCCAACCCTCTTTGGCAAGGTCCAATATGCCACGGGGGTGGCGACCATAACACTCCTCAAAGGGGGAGAACTCTGTGGACATCTGGGGAACCTCCTTGATTGCAAACATTAGATAGAGTAGTAAGGTGTCCCAATCCTTCCCGTCCCAGCTCACCACCTTCCTCACCATACCCTTCAGGGTTCTGTTGAATCGCTCAATGAGACCAGCGCTCTGGGGATGATAAACTGATGTTCGTAAAGTTGGATGTGGGGCAGCATGCACATCTCCTTCATCAGTTTGGACACAAAAGGGGTCCCTTGATCCATCAGAATTTCTTTTGGTATTCCTACCGTAGAGAAGAATTGAAGCAATTCCTTTGCTATTGTTTCGGAGGTTGTATTACGGAGTGGTATAGCTTCAGGGTATTGGGTAGCGTAGTCTAGAACCATGAGCACGTACTGGTGGCCCTGGGCTGACTTTTCAGTGGGTCTATTAAGTCCATGGCAATCCTCTGAAATGGGACCTCAATAATCAGCAAGGGCACAAGTGGGGCCCGTAAGTGTGGTCGAGGGCTGTGGAGTTGGAACTCTGGGCAAGAGGTACAATTCCGGCGGGCTTCTGCATAGACCCCTGGCCAGAAGAATCTCCACAGGATCTGGTCCAGTGTCTTGTCTATCCCCAGATGTCCTCCAAAAGGCATACCCTTTTGTAGCCATCTGGCCTGATTTTACCACACTCATCACACTGTTGGAGGTCTGAGTTGCTTTAGTGAGTTGCCTGACCACTGGTGTGTTGTGTGACCACTGTTTGATGCCTAGCCTCGGCAGCCTAACTGCTTTTCACAAGAGTGCTGAGTAACCTTGTGGTATCTCAGTTTTTGTGCACCACAACATATAGTAAACAGTGTGGGTTTTTATACAACACAGCAAATTGTTTGTTAGTTTATAAGTGCATATAAATAAACAAGGACAAAAGTTTATACATTTTACTTTAAGGTGCAGCATACTTTCCCACTGCCTCTTTCACTACCAAATGTTTTGTTCCAATTATTGTGGTAAAAAGAGAAGATTATTTACTATCTTTGAGAGATATGATCCCTATCTGGATTACAGACATGGGTGCACATGCGGGCCACGTGCTGGAGCTAGAACTGTTTGTAGTAGTCTCCACTGACCTGTGCGCCATGCATAGTACATGTGGTTGAGTCCAAGGTCTAATGAGGGCGTGGGGGTCAACGCCCCCTCAGTTCCTTCTTATTGGCAGGCTATGAGCATGTAGCAGAGGAGGAGGCAGGCAGGATTGGAATCCAGATAGGGACCACTCCTCTGAAAGACCTATCAGTTATAGTAAGTTACCCTCTCTTCTTCTTCAAGTGCTATTCTGTATGTGGATTTCAGAAGCAGGTAGTGTAGTGAGCAGTATTCAGTTTAGAGGCAGGAGCAAGGGCTCTGTGGGAGCAAGAGTTTGTAGTACTGCTCTATCCACTGCTGCATCTGCCCTTGCCATTTGGGAGAGGGCATAGTGAGCAGTGAATGTATGGATGGAGGACCATGTTGCTGCCTTACAGATGTCCTGCCATGGGACATCTGCAAGTAAGGCTGATGTGGTGGCTGGTGCCCTTGTAGAGTGGCCAGTGATACCTGGAGGTGGAGAGAATTGTGAAAGGGTATAAAACATTCCATGATGCAGTGAACAAGCCACTTGAATATGCGCTGGGAAGACAGATTGTGTCCTCTGCTGTGTTCTGCTATTGCAATAAAGAATCTGGGTGAGACTTGGAATACGCGGGTGTGTTGAAGGTAGAAGGCTAGCGCTCAGTACACATCAAGCGAGTGTAGGGTACATGCCCTAGTGGAAATATGCACCTTAAGGTAGAAGATTGGAAGGTGGATGACTTGACTGAGATGGAATGGTGAAACCACCTTGGGAAGGAAGTTGGGGTGGAGTCATAGGGAGACTTTATCCCTGTGGAATATTGTGAATGGTGGGTCCACCATCAGAGCAGCCAATTCACTGACTTCTCTGGCAGATGTAATGGCTACCAAGGTCACCTTTGTGGAGAGATGGGTGAGCGAGCACGTGGCTAGAGGCTAAAAGGGTTGTTTAGTGAGTGCTGAAAGGACAAAGTTAAGGTCCCATTGGAAAATAGGTTTCCTTATTGAGGGAAAGATGTTGAGGAGGCCATAAAGAAAGCAAGCTGTGTTTGGATGTGCAAAGATCAAAATGTCATCCACCGATGGAAGGAACGCATTGAATGCTGCTAGGTGTACTCAGACCGATGAGTGGATAAGGCCTGAATGACACAGGGTTGTTGGAAGTGATACAGTGTCTGGGGTATTATAATTGCACGTTGCCCATTCTGCAAAGTGGCACCATTTGGCATGGTAACACACCCTGGTGGAGGGGCATCAACTGTGGGTGTGTACGCCCCTGACTGGGGTAGAGCAGCTTTGTTCTAATCTTGAGCCCCATCCAAATACCAGGCTGTGAGGTGAAGTGGGTCTGGATTGGGGTAGTGGACCTGGTCCTGTTGTTGGGTGAGGAGATTGGTGAGGGGAGGATGGCATATTGGTGAACAAGTTGAGAGGTGAAGAAGCTCTGTGAACCAGTTCTGGTGGGGTCAGAAGGAGGCTATGAGTACGATGGCTGCTTGGTCCCATCTCACTTGACGGAGTACCTGTGGGAGAAGAGGGATGCAAGGGAAAGTATCGCAGATCTAATGTCCAGGGAGCAAGAGGGCATCTCCCTTTGAGCCCTGGCCAATCACACCCCAGGAGCAGAAGAGGGGAAGTTGGTGGTCATCACAAACAGATCTCAGTGTGGTGTGCCTCAGAGACTGAAGATGTACTGGAGAGTGGGATTGTGTAATTCCTACTCGTTAAGTGTGGCAAAAGGAGCAGCTGAAGATGTCCGCAAGGTCATGTGTGTGGCATGGTGTATGTAAGCTAATGGCACTGTCCAGCCTGGGCATCATGACACTTCCTGGGGCCCAGGCTCTGAGGAAGGCCACAGCATCTCCCTTCTGAGGAATGAGTGCCTATTTGAGTCTTTAGCCCCAGCCCCCAGCTGTGGGGGCTGACAAGTGGTCTAGTGCCCCTGGCCCTCAGGCAGGGCGGAGCAGCCGAAGCAGTCTATAGCCCCAGCCTTCTCATAGGCGGGGCTGGTATAGCAGTCTGGTGTCCCCAGCCCTCAGGCAGGGTGGGGCAGGCAAGCAGAGTACAGTCCCTGGCCCGCAAGCCAGGCAGGGCCGATGGAGCAGTCAATAGCCCCCGGCCTTCCCCCAGGTGGGGCTAGTAAAATAGTCTGGGGCCCTCAGCCTTGCAGGCAGGCGAGGCTGATAGAGCTTGGGGTCCTCTGTCACACACAGAGGGGTAGTACTCCCTCCCAGAGTGGTTAGGGAAGGGGGAAGGTGGACGCAGGTCCACCCATCTCCACTGCGTGCCAGCCCAGGGCCCTAGCAGTGGCAAAGTAGTCAGCGAGGCTCCAGCTACAACACGCTGAAGGGGTTTAGCCCCTGACTCAGCCACTTGCAAGTTGGCTGTCCCTGGGCCACTTCCTCCCACCCTGCCCCCGGGTACCTGCAGGCCTCAGTATCCTCCGGGGTCGCTGGGGTATCCAGCAAACGGCAGGCCCACCAGTCCTTCCCCGTCGACTGGCGGCAGATCCGGGAACTCCTCTGTATTGTCAGCAAGGGGCAGCACCTCGAGATCCCAGGGTCCCAGGGGTTCCTCTGGTCCACAGGGTACGGTCAGCTCCCAGGGTCCCCCAGCATCAGGCAGCTCCTCCAGGTCAGGGCCAACATGTTCCAGCTACTTGGGGCTCAGCAGCCCTGTCCAAACACTACTGCTGTGGCCCAAACACTAGGGCTTCCAGTCACTAGGGCCTGGCAGAATTTGGAGGTTCCGCTCGGTGGGGCAGTTGCTCCAAATGGCTGCTGGGCCTCGGTCAGACCTAGACTGCAGCCTCCGGGAAGATATGTCTGCCTCTGGCAGCAGCTTCCTCCCTACTGAGCTGCTGGCCAGCCTTTTATAGTTCCTGTTCCTGTCTTGGCTCTGCTCCTCTGTTGCCAGGCAGATTGGCCTGTACAGCCCGGTTCTGCCCAGCAAGAGCATTGCAACCCTTCCTCTGGCCCAAGCTCCAAGGAAGGCCACAGTGCCTTCCTACACCCCCCTCACCTCCTGGAGTCCAGCTCCCGGTCTCCGGGGCTGCCTGTTCCCCTTCTCCAATGTGGGACAAGGCATCAGCATTAGCGTGGTCCCTACCTGCACGGTGCTCGATGTTGAAAGCAAAGGGCTGCAGGGCAAGATACCAATGCATTACCTGGGCATTGGTATCTTTCATCTGGTGAGGCCAGCGGAGGGGTACATGGTCTGTAATCATGGTGAAGGGGCTACCAATGAGGTAATACCTCAGGGCCTCAAGTGTGCATTCCACGGCCAATGTTTCTTTCTCAATCATCATGTACCGCTCCTCTCTGGGGAACGGCTTGTGGCCGATGTATACGATGGGGTGTTCCTCCCCATCAAAGTTGTGGGTGAGCACGGCCCCCAGTCCAACAGCCAAGGCGTTGGACTGCACCATGAAGGGGCAATTAAAATTGGGGCGATATAGAACCAGGGTATGGCATAGTGCGTCTTTCAGGGCAGTAAATACTCTGTCACTATTCAGAATCCACCAGACACGGAGTGGCTGATCCTTTCGCAGGAGGTCTGTGAGTGGCACGACAATGGTGGCAACGTTGGGGACAAACCTTCGGTAGTATTTGGCCAAACCCAGAAACTGCCGCACCTGCTTTTCGGTGGTCAATCAGGGGTATTCCTGCAGGGCTTGTACTTTCCCAATCAGGGGTTGCAGAGTTCCCCAACCTAAAGTGTACCCCAGGTAGGTAGTTTCCTGCCACCCTATGTGGCATTTCCAGTGGTTGGAGGTTAACCCTACATCTCGTAGTGTCCTCAGCACTGTGGCCACTTGGTTCAGGTGCTCACTCCAGTACTGACTGTACACCACGACGTTGTCCAAATAGGCTGCGGCATAATTTAGATGTGGCCCTAAGAGCTGGTGCATCAGTCTCTGGAATGTCGCCGGTGCCCCATGGAGTCTGAAGGCCATCCGGAAAACTGGTATAGCCAACTGGGGGTCGCAAATGCCATCTTCTCTTTGGAGTTGGTGTCGAGGGGGATCTGCCAATACTCTTTGGTAAGGTCAAGGGTGGTAAAATAGCAAGCCTCCCCAAGTTGATCCAGGAACTCATCGATGTGGGGCATGCGTTACGCATCAAACCTGGAGTGAGGTTGACCCGCCGGAAGTCAATGCAAAACCGGCATGACCCATCAGGCTTTGGCACCAGCACAATAGGGCTGTGCCATTTGTTAGTTGGGGCTCTATCACACCCAGAAGTCACATGGCTTGGACCTTCTCCTCCACCGCCGCCCGCAAATGGCAGGGGAGTGATCTCTTGCCAGTCCGCACCACCTCGCCAGGGTGGGTCTCGATTGTGTGGTATACTTGGGTGGTCCTCTCGGGGGCCGTGGTGAAGGTCATGGTGAAGGTTTCCACTAAGTGTACTGCCTGTCACCTCTGGGTCTCCGTTAGACTGCTGTTGAGCTGAGGCTCTCTGGGGTCCTCCTTTTTGACAATCTGTGGGCCTAGACTGGGAAATCCTCTGTGTTGTTAGCAAAAGGCACCTCCTTGAGGTCACAGAGTCCAAGGGGTTCCTCTGGTCCACGGTCAGCTCCCAGGGTTCCCCAGCGTCACAGGCTGGGGAGGGAGCACTGCGCTTGGAGGCCATTTGGCTCAGTGAGCCCCTCTGTACCCATGTCCAAGTTTTTTATGGGACTTACGGGGTTTTGTTGAAGTCGCCAGTACCACACTGGGAGAGGAGTTATGCCCTGCTGGTGCGGTTGGGCAGTTCTTGTGATCTCTGGGTGTCTCCGCCTGGAGAACAAGCAGACACATTACCTGTTCCATGAGGTGTTTTTGCAGCCTCCATTCTCTGGTCTTACGAGTCTGTGTAGGGAAGGAGCAGCGAATTGAGCACCTTGCGATGATTTGAATCTCACCCAAAGACTAGAGGCAATGTTGGTATTTGTTGGTGATAGAGAAGGTGTGTGGGCAAGAGACATAGTTCTTAAACCCGACCTATCGGGACATAGTCCCCCCAGAGCAGGTGGGACTCCCAACATAGGTTGGAGACATCAACTAACTATACTATGAACTTTCTAACTAAGAATACTCACGAACTAACTACACTACAACTACAAAATAAAATTTTTTTGGTTCTTCTCTACGTAGAATTTCAAAAGGAGAGAAGTGTTCTGACTCAGACCATGCGGTAGTAAGAGGTAACTGAGGGGGTGTCAACCTGCACACCCTCAGAAGACCTTGGATACAACCACATGGAACAAGCATGGTGCGCGGGTTGATGGAGACTACAGTTCCAGCTCCAGTGCATAGCACGCACGTACACCCATATCTGCAATCCCCATAGGGACCAGCACTAAAGAATAAATATATAGTTAGTATTAACAATAAAATATTTAAAAAAAGTAAAAAGGACATAAGAATGTCACCCAAAATAAGCAAATAAAAGAACAACATGTATAGAAGAGTATAAAAAGCCTCTACCCACACAAGGGGGTGCACTTCATCACCTCCTAATTCTGCAGGTGATGTTGTCAGCCTGGTCACCTGCCAGGACTCCTGAAGCTAACCATTCCTGTATACAGCCTCTTGAGTGAACACAACTCTTTGGGTCTAGTAAGTATGATATGTTGTAGTTAATTTTTATCTTTGCATTGAACTGTTTAAGAAATCCTTACATATTAACCCTTACTGATCTGCAAATCAGGCATACCATGTCTCACCAGTAACTTCACACTAATCAAAGATGCCCTGCAACAACACAATGCAGTCAAACTGTGGAACTCATTGCCTGGAGATGTTGTGAAGGCCAAAAGTATATGTAGGTTCAAAAAGGAATTAGATAAGTTCATGGAGGATAAGTCCACCAATAGCTATTAGCCAATATGACCAGGGGGACAATCTCATGCGCTGGGTGTCCCATAGCCTCTGATTGCCAGATGCTGGAACTGGACAACAAGGTATGGGTCACCTGTTCTATTCATTACCTCTGAAGCATCTGGTATTGGCCACTGTTGGAAGACAGGATATTGGGCTAGATGGGCAATTCATCTGACCCAGCATGACCATTCTTATGAGCAGCTGCCACACCTTGAAAGCAGCAGGAAATTAGGGGTGGAGATAACAAAGAATTGGCAGCTTTTCTCCCTTCTGTGGATCATCTTGCTGTTTCTCTGTAGCCCCTACTCCATTGTCCACAGAAGGGTGAAGAGCTGTCATTGGAGCTTGACACCAAGCCCCAGCACAGACTTCATCGAGAATGACCAGACACGTTCTGGAGATGGTGTTTATTCTTATTTCTCCATTCAAAGAAAGAGGCAGTTTTATTACACCTATGAAAGTAGCCTTTTCATCCATTGCACACAGGAATCTGATCCAGGGAAAGAGTGCACCTTCTATCCAATATAACCATTTTTTAAAAACAACATTTGAACAGTGATTGGCTATTTGTCACATGAGGAGTTAAGTACACAAACCTTTTTCACTGTGAATTAGGAGCATAGGGCACAGGTGCTGCCATTCAAACTGATGAGGATGGAAAGCTACAGTGCACTTTACAAAAACTGAGAAATTGTCAAAAGATCAAAAGCCACATTCAAAATTTAAACAATCTCAAGGGGTGTTAGTTTCTGGGGACAAAGAGAACTGCTTTCCCACAAAGTCTGTTCTCTGCCATTTGAAGATAAAATTTAGTGAAAAGGAAAAGCTTTTATACAATATAGTCTCCAAATTCAGTTTTTTAAGTTATTTTCTTAAAAACTCAGTTCAGTAAATTTAACACACATTTCATAAGCTAACTGCATTCAGATCAGGGCACATTGCTGCTAATAATGGAAGGATTACTTTAAAAAAAAAATCAAGAAACAGCTCTGAATTTTGCTTCTGAGATGGAAGCACTGTCTCTGAACCCACAATGATTCCAGTCAGTCTTGCTTTGCATCCTTCAAGGCTTGAAGTCTTTCTAACAGAGGAGGATGTGAATAATGCCACATTGAAAATAGCCAGTCAGAAACTGGAAATCCCAAGTTATCTTTGTTTAATTTGATCAGAGCAGAGTAAAGGTCTTTAGCCTTCCCAAGCTCCTTGGCAAATGCATCAGCTTGAAACTCAAACCGTCGGCTTAACACAGTCAAGCAAAAGGAGAGAACCTGTAAGGGAAAAATACATGAAGATGGTATAAAATTTCATCTGCTTACAGTTTCCATACAGTGTCAGTAAATCACCCACCATTAATACACAATCTGTCAGCAAACCAACTGGAAAGTTTTAACATCAGTGCTGTGGAACATTCTGCATTTGAGCCTAGTCCACCTTGCCATACCACCAACTTGGGCAATGTTTCAAGAGAGTCCCTAAACAAATACTCTATAGCCGAGGGGACGTGCACTGATCTTGAAATTAGGAGATGAGTTCAAATCTCACCACTGCTGTGAGCTGTTAATATTTCAGTGCACTTCATAGCCCTTAACACTGAAAACTCACACCCCAACTCTAGAACACAAATATTAATCTCCCATTTTACAAATAAGTTAGCAGAGGATGCACAAGGCCTCTTCACACACTGCTGTGAGTAAAGCCTAGGTCATTAATATAGCAGATACGTGTCTTATCCAATCAGTCACACTTCTCAGAATAAAAGTGCCAAATCAATGGGTTTTTGTTATCCCACCTCTAACCCCTATATCACAATTAAAAGGGGGACGAAGAATCAGAGCGTTTTGATCTCCAGTATTCTACTGATGTCTAGTAATATTACACATCGGAAAAGAGTACATCAAATTTAGGGTTAGTCTACACAGCAATTATTCCCGTTGCAGAAAGGCAGCAAGATTTCAACCCAGCACAGATCGCTGAGGTGTTAGAAGTCTTATGACAGTGATAGAATTGTGATAGAACTGTTTAGAGCATTGCTTTATTTATCCACACAGTGAGAAAACACACTTGATAGCTTAAAAACATAATTTAGTTATGGTGTAAAAAACTGATGTTCCACATTTCATTCATTTCTCACACATTTTGAATGATGATGTCACAAATTGGCAGGTTGGAAGGTTAAAGATTCATCTAACATTTTGGTTAGTAATTAAAGGATACTGTCACATGGGAGAAGCTCATAGCCAACATCTACGTAAAGAGGAAAAATAAAATCTACACCCTTTGCAGCATAGATAACACGTTGATCACACACACAAAGTCTTGTATAACACTTTTTCGTTTAAAAAAAGGCCAGTCCATTTATGTTTATGCTTCCACTTAGGACCCAAAAAATGTTTTGGTCCAGTGAATAGTCTTTGGCTCATGGGCTCTTCTGGAAGTTTTTGACACTCTGTATATGCCTCTTATGCTGTACTTTAATCAACTAGAAATCGATTCTTTATGATGCTTTTTTTTGCTATTGCTAACGTGTAGTACAGAACGAGCAGAGCTGTTTTTTATGTGTTCCTGTTCTGGAAAAGTCTATCCAGACTACTCTAAAAACATCTTTGACTCCCTCCGTAAGCTGATGGGCAGGATCCCCTCGGAGGCTAATATTAGGGGGAAAGGAGTCCAAGAGAGCTGGCTGTATTTTAAAGAAACCTTATTGAGGGCGCAGGAACAAACCATCCTGATGTGCAGAAAAAATAGCAAATATGGAAGAAAACCACCTTGGCTTCCTAACCAATTTTTTGGTGAGCCTAAACAAAAAAAAGCAGCTTACAAGAAGTGGAAGTTTGGTCAGATGACTAGGGAGACATATTAAAAAAAACTGCTCAAGCATGCAGGAGTTAAACCAGGAAGGCCAAAGCACAACTGGGGTTGCAACTAGCAAGGGACGTGAAGGGTAACAAGAAGGGTTTCTACGGGTATGTTAGCAACAAGAAGGTAAAGGAAAGTGTGGGGCCCTTACTGAATGGGGAAGACAACCTAGTGACAGATGATGTGGAAAAAGCTGAAGTTATTCAATGGTTATTTTACCTCTGTCTTCACAGACAAGGTCAGCTTCCAGATTACTGCACTGGGCAGCACAGGATGGTGAAGAGGTGAGCCCTCAGTGGTGAAAGAACAGGTTCAGGACTATTTAGAAAGGCTGGACAAGCACATATCCATGGAGCTGGATGCAATGCATCCAAGGGTGCTCAGGGAGTTAGCTGATGTGACTGCAGAGCCTTTGGCCATTATCTATGAAATTTCTTGGCGATTGGAGGAGGTACCAGATGATTGGAAAGAGGCAAATACAGTGCCCATCTTCAAAAAAGGGAAGGAGGAATTGGGGAACTACAGACCAGTCAGTCTTACCTCAGTCCCCAGAAAAATTATGCAGCAGGTCCCCAAGGAATCCATTTTGAGGCACTTGGAAGAGAGGAAGATGATCAGGAACAGCGAGCATGGATTCACCAAGGGCAAGCCATGCCTGACCAACCTGATTGACTTCTATGATGAGCTGACTGGCTCTGTAGACGTGGAGAATGCAGTGGATGTGATTGATATACCTTGACTTCAGCAAAGCTTTGGATATGGTCTCCCACGATATTCTTATCAGCAAGTTAAAGTATGGGTTGGATGAATGGACTATTAGATGGATAGAAAGCTAGCTAGATTATCGGGCTCAACAGGTAGTGATAAACGGCAGCTGGTAACAAGCACAGTGCCCCAGGGGTCAGTGCTGGTGCCAGTTTTATTCAACACCTTCATTAACAATATGGAGGATGGGGTGGATTGCACCCTCAGCATGTTTGCAAATGACACTAATCTGGGGAGAGTGATAGATATACTGGAGGGTAGGGATAGGATACAGAGTGACCTAGAACAATTGGAGGTTTCAGCCAAAGAAAATCTGATAAGATTAAACAAGGACAAGTGCTGAGTCCTGCGCTTAGGAAGGAAGAATCCCATGCACAGCTACAGACTGGGGACCAATAAACTAGGCAGCAGTTCTGCAGAAAAGGGCCTGGGGGTTACAGTGGATAAGAAGCTGGATATGAGTCAGCAGTGTGCCCTGGTTGCCAAGAAGGCTAATAGCAGATTGGGCTGCATTAGTAGAAGCACTGCCAGCAGATCGCGGGAAGTGATTATTCCCCTCTATTCGGCATTGGTGACGCCACATTTGGAGTACTGTGTCCAGTTTTGGGCCCTCCATTACAAAAAGGATGTGGACAAAATGGAGAGAGTTCAACAAAAATGATTAGGGGCCTGGAGCACATGATGTACGAGGAGAGGCTGAGGGAACTGGGCTTGTTTAGTCTGCAGAGGAGACGTGTGAGGGGGGATTTGATAGCAGCCTTTAACTACCTGAAAGGGGGTTCGAGGGAGGATGGAACTAGGCTGTTCTCAATGGTAGTAGATGACAGAACTAGAAGCAATTGTCTCAAGTTGCAGTGGGGGAGGTCTAGGTTGGACATTAGGATAAAGTTTTTCACTAAGAGGGTGGTGAAGCACTGGGATGGGTTACCTAGGGAGGTGTAGGAATCTCCATTCTTAGAGATTTTTAAGGCCCAGCTTGACAAAGCCATCATTGGGATGATTTTGTTGGGATTTCTCCTGCTTTGAGCAGGGGGTTGGACTAGATGAACTCCTGAGGTCTCTCCCAACCCTCATCTTGTATGATTCCATGCACCTGACCCTGACGCAGGGGCAAGGCCTGCCCCAGAAACACCCCAGGAACCCTGTCACTCCACGCCAGATGCACCAAGATAGTAAGTAAGAGGGACAGGCAGGCTCAACCCAGCAAGATCCAAGTGTGGAGAGTCTTAGTGTGGGAAGAATCCACGTGTTCGGTGAGAGGGTTCTGTGTGGGGCAATCTGGGTGTGGGCAGCTTGGTGGCGGGTGCGGGGGGAATCTGGATAAACAGGTGCCCATTTATGGGGTCCAGGTGAAGGCGGTTGGGACTCAGCAAGGGGGGGTCTGGGCGTGAGGAGTTCAGTGTGGGGGAGGTGCTGGGGGAATGCTTGGTGGGGTGGGGGTCTGGGTGTGATTGCAGCTGGTTGGGTCTCAGTGGGGTGGGGATCCAGGTGTGGGGGGCTTGCCAGGGTGGTCCAGGTGCAGAGGTGTGGGGGTTCGAGTGCAAGCGATGGTCTGGTGCATGAGTGGAGATCCAGATGCAGGGTATGAAGCTGAGTGGAGTGGGAGTTCTGGGTACAGGGGATGAAGCTTGACGGGGAATCTGGATGCACGGGTATTGGACGGACAGGAGAGTCCTCCTCCTGTGGCTGAGGAGTGATGGGGGCAGGAAGTGGACAAGAGTGGATTCAGAGCTTCCTGCAACTGGGAGAGGTTTCTGGGGGTGGGTCTGACCTGGCCCTAGCCCCAGCTGCTCCTTGCAAGAGAAGAGGAAATCCTGTCTTCCCCTGACCCCAGCCCAGCCAGGACTAGCAGCTGAGCCTGGTGAAGGGTAGGAACCACTGGCCAGGGCACCCCAACCCCACCTTCTCCTTCCTTCCATCCCTCTGATTTACCTCTCTGCCAGCTGCTGCAGGCGCCTAAAACAATGCACCACAATGCTGGGGAGGGGCTTGTGACTGCTCTTGTGGCTTCCCTTTGCTTTCCCATGAGAAGTCATTTTTCTACAAGGAAGCAAAGAAATCTGTGGGAGACATGAATTCTGCATCCGTGGTGCAGAATTCTCCCAGGAGTGATGCTACATAGGGCGTGCCACGATGGGTCTTAGCTCACTGACCTTCCTGGCTGTAGCAATGACCACTAACACCACTACCATCATAGACGGATAGATGATGGCACATGTTGCCATAGGTTCAAAGGGTGGATCTGTTAGTGTTGAGAGGACAAGATTAAGATCCCACTGCAGAATAGGTTTAAGGATCAGTGGGAAGGTTCTGATAAATTGTACAGAAGTTGAGTGAGTAAAGATGGAACTCCTTTCATCAGAGGGATGAAGGCACTAACTGCTGCTAGGCGTACTTGCAGTGAACGAAGAACTAGACCGGTGTTTTTCAAGGATAGGAGATAGACCAGGACAGCTGGAGTACCCACAGTAACTGACAAACATCGGTGGATTGTGCTCAGACTAAAAAGTGCCTCCATTTCGCTAGGTAGTAGAAAATAAAGTTACTTACCAGTAACTAATGTTCTTTGAGATGTGTTGCTCATGTCCATTCCACTATGGATGTGTGCATGCCTCCATGCACGGTTACCCGGAACTCTTTTCCCCTTAGTAGATCCTGTAGAGCTGGCTCTGAAGCCCCCTGGAGCCCTGCGCACATGCTGCGGTATATGAGGTGCTGTCGGCTCTACGCCCCTCAGTCCCTTCTTTCTGCCAACTCCGGCAGCAGGGAAGGGGGGCAGATTGTGGAATGGACATGAGCAACGCATCTCGAAGAACATGAGTTACTGGTAAGTAGCCTTGTTTTCTTTGAATGCTTGCTCATGTCCATTCCACTATAGGTGTCTAACAAGCAATACCTTTGGAGGTGGGTAGGAGTTACCAGTGAGCACTGCTCTACCGAATCACGTGTCCTCTCTCACCTGTTGGACGATGGCGTAGTGGGAATTGAAGGTGTGCACCGAAAACCAGGTGGCAGCTTTGCAGATGTCTGTAGGGGCACTCTCTCCAGGAAACCTGTAGATGAGGCTTGAGCTCTGGTTGAGTACACTGTGATGATTCCTGGAAGCAGCACCTTTGCCTGCTTGTAGCTGAACTTGATGCATGATGTAATCTACAAGGAGATGTGCTTGGTGGAGAAAGGTGAGCTTTCATCTGGTCAGCCACTGTGATGAAGAGCTGTGTCGATTTCCGGAACAGCTTTGTACGCTCGATGTTGAAGGCCAGGGCTCGTCTCACATCCAGCAAATGCCATCTCCTCTTCTCCAAACTGTGAGGTTTGGGAAAAGACACGGAGAAAAATGTCTTGATTACAATGAAATTGGGAAACCACCCTGGGCAGGAAGGCTGGATGTGGCCTCAGCTGGACCTTGTCCTTATAGAATACTATATAAGAGGGCTCCCAGGTCAAGGCCCTAATCTCGGAGACCCTCCTGGATTGAGGTAATGGCTACCAGGAAGACTACCTTCCATGAAAGGATAAGCAGAAGGCACGAAGCCCTGGGTTCACAGGGGAGGCTCGTGTGTCTTGAAAGGACCAGGCTGAGATCCTAGGGAGATACCTGTGGATAAAACCTCTCCACCCCTTTGAGAAACCTGACTGACATGGGATGGGAGAACAGCGATCTCCCCTCTAGCAGCTGATGGAAGACCAAAATGGCCGCCAGGTGAACCTTCATCGAGGTCAGCGCCAGACCCTGGAGCTTTAGCTGGAGCAGGTACTCCAGGATCGCCTGTATAAGTGAGAGGCTGGGCGGAATGCCCTGGGACTCCACCCAACAGGTAAGCTGCCCCCTCTTAGCCTGATACACCACCTGTGTAGAAGGCTTCCTGTTGCCAAGCAGGACTTGCTGGACCTGCACTGAGCAGGCTCTTTCTGCTTCCATCAGCCACAGAGCCTCCAGGCCATGAGGTGCAGGGAATCCAGTCCAGATGCAACAGGCGACTGTAGTCCCGGGATAGAAGGTCGTGCTGCCTCGGGAGTTCCAGGGGTGGGGTGATAGAAAGGTCCTGCAGCCTGCTGCACTAGTGCTGTCTCGGCCATGCTGGAGCGATGAGTATAATGTTCGCCCCGTCCCTCTTTATTTTCAGCAGGACCTTGGGTAGGAGCAGAATGGACAGAAACATATACAAGAAGGTCCCCGTCCAGTCCATGAGGAATGAGTCAGAAATCGATCCTGTCTCACGACCCTGGAGCAAGCAGAACCTCGGACACTTTGTATTCCAGGCTGATGCGAATAGATCCAGTTGGGAACGCCCCACTTCTGGAAGATCATAGCCACCAACTCCGGGTGCAAAGACCAGTCATGGTAGGTTAGAAACGACCTGCTGAGGCAATCTGCCTCGTCGTTCCTCACTCCCCGGAGGTGAGAGGTCGTCAGGTGGAAGTCGTGCCTCACACTAAGGTCCCACAGACAGATAGCTTCCTCACAGAGGGCTGAGGAGTGCACTCCCCCCTGCCTGTTTATGTAAAACATGGCTGCGGTGTTGTCCGTCAGCACCTGCACCACTCTGCCTGACAGGAAGCAGAGGAACACCTTGCACGTTAGGCGAATGGTCCTTATCTCCTGCACATCAATGTGAAAGTGTTTCTCCTCCCCCGACAAGAGCCCTTGAGTGCCTAGATTGGTGCTGATGTGGGCTCCCCATCCTACATCCAAAGCATCGGAAATCAGGGTGATCGACAGGACCAGTTCCCTGAATGGAACGCCCTTCATCACTGCCCTGGGAGTCCGCCATCAGTTTAGGGAGGCTAAGACAGGCAGGGGAACTGTGACCACCCAATCCAATGGGTGTCTGCTCGGAACACATACCGAGGCCAACCATGCCTGAAGTGGTCTGAGCCTCAGACAAGATAGCCTCACTACGTACATGCAGGCCACCATAGGGCCTGACAGCTGTAGGCAGTGCCTGGCTGCTGTCATGGGGCATCAGTGCAGCTGGGAGATAACAGAGACCACTGCCTCGAAACGTGGCTGAGGCAGGAAGGCTCTGGCCTGGGAAGCGTCCAGGGTAGCCCCAATGAACTCTATTTGTTGCACTGGGGTTAGTGCGGACTTCTGTTCGTTTATGAGTGGTCCCAGCCTGCTGCACATGGAGCAAGTGAGGATCATGCTTTCCTGCACTTGGGACCTGGACCCGCTCCTCATCAGCCAATCATCTAGGTAAGGAAAAATTTGCACACCCTTTCATCTCAGGTGGGCAGCCACTACTGCCATGCACTTGGTAAGCACCCTTGGAGCTGAAGATAGGCCAAAGGGTATGGCTGTAAACTGGTAGTGGGAGCCAGATACTGTGAAACAGAGAAAACGCCTCTGGCTGGGGAGGGTAGACACATGAAAGTATGTGCCTTTAAGATCAAGGGCAGAATACCAGTCTCCTTTGGTTGCCCGACCTCCTAGGGGGACCCTGCTGGGGAGCTGAGGATGAGCTAGGGGGCTGATTTCTTCTTCTAAACCCCCTATTCCTATACGGTTGGAAAGGCCTGGGCAGAGGCCTTGGTTGCTGCTGCGCCTGGGGCTGTGACTGTCATCTGGAAAACTGGGGCATATAAAGGCCCAGGGAGCGAAGCGTGGCCTGGAGTCCTTCAGATTGTGCTGCTTCGCATCGGTCTGGTCCAAGGATAGGGCCGACCCATCAATGGGGAGATCCTCAATAGACTGATGCACCTCCTGGGACAGGTCCAAGGACTGCAGCCATGAGCACCTTCTCGTACAGATGGCGGAGGCTATGGCCCTGCCTGCCGAGTCAGCAGTGTCACAGGACACCTGGAGCTCTGCCCTAGCTACCACGGTTCCTTCATCCATGATAGCACTAAAGTCTGCAACCTTGTCCTGGGGCAGGGCCTCAGTGAACCACCTGAGGGAGTCCCACAGGCTGAAATATCTGCCCAGGAGGGCCTGATGGTTGGCAATCCTGAACTGCAGGCTTGCCGTGGAATAAATCTTTCTCCCAAACAAGTCCAGCTTTTTATTGTCCTTGTTATTGGGAGTTGACCATGGCTGACCTTGCCTGTCTCGTTGGTTAGCTGTGTGTGTCTACTACCAGGGTTCCTGGGGCAAGGTGTGTGAACAAATACTCAACCCCCTCGGCCAAGGCATAATATTTCTTCTCAGCCATCTTTGACATGCGGCAACCAAGGAAGAGGTTTGCCACAGGGCCTTTACAATCTTAAGGACCCTTTCGTGGACTGGGAGAACCACTCACACTGGGGGAGCCACCGCAAGCTATTTTTGGCCTCTTAACTCCCTCACCTCCAGACCCAAGTTGGAGGCCACCGTCTTGGGCAGTTCCTGGTGCACCGTGAAATCCTCCAGTGGCGCCAAGTGGTCCCAGGAGACTGCCTCTTCAGGTGAGGAGGAAAAGGACTGCAGATGTGCAGCCTGCAGGTGCCAGGGATCTGGAATGGGAGCTGTCTGAGCGCCGTCCGGCAGACCTAGACCAGTGTTGCCTCCTTGCACGTGCTGCCTCCAGTGCTAGGGAGTGACGTCAGCACTGAGAAGGAGTGTGCAGGAGCAGGTCAAGGGAGTGACTTCTAGGGGACCGGCTCTGCTCTACTCTCGGAGACTGTCCGGTGGGAGATCGTCCTCCCTGTACTGGGGATCTCCACAGCCATTTATAGAATCATAGAATATTAGAGTTGGAAGAGACCTCAGGAGGTCATCTAGTCCAACCCCCTGCTCAAAGCAAGACTAACCTCAGTTAAATAATACCAGCAAGGGTTTTGTCTAGCCGCAGATTAAAAACCTCTAAAGATGGAGATTCCACCACCTCCCTAGGTAACCCATTCCAATGCTTCACCACCCTCCTAGTGGAAAAACTTTTTCCTAATGTCCAACCTAGACCTCCCCCACTTCAACTTGAGACTGTTGCTCCTTGTTCTGTCGTCTGCCACCACTGAGAACAGCCTAGCTCCATCCTCCCTGGAACCCCCTTTCAGGTAGTTAAAGGCTGCTATCAAATGCCCCCCTTTTCTTCTCTTTTGCAGACTAAACAAGCCTCATTCCCTCAGCCTCTCCTCATAAGTCTTGTGCTCCAGCCCCCTAATCATTTTTGTTGCCCTCCACTGGACTCTCTCCAACTTGTCCACATTTTTTTTGTAGTGTGGGGCCCAAACCTGGACACAATACTTCAAATGTGGCCTCACCAATGACAAATAAAGGGGAATAATCACTTCCCTCCATCTGCTGGCAATACTCTTACTAATGCGGCCCTATCTGCTATTAGCCTTCTTGGCAACTAGGGCACACTGCTGACTCATATCCAGCTTCTTATCCACTGTAACCCCCAGATCCTTTTCTGTAGGACTGCTGCCTAGCTCGTCAGTCCCCAAGTCTGTAGCTGTGCATGGGATTCTTCCGTCTTAAGTGCAGGACTCTGCACTTGTCCTTGCTGAACCTCATCAGATTTCTTTTGGCCCAATCCTCCAATTTGTTTAGGTCCTTCTGTATCCTATCCCTCCCTTCCAGGGTATCTACCACTCCCCCTAGCTTCGTGTCATCTGCAAACTTGCTGAGGGTGCAATCTACCCCCTCTTCCAGATCATTAATGAAGATGTAGAAGAAAATCGGCCCCAGGACCAACCCCTGGGGCACTCCGCTTGTGACCAGCTGCCAGCTAAACATGGAGCCACTGATCACTACTCATTGTGCCCTATGATCTCTATCCACTTTATAATCCATTCATCCAACCCATACTACTTTAACTTGCCGATAAGAATATTGTGGGAGACCATATCGAAAGCTCTGCTAAAGTCAAGGTATATTACGTCCACTGCTTTCCCCCACATCCACAGGGCTAGTCACCTCTTCATAGAAAGCAATCAGGTTGGTCAGGCATGACTTTCCCTTGGTGAATCCATGTTGACTGTTCCTGATCACCTTCCTCTCTTCCAAGTGCCTTAAAATGGATTCCCTGAGGACCTGCTCCATGATTTTTCCAGAAATTGAGGTGAGGCTGACCAGTCTGTAGCTCCCTGGATCCTCTTTCTTCCCTTTGCTGAAGATGGGCACATTCAGAGCGACCCAATGCGGATTTCCCTTGTGACACCGGCCCCTCTTCCCTCGGCGGAGGCAAAGCCAACAAAGCTCTTGCTGCCTGAAAAGCCTCCGGTGTTGACGGTGGCACTCTCCCACTCCCTGGATTTGAGAAGGCTCCCTGAATGGAGATGCAGGCACCAGAGAAGTCTTGACGGGATGGGTCCGGTGCATCTCCGTACTCGACCCTGCCCATACTGTCGGCCCAGGTGAGTGTCCATGCTCCACACGCTGCTTCTTCCTCTTCAGTGCAAGTGAGGTTGCACAGTGCCCAGTTGAGGGCGGTGTTGATGGTGTGCTGTGTACCAAAGTCATGCTCAGTACCGAGGCAGAGCGGGTTGGCTCGGATGCTGGGTGGAGCGCTGCCTCCATCAACAGGGTTTTCAATCGGATTTCTCAGTCCTTTTGAGTCCTCAGCTTGAAAGCCCTGCAGATCTTGCACTTTTCTTTTCTGTGGGATTTCCCCAAGCACTTAAGGCAGCAGTTGTGGGGGTCACTGAGCGGGAAGGCTTTCCTGCAGTAGGCACATGGCTAGAAGCCAGGTGACCGGGGCACGGCCCAGCCGTTCGAAGTCCCCACAGGGACTTGCCTTATCTCTAACTACTCTTAACAACACTTAACAACTACTTAACTAAATAAAGCTAACTAAGAATATCAAACAAGTCAAAACAAGGGGAATAGTACTTGCTGAGAGCAATGCTAGTTCCAGCAACCGTCACGGGTGGAAAGAAGGAACTGAGGGGGCGTAGGGCTGGCAGACCTCATATACCGCAGAATGTGCGTGGGACTCCAGGGGGCGCCGGAGCCAGCCCTATGGGATCTGCTAAGGGGAAAAAAGTTCCAGGTAATTGTTCACAAAGACGTGCACACACCTACAGTGTAATGGACATGATCAAGCACTCAAAGAAGAATCCTTTCTACTTTGGTTAAGGATTTCCTGAATGGGGGCAGAGTATGAGCATTCTATTTCCGATGTCCACCCAAAGACCAGGTTGTGAGGTGGAGTTAACCCGGGTTGGAGTGCTTGATTTTCCTCCTGTCTTGGGTTAGAAGATCCAGAAATGGGCATATACTGATAGAGTAGTGGGCGAACATCATTAGAAGTTCAGTGAACCAACACTGTCTGAACCAATACGGTGCTAGAAGAATGATGTTGGCTTTGTTGTAGAGTATTTTCTCTATGACTTGCAGGTATAGGAGGAAATGTGTATCTGAGGCCATTCTATCCAAGAAGCAGGAGAGCGTCACCCTAGGAGTTGTGACCCTTGGCTTTCCTAGAATAATATATGGAAAACTTTCTGTTTGGAATAGAAAGAAAGAAATATCATGTAAATAATAAAAATCATGTAAATTGTGTAAAGATCATGGTTAGGACTGTGCGTGAATCTGTCATTGGTGGTCTGCAGAGAAGCGTCTGCTTTGCTTGTCTGCAAGAGTTGTGAATACCCAGGAGGTAAGCAACCTGTATCATGACATGGTGCTTGACACACCAGTTCTAAAATCTGATGGCTTCCAGGTAGAGGGGACGAGATCTGATTTATTTATTTATTTATGATAACATGCTGACATTGTCCAACATTATCTGTGCATGGAGCAAGCATATGAGGGGAAGGAAGAACTTGTACACAAGGTGGACCGCCCTCAGTTCCAGTAAGTTTACATGCAGACTGACTGCTCGGGGGATAAAGATACCCTAAACAACATGGTAGTCCATATAAGCACCTCATCCCATGAGAGAGGCATCTCTCACAATGCTGGTCCTGGGCATGGGAGAGCTGAAAAAAGTCCCCCACCATGACTTTTTCTGGGGTTGGACCACCAAGTGGGGGAGGTGATAACTTTGAAGGGAACAGTCACCTTGGAATTGATGTGATCCCCTTTTGGTTGGTAAATCAAGTGGAACCAAGCTTGCAAACACTGAAACTGTAGTCTGGCAATCACACAAAGGTGCATGCAGCTACGTGGCCTAACAGAGAGAGATCTGTGCACCATCATTCATGTGTATGAGTGATGCAGGAAATCAGGTTGCTCATCACTTAAAATGCTCTTGCTTCTAATAGAATTTATTGTCCTTGTGGGAGACAATATGGACTTTTCTTCATTTATGCAAACACATAGGGTTGCAAGAAGTTGCGCAAGAAATCATGTTGTTAACATGACTTCCTGACCAGACCTACCTAAGTCATCCAAGTATAGAAACACAGTATAGCCCTGGCACCTCATCTGGGCTGCCACCACAGAGAAAACATTCATAAATACCCTGGGTGCTGAAGCAAGCCCAAACGGGAGAACCCAAAACTGATAGGCTAGCTGTGAAATGCAGGAAATCACTGTGTGATGGGTGAACTTCCACATGAAAATATGAATCCTTCATGTGAAGAGCTGTGAACCACATCTCTTCCTGAAGGGAGGGGATTATAGATTACGGCATAACTGTCCAAAATTTCAGCTTTCAGATAAAAACGTTGGGTTGTCAGAGGTTCAGGGTGTGTCTCTCTCCTCCACCTTTTTAGGGAATTAGGGAATATGAGGGTAGAACCCCCTCCCTTGGTACTGAGGTGGGACACACTCTATCACCCCTTCATGTAAGAGGAATTCTGCCTCTATTTGAAGAATCAATTCTTGAGAGTGATCCCTGAAGGGGTATCAGGAAGGGGATTTGAGACAAGGGAAGAAGAGAAATCTATGAGATATCACTGATGGATAATCTCCAGGACCCAACTGTCTATGGTAATCTTGTTCCAGTTGTGGGTGAAGCATGTAAGATGGTCCCTAAAGGTGACAGGAGAAAAAGTGGGTGGCATTAGTGATGGCATAAAGACCCCAACACGTATGTCAAAAATGACACTTGGCCAGCAGTTGGGAGCAAGGGGAGGCTATGGCAGTAGAGGGAGCCAAGAAACGGGACCTCTGAATCCTCTGGTGCAGAGGCTCAGCTGGATGCTGGTGAAAAGGCATTGGCCTTGGTCTAAAGGGCTGACTCTGGAGTTTCGTCCTGGAGGCTGGAATGTAAATCCCCAGGAAACGCAGAGTAGATCTTGAGTCCTTTAGTGAGTGCAGGAAGTTGTCTGTTTTCTTATTAAAAAGGTTGGACTTATTGAAGTGGAGGTCCTGCATGGTGTTTTGGACCCCTCTAGGAAACCCTGACGACTGTAACCAGGAAGTCCCTCCTCATGACTAGTCCTGTGGCCAAAGTTCTGGATGCTGTGTCTGCAATATCTACTGCAGCCTGGAGGGCCACCTTTGGCACTAGTTTCCCTTCATCTAAGAGAGGTTGGAGCTGGACTCTGTATTCTAGGCAATGTTTATCTTTGACATCTGCAAGCCTGTCTCCAGGTCTCCAGGTACCCTGGACTGTCTTTTTACAGTCTTATGGAAGAATTTGAAGAAACTCTATGCATAGACTGCCTACTGAACTAAAACCTCTGGGATTAATTCTGAAAGAACTTTTTTCCAATTTAACAGCTCACCATATCTCCTATGAAGCTGATCTAAGAACTTTATTCATATCTGTATGCATATCAGTCTTTAATCACAATAACGATTTCTTTTCTTTTCAATAATTCTTAGGTTAGTTAATGCTGTAAGCATTTATTTGGGCAAAATCTGAAATATTCATTGACCTGGTGGATAATATCTAATCTCTTGGGTTTGGTAGAATTTTCTATATGGTGAACAAGATGTTAAACAATCACCACCATATTTGACTTGGCTGTCTGGGTGGGATTCCAGGGCTGGATTTAAGTTTAAGGGAAACTTTATTTTGGGGTTTTTTGATAACCAATAAGGTATTACAGAAGTTGTTTTGTTAGTGGCTGGGTAAACCTAATTATAGAAAAGACCACCAGTTTGGGGACCATCTGCCCCATTCTTTGCAGTTTGCCCTGATTGAACATGCTCAGTGTGGTTCCTCCCCAGCACCTGCAATCACAGAGGTGAAGACAGACAGGAATGTAGGGAGTTACAATTTCTGACTGCCTTTGCAGCTATTGTATCTTCATTCATTCTGGTGTCTACAAACACAGTAATCTCCCAAGAGATTACAGTACAACAAACAAATATCTCCAAAAGCTCAAGATTGGACACTAGAAGGGGAGATCTCTGAGTTACTCATGTCTGGTTGGGGGGGTCTTGCCCACATGCTCAGAGTCCAATTGATCACCATATCTGGGGTTGGGAGGGAATTTTCCTATGGTCAGATTGGCAGAGACCATGTTTTTTTTTTTTGTCTTCTTCTGCAACATGCAGCATTGGTCACTTACTGATCTGAACTACAGTAAATGATAGATTCTCTGTAACATTAAATCTTTAAATCAAGGTTTGAGAACTTTACCAACTCAGCCATGGGTTATGAACCTATTACAGGAGTGGATGGGTTAGGTTGTGTGGCCTGTAATGTGCAGGAGGTCACACTAGATGATCATGATTGTCCCTTCTGGCCTTAAAGTCTAAACAGAAAACAACATCACTCCTTGAGCTATAAGAAAACATTGAGAGAGAAAAAAACAGCAGATGAGACAAAAAAGAAATTGGCAGCAATTTTACCATAGAACATCTTCCTGCAACAGCCCTCAAATTTCAGAAAACAAAATCAGTAAAATTGCATTTCTGACCTGATTGCAACAGGAGTCCTGGATTCCATGACTTTCAATTAAAAAAAAATTCATGATTTGATGTTTTGGGATGTGTATGAGTAGATGGATGCAACAGTAACTGCTAAACCTGCATTGCTGCCAAGTGAGACACTGGGATGCAAAAGAAACTAAGATAGTGGGAACTCCTAAAAGTGCTAGTGATTTGTCAGGTAGTCACAGGATTGGGCCAGGAATGTAGAAAGGCTCCAATGACAGGCACAAGGGAAGCAATTTTAAAACAGTATTAACTATTAGTTAAAATGTTAAATTATTGTAAATTACTTTTACTGAAGATAAGCACAGGCTATTTTGAACAATGCAACCTGTGCTTTGGGATTTTTACTAAATATTCATGATTTTCCTTTATTCACTTTGACCAGAGGGATCACTTATTTATCATTTGCACTGCAGTAGTGCTTTACACACCACAGTCAGAGATTCTGAGGCAATTCTCAGATTGCCATTTACAAGGACAAATCAATCACTAACCTGAATAAATCAAAGAGAAATAACAATCTAGCCATCAGAAACTTCAAACAATTCCTTGAGATAACACATTAGCAAAGTGATTATCAACAATTCAGTATGATATTTAAATGTATACATTTTTAAGATGCTATTTCAAAAGCTATGTTTTACCTCATTATAAGGTGAAAAAATGAATTGGAAAATAATCATCAGACCTATCAGGGTGGGCTGAGTCTCACAGAAACCAAACGCAGTGAAGAGTTCCTTCTGACCAATTAATACCGCAAACAAAAAGAAGCAGAGGAAGGAGTTCATCTAGAAAGAGAGGTAACAGAATATTCCCATTAATATGACACTTTTAATTAGCCACAAGATTATGGCTTAAATGCGTATTAAAGAAGTGCCCAGAAGCAGGGGTCTTGTTGAAAAAATAGTATGTGATCATGTAATTACTGTATCATAATGCACATATATAAGAGGCCAAATTAAGGTTCTGACATTTCCTAACTTTCAATTACCTGACTTTAAAACCTTAATAATATTCTTGTAATGTAGTTTTCTGTGTGTAATTGTGAATAAAGTCAGTGTCCATTATCCCTCTCTGCCAACAACTTGGTTGGCTTTATATAGGTATGATGATGGTAGTATAGAGGCAGTTCTTTTGAAAATTTCTGAAGCAGGATTCTGTAGCAATTTTATAGATCTGTTCTGTGTGGGCGTTGTGTGTGTAATGGGCAGCATGGCAGAAGGCACAGAGATATCTGTATGAGAAACTGACACAGCGGAAGAGGTGAGGGGCTTGTGATAAGAAAAAGTGGAGAAGACAAGTAGGGAGGGGCAGATTTTTGAAAGTTCTTGAAGAGAAGGACAAGAAGTTTGAATTTAATACAGTGAAAAGAGTGATGCAGTAGATAGATTTAAAGAGGGAGATGAACCAGTCCAAGGAATGGGTTGGGAGGATGATCTTAGCTGCTGCATTTGGGTGATAGGGAGCAATATGTATATAAAAGAAGACAGAGAAGACTGATTGCTTTCTATGAAGAGGTGACTGGCTCTGTGGATGTGGGGAAAGCGGTAGACGTGATATACCTTGACTTTAGCAAAGCTTTTGATACGGTCTCCCACAGTATTCTTATCAGCAAGTTAAAGTATGGATTGGATGAATGGACTATAAAATGGATAGAGAACTGGCTAGAGCATAGGGCTCAACGAGGAGTGAACAATGGCTCCACGTCTAGCTGGCAGCTGGTCACAAGCGGAGTGCCCCAGGGGTCGGTCCTGGTGCCGGTTTGGTTCAACATCTTCATTAATGATCTGGAGAATGGGGTAGATTGCACCCTCAGCAAGTTTGCAGATGACACTAAGCTAGGGGGTGTGGTAGATACCCTGGAAGGGAGGGATAGGATACAGAAGAACCTAAACAAACTGGAGGATTTGGCCAAAAGAAATCTGATGAGCTTCAACAAGGACAAGTGCAGAGTCCTGCACTTAGGACGGAAGAATCCCATGCACAGCTACAGATTGGGGACTGACGAGCTAGGCAGCAGTTCTACAGAAAAGGACGTTGGGGTTACTGTGGATAAGAAGCTGGATATGAGTCAGCACCGTGCCCTGGTTACCAAGAAGGCTAATGGCATATTGGGCTGCATTAGTAAGAGAATTGCCAGCAGATCTCGGGAAGTGATTATTCTCCTCTATCCAGCATTGGTGAGGCCGCATTTGGAGTATTCTGTCCAGTTTTGAGCCACACACTACAAAAAGGGTTTGGACAAGTTGGAGAGAGTCCAGTGGAGGGCAACAAAAATGATAAGGGGGCTGGAGAACAAGACTTATGAAGAGGCTGAGGGAACGAGGCTCGTTTAGTCTGCAGAAGAGAAGAATGAAGGGGGATTTGATAGCAGCCTTTAACTACCTGAAAGAGGGTTCCAGGGAAGATGGAGCTACGCTGTTTTCAGTGGTGGCAGACGACAGAACAAGGAGCAACCATCTCAAGTTGTATTGGGGGAGGTCTAGGTTGGACATTAGGAAAAAGTTTTTCACTAAGAGGGTGGTGAAGCATTGGAATGGGTTACCTCGGGAGGTGATGGAATCTCCATCTTTAAGGGTTTTTAAGCTGTGACTTGTCAAAACCCTCGCTGGGATGATTTAGCTGAGGTTAGTCCTGCTTTGAGCAGGGGGTTGGACTAGATGACCTCCTGACGTCCCTTCCAACTCTAATATTCTACGATAGAGAAAAAACTGACAATAGTCAAGGAAGAGATGATGAGCACATGGGTGAGAATTTTACCTGTGTCAATAAAAAGAAAAATCCTGAAAAGAAAAATGGAGAGTGATTCCAAGTGGCAAGCTGACAGGGATATCATAGCCTGGAATATCTGCAGTGACTAAGATAAAGAAAACAGACTAAGTGCTGCCTCCTGGGATGGGGATACCAAAGAATGTAAGGGAACTGCCATTTAGACTACCTGGGAGCAAACACAAGCAACTTTGATGGATTAAAGGATGAATCTAGGATGTTGCAAATGGAACTCAGAATAGAATTATTGCTGGGATCTTTAAAGATTCTTCCAGCACCAAGAACAAAGGAAGAAAAGAGAGTGATACTGGTAATTAACAGAAAGAAGCACCAACAATTTAGAGCGGAGCACTAGATACCTTCTGTGGAAAGAAAACTGTTTGAACTAGACAATGCTGGAGCACAAGGGAGATTTGGGGAATGTTTCTGTGACACCCTATGTCTGAGAACGATACCCCAGAAACTCTATACTCACCACTGTCATATAAGATATGTTCTGTACAAAGCATGCCTTGTTTGATATTTTAAAACTCTTGATCTGTTAAACATTAACATCTTGTGTGGTACCATAGTATGTGAAGTTATAAAATATTGTTGCAAATGCTACTAGAACATGTTGTGAGGTGGGAAACACCTAAACCAGCTATTCAGGTACAACAACGAAGTGGCCAGACCTGCTAATGGCCCATAAAGGAGGATCCACTCTTTCAACTCCCACCCCTTGGAGACTTCACAAAGAAAGCACCTATGCAATGTGATACTGATTGACTGATGGAGAAAAGCCCCCAAGTCACATGCATGGACTAGCAAGGTGGAATGGACTATGAAAAAAGGGGAGTGACTTCATATCTTGGCTTCTCTCTCTCCCCAACTCAACAGCGGAAGACAAAAGGACTTTGGAAGTGGGGAGAGGAGTCGCAGACAGGGAAGGCTGCTCAGCCTGCATTTAAGGAACTGCTTGTACCAGCTAACATGAGTGAGACATTGCTAATTCAAGAGCTCATTAGCGTGTAGAACTTAGACTGTGACCTTACGTATATTTCATTTGGTAACTTCTTTTAATCTCTATACACTTGCCATTTATAATCACTTAACATCTATTTTTCTGTAGTTAATAAACTTGTTTAATATTTTATCTTAACCAGTGTGTTACAGAGTGAAGTGTTTAGACAAAATGCTCAGTAACAAAAGCTGGTGGATGTTCCTTCCACTTTGAGGGAAGGGTGGACTGAATAATCTCCACTGGTCAGGCTTTTTGACCAGGGTAGACGGTGTGGTCCTGGGCTGAGGAGCCAGCTGGAGTTTCTCTATTTTTGGTTTGTGAGTGGCTGGAAAGCATTCACTGAACTAAGATTGGTGTGGTCCCTTTCTGTGGAGAGCTGTGTAAGTGCAATACCTGCCAGGGGTTTGTGGCCTGTCACAGCATCACAGTGTGAGAGGAAGCACAAGCTGGTCAGACAGCTGCTCAGTGGTATCCCAGCTACCAGGTGATATCTAGGGGTTCTGCATACCATCAATTTCCCTAGCACTTGTGCATTGTCCAGACAGGTTTGCATGAATAAACGGATTTTGTCGGACCTCACTTCAGAATGCTGGAGTGCCCTTTCCTTGTAGCTTGCCCAAACAGTCATCTCATTTTGGGGACCTGGGGAGTAGAGCATCTTTCTACTAGAGCATGATGGAAGATCATCACACATCCCCCACTCAGAGAATTCAAAACTTCAAAAAGATGTATTCAAGAAACTATCTGGGGGACAAGGGAGAAGCTGAATCTTTGGAGGGAAGGGGGGAAAAGGGTGACGTTTTGTAGTAAGAGGAGGACTGAAGTGTCAGTCATTGTCTCCCTTTGTTCAGACTGTACTAAATTGTGCATTCCCAGAGGATGTGACTGGATGT
>ML675715.1:310094-335123 GCA_007922155.1 Mesoclemmys tuberculata | reverse complement strand
GGATGTGGTGGGCAGAGGAGTTGGGTGCAGGATGCAGAATCATAGATGGGAATTATAAGCAGGCATCAATCCTGCTTCAGATGCAGAAAGAAGTAGTGGAGCTAGACAGACTAGAAAGGAGTAGAGTGCCAGCTTGGACACTTGGCCAAGGAGTTGCTATACCGTCCCCAAATAGCTACAAAGATGCTAGTGTAGGACATTGGACACAAGGAGAACAGAATGGCCAAAGGGATGCCACAGATCTCCCTTTAACACAGAAGAGTTAATTTGCTGCAGGCAGCATGATCATGTGTGACCCAGGAAGTGTGACAATTTTGGATCACTGAACACAGTAATTGAAAAAATGCTCCAGGAATACCACTAATATACTACTATTTACCTGGCTGATGACAATATTTTTGATAGTGTGACCTAACTTCCAGTGACCCAGTTCATGCCCAAGCACTGCCAAAACTTCTTCATTTTTGCATCCTTGCTTCTTATTCTGTGGGAAAAAAGAGAAAAATCTCAAACATCTGACATAGGATGAGTAACCAATTTCTTGCCTGTTGATTTGTTTTCTCCAAACTTCATGATATGGCAGCATCGAAAGCAGTTATTTTCCTCCTACAAGCAGAGGAATACAAGTAAAAACTAATCTCTTGTAATATTCTACCATGTTTTTTATAGGGACTCACTGATAAGAGCTGGACTCAAGAAGCCATTTACTATGCCTAATGACCATTAATGAAGCTACAACCTTGTTAATACTATTACCTAGTCTGTCTTACCATCAGATGGTTATCTTTGTGCTATCAACATAGAAACACTTTTATACAGAACTTCCATAAAATCTTTCCACTTATAATGGAACCAAATCAATTCAATTAACAATATAATGAATAAGGATTGAGCTTTACCTGTTTGGTCTCATTTCTTATGTCTGGGAGCCTTTATATACTCCTAAGATAAAAACTCTTTGCTCCAGGCAAAGAGAAACAAAATGAGCTATTGAAAACCAGGACAGTCTCTAAAAGAAAGCAGGACACACAGAGGTGGAGGGCTGCCCTACCGAGAGGGCTCCACACAGGAGACAGAAGCAAAAAGAAAAGATCAAGAAAAACTGTCATTCACATGAACAGAGAAAGGAATGTCCGCTGCTAGGAAGAAAACTGCTTTGCTGAACCAGCTACCTTCATAATGCTGAGGATTTTGTTTTGTCCAATCCCAGCTTTTGTTTTGTCCTGTCCTCTCTCTGCTGGTAGGACTTGAACCCACTGTCCAGACAAACATACAGGATGGTGGAGAAAGCTATTGCTGTGCTATCAGTCTTTGCAAAATAAGCTTGCTTATACTACTGAAGAACACATTTCATAGAATCATAGAATATTAGAGTTGGAAGGGACCTCAGGAGGTCATCTAGTCCAACCCCCAGCTCAAAGCAGGGCTAACCTCAGCTAAACAATCCCAGCGAGGGTTTTGTCAAGCCGCAGCTTAAAAACCTCTAAAGATGAAGATTCCACCACCTCCCTAGGTAAACCATTCCAGTGCTTCACCACCCTCCTAGTGAAAAACTTTTTCCTAATGTCCAACCTAGACCTCCCCCACTGCAACCTGAGACCGTTACTCCTTGTTCTGTCATCTGCCACTGGAAACAGCCTAGCTCAATCCTCCCTGGAACCCAATTTCAGGTAGTTAAAGGCTGCTATCATATCCCCCCTCATTCTTCTCTTCTACAGACTAAACAAGCTTAGTTCCCTCAGCTTCTCCTCGTAAGTCTTGTTCTCCAGCCCCCTAATCATTTTTGTTGCCCTCCGCTGGACTCTCTCCAACTTGTCCACATCCTTTTTGTAGTGGGGGGCCCAATACTGGACACAATACTCTAAATATGGCCTCACCAATGCCGTATAGAGGGGAATAATCACTTCCCACGATCTGCTGGCAATGCTCTTACTAATGCATTTAGAGACATTTAAATGTGTTCTTCCAGATAGTTCAAGTCTGAACGATTTCCCCAAAACCTTTATAAGAAGCAAATTGAGGATCAGTGAAATCCACTTTATTTTTTAATTTTAATGGGTTTTTACAAATTCAGACTCATGGATTGCATTTGCTATGTTCAGCAGAACAGGTCTGTTTCTGGCCCCACAGCTGTACTATGATGAGGCAGAGCACAGGAGACCTCCCCCTCCACACCTCTACCCTCCGAAGGCCCTTCCTGGATTGAAATTAGGCATCTTTTTGCCAGTCCCTCAAGACTGGATGGGAAAATGTGCTGCTGATTGCCTGGAAAAATTTTTTGAATGGGGAGAGAAGTAAGGTTTATCAGATCTCCATCTGGAGACAGCTACATGTGAGCAATGTACCAAGGCCTGATGAGGCAAGAAATGGTATAGGAAGGTAGAACCCAGACCTTTTGAGGTGGAAAGAGAGGCCAGCAGAGCTCTCAAGAGGTTTTTAGGAACCTCTCGCCAAGATTATTTAGCACATAGTGTTACACCCATCCACAACCCTGGAAAGCCAATTTGTATCAGTGTCTCAGAGAGTTTTTTCTAAGGGAAAAAAAATGGATGTTAACCTTTCTGTAACTGTTCTTCGAGATGTATTGCTCATGCTCATTCCTATGGAGGTGTGTGTGTGCCACATGCAACACTGCCAGAAGCTTTTTCCTAGTGGTATGTGCCGGGTTGGCTCTGGTGCCCTCTGGAGTAACACTCTCACAGCACAGTATATAGGCAACTACTGTCATGCCCCACCGCTCCCTCATTTCCTTCTTGCTGGCTACACTGACAGAGAGCCACAGGCAGGTTTGGAATGGATGTTAGCAACACATCTTGAAGAACTGTTATTGACAGGTTAGTAATCGTTTTTCCTTCTTTGAGTGCTTGCTCATATTCATGTCCTACGTAGGTGATTCCAAAGCCATATTCTAGGTGATGGGTTGGAGTTCCATGCTGGTATGGACACAAACTGTAATACTGCCTGACCTAAGACAGCATCACCTCCGCCTGTTGGTGATGGCATACTGAGTAGTAAACATACGAATGGACAACCATGCTGCCACCCTGCTGATGTCTAAGATCAGAAACTGTGCCACAAACACTGTCCATAAGCCTGCGCCCTCGTGGAATGAGCTGTCAGGTGAGGAGGTGGAACTTTTGCTAGGCCATAACACATATGGATGCATGACGTGATTCATGAGGAGAGCTGTGGACAGACACTGGATTCCCCTTCATTCTCTCTGCAATAGCCATTAACAACTGAGAGGTCTTCTGGAACTGCCTGGTACTTTCTGTGTAGAAAGCCAAGGCCTCTCTGACATCTAACGAGTGAAGCCTCTGCTCTTCCTTGTTGACATGAGGCTTTGGGTAAAAAACTGGGAGGAAGATATCCTGATTACTGTTAAAATGTGAGACCACCTTTGGCAGGAAGGCTGAATGCGGATGGAGCCTCGCCTTGTCTTTAAAGAATACAGTATAAAATGGTTCAGAAATGAGAGCTCTAATCTTCGAGACCCTTTTTGCTGAGGTGAAGAAGAAGAGGCCACCAAGAAGACCACCTTCCATGAAAGGTGGAGCAAAGAGCATGTTGCCATAGGCTCGAATGAAGGTCCTATAAGCCTTGACAGAACCAAGTTGAAGTCCCAAGGTGGCAGCAGCTGCAGCATCTGGGAGTACAGCTGCTCCAGCCCTTTCAGTAAGTGAGAGGAAACTGTGTTGGCGAAAACAGATCTGCCAGCAACTGGTGGATGGAAGGCTGAAATCGCGGCCAGATGAACTTGTACAGATGAGACTGCAAGGCTTTCATTTTTTAAAAAGGGTAGGTACTCCAGAATAAGAGGTAAGGGTGCTTTATTTGGCTGAATATTTTTCAGTGATATCCACACTGAAAACCTTTTCCATTTAGCCAAGTGTATCGACTGATTGATAGTTTTCTGCTATTCATGAGGACTGTCCAAACCATGGCTGATCAGCTTCGCTCTGCCTCATTTAACCATGGAGTTTCCATGCTGTCAGGTGTAGAGACTTGAGATTTGGGTGAAGCAGGTGGCTATGCTCCTGCGAGATCAGGTCTAGGAGCAACAGCAGGGTGATGGGCTTGTCCCTTGACAGACGCAGAAGGGTCAAGAACCATGGCTCCCGCGACCAGGCTGGGGTTATTAGAATCATGCTGGCTTTGTCCCTCCTGACTTTGAGTAACACCCTGTGGATTAAAGCCAAAGGAGGGAATGCATACATTACGCTTCCTCCACAAGGAAGGAGAAAGGCATTTGCAAGAGAGCTCGGGCTGTGTCCCTGGTATGAGCAGAACTGGAGGCACTTCCTGTTGGCGAATAAGTCTACTTGGGAAAACCCACACTTCTGGAAAATGATATTGAGGATGTCTGGGCAAATGGACCATTACTGATGGTTGACAAATGACCTGCTCAGGTGATTTGCTAGCTTGTTTTGTGAGCCAGGCAGGTAAAAGGCCTCCAGGTGAATGGAATGGGCTATGCAACAGTCCCAAAGGCACACCACCTCCTGACAGAGAGGGGAGGAGCACGCTCCCCCTTGTCTTTTTATGTAGAAGATAGATGTGCCGTCTGTGAGCACAGTAATGCATTTGCCCTGATGCAGAGAACTGAGAGTGAAGAGACAGCTATTCCAGTGTCCACATACCTTGTGTTCTGATAGTCTCCAGGTGGGCTCCCCACCCCATGTCTGACACATCTGTGACTAGTGTCATTGATGGAACTGATTTTAAGAATGGGCACCCTTGCACACCATGTCCCGGTCGAGCCACCATGGAAGGGCATGAGCCACCACAGTTGGGACCATGACCACCTTGTCCAAGGGGTGACAATCTGGAGTGTACACCAATGCCAACCATGTCTGAAGGGGCCTGAGTTTGAGATGGGCATGTTGCACCACATAGGTGCAGGATGCCACGTGGCCTAATAGTTTCAGGCAGTTCTGCGCTGTGGTAACTGGGAAGGTTTTTAAACCCTTTATGAGGGCTTCAATGGCTCGGAAGCGACTCCCTGTGAAGAAAGCTCTTGCCTGGATGGAATTGAGGACAGCCCCCTATAAACCTCTGTACTGGTGAGAAGGTTGAGTTCTGAGGGTTTATCAAGAGCCCTAGGTTTGAGAAAGTGGACTGAGCAAAACTTACAAGCTGTTCCACCAACTTCCTGGAGCAGCCCAGAATCAGCTAATCGCGTTCGGATACGGGTAACCTTCTACCTCTGACTTCCACTCAGGGAAGCCATACCACCGCCATACACTTTGTGACTACTCTTGGCGCAGATGATAGGACGAAGGTAGCACCATGAACTGGAAGTGTTTGTGACCAACTGTAAACCACAGGTACTTCTTGTGACTGTAGAACCACTATGTGGAAGTATGCATCGTTTAAGTCGAGGGTGGAATAACAGTCCCCTGGATCTAGGGAAGGGATGATAGAGGAGAGGGAGACCATGTGGAACTTGAGATTCTACATGAACTTGTTGAGGTTCCACAGTTCTAGTATGGGCCTGAGGTCCCCATTGGACTTTGGAAGTAGAGAGAATAGAATCCCGTGCCTCTTAGGTCCGATGGGACATCTTCCACTGCCCCAACTCTTAACAGGAATTGTACTGCCTGTAATAGTAGTCTCTCATGAGAAGGTGAGTGTCCATTTGGTCAGAAAAAGAGGGATCCCCCTGCAAACAGTAGATCTTGTACCATCATCTGTACTTCCTATGGGAGGCCTGAAAACTGCAACCAGGAGCTATGCTTCATTACCACTGCCGTGGCAATGATGTGGGCTGCTGCATCCATAGCATCCAGGGAGTCTTGTAGAGATGCTTTGGTTATGGTTTTGCCCTCCTCAATCAGGGCTCCATACTCCACCCTTGATTCCGATGGTAAGAGATCTTTGAATTTAAACATAGCTGACCAGGAATTGAAGTCATGTGGCTGAGGAAGGCCTGGTGATTTGAAATTTGCAGCTGCTGGACCCCCATCGCATAGACCTTCCTCCCTAGCAAGTCCAGCTTTTTGGCATCTTTCTCCTTAGGGGATGAATACTGCTGACCCTGCCTCTCCCGCTCATTGCCTGTGACACAAAAGCCTGATTGTGGGTGCATGTATAGGTACTTGTACCCCTTAGGAGGGATGAAGTACTTTTTTTCAACCTATTTGGCTGTGGGTGGAAGAGATGTAGGGGTCTGTCACAACACCTTTATAAGTTTTGAGATTGCCTCATTAAGCGGCAGTGTCACCCTAGATGAGTTGGCTGATGTCAAGATGTCCACCAAAGCCAGGGTAATGTCCTCTATTTCCTCCTCCTTGAGGCCAAGGTTCTGGGCCATCCTTCTGAAGAGCTCCTGGTGAGTCCTGTAATCGTCCAGGATGTGCCATAGTCATCTCTGCCATTGCCTTATTCAGGAAAGATGATGAGGTCACTTGGACTGTCCTGGAATCCTGCAGCTCCTCAGATCCTGGATGGTCTCCCGCTGGGGTGCTTCAGGCTTCCATGTCCTTTGCCCCTGGTACAGGTCCCTATCCAACAAGGGGAGGAGAGTGGGCTGTGTCTTCCAAGGGGACCAAATGTGATTGGCCCGCATGGGAGCCTTGAACCATCTGGGGCATCCAGAGTGCCCACCACTGTGTTGGCATTTACCATGGGGCTGGAGTCCATGCTGAGATAGTTGGCCCTTAGGATGGCTCATACCCCCTGGTCGGGCTACGCTGGCTTCATCGTGATCTCTGGAATTCTGTCTGAGATACCAAGCCTGACAAGTTGCTCTTTGGCGACAATGTGGGGTTGTGCCTTATACTGGTGCCATGAGGTGGAGCGGTGCTGAAATATGGTGCAGTGTCGAGAAGAGGATCAGCCTCACTGCTGATACAGCAAGCGATGTCGAGATGGTTCCCAGTGCTGGGATGCTGATCACGCTAAGATGGGGATCTGTGCCAGGACGCTGACCAGTGCTGAGGTGTAGGCTGGTGCCAAGATGAAGAGTGGCACTGGGAGGAGGGACTGCACTGAGATGGGAAGCGGTGCTGGGATGAAGAATGGTGCTGTGACCCTGTGCATCATGGTGATCGTGACCGATGCCGGGCTACCAGTTGCTGGTGGGACTGTGACCTGCTCTATGCTGATGGTCGGTGTTGCAGCATCGATGTTTGTGAGACTGCATGAGATGGGGCCCAGTGCCTTGCCATAAGCACTGGATTGCCCAGACTAGGAGTTGGTTTCCTTGTGGTGGGCTTGCACTCTTGGGCCAAAGTTTTTGGGCCATGGTGCGGGGAAGATGGAGGCACAGGGAGAGCCAGGAGGTTCCTTGCTGCCTCATAAGCCTCTGGTGTCGATGGCTCTGCCAGGGTCACATCTCCCTCTTGGCTCACACTTAATGGGGAGTCCATGTGCACCAGACTCAACAGTACCTCTTGTTGGGCCGAAGTCAACAAGGCCAACTTGTGCCTGGGAAGGGGCTAATGTTTGCCTCACTCTCTCAACTCTCCTCCTTGTCAGGGAGCATCCATGGTCAGTTTTCTTTGACCTCTTCCTTGGCACCGGTGACATCAAATAGTGCCACGCCAATGGTGCCAATGTCTTGGTTTTTGGGGAAGGGTCACAGTGCCGGGGCGCTTTTTGTGCCGAAGCCTCTTGGGGCTCCCTGATGTAGGCCGGAGCTCTCCTAACTGAAGATGTGCTCGGTCCAGAATCTGGTTGGCGCACCAACGCTGTTCAAAATGCGGCCTCCATTAGCAAGAACTTTAGTCTGTTGTCCTTGTCCTTTTTCGTCCTCGGTCTGAAAGTTCTTGCAAATTCTACACTTTGTTGGGACTGTACCCCTCCCCCAGGCACTTCAGACAGTTCTCGTGTGGGTTGCTCACCAGGATTTTCTTAGGGCAGCACGCACACTGTTTGAAGCCCTGGGACTGAGGAAGGAGAGCCTGGGGAAAAAGTTCAAGTTCTTAACTAATCTATTTATACTACAATACTAACTGATTACACTAATACTATTTACACTTAATTACAGGCACAACCACCAAAGATGGTGCAGAGCAAGAGAGGAGAAGCATTCCAGTGACTGTCACCGACAGAAAGAAGGAACTATGGGTGTGGCGGGGCAGCAGTTGCCTATACACTGTGCCATGAGAGCACCACTCAGGTGTGCAGACCTATATAGGAATGGACATGAACAAGCACTTGAAGAATCACCAAGATTTCAAGTTTTGTTTTTACAGTTTCACACAAAATATGGAAGGGAGAATCTCACTGGGGGATCAAGGCAAACAGCATAATAGGAGAACAAAAACAAAGCTCACTTTTGTTTTTACAGTTTCACACAAAATATGGAAGGGAGAATCTCACTGGGGGATCAGTGCAAACAGCATGATAGGGGAACAAAAACAAAGCTCACTTTGATTTTGGACTTTGTGTCATCTTCTTCACCATCCTCTCCCTCTGGCTGTTCTTTGTTCAGTGCAGAGTAATCTTCCAAGAGGGTATCAAACAACACTATCCGCTTATTCTTGAAGAAGCCATAGAAATAAGCATTGCTATGGGAAGAACGCTTGGAACCTAGTGGGGGGGGGAAATCCACATTAAAAACATAGATCAAAGTACTTTGTGTGCATTAAAATCTAACTGTGCTATCTTCTATTTAACAATCTTTCAGGGGCATTTCCTCTCCACCACGAGATCAGTAGGCATCAATGCATTGAAAAATACATTAAATCTCACGTTGAAGCTTATTTTTAGACACCCTGGTAGGTTTGTCTCATCTACTTCTGTACTACATACATACAGCATAGATAGATAAAGAAATCTATCTGCAAAAGCTATTATACAGGCACCATACACAACACACCAGTTAAGATTGTGTTCCAAAAAGGGCTTAAAATGTTGCATAATTTTTTCTTTGTATGCAAGTAGCCTTTAAATGTGAAATTGTATATTGTTTTAGGTTAGCACTATTCAATGCATTAAACAGTAGCTAGCTGACATCTTAAAAAGTAATTGCATGTGGGGAATAGTCATCCAGTGGGGATATTTCTAATAGGGTTTCAGAAGCACATGTTCTTGGTCCCCTATATCAGTAATAGGAAAGAAAATATAAATTCCTTGACAGGAAAGTCTGCAGATGACACAGAAATTGGTGTAGTGGAGAACAACGATAAGAACAAGTCAGTTCTACAGAGCAATGTGGATTGAATGGAAAAGTGGACTCACTTGAACATGCATTTTAGTACAGGTGATAATCAAAGGAACCAAAAAGTTAGGTCACACTTTTAGGATGGAAAACTATCCTGAAACAGTGACTCTGAAAAGGACTTAGGGGTCATAGTGGAAACCAATTGAACATGAGTGCAGCGTGATGGCTAATGGCATATCTGACAGTTGGATATATACGCAATGGAACACTGAGCTAAAAACTAGCGAAGTGTTGTTATCATTCTACACAGAATTAGTGAGATTGTTACTGGAATATTGGGGTCAGTTCTGGAGACCACAGAATCTACAAGAATGATTTAAAGTCTAGATAACATACTTTACAGTAAGACCCTAAAGAAGCTCAATTTATTTAGCTTAAAAAGAAAAAAATGTTGAGAGGTGCCTTGATTACAACCTAAGTGCACAGATGGGAACAGGATTTCTGTTAGCAGAGGGATCTTTTGTCTAGCAGGTATAACATGATCCAATGGTTAGAAGCAATACTTAGATAAGTTCAAACTAGAAATAAGGCATACATTTTTAATGGTGAGAGTAATGAACCATTGGAACAATTTATCAGGGGATGTGGTGGATTCTTTATTACTTGGAGTCCTTAATCACAACTGGATATCTAAAAAATAAGCATTCCCCTCAACCAGAAGTTATAGGCTTTGCACAGGAATCATTGAGTGAAATTCTCTGGCATGAGTAATGCAGGAGATCAGACTAGATGATCATCATAGCCCTTTTCTGGACTTAAAAATCTATGAATTATGCCCCTTGAACTTTGTATATAGTTTTTGCTTTGTATAAGAAATGTATCTTCTGTTAAAATTTGTCAGGAGGGTTTCTCATATTTTATTGTTGGTCTGTGTATTTAAAACATTATAATTGATCTTCCCAAAAAATTGGCAGAGGGGAATCTTGAGAAGAGCAGGTACTACAGGTACTTCTGAAAGGAAATATTTAAGTATAAAAGACAGTTATGAAGCAAACTCCTGAGAAGCTAACAGAAGGTTCAATTGGAAGGTGAGCACTTTTCTTCTAGATGTATAATCCAACTCTGGTAACTATGATAACTCAGGTTAAGGTTCTGTCACAGGTATTTTTAGTAAAAGTCAGGAGCAGGTTGCAGGCAATAAACAAAAACTGATGGAAGCCGTGACCTATCCTTGACTTTTACTAAAATTGCCCTGCAGGAGAAAGGAAAACAGCTTCTGGGGCTTACAGCTGCTCCAGCTCACAGTTTCAGTGGGCTGGCCGGCCAATCAGCTGTTTGGTGGTGGCCCTGTGCTGACAGCTGCTCCAGCCTTGCCCCAGAAGTCACACAGGTTCAGGAAAGTCATGGAATCCATGATCTCCATGATCAAATCTTATCCTTAATGATAACAGTGAAGAAATAGTTATTGTGATCTTCAAAGGACATGTGAAGTTTCCCCTTCCTCCTGAAGAGAGAAAACACTTCCTATGCATAAACTGCAAGTGGCAGCTTTGTTGGAAGAAAGTTTGTAATTTTGAAAATAACTACCGAATTTAGAGCCTGAGTACATGGATTTTGTACTATTTTAACAATAATCTGTTGGAAATAGGGCTATAAAAGGTTAGCTGTTTAAATGGTAATCAGCTGTTTAAATGTTTTAAACAGCTCATTACTGTTTAAATTGGGAGGAGGCAGGGAATGGCAGCTAAGCTGGCTCCCCACCAGCAAGAACAGCTGGGAAGTTCCTGCTGGCAGGGAAGCGCAGAGCTCACTGGAGGGGAGAAGGGGAGTATTCACAGCTGGGCTCAGATCCCTGCAAGGTGGGGTAGGTGTGGAACCCAGCATGGGGGGAGGGGGTGTAGAGAGCTGCAGCTGTGCTCGGCTCCCCAGTGGCACGGAGACGCAGAGCCCAGTGCAGAGGCGCAGCTGGGCTCGGTTCCCTGCAAGTGAGAGCAGCTGGGCAGCTCTTGCTCGTGGGGAGGTGCAGAGCCCAGTGCTGGGGGGAGGAACCGCAGCTGCGATCAGCTCAGCTCCTTGCGAGTGTGAACTAGCCATTAAGGAGCCAAGACCAGCGCAGCCCCCTTCCCCCTGCCCCACATTTAACCATTTAAATGGTATATTTTTAGAATGTTTAGAGGGATTTTTAATTAAACTAATTTTTTACTCTCTAGTTGGAAACCAGTATAAAGTGATACAATCCCCTACTATACTAGTGTAAAAGTTGTATCTTAATCTTGTACAGGTACAGAAATAAACTATACCAGTATAAGCACCTTCATACCAATATAACTGCATCCACACTATGACTAATGTCAATTTAACTAAATTAATTATAAAAAGCACACCCCGAACCAAAATAGTTAAAATTGGTATGAAAACTATGTGTAGACTTGGCCTTATGTAGCATTAAAGAGGCTGAGATCCCAAAAAGGAAGAGCCACATACTTCCATACAAGTAGAAGTATCACACTGAAAGGAAGTACTCAGTATGACCACCACAGGAAACATCACTGGGGAATTAACTAAAGAATGGTAGAGAACTGCAGAGGACAGACCTGACATAACTCAAATTCAAGGTGTCACAAACACTACAAACTAAAGTACCACGGAACGTGAAAAAAATAATTTTTTAATTGCAGTGGTATATACCAATGCTAAAAGCCTTGGCTGAAAGGACTGGAAATTCTTGTGTATGAGAAAAATTCTTCAACAGTTGCTATTATAAAAACCTGGTGGAAGGATTCATATGAATATTTAAATCCCTGGTTAAAGAGGGGAAAGTGTGTGTAAAATTATAATACCTAACCCTTATGTAGCACTTTTCATCAATAGATCTGAAAGCCATTTCCAAAGTAGGTCAGTAATGTTATTCCAATTTTACAGATGAGGAAATTGAAGAACAGCGAGGTGAAGTGACTTGTCCAAGTCATCCAGGGGCAAATGGCAGAGCTGGCAATAGAACCTGGGTCTCCTGATTTGCTGCCCAGTGTTCTATCCACCAGATCAAACTGCCTGCATAAAAAGTAGCATTACCTATTTTAGAGTTACTGCAACTTTGAAAGACAGGCTCTTCCCTGATTATTGTTCAGTGTTTTAACAGGTAAAGAACAAAATGAGGTACTGGCATTTAACCTGAGAGACAAATGCTGAAAATCTCATGCTACCGTATGGAAAGGTCCTTGAGTTTCTCCCAAAATATAAATAATTTTCTAACACAGAATACTGCACCTAACAGGAACTGATTAACTAGCAGACCACATTCTGATGAAGAATTGATCACAGAACCAAATATTAGTGGCCTGCCTAGGTATAAGTGATCATGACCTGTTTACATTCATTTTGGACAAACAGAATAGTGTCCCAACAAATAACATATGTATTTGGAACTTTAAATGGGCTAATTTCCCAAAGCTAAAAATAATGAGCAAAGCTGATAGGATGAAAAAAATTAAACAGAAGTGCAATGAAAACTGGGAATTAGGAACACTTTACTTGATGTCAAAAAACCCTGCTTATATGTAAAAGAGCCCACTTGGGGGTGTGTGGGAGGGGGTGGGGGAGGGAAACAGCTAGGTTAAGAGGAGATGTAAAAGCCACAACAATTCTTAACATATGCTTTTCTCAAAATCTTATCCCTGCACTTTTGTGGGTCTGTCCTTTCCTGGTTCTTTTTTTTTTCTTCTTCCAGATCCCTTCTTCAGTGGATCCTCCACTTCACCACTACCTCTTTCAGTAAGGGTCCTTTCAGAGCCTTGTCCTTGGTCATCTCCCTCCAGGCCCTCTCTGTGTGACCTCATCCACAAATATGACTACAATCATCACCTTTATATGCACCAGAATTATAATAATATTATAGGTCATCTTTATATAGATTACTTATATCCATCTCAGAAGCAGGAAGGCTGTCAAAGAACTGGTGGGTCTGCTGGATCCCCAGGGATTAAAGGTAGCAATTAAGATATGGATATCGGAGAGAAGCTAAATAATTTCTTTTAATCAATTTTCACCACAGAAGATACTGGGGAAAATCTTTTCTTGGACCTGCTCTTTTCTGGTAATAAAGATGAGCTACTGTCAAAGATTGAGGATTTAGAAGAAGTGGTACTAGAACAAATTGATAATTTAAAGTCATCTGACCCAGGTGGTATATCCAAAAGTTCCACATCTGCAAGTGTGGGGTTTTTACACCCTCCTTGGATGCATATAGTACCTGCCATTGTTAGAGGCAGGATATTGAACTAGATGGACCTTGGGTTTAATTTAGAATGGTAATCCTGGTACTTATACATGGAAAAGTGATCTGATAGTGGAGGACTTTGCAACCTTGCTGACAAAGGCATAACAAGATCCAATGGCTAGAAGTTGAGGTGAGATAAATTCTACCTTTAAATAAAACGAAGTGGGTTTCTGCCCATGAGAGCTTATGCTGAAATAAATTTGTTAGTCTTTAAGGTGCCACAGGACTCTCACTGTTTTGCTAAAAACAGATTAACACGGCTACCCCTCTGGAATTTACCTTTAAATAAGACGCAATGTCCGAACTGTGAGGCTAATTAAACATTGGAACAGTTTGTCATGTGAAGTGATGGATTTAACATTGCTTGGAACCTTTCAAACTAAATTAAATATCTTTTAAAAAGATTACTTTAATCCAACTTCTGCAAGAAGTTATGCATCCTGTGTACTGGGTCTAACCTGGATAGTTGTAGTGGTCCCATCTGGCACTAGAAATGATGAATTTCTTTATTCATTCTGTTCCTTCATAAGCCTTGGTGATTAATACTTACAGCTCTGCATTAAGATAACCTCTATAATGGAATTTCATGCTTCAGGTCTTCAGCTGGTCTCCACAAAGTCAGGAAGGGTTTTTCCACCCCTAATGCACAAGTAGCAAGATGTATTCTCAATCTCTCTCTCATTCTCTCACTCTTTTTTTGGCCTTCCTCTAAAGCATCAGATTGGCCCAAGCTGGAATGGATGGCAGATGGAGTGGGCAGTGCTCTAAGATGGTATACAGCAGTGTTTCTCAATGACCAGTCCATGGACCAGCACCAGTCCCTGAGATCTCCCGACACACTATAGGAAGCCAGTCCCTGGTATTTAAAAGGTTGAGAAACTCTGGTATAGAGAATCCTCTTTCTACATGCTCACATGCTCAGGGTGAGACTGATTGTCAAACTGGGAGTCAGGAAGGAATTTCCACATAGTCAGTTTGGCAGGGACCTGGGGGAGGGATGTGCATTTTTTGTCCTCTGCAACTTGGAGTGTGGCTCACCTGCTGGGATCATCTAGGCATGTCTCTCCTAATCAGATCCCTGTCACTTCAGGGGCCATGGGCACTGGTGGCACTTTGGTCTCTTCCTGCGGCACACAAGTTTTCTCCTTAGAACTGACCTGCTTTGGTCTATGTTAAGTCTTTGTCCTTAATATAGGGGTATATGTGTGAAAAGTTAATGTTCTGTGCTATACAGAAGGTCAGGTTAGATGATCTAATGGTCCTCCTGATCTTAATCTCTATGAAACTAAGAAATTTGTATGTCCTTGTTTGTACTGATGACTCAGATTGCTACCTCTTTACTACAGACCAATCTGGATGCATCAAAACTAATTTTTCCACCTCTTTTTGTAGAATCTCCTTGTAGACATCCAGCCATCAACTGAAACTTAACATGATAAAAATAGAGCTCTTAATTTTTTCCTAGAAGTCCTTCTCTGCTCATCTCATATCTAAATCACAGTGAAGAGAAGGAGCCTTCATTCTATCTGTCCCTCAAATCCATAATCTTCAATTCAGTCCTCTTCCACTGTGTCAAGCACAAACTTTTATTCTTAATAACAAAGCCCTTCACAACATAGCTCCATCGTCCCTATCATTTTATTGCACTGCCCATCAGGCCAGCCTTGTCTGATTCTCCATCTCTCCCACAAGTATTTCTGTGCTTCCACCCAGGCCCCTCTTCAGCTTGGGAGATGCTTAAGGAGGATGTCACAGATAATCACAATGATCCCTTCCGGACTTACGAATTTATGTAATTAATGCTGCAAAAGACTTAAGCTGGATGAGACCCAGGACCCTGATTATGTTTATGCTGCCACACAATACTTTAGAATAGCCAGTTGCTGAATCTACATTAACCAGTACAGGACTCAGCTAAGCCTCCCCCACTGATAAATAGCCTCCCAAACTTCATAGATCATTCATCTATTTCAGTTGTGACATACTACTAGGCACAAGACAATCTCCAAAAATGAGGATCTATAATGAATACCACAGCATTGCACAAAGCACATGGCTTTACGCTGATTTTTTTTTTTTTTTTTTAAACACCAGTGCCATACTGACTGCAGGGTCAATGGATCGTAACAGTTTAGCAATACCAACATTAGCAGAAGCAGCCAAAGAGGACAGTTCCAGAGGGGTAGCCGTTTTAATTTGTATACAGCAAAAACTAGAGTTCTGTAGCACTTTAAAAACTAAGAAATTTCTGTAGGCATAAGCTTTCGTGGGCTGCAACCCACTTTGTCAGATGCATGAAACAGAAATCAGATAGGAGGTGTATATATACATCCAAGGGTAAGAAACAACAATGGGGAGGGTAGGTGTTAAAGTCCATTCGGTTAGAGTAAATGAGGCCTATTCACAACCATTGATTAGAAGGTGAGAATGTGTGAACAGAGACAATTACTTCTAAAATTTATATGGTTACTTGGATATCCTTGAAATTTTACGTACCTCGTGGAGTGTGGGGTTTGGTCAGTGATCAAAATTTGGGGTCATTTAAACCAGGGATTCCTGAGAGAGAGTCCCTCCCAAAACCCAACTTTTCTTAAAATTCACATATCTAGCAACACATTTTTGCTCACAGACAGATCAAAGCAGAGCTGAGCTCATATCAGGGTTTCAGATACTTGAGAATTAGCCCCACAGAGTGTATACCACTCACTAGCCCTTTAGGGGAAAATCAAATTACAACCTTATAAACTAAAGACTTAAGTTCTTCTGTTAGGAGCTGCATCCTCTGAAATGCTTGGTGGCATGACAAACAAGTTACACCGTGCATGTGCTGAGAGAGAGGGGCTACCTAACTGGAAAACTACCTCTACATCACAGGACTTGAATGAGTCAAGGGAGAATGTTCCAATCTCTGAACCTAAGCAGCTTTCAGGCACTGTGAATTCAAATCCAACCCAGGGCAGAAATCTGAAATAAAAAGAAAGGGGGAATCTTGCTCCACTCTGCCTCTGTCAAAGGGTTTATTTTACGGAAATTTAATCTAATACAGCAGAATAGTCAGAAGGTGATTAAACGGTTTTTTAAAAAAAGAATATAGGTTACATATGCAAATGACCCCTGGGAGGGGAGCATGATTAGAGGTGAAAGAATAGGTGGAGAGGGGTCTGGAATGCAGGGAGAAGAAGAACAATTGTTTGAAGGGAGATAAATGGGGGGAGGGGGTCCGGTGATGTGGAGGGGATAGGTGGGACATGAGATGGCAGTCTTGGGGGGTGAGTGACAGGAGGACTGGGATCTCCCAGAAGCAAGGGCACCTGTCACCCCCATATTTATACCCCAATCTGGGGACCTCCAGCCCATATACAAGGGTATGATTCCTCTTCCTGGTTCTCCTCATGTGATCTGGGAAGCCTGCCCTTTTGGAAGCGAGGGGTGGGTCTGAGCCTCTCTTCTGACTCTCTCTGTAAACAAGGATCTGGAGACCCTGCCCATCTATAAAGAACCGATTCCACTCCTGATCCCCCCCATGCAAACCAGATCTGTGGAAGCCCCGTCTTTCTGGGTGGGGAGCTTAGAACTGGCACCAAGAATACACTGCTGAGACTGGGAATGCTTGACACAAACTGGAAACTCCCCAGCAGTGGGGAGGGTTATAGGAAGACCCACTGACATGAATGGAGCAGTTCACATGTTTTAGGGCTATTTTTTAGAGTATATTCAGCTCCACTGAATTACTGTAGTGGCTGATGTCCACACTATCCTCCTTAGGTTTGTGGAGTGCATCCTCACCAGGAGCACTTCCACTACCTGAAGAGGGGCAGTGTGGGGAGCGGAGAAATTGAATTCTCAGCTCCCTGCCGGGGACCACATAGGCTGGCTCTCAGAGGGCTGTCCCCCCTTTCCTTCCAGGAGCCAGCCCTGGGCATCCCCCCTCCCCATTCCCAGGGAGAGGCAGCCCAGTGCTTCTTACCTCTGGGGAGTGGAGTCCAGCTGCCCCTGCTCCTCAACCCACCATCTGCCTGCTTCCCACTGTGAAATTGAAACAGCTGCCAGGCTCCCAGGCAGGGAGCAGGCAGAGAAGCTGCTCAGGGCTTCTCCCATCCCCGATGGGACCCAGAGTGCAGCTTCCCGCAACTTCTTCCATCCTGGCTGTGAGCCAGGAGCTGGGGTCCAGGAACTCAAGAGCTTTCCGCCCTGCTCCCAGCTGAAAGCCAGGATCCAGATGCTCCCCCATTCCCAGCTGATTAATGACCGATTAATGACAACTAACTACCAATGCAAGGGGGACACAGTGTCTGTGCTTTGCCCTATCTATATGGACATAAGCCCTACACCTCTCGTTGAAATGGTTTTATTATGTCAGCATAGCAGGGGAGTTACACTGGTGGGAAGCACCTTTCAATACGTACACCTTCACTATTTTGTTGACAAAAGTCAAACTCTCTAGTGTAGACCAGCCCTAAGATGCTTAAAATTATTGTAACCACCTTGTAATAAATAAAACTATCAGGCTTTGGGACACAGACTATGTCTGAGATTTCTCTCACTGGCCCTGTTAATAATTACACGCTGCAAACATTTCAAAGCATAACCATTATCGCCATTCCACTATAACAAGATATACAGGAGGGGGAAAGGAGCACTGAGGAATCACCTAGCAACCATGTCCTAGTGAAAAGACAACTGGACTGGGACCATTCCCAATTATGTCACTGGCTTGCTGTGTGACCTTGGGCAAGTCACATTACCTCTCTGTGCCTCAGTTTCCCACCTGTAAAACAGAGATAATGAAAAATTCTTTGACATCTACTAAAAAAAACACTATAAAAACTAGATCTTTTGGTTATTACCTAGCCCAGTAGCATATCAACTGTAAATCTAGGTGAGAGCTAAAATTGCCTAAATGGCTACTCCTACCAAAACCATTTCTCATTTTGTTTAAAAAAAATGCAATTAAATGGCAAAACACTTTGTTAATGCAGAATTGAAGTTGACCAGTGATGGCTTGTCCCCTTCCAGAATGTCAAGTTCAGCAAAACAAACTTCTGAAAACCAGGATATACAGAGTTAAAGTAGATGACTACACAACCTTAACTTTGCCCTCTTGGAACAATGTCCCACAAAAAAAAACAAACAAAAAAAAAACACACACACACTCTCTGTGCCTTGTCATTGTAATGGTCAAGGGCTACCTGCACTTGTCCTATGCTAAACACTGAGCTTACAGATTTGTTATTCTGTCAGGGAAGTAACATGTAACAGCCACTTCACACCCTTCTACACCTTTTCACACTTGCATACAGGGTTCCACCACAACTTATACTTCTCCCTACCCATTATTAATCATCAACAATTCCCACTGGGTAGAGCCAGCTCCAGGAGGACAAAGTTAAGGTTCCTTGGACATTTACCTTAACTCTGCATTTCCTGGTTCCAGAAGTCTGGTTTGTTGAACACAACATTCTGGAAACAAGCTATCAATAGACAAGCTTAACTGTGTGTTAAGGTGTTGGGTTTTTTTGGTCATTTAATAAGACTGATTTAAACACTAAAAGCTGAGCCAAAACCCAATAAAATTAATGAAAAAGTTACCATTGACTGCAAGGGCTTTGAATCAGATCTTAAGTTAGTAACATAGTTAACAGGCAGAACTGATAATGATATTAATCAGTTAAGGTTTCCAAACACTTTCCATAATGAGCCTATGTTTTCAATTGCTCATAACTTTCCCAAGCTTTAATCATTTGGGCTAACTTTGTCCATTTCTGCTCTTTACCTCAGTCTGATATTTGTACATTTCAACAATTCAACTATTTCTAAGAATTATGTTGGGAAAAAATAGGTAGCTTTGCTAATGTTCAGATACTTCACCCTCCCTCTCCTCCTCCTCCCTCCCCCCCAATATTTCTTTAAAGAGCTCCAGTGTCTCAATAACATGGCACATGAAATTAAAATTTGGACAGCTAGTCTTTAGGTCAGGGAGGTGCTTTTTGCTGTCCCCAAGAAAATTCACTTGGATTTTGCTTCTGAAAATTGTCATTCACACAAAATGAACAGAATTTGTTAGAGCCTGACTGCTGAAATTATAGACCTTTATCCACCAAGTAAACTCGCACCTCCACAGCTCCCTAAATGGCAACTCCACTGTACCTGCTCCTAGACTTCAGAGAGCACCTTCCAAGCTGCATGGAAACTTTTTAAAGACACCATAATAGAGGCTCAATTTCAAAGTATACCCAAAATTTAAAACACAGTAAGAGAATCAAAAAGTATCATCGTGGCTAAATAAAGTAAAAGAAGCAGTTAGAGACAAAAAGACACTCTTTAAAAAGTGAAAGTTAAACCTTATTGAGAAAAAAAATGAGTATAAACACTAGCAAGTGAAATGCAAAAATATAATTAGGAAGGCAAAAAGAGAATTTGAAGAACATCTGGCCAAAGACTCAAAAAGTAACAGCAAAAAAATTGTAAGTACATGACAAGCAAGAAGCCTGCTAAACAACCAGTGGGGCCACTGAACAATCAAAATGCTAAAAGAGCACACAAGGAAGATAAGGCTATTGTGGAGAAACTAAATGAATTCTTTGCATTGGTCTTCATTACTGAGAATGTGAGGGAAATTTCAAAACCTGAGCCATTCTTTTTAGGTGACAATCTGAGGAACTGTCCCAGATTGAGATGTCATTAGAGGAGCTTTTGGAACAAACAGATAAATTAAACCATAAGAAGTCACCAGGACCAGATGAGTATCCACCCAAGAGTTCTGAAGGAACTGAAATGTGAAATTGCATAACTTAATAACTATGATATGTAGCCTATCATTTAAATCAGCTTCTGTACTAGATGCCTGGAGGATAGCTAATGTGATGCCAATTTTTTAAAAAGGGTCCAGAGGTGATCCCAGCAATAACAGGCTGGTAAGCCTAACTTCAGTACCCAGCAAATTTGTTGAAACTACAGTAAAGAACAGAATTATCAGACACATCGATTAATATGATTTGTTGGGAAAGACTCAACATAGTTTTGTAAAGGAAATCACCAATCTACCAGAGGGGGTCAGCAAGCACCTGGACAAGGGTGTCCCAGTGGATACAGTGTACTTCAATTTTCAGAAAGTCTTTGACAAAGTCCCTCACCAAAGGCTCTTAAGCAAAGTGATCATGAGATAAGAAGAAAGGTCCTCTCCTTGATCAGTAACTGGCTAAAAGATAGGAAACAAAGGGTAGGAATAAATAGGCAGTTTTCAGAATGGAGAGACGTAAACATTGGTGTCCCCCGGGGTCTATATGGGGACCAGTATTATTCAACATATTCATAAATGATCTGGGAAAAGGGGTAAAGAGTGAGGTGGCAACATTTGCAAATGATACAAAAGTACTCAAGATAGTTAAGTCCAAAGCAGAGTGCGAAGAGTTACAAAGGGATCTCACAAAACCGGATGACAGGGCAACAAAATGGCAGACGAAATTCAATGTTGATAAATGCAAAGTAATGCATACTGCAAAACTTAATCACACTTATACATATAAAATGATGGGATCTAAATTAGCTGTTACCACTCAAGAAAGATCTTGGAGTTTTCTGAAAACATCCACTCAACGTGCAGCGGCAGTCAAAAAAAGCTAAAAGAATGTTGGGAATCATTAGAAAAAGGATAGATAATAAGACAGAAAATATCATATTGCCTCTTTATAAATCCATGGTGCACTCACATCTTGAATACTGCATGCAGATCTGGTCACCCCATCTCAAAAAAGATATATTGGAATTGAAAAAGGTACAGAAAAGTGGGATAAAAATGATTAGGGGTATGGAATAGCTTCCATTTTAGGAGAGATGAATAAGACTGGGAATTTTCAGCTTCAAAAAGAGATGACTAAATAGAGATAAGATAGAGGCCTATAGAATCATGACTGCTATGGAGAAAGTAAATGAGGAAGTGTTATTTACTTCTCATAACACAAAAACGACAGGTCACCAAATGAAATTAATAGGCAGCAGGTTTAAAACCCACAAAAGGAGGTATTTCTTCACACAATGCAGAGTCAACCTGTGGGACTCCCCGCCAGAGGATGTTGTGAAGGCCAAGACTATAGGATAGGCAGGGCTAGACTAGGATAGGCAGAGATTGCTGTTTGCCAGAGATTGGGAATGGCAAATGAGCTGGATCACTTGAGGATTACCTGTTCTATTCATTCCCTCTGAAGCAGCTGGCATTATCACTATTGAACGACAGGATACCTGGCTAGATGGATCATTGGTCTGAACCAGAATGGCCATTCTTATGTTCTTACATGGCTCTGAATGGGACACAGGCAAAACAGGAGCTGCAAAATATCATTTTGACCTAAGAGAAGGTGCTTTGTGCTGGAAGCCAAGAGACAATATGAATTCTAATATAAAGGCTTCCACTGACTGGTATGAACAATTCTGTGTATTTCACAGCCCTTATTCTGAAGCATGGCCTCACACCCTAGAAGACAGGCTAATATAATTCACCCCATTTTACAAATGCAACACAAGGTGGCATCTGGAACTGTCATGAGTAGAACCCAAGTCTCATACAATAGTCACATTGTGCCAAATCTATGTGCCTGGCTGTACTGTCTAACCACTCGACCTGACACCTCCTCCAGAGACAGGAAACAAACCCAGGAATCCTAACTTACAATATTCTTCTAATAAATAATTGCGAAAAGGCACTGGCAAAAGGGTGTTACGCTGCCTTTTAGTGGCAGGTCCACACAGAAGGTAACAATCTACTACTATTACTACTAACTGTTACTCCCTTAGGTCAAGTAGTAGAAATCTCTGCGGTGGAATAAAAGTCTTGGGTTCAGATTCTACTGATGACATGTGGGGTTGACAGGTTTCCACATGATGAACTTTCATGGGTTTTTTCCAAACCTAGGAAATTATAGATTTTAGTATATATTAAATGAATGTTAAGGTTCCAATGTCAAATGCTCAAAGTTAGGAAATCCCTGAATTCAAGTTGCTGTGCAACCTTACTTTGACTTCCTTGTTGCATATGTATTATGGCATTGCCTTTAATCACAACAACAGAATTTCATTCATAGGATACCTGCTTCAGCAACTGTAGAAAATAGACATTTAATGAGGCACAGGATTGTGAGAAGAGAAAGTATTTTCTTTTGTTTAAGGCACTGAACTGGGACCCAGAAGACCTGGTTCTATTCTTTGCTCTACAACAAACTTCCTATGAAATGATGAAAATACATACACACAAGCGGGTGCTGAATTAAGTTTGCAAAGGCAACTTTCATTCTGGCAATTTTATTATACCTTTACTAGCCCTAAGGCACAAAAAGCTCTATATGTGCCTTCATGGAAATAACTAGAATTTAATGGGAAAGGGCATATGCGTTGACCTAAAGCACAGATGTTGGCAAACTTAAATAATCCTCTAATGAACAAAATTAAAAGGAAACTAAAAGGTTAGAGATTCATGATCTCCAATTATGTGTTTGCTTAAAAAGTCTCACCTTCTACAACATAAACCTTAGTCAAAGGAAAGTCAATGTTCTTTGCCATCATTTCAATTGCTTGTTTGAGCTCTCCCTCAGGAAGTGGAATGAATTTATCAAACAGAGGGGCAATGTAGTCTGCATATATTGTGACAAGAACCTGCAAAGAAACACAGGAGTTAAAACAAGGCACAGAAAAATTCTTGGTGAACTAAGTCAAAACTAAATCTTAAAACTTGAGATTTATATTTCTAGATTTCAGAATACAAGTTTGGAGGTAAGAAGCCTTCAGCAGAAGGTGGAGTTAAGGATCCACTCCTTTAAAAGAGGAATTGAAAGACGACCCAGGTAGAGATCAAAATGAGGCGCTGAAAATCAGACTTATTCCTGTTACAGCACACAAAGAAAAAAAATGTTTGAAATCCTTGAAGTAAGACTTTCTTTGACTGGAACCACTGACTTAGTCAAAGTGTAGATGCAAGTGTCCTTTCAATTTTTTTTTAAAAAGCAGACTGAATGTTCCATAATTCCTCCATTGACCCTTCCACACCACACTTATTCTTCAGCATATCCCCTTTTCTCTGGAAGCATGGGAGGATTGTCAGGTCTCATGGTGTTCCCCACTGCCAACATTTCAATTGACAGAGGAAGGAGCCTTGCAGATCTCATGACCACTTTTCTGCCTCCAGCAATAAAACCAGTACTCTTCCAAGTCTAAGACTTTAGAGGCCCAAGTGCACTTAGTGCCCCAGAGCTCTAACAATCTGAAAAAACATGTTTTTTTCTTTTTAGGGCAAAAAGAGGAGGATGGAGAAATGAGGAAGAAAAGGGCACGGAGGGTACAAGTTGAGGGGAAACCATCATACAAAGCAGGTATCTAGCATGATCCTACATAACTTATGCTTCTGGAAAAGGAGCTAGGATTTGGGCAGAACAGTTCAAAATAACACGGTTTACTGAAAATTTTGTTGAACAATAACTGATTTTTTTTTGCAGGAAATTTTAAAATGAAAGTTTTCATTTAACTCTATTTTATTTTTAATTTAAATTCATTTCAAATTTCCCTTTTTTCCCCCCTTGATTACTTTTCAGAAACTGAAACTTTTCAGTTGTTGATTTTCATTTCTCCAGATTCCTCCCTCTTTTTTTCATCTGCTCCCTCTTTACCCTCCCTGAAAAAGGATGGAGAAGTTAAACCAAGACAAACCCAGTTTTGCTACCTTATATACTTTTCTGACAAAAGAAAGTTAGAAAAAAGTTAACGTTTGAGAAAGTGGGATGGAGAAAGGGGGTAAACAGATGGATAACAACATTCACTTTACTTTTTTCAACTGGAAAATGGGGGGGGAGTGAGTGTGCTAAAAATGGGGCAAAGCAACAAACTGATATCGTCATCTGCAGCAGAGTGCACCATACACAGAGACCATTCTGTTCTTTAGAATCTGCTGCAAAAGAAGAGGATTTCTCAAAAGAAATTATTTCTACCATGCTTGATAAATTTACATTCTGTGGAAAAGGAGGTGGAATCAGTAATAGGAAAGTTCAAGACACAACGTAGGAGAAATAATATCTTTTATTGGATTAACTTCTGCGAGTGAGATGGACAAGTTTTCGAGCTTACACAGAGCTCTTCTGGATTGAGAAATGTGCTCAGTGTCACTTCCCAGACCTGAAGATGAGTGCTGTGTAAGATCAACTGTGCAGAAAAAACAATGTGCAAAACCACTACAAACAATCGAATACAAAATGTTAACAAATTAATTATAAAATTAATAAGGCACCAAATATTGCTGTCCATTTCAGTGCACAAATGTAGTTCATTGTGGCTACATATACATTAACTATGGTCCTCACAGCTCAGTGTATGTGAAGCTGTGGTTTATCTTGCTATCCTCTGGCATGCAGTGGTAGGGGTAAGGATGCAGCCTGTGATGCCATGTGTTAATTTGGAGTTCCAGGGAGCAGCAACCACGGAATTCTCCAAAGACTGCAAAGGATGGGGGAGTCTGGGATTTTTGGACCTGGAGGTCAACCCGGGTCTAACAGCATTTGGGTTTGCTGCCTGAGAAGACCCATTATCTCTTGGCACGTCTCCTTCTCCTTGTCCTGCTGTGACCATTAGGGGAGTGAAGTTCTGGAACAGCCTTCCGAGGGAAGTA
>ML675715.1:283480-309694 GCA_007922155.1 Mesoclemmys tuberculata | reverse complement strand
CAGACTAGATGATCATATTGGTCCCTTATGACCTATGAGTCTATGAGACTCCTGGGCCTCTTTCCTGTCCACTCTTTCCTTCTCCATGCTTTGGACATATTGGCCCTTCAAGCAGTTAGTTCACTGCTTGATGCAACACTGGCTTTCAGGATCACATTGAGCATGTCCTCTCTAGTTGTTTTCTTTCTTCTCACCAGGGTCAGGTATTTATGGGTGTAGAGGAACAAGGCTACCATACCAGAAACTGCTGATAAAAACAAATATATAATTTACTCGATCTGGGAAAGATATATCTGCAAACTCCTTTGCCTTATTCCAATAAAAACATAAAAAATTGCTTATTGATAGTGAAGCCTTGGAGCACCTCTGCACAGCACAGGTCTCCAGCCACAGACATGGTATGGACCACTGAGGGTGAGGAAGGATTTTCTGTTGTATGAAGACAAAGACCAAAACTGTATTGCATCAGTATAAATATACAGCAATGGCATTCAATACTGACACTATTTCCCACAGATGGTGGTGGTTTTAGCTGATACCTCACCTGTTTACTGGAATAGTGACAGCCAAAATCATCATGGAGTGGTGCTGAAAAGTGTCCTACTATGGAAGAATAAGACAGCCACCCCTGAAAACTTTTGGGAGAGAACTGTAGAGTATCTCCATGGAAGTTTCATAAATCTCTCTCAAACGGATAAAAAGGCACATCCCTATGTACACTGTGACATATATGGCACTTTGCTGCACTACCCTTGGAAATCCTCATTGAATGAAGTTTAAGTATCTTTGGAGTCCATAGTATTAAAAGCAAAGGTTATGTGTTGTGGGCCTGGATGATCAAAGGACTATACTGAGCAATGCAGCAAACATTGATCTTTTGGAGTAAAGTGTGTGATGTGGAATTCCTGGGAAATATCTAGGAGGAGGTGAATGCAAATGCCCCCAGCCAGTTATTCAAAAATCCTAACCTTTTGAAGCTACCCCCTAAAGAGAGAACCATTGACGGCTGACTACCTGTTCCCAATGGCTGAAGATCAGAGGCCTAAACTGTATAAAGAAACAAGCTGATCCACCCAGGATATGTTCCTGTTCTGAGCTGAGGCTGTTATGAACTTGTAACCACAGGAAAACCACTTCAGACTCCTTCAGTCACTGCCCCTGCTGGAATTGGGAGGGGGAATGATCCCTGGTAAGCTTATTAGCATGTGTGCAGGCTCTTGTATTGCTTTTAGTCAGGATGGATAAAAATCAAAAAAAAAATTTAAAAAAATCAAAAAATTGGATTTTTTATTTAAATCGTTTTTTGATTTTTAAAAAACTCAATAAAATACTAAATTTCTTTCATTTAAAAATAATAGTTATAATTAAATCTCATCACAAACATGCTAAACCTAACTTACAGTTTCATAAAAATGAATTAATGGCTCTAGTCTGTCCATCCTAACTACCAGTTCTTGCTTCTTGAAATTTCTGTTTCTCAGCAGACTAAAGTCACATGTGCAAAGACAGACACAGGCTCGATTGGACTGTTGTTATTCTGTGTTTATGTGGTGGTGGAGCTGGGCCAAGCAAGGCAGAGGAGTTAGTTAAGACACTGTCTTAAAGACAGGGATACAAAGGACAGAGGCAGAGTAGAAAGGAACAGTGGAGTGGACTGGAAAGAAAAAGGGAAGACATTATTCAGTACACACATAGATTCCTATATTCCCCCACACTTTTGCCACAGAAACACTGTCATGCCTTCTGGGTGTAAAAGAGACCGTATCTGGGAATAGTTTGAAGAAATTCCTTCTCCAGGTAAAAAAGGAAAATGAATCAAGTGTAAGCAGTGCAAGGAGGAGACACAGGCCTAGTTGCAAGAATGAAACATCAAAATGAAAACTGCTTATTGGGAGAAAATGATGTAGATGAAGATGTGGATATGTCTGAAGAACAATGTGGATCAACTGGTTAGTAACTTAAATAATTCACTTTGCAATGCTTCGCAATGCTTTGCAATGCTTCAAGACTCTATGCCTTTTAGTACAAGCTTGATTTAACAATAAATTCCCAAACTGTTTGCGATGTTGCTAGAAAAGAGTTTAGCTTAGCTAATCCTTATGGCTTGTTCAATTAGTTAACCAGGTTTAGAATCTATTACCCAAGTATACGGTACAGAACACTGCAGCAAGAGAAAACTAGGGTTGCCAGTTGCCACTGATTGTCATTTTCTTATTTTATGTTATATAATACATGCATGCCCCTTATTTTGGAACATCATGGCCACAGACCATAATGGTGGTGCCATAAGTCTATTCCCTATTTTACTTCAGCATAACTCAGCTTTCCCAATCCCAGTTTTCACATACTATACTTGTTTTCTCAAAAAACAGAAGTGGCAGCGAGTTCTATGGGGTTTACTCCAAAATTAAGTGCACTCTAAGTGCAGTTGGTCTTAGCTTTTTCGGTAATTTGGAATCCAATCTGCATCCTTCCTGAAAAAATGCAAATGATTAACTGAATAATAGAGTGAGAAGAACTGAGAAGAATGACTATTCAAAATCATTTTGTAATTTTGTTTCAGGATCTCAGTTAAGCATAAGAGACTTTGATTGTGACTGTCTATTTGCAACAATTTCAGAGTCATCTGTTGGTACCTTTAGCAGCTGTGCTGCAACTAAATGTATTTCAGACAACAAAGTATCAGTAGCAAGCAAAATATTTCAATCATGCAGTAAAACCACCACCGTGGATGGGTTTGTAGTAAGGACCATCAAATACCAACAAGACATCATAGATAAAATTCATTCACTTATGACACAAATTCTCCTTTTCGTATTGTTGACAATAAACACTTCATTGTCAAGCTTGAGTCCTTACAACCAGGCTACGTTCCACCAGGTAGAGCAGACACTGGTGGAAGGTTGCTAGATACAGTGTATGAGAAGGACAGCATACATTTAGTGTTGTGATGACTGTTAGAGTTAATAAAATTTGAAATTAAAAAAAAAAAAAGAGAGAGAGAGAGAGAGAGAGAGTTTAAGGACAGCCGTCAGCCAGCAACTCAGGAGACTGCTGCAATTGCAAATGTGAAACATTTAAGATTTAGTTTAATAAAATATAAGTGCTAGTGCTAGTGCGTGTGTGTGTTCGTTCTTACCATTCCTAATGTACTGCTGCTGCATCTGCAGCTTGACACAGGTAATGAGTATTATGTACTATTTCCTAAATTAATAAAAGTCAAATTATCTAAAAAATTACACAAAGTATACCCTCCTAGATGTTGTAAAATGCTGTACTGAGTTGTAAGTTAACATGTCAGATTTGCACCATTGTTTATGAAATATGTGAAGAAGTATCAGTGAGAAACTTGAATTAAATCAATGATTTTCTCTTGGTGATTTAAATCATGATTTAAATTGCCTTGATTTAAATCAATCCACCCTGCTTTTAGTACGTTTTCTCTGTAATACTTTCATCTTAAGAATAAATATGTTTGCTTAGGGACCTGTGTGGTAATTATTAGCTGTGGGCAATCATGCTGTTTATAGCCTCTGAAGAGACAGCAAAGCACAGATGCTGGCCTGCTTGTTTACACAGTCTGGCTTGCTGGGAAATAACAGGCAATGAATTGTGCAGCATGGAAAAACCCTGGGGATGGGGGGACAGAGAAAGTGAGAGACAGGCATCTATGCTCAAGAACACGACATGAGCAGGACCGAGGGGCATAGAGGGGCTGCCCTTGTTAGACCACAGAGGGGAGAATACAGGTGCAGTCGCCCTGAACTGTGACATACATAAAGTGCTCTGCACACCCAACCCCCCAAGCCAACAGAAGAATGAAAAGCTGGTGTCCACTCTACCTTTGTTTGTTGTACCCCTTCTTGTATGAGTAAAGCTATGAAAAAGTAATACCTATGTCTTGGCACCCAATGCCAAGTTAGTATCTTTAAATTTAAACATTTTAAGGAAAAATGCATGCACACACTCACCCAAGTTCCATTCCCCTTCATCAGGTTCATCTGTGCTCTCCTGGCGCAACTGGCTAGACTGGTGAAATCTCAAACAGGTCCTGGCTCCTAGCACTCATCCCCACATTTCCTCCCTCCTCCTTTCTGTTCACGGCAGGACTGTCTATTTCAGGATCTTCCAAGGTATCCACAGTGGTCCGCTGGGTGGTGGTGGGGTCTTTGCCAAGTATGCCATGTAGTATTTAAAGGCAAAAGGTCTGCAGCTCAGCAGATCTATTGTTGACCTCCCTGGCCTTGTATTATGCCTCACAAAGTTCCTTTGCTTTCATGCAGTACTGCTGCTGACCCTTGTCATATCGCTTGCCTGCATTCACTATGCAATCTTTTCACAGATGTCCATGTTTCCACAGCCAGTCTGTAGCTGTTTGCACAGCCTCTTCTCCCCACAGGTTCAGGAGATCCAATAACTCCTATCTACTCCAAGCAGAAGTGCATCTAGTGAGTGGAGAATGGTTGATTTGAGCCATACAATTACTGAAGCCAAGGGTAAAATTTGGGAAAGTACCCAAGTGACTTAGGAACCCAAGTCCCATTGAAAATCATTGGAACATGGAGTATAAAATCTGAATTATCTGGAAAATCTAGAATCAGACCATTCCAGTTTCCATTTGCATTTCTGGAGTTTGTCTCTGTTGCACCTAATTATTTTTTATTAGGGATTTTGAAAATGTAAAGATTTCTCCTGCAGAAGCAATTATGATTTTTGGGACTTTTCAAAATTTTACACTAAATGATTTAGGAGCCTAAATCCACATCTATGGGGACCAACCCGACCATATTCCAGTACTTATGTTATGACCATCACCTTTCAAATTTATTCCCCTTATTTTAGGACTCTCACCCTTCACCAAACTATGGTCAGACTCATATGCCACTCTGCATGGTGGCATGTACTATTATTCTGGATTCAAATAGCTCTCTACACCAATGAAAACTACAAGAATATTGTTATTCTAGTTCCAGGCTTTGTTGTGCTTCATAGCTTTGATGTAATTAAGAAATGGCCCCAATGGGCTGCTATTTTAGAAACTCATGTTTGAATTACTTAACATAAGGGGCAATGCTATAATTGTTTGGGAGATATACACAGTACACAGTATCTTTCCTTTGCTATTTTTAGAACTGCCTTTTCTTCTTCTGTAAACCTAGGATCTGATACACTGTTTAAATGGCACTAGGGACAATTACTCAAAAATTAAATTTGAAACTGACAACATATATTAAGGCTAGATTTATAAAAAAATCTATTAAAATAATTAAATTAAGAGGAAGAGCTCTGTGTAAGCTTGAAAGCTTGTCTCCTTCACTAGAAGTTGGCCCAATAAAAGATATTACCTCACTCAGCTTTTCTTTGTATACAAAAAATACTAAGTAGTACATATTTTCTGCCAAGTTTGAAAATCAAACTTCTGAATTGGTGGAAGTCATTTGCTAAATATCTGGAAAAGACACTTACCTTCATAACTTGTTCTTTCAGATGTGTTGTTCATGTCCATTCTAATTCAAGCAACACATCTCAAAGAACAACAGTTCTCAAGGTAGATAAGAGTCTTTTCTTTTTCAAGTGCTTCCTCATGTCGATTCCAATCAGGTGACTCCCAAACTGACCTAAGGCGGAGAGGTCAGAGCTCACGGAATCACTGACTGAAGCACTGCCTTGTTGAAGGCCATATCATCCTTCGCCTGGTAGGTGATGGCGTAGCGTGCAGTGATGTGCAGTGTATGAATCGATGGCCAAGTAGTCAGATCTGCAGGTCTCCTGCGTAGGGACATGCACCAGGAATGCCGCCATAGAGGCCTAAGCCCTCTGGAGTGCAGTTATTGCCAGAGCTGGTATGCCAGCCAGGCTGTAACAAGTTCTGATGCAAGAGGTGACCCAAGAATGGATCCTCTGGGATGATACTGGTAGGTCTTTCATCCTATCAGCCACAGCAATGAGCATCTGGTCTGACTCACTGAAGGGCTTATTTTTCTCTATATCGAAGGCTAGCAACCTCCTGATGTCTACGGTATGAAGGCTTTGCTTTCCACTGTTGGTGTGCAGTTTCAGAAAAAAGACTAGGAGGAAGATTTCCTGGCCCATATGAAACTGGGGGAGAGTATCCTACTTCTACCATACGCAGCGCCCAAGCGTTCAAAGTAATGCAGGTACATGCACAGTAAAAGTGGGATACACGGTTCATGAAACAGTGAGATGGATCCGGGTTGCCAACAGGTGCGTTGCTCTTGGGAACACCTTTGAAAATAGTTCTTGGAACTCGATGGCTGTCTCGCTAAGCTCCAGCCCTGGGCAGGCTGAGGCTGTAGTGTTCTGTGCCTACTATTTCTGCCCCTTTCTGACACCTTACCTTCTAGGTAAGAAGCCACGGAAGATAAGACGCCTCCAGGTGAATGGAGTGAGTGATGCAGAAGTCCCACGTCTTGACAGCTTCATGGCACAGGGGAGAGGAGCACACTCCACCGTGTCTGTATATGTAAAATATGGCTGTTGTATTGCCCATAAAAACTGAAATGCACATGCACTCTAAGTGCAGCTGGAAAGCCTGACATGCTAGTCGAACTGCTCTCAACTCTCAAACGTTTATGTGGAGTTCTTCCTCAGACTGGAGGCCCTGGGTATTAAGGAGGCATAGGTGTGCTCCCATGTCCAACACTGCTGTATCTATCACCAGGGAAAGCGATGGCTGGGGTTTGGAAAATGGGACTCCCGTATACACCAGCTGCTTGTCTGTCCACCGCGGGAGGGAGTCGATAACCCAATGGGGGAGCAAGGCTATTTTGTCTAGTTTGCCTTTGTTCAGGCAGTAGACCAATGCCTGCCAGGCTTGGAGAAGTCTGAGCCTCAGCCTCACATGTTGAACCATGTACATGCACAAGGCCATGTGGCCTAATAGCTTTAGGCACACTCCTGCTATTGTAGTCAGGAACCAACTCATAGACTCATAGGTCAGAAGGGACCAATATGATCATCTAGTCTGACCTCCCGCACAAGGCAGGCCACAAAACCCTACCCAACTCACATCCGCTATGATGGATTCCTTGGTAGGGAAGTGAGACCCTGGCAGAAGAGCCCTTGCCAGCCTCGAGTCTAGCACTGCACCTATAAATTCTATCCTTTGAGTAGGAGATAGAGTTGATTTGGGTACGTTTATGCACAGGCCCAAGTTGTTGAAGGTTAATCACACTAGTTTGACTTGTGTCTCTACATGATCCCTGAAGCGGCCTTTCATCAGCCAATTGTCTTAAGTAGAGGAACACGGGCATGTGTCTTCTCCTCAGGAAGACAGCAACCACTGCCACGCATTTGGTGAACACTCGAGAGAGGCCGCTGACACGCTGAAAGGGAAGGCTGTGCATTGATAGTGAGCATTGCTCACCATGAACCTGAGGAATCACCTGTGGGACGGAACTATCGATACGTAAAAGTAAGCATCCTTTAGCAGCGATTTTTTCACCTCAGCTTTTCCTTCCTCAATAATTGTGGCGAACTCCTTCCTGGAGACCTCTGGAAGCAACCCAAACTTTGATATAGCTTTGCAGGAGTTGAAGTTATACTGGCTAAGGATAGCCTGCTGGTTGGCTATGCAAAGCTGGAGTTCTCCAGTAGAGTAAACCTTTCTACCAAAGAGCTCCAGCTTCTTGGAATTTTTAGCCTTGGGCTTAGATCCTTGTTGCCTCTGCCACTCCTTATCATTCGCCACAGCCACCATGAGTGATCCTTGTTGTCGGTGCTTAGATTGGGCAAAATATTTGTGCTCTATCCCTTTTGCCATCAGAGGGATGGATGCAGCAGTCTGCCACAAGGTCTTAGTCGTAGCTTGGATTATCTTAATTAAGGGGAGCGCTACCTGAGAGGGGCCCTCCACAGTCAGGATATCCATCATCGGGTACTCCAACTCCCACATCACCTCAGCTTGTAAGCATAGGTTCATTGCCACCCTCCTCAGTAGTTGCTAGCGGGTCCTATTTTCCATCAAGGAAGAAGTGGCTGAGATCCCTGCCACTAATTCATCTGAGGATGAGGACAAGGATACCCTGGGGAGGGAAGGGTCCTGCCACTCTGCAGGGTCCTGTTACTCCTCCAAAGTATTCCTCTTTTTGACGTGGGTCCCCTTGGTACTGGTGTCTGCACCAGGTTCCATCCTTCCCTTGGTGGTGTGATTACTTTCTCTCTCAGCACCGCGTGGAGATGGTCACCAATGGTACTCCCTTGTCAGCAGTCTGCACTGCTGGCAAGTGGCCCCTGGCAGATTTCTTCCCCTTCTTTTGAGGTATCAGCAAATGAAAGCAGTGCTGGGTCTTCAGCACTGGGGAGTGTCCCTTGGTGCTGAGTCCCTCTTCAGCACCGTAGCCTCTCTTATAGACGCTGGCCCACTCTACACTGAAGTGCCATCTGCGAAGTCGGAACTTGGCTGAGGACAAAGTGCTGCCTCCGTAAGGTGGTTCTTAAGTCTAGAACTACTGTCTCTTTTCGTCCTCGGTTGAAAGACCCTGCAGATTTTGCACTTCTCTGTTGGTGAGCTTTTCCCAGGCACTTCAGGAAGGATTCGTGCAGGTCCCTTCTGGACTTGGACTTGTGGCAGGTCCTGCATGGTTTGAAGCCTTGGGACTGAGGTATGCTCTGGGCTGGGGTTGAGGTGGAGGTACCCCCTGACTTAAAAGTTATCTAAAGCCAATATAAGTAAACTAGAAACAGGAATCAAGTAGAACTAGAGTCAATTAAAAGTGTTTTGTTGTTGGGGGGTTTTTTGGCTAGAGGCAAAGAATGAAGAATCTGAAGAACGAGGCAAGAAACTCCAATGACCAACATGGGCAGTAAGAAGGAACTGAGGAGGCAGTGAAAGAGTGATTCATTATTAACCCACCAATTGGCAGGGCCAACTGGACAAGCAAGAGAGAATATGACCCTGTAGTACAATAGTTATGACATCCTCCTGGGAGCTGGGAGACCGCAGGTTCAGTCCCACAGCTCCACTAATTCTTTCATTATTTACCCACAGTGCAACATCTTCAACAGGAGATTGAGGGACCTCCTCACATCAGAATATCCCAAATCTCAGTAGTTAGAGCACTTTCTAGAGAGATGGGAGATCCCTGTTCAAATCTCCCGCCCCGCCCCATCTGAGGTAGGAAATGAACCTAGGTCTCCCACAACGTAGGTGAGTACTCTAACCACTAGGCCGAAGGTTAAATGGTGGGTGGCACTCACATCACCAGCAGGATCTTGAATGGAACCTGATACAGTAGGCATTGCTCAGTGCGTGAGTTTAGGCAGCTACAGGGTTTGGCGAAAATTCTGTGGATCACAGTGGAGCCAAAAATGGAACATAGGCATCTAAATCTGTAATTTAGGCACTTAAGGACCTTCACATATCCCACCCATAATGACCACAAATAATCAGTTCAATTCACTAATGATAGACACTTCTTTTGTTTAATTAACCAGCTTTAAATGCAAAATTAGTTTTGATAATTTTTTTCTTATGTTTCCAGCACATTTAAAGGTAATTTTATTTAATAAAGTTAAAATGCTGTTTTTGTGTACTTTAAATTGAATTTCCATCCAAATAAATGTTGACACAAATCACAAATGAATGTCTATTAAATAAGAAATGTATCATTTACCATTTTCTAAAATAAATAATAAATGAAGAATTTTATTTAATGTAAATTAACCTATATAACTGCTTAAATAAATGTTTACTGATATAATTATTCTCCTGGTTAGTAAAAAGCAGCACCAAATTTAGGCTATGTTTAGTTGCAAATAAACATTTTATTACCAACCTATGACAACCAACCTTTTTTAAGGAAAAAAACTAAAAAGTACAAATGCAAAACATGATTAAAGTTGATTATTTTAAATACCTCTGATTTAAATCAAACCACTCTGAACCTGGAATAAAACAAAATTTTGCTGGTAAAGCCTGAAGGTGACTAAAATTGGTGGAGAGATAAACAATAAGGACGCATCAGTTCCACAGAGCGATCAAAATCACCTGGTAAACTGGGCTCATCTTAACATGAGTTTTTATGCTGCCAAATGCAAAGTCATGCATCTAGGAGCAAAGAACACAGGCCACGCTTATAATATCACAAACTCTATCTTGGAAAGCAGTGCCTCTGAATAGGACAGTCATGATGAAAATCAACTCAACATGAACGTCCAGTGTGATGCATTAACAAGACAATAAATGCAATTCTTGTGTTAGACAGTATATTTTTCTAGAAGGTTTTATGCTAAGCTGTATAGCTATGAACTAAACTCCAGCATGCTTTTTCACTTATGCTAACTTTATGGTGAACTATGCACAACCTTTGTTCTTTATATGCACTCTTGTCAGGAGTAAGATGTGTTCTGTTAAGGAATGTCATATATGAATTGTTGATAAGCACTGTTAGTATAAAACAGTTTATGTCACTATAGTCTGCTGTTACTTGTACTCCATGGTTCATGAATATCTGGAATGTTATGGTGTATGGTTGGTATAGATGTCTTTGTATATTGAAAAATAGATATGAAACAGATAAGGAAAAGGAAATAAGATATATTAATCTTCTACTTGTTGTAAACAAACAAACAGACTATAAACATTAACTCAGACTTTGGAGCAGACACAGATGATGTGAGCTGTGAGACTACTTCCCATCACTAATTAAAACCGAACCCTAACAACTGGAAACATAAGCAGGGAAATAACACCTTCCCCTACTTCTGCTTGATACTACTTATGTCTACATCAGTGAGATCACCACTGGAATACCAAGTCCAGGTCTGGTGTGCACACTTCAAAAACAGTGATGACAAATAAGAAAAGGTTCAGAAAAAAGCTACAAGAATGATTCAGGGTCTGGAAATAGCATTGTAGCAAAAACCTCAAACAGCTCAATGTAGAGACAAAGTATCTTTCACCTAGCAGACAAATACCCCAAAAGAAGTGTGTAGGATGTTATGAATATGTTAAAACTGGGGTAAATAATGAGTCCTGATAAACTTAGTAACCAATTCAATATAAGGCAGCAGATGTATAAGCATACTTTGAGATGCTCAAGTTACCATAAGCAAGTCTTAGGGCTGGTCTACACTGAAAACTTGCATCTGCAGAACTACATCTCTCAGGCGTGTGAAAAATCAACACGCCTGAGAGACGTAAGTATGCCAATCTAACCCCTGTGTAGACACTACTAGATTGACAGAACCTAGGTCGCCAGCTAGGTGCCCTCTCGGGGAGGTGGATTAATTGCAGTGCTGAGAGAACCCCTCCCATCGCTGCAGTGAGGGTTGCCACTGTAGCATTTTATGTGTAGACATACCCTCAGTCCTATGTAACTGAGGATCAGTGGCTGGGTGCTTGAAAAAGGATGTCAGATACTGCTGACAGAAAAGTACATAATCCCTCATGTAGTCAGACTGTTATTTCTTCTTAATAGAAGACACTTCAATATTAGAATAAATGTATTTTTCATTTAAATGTCACATTAATAAACTTTTTCAGAGGAACAATTAACATGAGTTGCTGATGCTGGACAAATGGCAGTAACATAATTGTAAAAACTGAAAGGGTTCCTACTGTAAGTTTGGTCCAGTTTTAAGAAATATATTATTTAAAAAAAACTCTGTACTGTACTCAGAGAACAAACTAACATTCAAAATGAAGAAAAAGTATCTGCATACTCACCAAGGAAACAACTAACGTGAAAAGCCAGGCATAAATGAAGAAGTAGTCTCCCCCTATTTTAATAATGTAAAGTAGAAGAGAGGTCACCGGCAACAGAATACACTGAGTCACGATAAACTTCTTGATGGCATCCTTAAGAAAAAATCCCAGTGTCTGTAAAGAAAAAACTTAGTGATAGTCACATAGTAGATGTCTAAGTGGCACAGTGGGCTAATGAACTGTTCTTTCGCCTAATGTTCAAAAATTGTTCTAGGTTATACATGAGGGGAATATAGCAATACTGATGCATGCCATAGAGCAACAGAGCCGAGGCAACAACTAAATGCTGAAAGCACAGTTACTTACCTTACAGGAACTATGGCTCTTCAAGATGTGCTCTCTACGTGGATTCCACTCTGGTGCACATGCACCCCATGTATACACAATAAGATTCTCTTGACTTAGTGTCTGATGGGGCTGCTCTTGCACCACAGATGTGCTTGCACACCCCTACTCAAAGGCATAAAGGGTAGAGAGAGCCCAAATGTCCTTCATTTCATTTGCCAACGCAGAATCCCAATGGTACAGGACTCTGCAGAAGCAGGGAAGGAGAGCGGGACATGGAGGCTACATGGACAGCACATCTTAAATGACACGATGTCAGGTAAATTACTGTTCTTTCTTTAAGTGACTGTCCATGCTGATTGCCCTTCTGGTAATTAGAAAGCAGCAAACTTACAGTCAGGAGGTAGTTGCTAGGAGTCATATTTAAACAAAGATTGTAGGACTGCTCTGCCAATGCAGGCATCTGATTTTGAGACCACAGTGATGCTACATGAAAAAGTGTAGACTGATCCCCATGTAGCAACTCTGGAAATTTCTGAAATAAAGAGAGGCTGCCTGAGCCCTTGTAGAATGGGCTCTAACCTTTATGGATGGATCTAATCTAGCTGTGTCATATCATGATTTAATACAATTAGATACCCATCTACACAATCTTTGAGTAATTACTGCCTAATCCCAAATTCTACAAACAGTCTGGGGGAGCGCCTGAAGGGTCTTGAGCTGACAAAATGGGAATTTTTCATAATATTTTTATGAAGCCTGCATGTGCCTCAGCTTCCCTCCATACTTTCCATTACTATCGAGGGGGGGAGGAGGGGTGTTTGAAGTCTGCTCTTGGGGCAGCACAGCAGACATGAGATGTGTGTGTCACTTTGTTGTCTGGACCACAATAAATAGGTCCTTAAGGAATCAGATGGAACCTGCTGAAAGCAACCATATCAGTGTATAATCCCCAAGAAAAAATGGAAAATCCCAACGACCAGAACATTCACATCTTGTAGTTAATGACCAAGAGAAAACCAAGAGAGATTTTTCCCACCACCTCTCAGCAGGGAAGCTGAGAAGAGACCAGTTCAGGAACAAAGGATTGAGAGGTGACTGACAGGGGATAAAGATGGTTTCTGGAAAAGGCTGGCTGCTGTCACCTGGGACTGACAGAAGGCTCAGAGATAGAAGCAATAATGGAATCTATTACAACTTGGCTGATGGACTGCTTTGGCTTGGCCAAATGGACTCTCCAATTTTATTTCTCTATGCTAACCTAAGGACTGCCAATGCTGTATTTCAGTTAACTAATAAATGCTACTCTATTTTGAAAACACAGCTTGGTGTCACCACAGGTATTTGCTGAGGTGCATTAGGCCTTCAGGAGGGTACAAGCCTCTGATTAGGAGTCTATTACAGTTGGACTTGCTAGGCAGAGCTTACACTGTGTAAATACTTGCACCTCTCAGGGGTATTGATTTTTCACACCCCTGAAAGATGTAGCTCTGTAGATACAAGTTTTCAATGTAGACCAGCCCTAAGACTTACTTATAATAACATGAGCATCTCAAAGTATATTCAATTCAAATATATTTATGCATTCCTTCTTGCCCTGCCTCCCCTTTGACAGGTGCCTTTGAGGTGGTGAGACTATGTGGCCTACTACGAAGAAAAAGTGAAACCCCTTGGGAGTCTACTACTTACTAAAGGGATTTCTCCAACAGACTATTTAAAAGCTTGGGCAAAGCAACAATCTTGTGGGTCTGTGACACTTGTTCTTTCCAAGTTGTATGAAAGAGGCCTGCCCAGTTTGGCTTCCCTCTGGTTTTAATGGAGCTTGGGAAAGAAAACTGGAAGGCAAATCAGCTTATTTAAGTGAAATTTTAAGACTATTTTAATAAAGAATTTGGAATGAGCCCTACAAGTTACGTGGTGCTCCACAAAGACAATTTAAGGAGGACCAAACATGAGGGCCTGAATTTCCTCTACTCTCCATGCTTGTATTATGCAATCTTCTTAGAAAAGTGATATGAAGAGCAAGGCTGTGAGAGGCTCAGGGGGAACACATCAAGCCAGTTAATAATATGCTGAGGTTCCAGAAAGGAGAAGGCTCCCAGACTGGGGGAAGCACACGAATGTCTCTTGAGAAACATAGTAACTGTAGGGTAGGAAAATATGCTATGACCCTGAATAGGTGGATGATGTGCCCATATTGGTGCTAGCTGTACCCTTATGGATAGCCCTGAATGCTTTTGGGATAGCAGACTAACCATAAAAACAGAACTTCCAAGGGAGACAGGAATGTCCATTAGAGATTTTACTGCCAGATGTAATGATGCTAGATCTGGGTGTAAGATACGACCTCCATTTTTGTTAAACCATATTAGGTAGAACAAGTGTGATCAGCAGCTGGATTGACAGATTCATCAGATCAGAGTACCAGAACTGCCTGAGCCAAGCTGGACCTACTATAATCACTGAGGCTGAATCTTGACCAAATTTCTTCAGGACCTTTGGAATTAATGGGATTGATGATTAGGCATACATGAACTCTGGTGTCCATGTGGTAAGGAAGGCACATGACAGTGACCCTGGGATTGAACCTCTATGAAGCAGAATACCCAGCATTTTTGTTCTGGATTGTGGCAAATTGGGAGGCCCCAAAACAGACTTACTTGCAAAAAAATATGTCACACAGTTGAGTTTCACAATTAACTCATGGTTGTTTGATCTAGCTATCTAAATGATCCAAAGGCATTTTGTAAGTTTGGAAGATGCAAAGCCACAAGTTGGATTTGATGATGAATGCACCAGACCTTGTGATGGCTTCTTAACAAAGCCAAGATGATCATGCTCCTCCCCACCTACTGACATGATACAGTTCTTTGTATTATCTGTCATCACTTGGGTTGTGGGTCTCTATAGCAAGGGTTGAAATGTCACATACACTAAATAAATAGATGGTTCTAAGCTAGAGCAGTGTTTCTCAACCTTTTAAGTAGCAAGTACCCCCTAGCTTCTGAAAACTTTAATAAGTACCCCAACACTCAATTTTCCACTCTGAGAAATAATCTTTTTCCCCTTTACCACTGGACGACTGTATTTCTCGTAAAGCAGGAGAGTTCTCAGCTCTGCAATGCTGTGTGGTTGCGGCAGATCACAAAACCCCCTGTTGTTCCTCCCTTCCTCCTTCCTTCCCCTTCCTCCATATAGGAGCAAAGGTCAACACCAGCCATTCACTATGGCCTGATGGCGGGATCACGTGGTGTTTACCTCACACAGGCGGGAACTTGTGAGGTATAAGCACGCACTAGCGGCCCACCAGAGTGGTTAGCAGCACTCTGCATGGCCATTCCAAGGGGGGATGTGGGCCTGGGGCAAGTCACACTGTGTGGGCCCCTCAAGATTTTTATACTGGTAAAATCTGGGACTGTCATAATTGTCAATTTCACTGCTCTAGGTGAGCAGTGAAATTGACAAGTAAACTTGTGGGTAGACTGTGGCTCCAGAATTAGGCGAGCTGCTGGGCTCTCCACCTGGCTTTCTGGGCGCAAGACTTTGAGCCAGGGAGGGTAGCTACCGCCTGAACAAGTTGCAGGTGGCTGCCGTTTGTCTGGCAGCCCGGCAGTGGGAGACTGCCACCCAATCTCAGCTGGGCTTCTGCACAGGCTGGGACCCGGGGATGGGGGCAGGTGGCAGGCAGCTGCTACCCATCTTCAAGCCAAGGTATGGAAGGATGTCTCTCACCTCAGAGCCGGGGCATGGGTAGCAACCACCCAGCTGCAAGCCCAGTTCACAAGGCACAGGAGGCTGTTGCCAGGCTCCCACCTGGGAGCTGGGACCAGGTGGGATGCAGATGGCTGCTGCCCGGCTTCCCAAAAAGCCAGCGGCTGCTGCCCAGCTTCCCAGGACTGGGGCGCCTACCGTCTACCTCCTAGCTATGAGGTGGGACCTGGTGGGAAGCCTGAGGCTGCTGCCCACCACCCCAGATGCCAGCGGCTGCCACCTACCTCTGTTCACTGCGTTTTTTGCCGTGTTCCCCTGCCTGTGTCTCGCATACTCCCAGGGTATGCATGCCACAGGTTGAGAAAAACATGGTTACTTACCAGTAACTTGTTCTTCGAGATATGTTGCTCATATTCATTCCCCATAGGTGAGTGTGCGCCCTCATGCACGGTTCCCGGACTTTTTTCCCTTAGCAGATTCTGTAGGGCCGGCTCCTGCATCCCCCGGAGTGCCGCGCTCATGGTGCGGTACATAGGGTGCTGCCGGCCCCACGGACCCTCAGTCCCTTCTTTCTGCCGACTCCAACAGCGGGGATGGAGAGTGGGTGTGGAATGGATATGAGCAACACATCTCGAAGAACGGCAGTTACTGGTAAGTAACCATGTTTTCTGTCTTCGAGTGATTGCTCATATCCATTCCCCTTAGGTGATTAAACAGCCATACTTTGGAGACGGATAGGAGTCATCGGTGAGCTGCCCTCAGTACGGCTCTGCCAAAATGCGCATCCTCCCTCATCTGCTGGATGATGGCATAGTGTGATGCAAAGGTGTGCACCGACGACCAAGTAGCAGCTTTGCAGATGCCATGCAAGGGGACCCTTTCCCGGAAGGCCACCGCCGAGGCCTGGGCCCTGGTTGAGTGCGCTGTAACAATCCTAGGGAGCTGGATGCCCGCCAGCTTGTAGCAGTTGCTTTATGCATGCAGTGATCCATTTGGAGATGCACTGTATGGAGACCGTCGCGGTGGTGGACAGGATGAAGGGATCCCCGAAGAGCACGTCGTCCTCCAGAATGGCTTTGTCCTCTCGATGTAGAAGGCCAGGGCTCTCCTCACATACAGGGTGTGTAGTCTCCTCTCCTCCTCCGATCCATGAGGTTTAGGAAAAAACACGGGGAGGAAGATGTCTTGATTATAATGAAATTGCAAGACCACTTTAGGCAGGAAAGCTGGGTGGGGTCTCAGCTGCACCTTATCCCAGAAGAACATGGTATGGGGGTCTCCGAGGTCAATGCTTTTAACTCCTAGCTGAAGTAATGGCCACCAGGAAGGCCAGCTTCCAGGACAGGATTAGCAGGGGGCATGTGGCCAAGGGCTCGAAGGGGGGCCCTGTGAGTCTAGAGAGGACCAGGTTGAGATCCCAGGGAGGCACCAGGTCACAGACCTGCGGATAGAGTCTCTCAACCCCCTTGAGAAACCTCACCGACATTGGGCGGGAAAACAGGGCCCGCCCCTCCAACAGCTGATAGAAAGCAAAGACGGCTGCCAGGTGCACCTTAAGGGAGGCTAGCACTAAACCCTGGAGCCTAAGCTGTAACAGATAGTCCAGGATAGCCAGTATAGGGGACAGACCCGGGGGGATGCCCCCTGACTCCACCCAGAAGGTAAACCTCTTCCACTTGACCCTATATACGACCTGTGTGGAAGGTTTTCTGCTGCCCAGCAGAATGCACTGGACCTGCGCCGAGCAGGCTCTCTCCTCCTCCGTCAGCCAGAGAGTCTCCAGGCCGTCAGGTGCAGGGAGTCCAGGCTCGGGTGCAGTAGGCGACCGTGGTCCTGGGATAGCAGGTCCGGAATCCTCGGAAGCTCGATCAGCGTGGCAACAGAGAGGTCCCGCAGCATACTGAACCAGTGCTGTCTCGGTCATGCTGGGGCAATCAGGATCACATCCGCTCTGTCCCTCTTGATTTTCAAGAGGACTTGGGTAAGAGCGGGATGGGGGGGAGAAGCATGTACATGAGGATCCCCGTCCATTCGATGAGGAATGAGTCAGAGATGGAGCCCGGCTCGTGACCCCAGAGCGAGCAAAACCTTGGGCACTTCCTGTTCCAGGACGACACGAACAGGTCCAGTCAGGAAACATCCCACTTGCGGAAAATTCTGTCCGCTCCCTCTGGATGCAACGACCGGTCATGTCAGGGTAGAAACGACCTGCTGAGGTGGTCTGCCTCATCGTTCCTGACCCCCGGGAGGTGAGAGGTGGTTAAACAAAAGTTGTGTCTCACCGCAAAGTCCCAAAGCTGAACTGCTTCCCGGCAAAGAGCCGTGGAGTGTGCCCCCCCCTTGCTTGTTGATATAAAACATTGCTGCGGTATTGTCCATCAGCACCTGTACCATTTTGGCCAATAAAAACTCGAGGAACACTTTGCATGCCAGCCTGACTGCCCTGAGTTCTTTCACACTGATGTGGAGGCCCCTCTCCTGCGACCAGCGCCCTTGTGTGCTCAGGTTGCCGCTGATGTGGGCCCCCCACCCCACATCCGATGCATCGGAGATCAGGGTGACAGAAGGGGTCAAGTCACTGAACGGAACCCTTTCCAACACTTCCGGGGTTCTTCCACCATTGTAGTGATACCAGAACCATGTGGGGGGAACTGTTACCACTTTGTCCAACCAGTGCCTGCTGGGCACGTACCACTCAGGTCAACCAAGCCTGGAAGGGCCTGAGCCTGAGGCAGGCCAACCTCACCACGCATGTACATGCGGCCACGTGACCCAACAGCTGAAGGCAGTGCCTGGCTGTCATCGTGGGGCACTGCTGTAGTTCCAAGATTATTGCTGACATGGCCTCGAACCTCGAGCATGGGAGGGAGGCTTTGCTCACACTGAGTCTAGAGAGGCCCCTATGAACTCTATGCGTTGCACTGGGGACAACATTGATTTCTGCTCCTTGACGAGCAGACCCAGATTGTTGTAAGTGGCATAGGTGAGGAATACTGCCTCATGCACCTGGGACCTGGACCTGCCCCTTATTAACTAGTTGTCCAGGTAGGGAAAGATCTGGACCCCTCTGCGCCTCAGGTAGGCCACCACTACCACCATGTACTTTGTAAAGATCCTGAGGGAGGACGACAGGCCAAAGGGCAGGGCCATAAACTGGTAGTGGCCACCAGCTACTGTAAACCTGAGGAAGCGCCTGTGGCTGGGAAGGTTGGAGATATGAAAGTACGCATCCTTCAAGTTGAGGGTGGCAAACCAATCTCCTGAATTCAGAACTGGGATAATGGCCGCTAGGGACACCATGCGCAATTTGAGTTTCTTTATGAACCTGTTCAGCCTGCGCAGGTCCAATATAGGCCTGAGGCCATCCTTGGCTTTCGGGACGAGGAAGTACCTCGAGTTGAACCCCCTCCCTATCTCGAGCGGCGGGATCGCTTCTACCGCTTCTTTGTCTAGGAGAGAGTGGACCTCCTGAACCAGGAATTGCTCGTGAGATAGGTCCCTGAAGAGGGACGGGGAAGGGGACCAGCTCCAGTGCCGAGACAACTCGTCAGTGTCTGAGGAGGGAGAGGAGCTCCAGCTCGACTCTTCGACGACGACTGGTGGCCGGCCGTTGTTCTGGTGCCAGGTGCAACCACCCTTCAAGGACACCCATAGCAGGTTTGCCCCGGGAAGCAGGCCCTCTCTCCCTCAGACAAGGCAAACAAGGCTCGAGCTGCCTGAAACGCCTCCGGCGTCGAAGGGTCCTGAGATGGGCTCCCCCATTCCCAGGAATTGGGGGAGGTTCCCTCGTGTCCGGTGCCGGTGCTGCTCGTGCAGTTCCAGCACCTCTGGGCTCGACCCCGGTCATTCCTGTGGTGCGGGGGAGGAAGAGCGCTCCACATGCTGCTGACGCTTCTTCTTCGGCACCAGCGAGACTCGGTGCCGACACACCTCCGGTGCTGGTGGGGCGCTCTGCACCGGCGACACACTTGGTGCCAAGGAGGCGCGACGTGGCTCCGACGATGGACGAAGTGCTGCCTCCACCAGGATCGCCTTCAGCCGGATGGTCCTTTCCTTTTGAGTCCTCAGCTTGAAGGCTTTGCAGATTCAGCATCAATCCTTACGATGCTACTCCCCGAAACACTTGAGGCAGCGCTCATGAGGATCACTGACTGGGAAAGCCTTCCCACAGACAGTGCAGGGTTTAAACCCCAGCGAGCCCGGCATGGCTGGATTGCTTGAGCCCTAAGGCCCTCTAACTTTCCTAATCTAAACTATTCTAACTTAACTTTAAACTAACAAAGTTCGACAAGAACTGCTACACTAAGACCAAGGGAAAAATACTTGCAGGAGCAAGCTGTTGTTCCAGTCACCATCACAGGTGGAAAGAAGGAACTGAGGGTCTGTGGGGCCGGCAGTGCCCTATGTACTGCGGCATGAGCGCGGCACTTCACGGGGCGCCGGAGCCAGCTCTACAGAGTCTGCTAAGGGAAAAAAGTCTGGGAACTGTGCACGAGGGCACGCACTCACCTATGGGGAATGGATATGAGCAATCATTCGAAGACAGAACTATGAGCTAGAGAACATTAATGTGGAGAGAATTTCATAAGCTTGTGCTCCACAAGACTTACGTGAGGGCAGCTTCAGAAAGAGCTAAGTATCATGAATTTGTGGTCTGGAACAAAAGGCAATCAGATGATGTAAGGGAAAGGAGAAGCTAACATATCTGTGAATTATGTAGAACAGTAAAAAATTCAGAGATTTAGGTTCCCACAGCAACATTATTGTCACGTTGCATTTGCTAAAAATAATGTGCTCCTAAAAACAATACCACTGCCAAATAAGACATATGTACAGATATTTGTCCACCTGATGTTTGCCATAAACTAACTTTAATTGGGAAAGCTATGTCCATACATGTATTTTTCACAGTACCTGCTGATTGAAGCCATGTTTCTCCTCTATGACAAAGGTATTATACAGACTCCATGGTAGGCCAGTCACCGCACTGAAGAGTGTAGCAAGCAGCAGGAACATCAATGATTGAGTGATCTATACACAAGAAAAAGAGTTCCTACTTGTAAACTTCTTACAACATAATTTAGATATCTTGTTGCCAAGAAAACAATTTTTTTTTAATAAATAGCATAACAGGAACTAACTGAAAAGCTAAATCTGCATAAATTGAGGATAGAGATAAGGTGCACATTTTTAATGCTTAGGATCATTAACCAATTGAATAGCTTGCCTGGAGATGTGGTAGGTTAAGACGCCAAGTGATGAATAAAGTTTGGATATCTTTCCAAAAAACATGATCTAGCTCAACCATAAAATTTAAACTTAATGAAGGATTTTCTGGGTGAAATGTTTTGGTTTGTGCTAAGCAGTAGTTTGGACTACATGATAGTAATGGCCCTCTCTGGCCTTAAAATCTAGGAACACAGTTTTATTGTTATATGAAGATAAGCTAAGAAACATACAGGGGAGTATGTGACTATGTAAAGCCCAACAATATAAGCCACAGGATGCTCTAATTAGAGCCCAGGATAAAGGAGAAGTTACATACACAAATTTCTGAAAGAGGATACCCTCCTGAGTCTTGATTTGTCCTAAAGTACTGACCATTGTTAATCATGTCCTATCACTTTCCATGGAGAATGGAGGTCAATTTGTCCAGGATGACAATATTTTTAATTTGACAAGCCACTGACTAAACTAGATCCAGCATACATTTTTGGAATAGAGCAAAAATACAACTGGTTGACTGGACGGGCTAGGCAGCAGTTCTACAGAAAAGGACCAGGGGGTTACAGTGGATAAGAAGCTGCATACGTGTCAGCAGCATGCCCTGGGTTGCCAAGAAGGCTAATAGCATATTGGGCTGCGTTAGTAGGAGCATTGCCAGCAGATCGAGGGAAGTGATTATTCCCCTCTATTCGGCATTGGTGAGGCCGCATTTGGAGTACTGTGTCCAGATTTGGGCCCCCCACTACAAAAAGGATGTGGGCAAGATGGAGAGAGTCTAGTGGAGAGCAACAAAAATGATAAGGGGGCTGGAGCACAAGACTTATGAGGAGAGGCTGAGGGAACTAAGCTTGTTCAGTCTGCAAAAGAGAAGAATGAGGAGAGATATGATAGCAGCCTTCAACTACCTGAGAGGGGGTTCCAGGGAGGATGGAGCTAGGCTCTTCTCAGTGGTAGTAGATGACAGAACAAGGAGCAACGTTCTCAAGTTACAGTGGGGGAGGTCTAGTTTGGATATTAGGAAAAAGTTTTTCACTACAAGGGTGGTGAAGCACTGGAATGGGTTACCTAAGGAGGTGGTGGCATCTCCATCTTTAGAGGTTTTTAAGGAGTTTAGGATTGAAATTAGGCTTGACAAAACCCTGGCTGGGATGATTTAGCTGAGGTTGGTCCTGCTTTGAGGAGGGGGTTGGACTAGATGACCTCCTGTGGTCCCTTCCAACTCTAATATTCTATGATTCAATTTCTTCTCATCTTTCTTAAAATGTAGTGCCCAGAACAGGACATGGTACTCCAGCAGTGGCTGCACCAGCGTCGAATAGTATGGGACAATTATTTCTTGTGTCTTACATACAACACTCCTGTTAATACACCACAGAATGACGTTGGCCTTTTTCACAACTGCACTATTGTACAGTCACACTATTGACTCATATTCAATTTCTGATCCACTATAAACTCCAGATCCTTTCCAGAATCTTTTTCAGTACTCCCACCTAGCCAGTTATTCCTCGTTTTTTAGTCATGCATTTAATTTATTTTTCTTCCAAAGTGTAGTACTTTGCACTAGTCTTCCCTGAATTTTATCTTGTGGATTTCAGACCAATTTTTCAACTGGTCAAGACCATTTTGAATTCTAATCCTGTCCTCCAAAGTGTTACAAACCACTCATGGCTTGCTGTCATCAGCAAATTTTATAAACACTCTCTACTCCATTATCCAAGTAAATAAAAATACTTAATAGTATTTGACCCAGGACGTATCCCTGTGGGACCCCAATATATATGACCTCTCATTTTGATAGCAAACCACTGATAACTACTCAGTGTTAGCTAAGTAGCCACCTTATAGTAATTTCATCTATACTACATTTTCCTAGTTTGCTTATGAAAATATCAGTAGGACTGTATCAAAAACATTACTAAAATCAAGATATACCATGTCTTCAGCTTCTCCTCATCTACTAAACCAGTAATCTGTCAAAGAAGGAATATAGATTGGCAGGGGCCACGGAGGTTTTTCGCCTTCCTCTGCAGCATGGGGCATGGGTCGCTTGCTGGTGGATTCCCTGCAGCTTGAGGTCTTCAAATCTCATTTTTGAGGATTTCAATAACTCAGTCATGGATTCGGGGTTGTTATAAATGTGTATGGGTAGGGTTTTGTGGCCTGCCTTGTGCGGGAGGTCAGACTAGATGATCATATTGGTCCCTTCTGACCTATGAGTCTATGGCAGAGGGGTATTGCTGCCACATGATGGCATATATGACATTAGTAGATTGGTTTGGCATGTTTTATTCTTGACAAATCCACACTGACAATTATTCAGACCCCTATTAGCTGCTAGATGCTAACAAACTAATTGTTTAGTAATTTGTTCCGGTATCTTTCAAGGTACTGAAGTTAGTCTGACTGGTCTATAATTTCTCGGGTTCTCTTTGTTACCGTTTTTAAAGATAGATACTATGTTTGCCATTCTCCAGTCAACTGGGACCTCACCCATCCTCAGTGAGTTCTCAAAGATAATTGATAACCATTTCAATATAGCTTCAGCTAGTTTCAGAAGTACCTTAGGGTGAATTTCATCAGGCCCTGCTAACTTGAGTACGTCTCACCAATTTAAATACTCTTTAACCTGTTCTTTCCCTATTTTGGCTTGCATTTCTTCCCCCCAGTTAACATTAATAGTATTAAGTATCTGGTTTCAACTTACCTTTTTAGTGAAGACTGAAGCAAAATAAGCATTCAGTACCTCAGCCTTCTTAATGTCATCCATTAGACTCAGAATTTAAGGTCAGAAGGGACCATCATGATCATGTAGTCTGACTTCCTGCACATTACAGACCTCAGAACTTCACCCACCCACTCCTATAATATAACCCTAACCTCTAGCTGAATTATTTAAAGACTTCAACTTACAAAGAATCCACCATGTACAAGTGACCTGTGCCCCTGCTCCAGAAAAAAGTGAAAAACCCTCAGGGGCTCTGTCATCTGACCTGGGGGAAAATTCCTTACCAACCCCAAATATGGCAATCAGTTAGACACTGAGCAAGTGGGCAAGACCAACCAGCCAGACAAAGGGGAAAGAATTCTCTGTAGTAACTCAGAATCCTCCCCACCTAGTGTCCCATCATTAGCAATTGGAGATATCTGCGGCAAGCAGTGGCAGATTGCCTACAATGGCCTGTGGCCAATCTCATCATACCATTCCTTTCCTAAATTTATCAAGCTCAGTCTTGAAGCCAGTTAAGTTTTTTGACCGCACCTACTCCTCTTGAAAGGCTGTACCAGAACTTCACTACTGTGATGGTTAGAAATCTTTACCTAATTTCAATCCTAAACTTGTTGAGGTTCTATTTGTATCATTTGTTCTTGTGTCAATATTGGCTCTGAACATAAATAACTCCTCTCCCTCCCTGGTATTTATCCATCTGATGTATTTATAGACAGCAATCATATCTCCCCTCAGCCACAACAATCATATCCCCCCAGCAATCCCAGCTGGGGGGGGATATGATTGTTTGACCCACAGCAATCATATCCCCCCCTTCTCTGTGCCCACTGCCGCCCCCCCTGATCTGGCCATGGTTTTATCCATGCCCCCCATTAACTGATCTTCCCCCCTTTTTTATTGTTGACTTCCCCCACACACTGCACCCCCCATGTTGCTTTAGTCCTGCCCTGCCCCCTGTGCAGCTGGAGGAGCCGCTATTTCATCTTGGGCTGGTGAGTGCACTGCCCCTACCCAGCTTGTCCGCCCGTACCTCCTTGGGCTGGTGCCCTCCTCTCCTGCTTTCAGCCTAGCGGGGAGAAGTGGTCACCCCCCCTCCACTTCCCTCCCCACCAGTGCCCCTCCCTCTTCCTCTCCCTCCCCCTATTCAGCCGCCCCCCAGCCAACCTCACCCCCACCCCTTCCCAAGATGGCAGGTGTTCCTGGGGCCGGGACCCCCTCCCTAGATACTCCCGCCAATCCCTCTCAACCCAAGGACCCACCCTTGCCTGCAACAACTGGTCCCGCTGCCCTCGCTGAGCCACCGGGAGTCATTCCCCAGGCGCCGGCGGAGGACGACTCCAGGGGGGATGCCAGGGACTCTGCCGATGCCACGGCTTCTGCCTCCCCTGACTCGGGGGGTGCATCCTCAGTTGGGAGAAAAAACCAGGGGGGTAAAAAGAAGGGCAAATCCTCCGCCCGAAAAGCGACGCTTCCTGTGGCTGGGGCCCCTCCTCCTCTCCCGCTCTCCCTTCCACCAGGCCCCCCACCTGCCACTGTCAAGTCACCTGCCCCAACCGCCACCTCCAGCACCATCCGAGGTGGCCAGGGCCCCTTCCCCACCCTTACCAGGAGGCATGGGGTCCGGTGCCCGCCTCGCCCCACGTGGAAACCTATGTGCGGGTGATGGCGCGGGTGGTGGGGCCCACGGCCGTGGTGGCGGCCTCCTGAATGTACGGCAAGGTGGTCTTTTTCCTGGTGTCGAAGGCCACTGCCCAGGAGGCAGTGGAGACAGGCCTGGCCGTGGGGGGCGTCCATGTCCCAGTGGAGCCCCTGGGCGTACAGGTGGTCTTGTCCTCCGTTCCACCCTTCCTCTCCAATGCCGCCCTTTTGCCATTCCTTGCCTCCCTGGGGAAGCTCCTCTCCACCATCAGCCCGCTTCCCCTCGGCTGTAAGGACCCCGCCCTTCGCCACATCCTCTCGTTCCTTCGGCAGGTACAGCTGCAGCTGCTGCCGGCGGTGGCGCGTGGCAAGGAGGCGCTCGAGGGGTTGATCCTGTTGCTCCATCAAGGGGCCCAGTACCGGGTCCATTATGCAACGGGGGAGGCCCGGTGCTACCTCTTCCAGGCGGCAGGGCACGTCCAGAGGGACTGCCCCCTGGCCCGGCATGGAGAGAAGCCTGGGACCCCCAAGACCCAGGGGGACAACAGTCAGACTAGCGATAGTGCCCCCCCCCAGCTGTCCGGTCCCTGTGGCCGCCCCCCCTCCGTCAGCAATAATCACCTGCGCTCATGCCCCGGGGGCACCCCCCCGGATCGCCTGGGCGAGCTGATGGGCCCCGCTGACGCCCGGAGCAGTTCAGCGGGGCCTGCGGAGGAGAGGGAGCCAGGGCCGCTTTCATCAGGCATCGGAGGGGGCATGCCCCAGGGGGAGGCTTCCCCCTCCCCTGCTGTTCCACCCCCTTTCCGAAGCCCCAACCCCTGTGCTCTTGCCCCCTGGCCCTGCCCCCGCTGCCCAGCCCTCCACCTCAGGAGGCTGGGAGCTCGTGCAGGGTAGG
>ML675715.1:247231-283080 GCA_007922155.1 Mesoclemmys tuberculata | reverse complement strand
ATTTCAACAACTCAGTCATGGGTTCGGGGTTGTTATAAATGTGTATGAGTAGGGTTTTGTGGCCTGCCTTGTGCAGGAGATCAGACTAGATGATCATATTGGTCCCTTCTGACCTATGTTTCTATGTTTCTATCTCTCCGCCCGTGCAGGCGGAGTGGCCACCCTGTTCTCCCGTCCTGCAGCCTGAGGTGCTGGGGGTCATCAAGGTCGTGCCGGGCCACCTGCTGCACCTCCGGGTCCGCGTGGAGGGGCTGGCGTTGAGCCTTGTCAACGTCTACACCCCGACCGCGGGACCGGAGCGAGTGCATTTCTTCCAGCAGGCGGACACCTTCCTCGGCACTCTAGATCCTCATGAATGCCTGGTCCTGGGCAGGGATTTCAACACTACCCTCGAGGAGCGAGACCGCACGGGAACCGAGCAGCGTCAGGCCACCATGGACGTCCTCCGGGGAATTATCGACCATCACTCCCTGGTGGACGTCTGGCGCGACCACCACCCGGATGACGTCGTCACCTTCACCTATGTCCGGGTGGCAGAAGATGGGTTGCGCCACTCCCGCTTGGACCGCATCTATATCTCTCATCACCATCTTGCGCGGGCCCACTCCTCCAGCGTCCAGCCGGCACAGTTCTCAGATCACCATATGGTGACCGTGACGGCCTCTCTCACTGCGGAGAGGCCGGGGCCGGCCTACTGGCATTTTAACAATAGCCTGTTGGAGAATGTGGGCTTCGTGGCGTCCTTCCGGGAGTTCTGGCTAGCCTGGCGGGGGCAGAGGGGCGCCTTTCCCTCGGCACGGCGCTGGTGGGATGTGGGGAAGGTGCGCGCCCGGCTCTTATGCCGTGACTACACTCGGGGGGCCAGCCGGCGGCGGGATGCGGGGATAGAGCAGCTGGAACGGGAGGTTTTAGAGCTGGAGCGGCGTCTGGCCACCAGCCGCGAGTACCTGTCCCTCTGCAGAGCGTGCCGGGAGAAGCGGGAGCAGCTCCGGGCCCTCGAAGACCTTCGGGCTCAGGGTGCCTTTGTTCGATCCCGCATCCGTCTCCTTCGGGAGATGGATCATGGCTCCTGCTTCTTCCATGCCCTGGAGAAAAGGAGGGGGGCCCGGAAGCATGTCATCTGCCTCCTGGCTGCCGACGGCACCCCCCTCATGGAGCCGGTGGAGATGCGTGGAAGGGCCAGGGCCTTCTATGCCGACCTTTTCTCTCCAGATCCGACCAACGTCACCACCTGCAGGGTGCTCTGGAATGAACTTCCCATGGTCAGCTCGGGCGACCAAGGCCGGCTGGAGCTACCTCTCACCCTGACTGAGTTCTCGGAAGCCCTCCGTCTCATGCCCACCAATAAACACCCAAGCATGGACAGGCTGACTGTGGAGTTCTACTGCGTGTTTTGGGACATCCTCGGTCCAGACCTCGCCACCGTCTGGGCCGAGTCCGAGGCCAGCGGAGTGCTCCCTCTGTCTTGCAGGCGGGCAGTGCTCACCCTACTATCGAAAAAGGGGGACCTCTGCAACCTTCAGAACTGGCGTCCCGTCTCGCTCCTCAGCATGGACTATAAAATTGTGGCCAAGGCCGTCTCACTGTGGCTGGGGTCCGTGCTGCAGGACGTGGTCCATCCCGACCAGACCTACACCATCCCGGGCCATACCATCTTTAATAACTTACATCTGGTCCGGGACCTCTTGGAACTCGGGTGTAGGGATGGTCTGTCGTTCGGCCTCCTGTCCCTGGACCAGGAGAAGGCGTTCGACAGGATGGACCACGGGTATCTCCTGGGCACCCTGCAGGCGTTCGGCTTCAGACCCCACTTCGTGGGTTGTCTCCGGGTACTGTACACCTCCGCAGAGTGCCTGGTCAAGCTCAACTGGACCCGGACCGAACCGGTCAGCTTCGGGCAAGGAGTACGTCAGGGCTGTCCTCTGCCGGAGGTTGACAGGGTTGGTGCTCCGTGAGCTGGAGCTGAGGCTGGTCCTGTCAGTGTACACTGATGACGTGCTCCTCGTGGTCCAGGACCCAGGTGACCTGGAGCGGCTGGAGGCCTGCCTGGCCCTCTACTCGGCAGCCTCCTCCGCCCGGGTCAACTGAGCCAAGAGCTCTGGCCTGACAGTAGGGGCCGGGTGGCAGGCGAGCTCCCTCCCACCCGCGCTTCAAGCCATCTGGTGGAGCGCGGGTCCGCTGCTCTATCTGGGCGTTTACTTCTCCACCACCCATCCCTCCCCGGCAGAGAACTGGCAAGATTTGGAGGGCAGGGTGTCTGAGCAGCTGCGGAGATGGACAGGACTGCTCCAGTGCCTCTCCCTCTGGGGGAGGGCACTGGTGATCAACCAGCTGGTCCTGTCCATGCTCTGGCACCGGCTCAACACCCTGGTCCCGACCCCGAGTTTCCTGGCCTACCTCCAGAAGACAGTTCTCTGGACAGTGCACTGGGTCTCTGCAGGGATCCTGAGTCTCCCCCTGGAGGAGGGCGGGCAGGGCCTGTGCTGCATCCGCAGCCAGGTCCATACCTTACGCCTCCAGGCCTTGCAGAGAGTCCTCTATGGTGCAGGTAGTCTGGTGTGGAGCCACATAGCGCACGCCTTCCTCCGCCGCTTCCGAGGGCTCCAATACGACCGGCAGCTCTTTTTCCTCCACCCGAGAGGTCTTCCGCGAGACCTCTCCGAGCTGCCAGTCTTCTACCAGGACCTCCTCCAGACCTGGAGGCTCGTCTCGGCCTCCAGGCCCCTTCCAGTCACTGAGGGGGAGGATCTCCTCGCAGAGCCCCTGCTACACAACCCCCAGCTGCGTGTGCAGGCGGCAGAGACCCCCTCGGTGCGATGGAGAATGGTCCTGGCAGGAGTCACCAGGGTCGGAGACCTCCTGGACTATGCCCAGGGGACTGGATGGACCCCCATGCGCTGGCTCGGCGCATGGGGGTTCCCACCCTTCAAATCCCCCGACACATACTCCAGGAGGTGAAGGCAGCCTTGCCCCCTACTGCTTTGATGTACCTCAGGCGGGTCTTGCAAGAGGGTGCTCCCCGCCCCACCCCACCCCAGCCCCGGCCCTCCGGTGCTTACCATTGGGCCTCGGCTCCATGAACCCCCTCGGCCCCCCCATCCTCACGCCCCAAGCCGGCTGCTTGATCTGTAGCCGGTCCCCTTCCAGACCGCACCGAGGAACCATCTGTACACTCTTGTGCTCCATACCCTTCACTTCCTCACTCTCGTGTCCCGCCCGGACACGAAGAGGCAGGACCTGTTACCATCCTCGGAGGGCGAGGACCCCCGGTGGGCCAGTCTGTATTGCACCTTGACCCCACGGCCTGCCAGGGACATCAGTTGGTGGCCTTTTCACGAAGCCGTGAGCATGGGCGTGTACTTGGTGCGGTTCACCTCCCACCCTGACACCTGCCCCTACTGCGGCGTGAGGGAGATCCTGGTGCACGTGTACCTGGAGTACACGTGTACCACCTACCCTGGATTCAAATAGGAGAACTTTCCCAGTGCCCTCTGCCCTTGCTATACCACAACTGATACAACATTTGCTTTCTTCCACTCTTGTGGAATGCTCCCACTGTTCCAAGATTTATTGAAAATAAAAATTAATTGTCCAGAGAGCATTTCTGCTAGTTCTTTTAAAACTCTTAGATGAAAGTTATCCAGATCCGCTGATTTAAAAATGTCTAGCTTCAATAGCTGCTGTTAAACACCTTTCTGAATTACTAAAGGAATAGAGTGTTGTCACCAGCACCATATGATGAGGTATCAATTATTTTTCCAAATACTGAACAGAAATTTTTAGTGTACACTTCTGCCTTTTCTTCATTATGGATAATTCTTTCATTTCATAGAATCGTAGAAGATTAGAGATAGAAGGGACATCAGGAGGTGTCTAGTCCAACCCCCTACTCAAAGCAGGACTAACTTCAGCTAAATCATCCCGGCCAGGGCTTTCTCAAGCCAGGCCTTAAAAACCTCTAAAGATGGAGATTCCACCACCTCCCTAGATAACCCATTCCAGTCCTTCATCACCCTCCTAGTGAAAAACTTTCTCCTAATATTCAACCTAGACCTCCCCCACTGCAACTTGAGACCATTGCTCCTTGTTCTGCCATTTGCCACCACTGAGAACAGCCTACTGAAGGAACAATACCATTGTTAGGATTCATTTTAATCCTAATATGTATATAAACTCTTGTCCTTAACTCTGCCGAATAATTTTTCCTTGTGTCCCTTTAGTTCCCTTATAAATTTTCTCCAATTCCTAGCTTCTGATTTATAGTTACTACTATCAACATCCCCTTTCTTCCATTTGTTTTTTGTCTGTGTTATAATAGTTTACTTCACTTCTGCTCTAAACTAGATAAATTCCAGAGGGGTAGCTATGTTAATCTGAGTACCAGAAAAACAATAAGAGTCCTGTAGCATTTTAAAGACTAACATTTAATATCTGCAGGCATAAGCTTTCGTGGGCTGCAACCCACTTCGTCATTAAATTTGTTAGTCTTTAAAGTGCTACAGGACTGTCGTTATTTAAACTAGATAAGTTTCTTAATAAGCATGGTCTGCTTCCTTGATTGTGGGACTGTGTCTTAAAAATGTTTCTAAACAAAATGTTGAGGTTGCCTTGCTCGTTTGAACATGACCTACTCGAAGAGCAAGAATAAAGTTTCTTATCCTATTCTGCACTCTGTCTACCATAGCAGTGAATTCCTACTGACAAATCCTAAATGCTACAAAAACAAATCTTAACTGTGGGTTTTATACAGCGTCCACAGAAGTCAACGGGAGACTTCTGATTGACTTCTATGGGTTTGGATCAGTTCTTATAATAAGAACTATTCAATGAAAGGTAAGTTTTAGCATTAATTTTAGCAGTAAAAACTGAGGCCTAATCTACACTTAAAAATTAGGTTGACATAACTATGGCACTCATCAGTGTGAAAAAATCCATCCTGAGTGCCCTAGCTATGCCAACCTCCCCTCCCCACGCCCCCCTAGTGCAGACGCAGCTCGGTTAATGGAACAATGCTTCCACTGACCTAGCTACCATCACTCGAGGAGGTGGAATTCCTACAGGGATGGAAAATCAGGAAGCATCTACACGACAATTGTGCTACTGTAGTGCCAGAGTGTAGAAACAGCCTTAGACCATGAAAAGAGGAGTTTGAGATCCATGATTACAATGGCCAGTTAAAAAAGAGAGGAACTGACAGATGGGTAGGAAAAGGTAATTTACCCCCTCTCTGGCAGTTACATAGGGATCTGCATAGGCAATACCATGAGGGAGAGAGAAAAAAGTTTTCCTTTTCATTTTAAAATATATATTGTAATTCTTTTTTCTTACTTGTCAAAGCTTCCAGCATTGAAAACAACATAAATTAATTCACTTAACAGCCATAACCCAGGCAGCCTCATACTTCCTCCCCACATCTTTGATCTGGAAAGACCACATCTAGGAGTGAGCCCTGTCTGTGTCCATTCTGAGACTGCCAAAATATATCACTAAATAACTGACAATCATCTCAATTGACTTTTGTGACCAGGAGGTGTTTGATGACCAGCAACCAGGCTGGATTTTAATTAGTGACCTAGTAACAAAAGATGTCATATACTATTATCATTCCTCAGAACCATCCAGTTCACCATATCAGAAAACTAACTATAAATACATAATCATTTTGTTATACAGTACAATATAAATAAATGAGAACTTTAGCATAAATTTTATTATAAACCCACAGTTTAGGAACCCAACATTTCCACAAACAGTTAAAAAAATGCTTACCTCATATTCTGGTCCAAAACCAGCATGACCAGAGATTTGTCCAGATACATTCCAAAGGAAAGGAATTCCTCCACAGAGAAGAATCAACTATAATATAAAATATACAATTAAGACAATTCACTCTGTGCTATCATGGAGTAAAAAACCATGAAAAGGACAAGACCAATGTTTAAATGCAACCTGAAAAATTATTTTTTATTTGTTTTGCTTCTTTGTAATAAGTGAAGAATGTCTAAAAGGTTTTTTTAGCTGCCCTTTCTTTACCGTAGAAATCAGGATTAGCAAGTCTGACCTTTCTCGGTTTTGCTTGGGAAATATTGGGAAATCTCAGGGCATGTTTACTGTGGGCTCTCCTACCTTAATTAAAGAGGTGGGAGTACATCTTTAACAAAGGCTTCCTTATTAAGAATGAGAACCACTGAAGTTAAATAGCTGATAAACAAAAGCAGATTTTTAAACCGTCTGACTTTCACTAATATAACTTCCATTTTCTTAACAAGTGTGATCTCATTTTGCACCAGTTTTCAAGTCACCAGAATCTTCCAGCAACGCTAGAACATAATTTCTAAGGTACAAAAACAAGCAAGAAAAACTTTTTCTTCCCTAACAGGTTACTTCTAATATTTTGCAGCCCCAAAAATTCCAGTTACTGACTAAAGATAATAGACAAAGACAAGTTGCTAATTCTCTGACAAAAGATAATTGAAAGAGGAAAAAAATGAAAACCATTTACTGATAATTCTGTTATTTGCAGTCTCCTCTGCTACTATTTATTCTACAACACAGTATCAATGGTCAGATAGTGCTGTAGTTTCACCTACTGGAAGAAAGGAGGTAGAGTTCTGAAGCCCCGTATTGATTACATGAGTGTCAGCCAGAAAAGTCTCACTCTCCAGTCTGAGTAACTTCCAATGTCTGTCTACAAGACAGCAAGAGAAATAACAGGCAAACTCCCAGAGAGGAGAGAAAAGGACACGAGAGAAGAGGAAACTATGACAAACAAAATTACCAGTAAGTAATTTTCCTTTGTCATATGCCTCTCACTTCTCCCATCTATGAAAGTGCTCTAATGCACACAGCATATATAACAAGACGTTGCCTCAAGAGGTTCAGGGGCAGCTGTGTTGCCACCAGAGCCCTGGAGCCAAAGGACAGCCAGGGAAGCAGACAGGTCCCATTGATGAGAAGGTATAAAGCAGCAGAATGATAGCCTCAACACCACCTTACATACCTAGGAAGTCAATAGTCACTGCCCATAAACGGGAGGCTTTTCTAGCCAAGTGACACCTGATAAGTCCAAAGCAAGCCTACCAACCTGGTCATATGCTGCAAAAATATAGCCTAAAGCACTGAAAGCAACACTAGCATTAGCTGCAGTCATTAAAATCTTCAAGACCGGCAAACAGAGGAGAAGCAAACAGAAGGAGTTTGCCTGGGAATTTACCCTGGGGGAGTTTCCACAGAGTTTTCGCCTTTCAGGCTTCTGTGAACAGTAAATACAACATTTGAAGAGGCTCTTACAGGGAAGACAATATAGACAGTGAGCAATCGGCTGTTGTGACCTGCACAGGATGTGACACATTTGTCTTTCTCCCAGAGGATAGAAGTGACATCATCTGTATGAAGTTCAAGCTAGTCTCTATATTGGAGGGGTTAAAGGACTACAGACCCAAGTATCAACCCTGCATTACAAAAAATGCTAGAAGGATTTGAAGGCTCCAGTGTAGAAATTTCCCTTACTCTCCTAGTAGCATACATAATTTTTTTTTTGGGGGGGGGGGGGGAAGGAATTGGTTGGGAATATTTGGTATGGCACATGAAGGGGAGATAGCTTAGGCATGGATAGCCTATCTAAAATGCAGGCAGTGGTGAAGCTAGCAAATTGGGTATTGTGGTTAGGATTGGGAACCCCAAGACTGATTCTGGCTGTTCACTGGGTAACAGCTATTAAAGCACCAGAACTGCTACCAGTGGAGCCAGAAAGGTACCCAGAGAACACAGTTAATATAAGAAGTTCACACTCGCAAGCATGGGCTAAGAACAAATTGGATTGTGGTAGAGTGGATGCCCATGTTTTCACCACACTGGAACGGATCCATCTCCTCAAAAACAATACAAATATCCAAAAGAAGCAGAAGAAAGATTGCTGCCTACAATAACTGACTTTCTGCAACAAGGAGCGTTAATTGAAACTGTAGGAGAGTAAAGAGTTAAAAGCTGGACAAGTACTCGGGCCTAAGCTACAAAGAATGGATTTATGGCACAGGCAAATCTTGTTTTCCTTACTCAGTGGAATTTAGCTAGAGTCTGTTATCTGTCTTCTTTTCCTCCCTTTCCAACTATTTGCATAAGAAATTAGACTAACAATTAACTATTCTCCCTTCTGTTCAAGGTCTTGGGTGAGAACAGCATTATCTTCTTTCCCTCCCTTGCATGTAGTATATTTTTAAAAATATTAGTAAGTTTCAAGGTAATGTGCCTATTCGCTGCAATAATCCTGTAAATAACAAACATGGGCATGTAAAATTGTATTCATTATGTAGTTATTAATATTCATTTTTATATGTGTCAGTGTAACCAAATAAGGGTTTATGGGGAGTTGCTGGAAATGTATACATTTACATACTGTTATGGATAAAAGAATTGTAAAATAACCCCCATGTTGCTCACTCCCAGCGTGGCGGTGGAATGAGCAGGCAACAATAAAGGATGTCGTCTCCCCAGGACAACCCCCAGGACAACCTGTTTGATTATTTCTAACAGAAAACAACAGCACTAATAACTCCCCCATTTGGCCAGTTCGTAAAGCTGATGGGAAAACCTGGTGACTAACTATGGATTATCGGGTCCTGAACAGATGCACCCCAATGGCTGCCCCTGTGGTAGCTAAATTACCCAAGGTAATGGCAGCAATAGACACTGGAGCTAAATAGTTCACAGTGCTAGATTTATCAAATGTTTTCCTTGCAATCCCATTGCATCCCAACTGTTGGTATAAATTTGCCTTTACATATCGGAATCAACAGCACACATATTTTAATTTCCCAGATATAGGACTGGAAGATTAGTGCTGGTAATAATAATAGGGCTCAGGTTTTCCTGGATATGATAGCGGACATATTCCTTCACCAAATAGTTGCTGAACCAACAAGAGGGGATGACATTTTAGATTTGGTATTGCTGAGCAGTGAGAACCTCAAAGAACTGGTTGTAGGGTGACAACCTTGGTTCAAGTGATCATGAGCTAATTCAGTTCAAACTATATGGAAGGCTAAACAAAAATAGATTTGTGACTAAGGTTTCTCATTTCAAAAGGGCTAACTTAAAAAAATTAAGGGAACTAGTTAGGGAGGTGGACTGGACTGAAGAACTGATGGTTCTAAAGACGGAGGAGGCTTGAAATTACTTCAAGTCAAAATTGCAGAAATTATCTGCAGCCTGTATCTCAAAGAAGGGGTGAAAAATTGATAAGCAAGAGTTGTAGGACCTGGCTGCGGACGCAGCGCAGGCCCTGTTCCCCTTCCCCTAGGGGGAAACTCAGGAGCCCTGCAGAGACCCAGTGCAGTCTTGGCCAGAAGAACTGCAGAATAGACTTCGGGAGTTTGACCAGGAAATTCGGGATAGGGACCAGGGTGTTGAGCCAGTACCAGAGCATGGATGGGACCAGCTGGTTGAGCACCAATGCCATACCCGAAAGGGAGAGGTACCGGAGCAATCCTGTCCACCTCTGGAGCTGCTCAGCCACCCTGCCCTCTAAATTTTCCCAATTCTCCAGTAGAGAAGAATGGATGGCAGAACGGTATACGCCCAGATACAGCAGTGGACCTGTGCTCCACCGGATGCCTTGAAGTGCGGGTGGGAGGGAGCTTGCCCACTATCTGGCCCCTACAATCAGGCCAGAGCTCTTGATCCAGTTAAACCAGGCGGAGGAGGCTGTGGAGTAAATAGCTTGGCAGGCCTCCACCCACACCAGGTTGCCTGGGTCCTGGACCGCAAGGAGCATGTCATCAGCTTACACTGACAGCAACATGCGCAACTCTGGCTTGCGGACCACCAACCCCGTCGGCCTCTTGCGGAGGAGATGAAGGAAGGGCTCGATGGCCACAGCATATAGATGGCCTGACAGTGAACACCCGACACCCCACACCCGAAGCCGACCAGTTCCATCAGGGTACAGTTGAGTTTGACCAGACAGACTGTGGAGGCATAAGCACCTGGAGAAAGCCCACAAAATGGGGCCTGAAGCCAAACACCTGCAGGGTGCCCAGGAGATACCCGTGGTCCATCTGGTCGAATGCCTTCTCCTGGTCCAGGGCCAGGAGGGTGAACAACAGACCATCTGTACAACTGAGCTACAGGAGGTCCTGGAGCAGATAGAGATTATTAAAAATGGTATGGCCTGGTATGGTGTAGGTCTGGTTGGGATGGACCATGTCCTGCAGCATGGACCCCAGCCTCAGTGAGATGGCCTTGGCCACAATTTTGTAGTTTGTCCTGAGGAATGAGATGGGACATCAATTCCAAAGGTTGTGGAGGTCCCCCTTCTTGGGCAGGAGAGTGAGCACAGCTCGTTGGCACAAAAGGGGGAGCTCTTCACTGACCTCGGACTCAGCCCAGATGGTGGCAAGGTCCAGGCCAAGGCCATCCCAGAACGCGTAGTAGAACTCCACAGTCAGTCTTTCCATGCCTGGGGATTTACTCGTGGGCATGAGATGGAGGACTTCCGAGAGCTTGGCCAGAGTGAGAGGTAGCTCCAGCTGGACCTTGTTGCCCACGCCAACTGTGGGGCATTTGCCGCCTGCAGGGTGCTCTGGAACGGCTCCGGTTGGATCTGGAGAAAGCAGACTGGCGTAGAAGGCCCTGACCCTTCCACGCATCTCCACCAGATCTGTGAGGGGGCGTGATGTCCTCTGCCAGAAGGCAGGCGACGTGCTTCTGGGCCCCCTTCCTTTTCTCCAGTGAGTAGAAGAAGCAGGAACCATGATCCATCTCCTGAAGGAGATGGACGCAGGATCAAACAAAGGTGCCCTGAGCCCAAAGGTCTTTGAGGATGCAGAGCTCCTCCTGCTTTTCCTGGCACACTCCACAGACGGATGGATCCTTGGGGTTGGCAGCCAGACACCTATCCAACTCTAAGACCTCTCGCTCCAGCTGCTCTATCCCCACATCCCTCCGCTGGCTAGCTCCCTGAGCTTAGTCGCAGCAGAAGAGCCAGCCACACACCTTCCCTACATTCCACCAGCACCACACCAAGGAAAAAGCATGCCTCTGCTCACACCAGGTCAGCGAGAACTCCCAAAAGGATGCCATGAAGTCCACATCCTCTAGCAGGCTATTGTTAAAGTGCCAGTAGGCTGGCCCCAGCCTCTCTGCAGTGAGAGACTATCATGGTCACCAAGTGGTAATCCGAGAAAGGGGCCAGCCAGACACTGGAGGAGTGGGCCCATGAAAGATGGTGACGGGAGAAATAGATGCGGTCCAACTGGGAGTGGCGTGACCAGTCTTCCTCCACCTGGACAAAGGTGAAGGGGACGATGTTGTCCAGGTGGTGGTCGCGCCAGACATCCACCAGGGAGCAGTGGTTTATAATCTCCTGGAGGACATCCATGGCAGCCTGCCACTGCCCGGTTCCCATGAGGTCCCATTCCTCGAGGGTGGTGCTGAAGTCCATGCCAGGACCAGCACGTATGAGGATCCAAGTTGCTGAGGAAGGCGGACATCTGCTGGAAAAAATGTACCCTCTCCTGGCGCAAGTTCAGATGTTGACAAGGTTCAACACTAGCCCCTCCATGTGGACCCAGAGGTGCTGCAGGCGACCCAGCACGACCTTGGCAACACCCCTGGAGCTCCTTGGGTTGTAGGTCAGGGAGAATAAGGTGGCTGCTCCACCCACGCGGGCAGAGAGGAGACTAAAAAACACCCTGTCCCCCCACTCCAGCCCCCAACGGGCCTCAGCGGCTGGATCCGTATGGGTCTTTTGCAGGAACACCACAGAGTATCCTCCTTCCCAAAGGAAGGAGAGCACCTGGCTCCTGCAGAGACCCATCCTAAAGCTCCTGGCATTCAAGCTTGCAAAGGTGGTTGGGGCCATGGGAAGGGTTGGGGAGGATCCTTAAAGGCAGGAATGCTGACGGCTCCTGTCAGGCCCTGCAGCAATCCGTGACAGACCACGAAGGCCAGGAGGGAGTCACAGAAGCTGAGGGTCCGCCGGTAGCCGCAGTGTCCAGCCTCCCGGTCCCTTTGCCCTTCTTTAGGATGGCTCTCACATCTAGAAGACGAGGTGGAAATCCCCCCAGCGCTGATGGGCAAGCTGCACCCTATTCCTGACTACACAACAGTAAGCCAGGGAAGCCCACAGCTCGTCCCACAGTGTCTTGGGGTTGGGGTGGAAGACCCTGGGCCATCCTCCAGCTGGGTCCCCATAGTGGTCCTGTGGCCAACAGAGACAGGCAGCAGACCCCCAATGCGGCCAACGTTGTGGGTGCCATGCTGCCTGACTCAACCCCCAGCACAAGGGACAGCAGCGGAGGGAAGGTAGCAGCCCTGGGTGGGAGGGTAACTCAAATACTGCCTCCCGGGAGTTGGCAGATGTGAGAAGGAATAACACAACCCCAGGGTGGTAGCATTATGGGAAGTGGACGGGGAAGGGACAGGAGTGGTATTGAGGGTGGGGTCAGGGGCAGCGATGGAGACAGAGGCAGGGGTGGGGCTGGGATCAGAAGCCCCGGCGACTCAGCCACTGGGATGCAGTTCCGTTTGACCTGACACGGGGGCCAGGAGAGGAGGGCCCTCACTGATGCCGGGCCTGGGCACCACGGTGGAATCAGCACCCGCAGCCTCAGTGATGGGCAGGCGATGGCTCACGTCAAGGCCCTCAGAAGGGGTTGAGGGCAGCTGTCCTGCCACAGATGTGGCACCTGGGCACAGCTGCTAGAGGCTTGGTGGCTGCAGGTGTAATGCTGTCCACTGACAGGCAGCTGGAAGCGCCCAGGGACAACTTGAAGGCAGGGACAGCAGTATGGGGCAGGGGGAGAGAGTAGGAGGAAAGGGGGCGGCACAAGGCTGCCCAGATAGAGGCCTGCTGGCGGGGGGTTCGTCCTCCCCCTGGGTGACCGGAGTCAGACCCAGGAACTCGATCTCCACAAAAATGGAGCTGAAATCCCCATCCACCACCACAGGTGCCATCCCACCGGAAGCTGAGGAGGCAATCATCTTGGCATTGACAGGGAGCAGAGATGACAAGGCGGTGGGGGCGGCTCCCTCCTAGGCCTCCCCAGTGAGGGAATTTAATATGGCCTTCAAGAGGGGGGCTGTGCTGCTCCTCCTCGCTGCCACAACCTCCTACTCAACCAGCACTGCCCGCTGGACCTCGTCAGGGGCGCAGCACAGGGCTCAGCGATGGTGGTCCCCCCTCAAAGACTTCCCAGGGGGCTTCCCCCCTGTCCAAGTGGGCGGGGAGGTTCTGAATCTTCTTTCACTTGCCAGGTTTCCCCCCGATGAGCACCCAGCCCTGTAAGGTGTTAGCAGAGGGCAAGCCCGCGGAGCAGGCACCGGGGACAGGAGGGGGGGGCAGAGGCAAAGGGGCGAGTCAGGGCTACCCACGCCTCCCCGCTAGGCTGCAGGCACAGGAGGAGGGCACCATCAAGGGAGAGCATCAGACTGGATTTAGGGTGTGGGGGATGCTGGCTCCTCCAGCTGGGAAGAGAGAGGGGGTTACAGTGATATCGGGGTGCAGTGAGCAGGGGGGCACCATGAAAAAACAGCAGGTTTGGGGGCTCAAGCACTGAAAGGCACTAGGGCGCACTGAGGAAGTGGGACAGAGTGGGGCAGGGGTAAGCAGCAAAGGCTTGGGGAGGGGGATCAAGCACAGGCAAGGGCAGGGAAAGACAGGACTTATGAGGTTTTGGGTAGAAGACTGATAGAAAGGTGTCCTGGTTGTTGTGGAACCTTTGGTAGAAAGGCTGGAGGCGGGTGCAGTTGGACCTTGTCTTTCAAGAACACCATATAAAGGGGTTCCGACGCAAGGGCTTTGACCTCAGAGAACCTTCTGGCAGAGATGATTGCCACTACAAAGTCAACCTTCCAAGAAAGAAATAGCAAGGAGCACGATGCTAATGGCTCGAAAGGGGGTCTCATGAATCTTGACAGGACCAGGTTTAGGTCTCATGGGGGGAATAAGTTCGCAAACCCAAGCCTTTCTAGCCCCTTGAGAAGTCTGACCGTCATTTCATGGGAGAACACTGATCTGCCATTCATTGGGATGTGGACTGCAGTGATGGCTGCCAAGTGAACCTTAATAGATGAGTGAGACCTTGATGCTTTAAGTGGAGCAGATAATCCAAGATGGACTGCAGAGAAATTCGGGATGGAGAGAGATTCTGTTCAGAGAACTAACAAGTGAAACGTTTCCACTTAGCCAAGAAGGTAGCCTTGGTAGAAGTCTTTCTATTACCTAGCAAGACCTATCAAACCTGATTCGAGCAGGCTGCTCTTCAGGGTGCAGCCATACAATAAACATGCAGTCAGACACAGGGAAGCAAGATTCGGATGAAGCAATCTGCTATGGTGTGGGTGGAGTTATCGCGTGAGTGGCGCTGCCACCTAAAGGTCCAGGAGTGTGCTGAACCAATGTTGGTGTGGCCATGCTGGTGCTATCAGGATAACCTTTGCCGTGTCCTGTTCGATACTTAGGAGAACCTTGTGAACCAAGGGGATCAGAAGAAAGGCGCACAGTAGATGGTCTGCCCACAAGAACAGGAAGACATCAGAGAAGGAGCCCGCACTGTGCTCATACAGCAAACAGAACCGATGGTATTTTTTGTTCTGTTTAGTGGCGAACAGGTCTACCTGGGGAGGCCCCCACCCCTCTGAGATGACACTGATGAGCTCCACATGAAGAGACCACTTGCGGTGAGAGGAAAAGGCTCTGCTGAGGTGATCTGCCAGTATGTTTTGGGCTCCCAAAGGTGTGTCGGCTCAAGGTGAAGGGTGTGTTTCACACAGAAGTCCCACAGTTGCAGGGTCTCCTGCCACACAAAGCCAAAGATCAAGCCTCTCCCTGCTTGATGATGTAAAACATGGATGTGATGTTGTCTGCCAGGACCTGCACCCCTTTGCCTGAGAACTGGGGAAGGAACGCTTGGCAAGCTAAGCATACCGCCCCGAGTCCCCTGACAGTTATATGTAGGGAGAGTTCTTATGACCAGAGGACCTAGGTCTTGAGGTTGCCACACTGGGAACCCCACCTTAGGTCTGATGCATCTGGGACTAAGACTACCAACTGCTGAGGGACCACAAAAAGTACCCCCTTCATTGCCAATCCTGGGTCTTTCCACCAGGTCAGGGAAATGAGGACCAGAGGCAGGACTGTGAGCACTGAGTCTAAATAGTATCTGCTCAGTGAGTAGATGGACACCAGCTACCTCTGCAGGAGCCTGAGGCACAGTCTTGCAACATGAGTTCATGCTGCCATGCGTCCCCATGGTCTTTAGGCTTACCCGACCAGTCGTTACTGGGTGAACTGTGACCTTGGATATCAGGTCCAACAGAGTCCGGAATTGGGCTTCTGGCAGTAAGGTTCTGGCTTGGGTTGAGCTGTGCACTGCCCCGATGAATTCTATTCTCTAAACCAGGACCAGAATTGACTTATGCTCATTTATCAGCAGCCCCAGCACCTAAAAGATGTTGCTACTGATGCTTGCTGTACCAGAGTCTGCGACCAACCTTTGATCAGCCAGTCATTGAGGTACAGGTAGATTCGCATGCCTTGGCATCTGAGGAAGGCTGCTACAACCCCCATATACTTCATGAAAGCGTACAGTGCTGCCAATAGGCCAAAAGGAAGGGCAGTGAATTAGAAGTGACAATGACCCACCACAAACCTGAGACATCTTCTGTGGCCACAAAAAATTGAGATGTGAAAATATTCGTCCTTTAAGTCAAGGGCAAGCATACCTCGGTCCAGGGGGGGAATGATGGAGGCCATGGAGACCAGATGGAACCTCAGTTTCTTGAGACATCTTTTGAGGCAATGCAGGTCTAGGATGGGACCAAGCCCCACTTAGGCCTTTGGGATTAAGGCCTTTGGCCTTCCCTTTCAAATCCTAAGAAACTTCCATCACAGCCCCCACATGTAAGAAGGATTGCACCTCCTGAAGGAGGAGTTGCTTGTGAGAAGGGTCCCTGAAGAGGGACAGGGATGGGGGAGAGGGAGAAGGAGGGGAGGATAAAAACTGGAGAGTATATCCAACTGTCACTGTGCTCAGGATCCAACAGTCCGATGTGAATGACCATGCAAGGCTGAAGAGCAACATACGGTTCAAAAATAAAAGGGGGGACAGATCCGAAAAGGTGATTGGTACACTGCCTTTGGGCACACCATCAAAAGTCCTGCTTGGGCCCGCCAGAGTATCTTTGAGTCCCTGACTAGGAGGCCAAGGTGGACAGGAGTGACTGGCATTGTTTATAACCTCTGCGTTTCTGTTTGTAGGGTTCCTGTCTTGGAGGTCCCAAGAACCAAGGAGGCTGCTGGGGCCTGAAGTACTTTCTGGAAGCTGATGGTGCATACAGGCCTAAGAATTGAAAGGTGGCCTTTGTGTCCTTCAGTCCATGAAGTGCCATGTGCATCTGCACCAAAAAAAGAGAGGAGCCTTCAAATGAGAGGTCCTGGATGACCTGTTGGACTTCATGAGGAAGACCAGAACACTGGAGCCAGGAACATGGCGACCACAGAGGTAATTTTCTGAACCATCAAGATGGCCACATTGAAAGCCACCTGGAGAGAGGTCCTGACCATGTTCTTAGCCCCTTCCAAGAGAGACGTGAACTCCCGTCTCAACTCTTGGGACATGGAGTCTTTGAATTTATTCAGGGAGTCTCATAGATTAAAATCTTATCTCCCAAACAAAACTTGCTGATTAACGATACGCAGTTTGAGACTACCCATAGAATAAACCTTGTTTACTCATATTCAGTTTGTGATCCACTATAAAGCCAGATCCTTTTCGGCAGTACTATCATCTAGCCAGTTATTTTATTATGCATTTGATTTTTAATTCCTATGTGTAATACTTTCCACTTATCTTTTTTGAACTTCAAATAATTTATTTCAGACAAATTCTCCAATTTGTCAAGGTCATTTTGAATTCTAATTCTGTCCTCCAAAGTGCTTGCAACCTCTTCCAGCTTGGTGTCATCCACAAATTTAATAAGCATGCTATCCACACCATTATCCAAGTCATTAATAAAAAGATTGAGCAGTACTGGACCCAGGACTGACCCTTGTGGCACCCTTTTAGATATACCCAAAACATACTGAAGCAAACAAGAAAGTAGTGAGGAGACCAGGCCATGGAAAACTTCAGCGTTTGCATTCCATCTGAAAGACCTACAGTCAATTGCACGGTGCTCAGTTTCCTCCATACCAAGGAAGAGGGGCTGGGATTTGTGCTCCTAGGAACACAGTGCCTAGGAGCCTAGGCATAGTGATTTCAAGCATAAATCTTCAACTCCTGAAACACAGTTCCCCTAATCTAGGAAGTGAGCTTGGGAAAAGCACAGCAACCAGCAGTTTTTCAGCGGTGTTAGCTAAGCCTGTATAGGAAAGGGAACCACCTGAATTCACCAGAGCAGACTTTACCAGGGCTGCTGACGGTGGAGAAACCTCAAGTCTAAATACCTCTGGTTCTGGAGAAGATTGGTAGCTGCTGCCAAGAAGCTAAGCACAACTGGCTGCTAGACAGGTACACAGGCTGCCAGGACACCGATTCTGCATTGAAGAGACAGGGCTGGCTCCATGAACAAAACTGGGCTGAAGACCCAGATCGCGTGCATCATGCCCCTTTGAGGAAGGAATTGTGTCATCCGCATGGGGATAAAAGAGGCTCAGGAGCACTGGAGGGTGAAGCAGAGACTGACGAGAGGCCTGCAAGTCTGCAAAAGTAGGACTGAATAACACCACACCAAGAGGGACTTACCAGAACGGGGGCTGACTGGGAGCACTCACATCCAGGAGGCTCTGGACTTTCTGGATACAAAGAAGCCACTATAGAGCTGTATTAGCTATGGAGCCTAGTTGCAAGTCCCTGCCCATGAGGTGGGCTCATGACCTTCCTGTTACTTCCAGGTGCCCACTCCTTATTCAGAGGATTGGGAAAGGTTGGACACACCAGCAGGCCTCTGAGCAGTGGAAGTCCCAATCTATGAATGGCAGGGCCCAGCTGAGAGCCCCTGCTTAGGGGCATTGCTCAGCTGAAGAGTATGAGCTCTGTTTTCCACACACACTCACTGATTTAATGCAGTGTGTCTGCCTCATGTTTTTCTATTAGTGTCCCTGCAAGACAAAGAAAGAGGGACAGAAAGAACAAAAAGAGGGAGAGATCATGAGATGAAGTGAGCTTCTGCATAGAGGACACAAAACTGCAGAGGGGCTGTTCTGACTTAGGCTCATAGTATCAGGATGAGGTTCAGAACTCTTTGCTTTATTGCTTCTAGTAGGTTGGCATCATGATACCATCTGTCCATTAACACACTAGTGTAGGACGGGGAAAAAAAGAAATGACAGTCTAACCATTTTTTTTTAATTTTTTCCTGGTTTTTTCAGAATTAGGATATTTTAAATTTGAACATTCTAACCAGCTCTGTAGTTGATCAAAAAGAGGGTATTTTTGTCAAATTCATAAAAAATATTTTTTAGAATACTGACACTGGCAAAATTTTAAAAAATGTTGACTAGCTTTAATCACAAAATCTACAATTTTACTATCTACTGGCAAAATCCCAATCCACATACAATGAACATATCAAGACATCTAAAATACATGTATACACAAACACAAAATGCAATTTGAAGTTCATGAAATGTACTCAAGAAATGTCAAAGTTAAGATACATTTTACTTTTTTAACTATGCTCTCTTGTGTATATGTTTTACAATAGTCTGGTTATATAATCTTATTATTTCAATTACTTTCACTATTTCAGAGTGACACTATTTTCCCACCTTGCTTTATAATTGATCAACTTTGCATTCTCACATAATAGTCCATGATCATAACTGTACAACATAACTTTAATGAGAAACATGTAATAGAAGCTGTTTTCCACATCTGGCATTGAACACAGCTACCCCTGAAAGATAATTTATTTTTGCAACCTATGATTATTTTTCTAGCTTTTAATTTATTCTGAAAACTGAACTCCCACCCCACAAAGCTGACTTTAAAATGTAGGTATGTTTCTAGCTTAATTGGCAACATTGTTATAAAGGAATGTTTTAAAGCACAGAACACAATGGAAACAGTGAGATACATAAGTATGAAGGTATCTTTAGTGTAAGTTAGTGTATTTAATATTAGTTACACAACATTAATATTGCATATGAAAACTGACAATGTTGTCTATTATCATATTTTATTATAATACATTTATATGTTGCTTATATTTCCTGTATATTTTATTGTGTGTATCATTCACTACTTTCCCACTATGTATGAAAATGTACAGAAAACACTGTATTATAATCACTATGTACACTTAAGAAATAGCTCATGTAATTAAAGAATAAATAATGCATCTACACAAGGGGACAGAATTAAGGTTGCAGATAGAAAATACCATGCAAAAATTTGTATTTTTTAATGTATTTTTAAAGGAAAAATAATTCATACAAGTGCACACACACTGCCTGGGAAAAGAAAAGAGGTACAAAAACTCAAAGTGAGACCTCCAAGTTTAGCAGGCTTACAAGTTCTGATGATGATGCATTACTACAAAATTAAACGGGGCACATCTGCACACTGTCCTAGCAAGGAAGTGATGCAGGGCAGTTGACAAACAAATAGGTCCTTGCTATGACAGTGTTGGCACAGTGACTTTCTTGTTAACGTAGAGAAGTAAGGTGCTGCCATGTTTGTACTGACTAAATAAAATGTATTTTGACAATGAGATTGCTATCTTGCTGTAAAAACACACCTTTCTGGCAGTGACGATACAGCCGAGAGCTAAAAAGCTTACTAAAGACTACACTCACATTATGACGTGCATAAGACATGCTACAACATTGACCATGGAGCTGTACAGTTATAGTGGAAAGATTAAATTTAAAAGTATTTTACATTCAGATCCAATGAAGTACTGTATAAAAACTACAGAGCAGATATAGTACTTACAGTGCCCTCTAGCTCAGAATACAGGCCCGACCAAAAACTGAAAGTACTTTTGTCCAGCTGATATAGACGAGACTTTTCAAAGGTTTCCAAATCCATGATTTGTCCTAATTCCCATGGGACATGTGTTGTTGTTCGATATACATTCCTCTGAAAGAAAGACATAGTAATGTTAAAATATTATAGTGGGGAAGAGTCAACATGGCTTTTGTAAAGGAATATCATGTCTCAACAATCTATCAGAATTCTCTGAGGGGGTCAAGAAACACATGGACTGGAGTGATCCAATGGATATAGTGGACTTTCAGAAAGCCTTTGACCAGGTCCCTCACTAAAGATTGTTAAGCAAAGTAAGCAGTCATGGGATAAGAGGGAAGGCCCTCTTATTGATCAGTAACAGTTTAAAAGATAGGAAACAAAGGAATAAACAGTCAGTTTTCACAATGGAGAGAGGTAAATAGTGGTGTTCCCCAGTGCTCTGTACTGAGACCAGTATTGTTCAACATATTCATAAATGATCTAGAAAAAAAGAGTAAACAGTAAGGTGGCAGAGTTTGAAGACAATTCAAAATGACTCAAGATAGCAGACTGCAAAGCAGACTGCAAAGGGTTACAAAGGATGGACACAAAATGGCATATGAAATTCTATGTTGATAAATGCAAAGTTATGCACATTAAAAACAAAATGCCAACTAAATACAAAATGATGGAGTCTAATTAGCTGTTACCACTCAGGAGTTATTGTGGATAGTTGGGAGTTATTGTGGATAGTTCCCTGAAAACATCCGCTCAATGTGCAGCAGCAGCAAAAATAGCTAACAGAATGTTAGGAACAGGAAAGGGAGTGATAACAAGATGAAAAGTATCATAATGCTACTCTATAAATCCATGGTATGCCCATACCATGGATACTGTGTGCAGTTCTCATCACCCAATCTCAAAAAAGATACATTAGAAACAGAAAAACTACAGAGAAGGGGGAGGCAAAATTTAAAAGATTGGGATTGCTCATCTCGGAAAAGAGCTGATTAGAGGGGGATAAAATCATGAATGGTGTGCAGATAGCGAATAAGGAACTGTTATTTAACATAATAAACAAACCAGGGGTCACCCAATAAAATTAAGATGCACCAGGTTTAAAACAAACATAAAGAAATGCTTCTTCACACAACGCAGTTAACCTGTGGAATTTGTTGCCAGGGGATGTTGTGAAGGCCAAAAGTATAACTGGGTTCAAAAAAGCATTAGGTAAGTTAATGGAGAGCAGATCTATCAATGACTATTAGCAAAAGTGATCAAGGATGCAATCCCATGCTCTGGGGGTCCCTAAACCTCTGACTGCCAGAATCTGAACTGGATGACAGGGGATGGATCACTTGATAAATTGACTGGCCGCTGAATACCGGGCTAGATGGACATTTGTCTTTTAACGAAACATTAGCAGCTTTTGCCAGCAACCAAGCAGAGAGCACAAGAAAAACGGTAAACAGATGTGATGCATGGCATGATCTTTTGGGGTATCGGGAAAATGACCTTTTGGGGTACCCAAAAATAATAAAAATATCTAAAGAATTTTAACCACAAGATATGCCAAATGCCTAAACAATAAGCTTAACCACAAAACCTAGACAAGTTATGGGTGACTTTTAAGAACAAGTTAAATGTCAAGGCAGCAGGTGCACAGGATGTGGTCAGGATATGCTGTCTCCTTCCTCCCTCTCCCTTTTCCAACAACCCGCTTGCACTAAGGAAATTGGCTGCCATTGCTACTGCAAATGTTAATGAAAAGACAGCATATAAATATTGGCCATTCTGAGTGTGGAAGGGAGAAAAGAAGAAAAGAGAGCCTCCTGAAGTCCGAAGACCGACCTCATGCTGTACTAAAGGAAGCGACAGAGCAGAAGTCCCTCTCCGGAGCCATCAAGATCCGCCTGAAAAGTGTAACACGGGTTTGGTAAACTATAACTTTTGCTGCTGTATTATCATTTATCTAATCTATGCTTAGCAATTGTAATACAATAGGTTAATAAAGCATGTCTCTGTATCTGACAGATGTGCTGTGCTCTCATAAAACCCATTAACTCCTTTAGAACCTTTTTAAATCTAAGTCAGCAAGCTCCCAGAGATTGGAGGAACTGACAGATTTCTCCTCAGGGAGCCCTCAGGATTGGGAAACTGAAGAAGGTTTTCCCTTGGGGAGCCTCCAGGGTTGGGGAAACTGAGGAAAACCACCTGAGCCTTATTCAGTGAGGCCTCAAGGGACGGAATTTGATGGGTCTATTCAATGTGCCCTCAGGGTCGGGAATTTGAATTGCAGGTGGTGATGGGGAGGGAGGGGACAGGAAGAGGAGGGAATCTGTCCTGCTGACCCAAGGCAAAGGTAACAGTCTGACCCAGTGTAGCCATTCTTATCTTCTAATAAAATTCTATGTGTTACTGTAGTTTCAGCAAAGATTAAATAATATGCAGTACTAGGTTTGTGTGATTTTTTTGTGTATCAAAGCCACAGGGCAACAGAATCTACAGAATAACTGTTGTTCTCAAAACCTCATGATTCACCTATTTATCCTGTCAAACGAGAAATGTAAAGTTGGAGTGATTTATTATTTCAGAGATCAGAAACTGACATTGTATTTCTTTCTATGTACTTCAATCTTATTTTAAAATGTAAAATAAACAATTTATGAATCAGTCATACCCATGACTCCAGGATTCATCCTGAGCAGAATTCTTGTCTAAGGACCAAATTCTGCCCACCAATAAATTAGTGGGACTCCCAATGAGTTCACTAAAAATACCATGCATGTACCTACGACCTAAATAATGCCATAAAACAGCGCTTTAATATCATTTTTGTTATAGCTCTGAAATTATTGGTTTTTCTTTTTATAATTTTCCATTTTATTTTTAGGAATTTGTTTTTTCATTTTCTCTGAGGGGTGGTGGGATCCCTTCCTCTGGGCATTAGGAGGTTGGGAAGTCCAAGGGAAACTACCCTGCACTCACCCCACAGCAGCGACTTCTGACTCACACAACTGGGCCTGGCTCCCCACTCCAGGCATTGTGAGCTGCTGCTTGGGGTCACAGTGCTACTAAAGTTTGACCCAGACAGCACCCCACCTTCATGACAGAGAGGCAACCAGACCAATCCTGAGCAGTGCTGTGATCCTGCATACCACGTAACCATGCCCACAGTGGGGAGGCAGGCCCAGCCCAACAAGGAAAAAGTCTTAGGTGCGGAGTGAGATTTCATGATATTTCTTTTTATACAGTTTTTTGTTTTATTTCATGTTATTTTGCACTTGCAAAAGACCATGGGACTCTAGGTATTTTCTGTTCCCTTAACAATGCGATTGAATTAAAAAAATAAAGTACTACTGTTTTGCACTCATTTGTCTTCTTTGGATCAACTTTCATACTCTTTGATTACCTTTCTATTACCTCCAACTCCGCTGCATCCCTTCCTGGGACTGGTATTGAGTAGCATTCTCTCACCAGCAATGTTGCTGCCTTAAAGTATGACAGCAGTCAAGGATGCTGATCAGTACTGGCCAAGAAAGGCACAACAGCAGAGGGAGGTAGCTTACTCCTGAAAGATCCAAGTGCTACTACCCACAGCAGCCAACCCAAAAAGCAGAGCAAAAGCATCTGCTCAGTACAGCAGCAGGGAAGAGAGTAGATCAGGCTTTCAAGGATCCCCCCCCATGCCTTCAGATGTCATCTATCCATGGCAGATTTATGTAAACAAATGCAATAGAAACTCAGAGGCTCATGGGGCTGTTTATACAAGGAAACTGACAGACACAGCATAAAGTACTCCTCTGCATTCATGCCAGAAAAGCTCCTGTATGGATGCTATTCTAGAATAAAAGTGACGACAATTACCTCACTTCCAAAGCAGAGCAAAGGGCCACGCTTATCTCCCCTAGTGCACTTCCTCCATCCTCCCAATCCTCTCTATTTCACGGACTTCATCCAATTACCCTTCATCTTCCTTCTGCCAGGGGTTCTGTGTGCCCCCATTTCCACTCCTCCCAAGCAAGGCTCCCAATTCCCCGCCCGCTGCCTGGGGTCGTGCACGCACCTCCATCCCCACGCCCCCCGCATACTTTTCTCCCAGGGCGCGCCTCACCCCGGGCCCCCCAGTCTTCCCTCCTCCAGGGAACGTGGCCTATGCCAGGGAACGTGGCCGCCCCTCCCCGCCTGGCATCGCTCCCCCCGCCAGGAGCCAGGGGTGCCCCCCCGCCGCCGTGCCCCGCGGGGGAGCCGGACACACGCGGCCGGTCACCTGCCGGCGCGCCAGGAAGGCCTCCCACAGGTACACGGCCCAGGAGAAGAGCAGCACGGAGCAGAACAGCCGCTTCTCCACGGGCAGCTCAGCCCAGAGCTCGCCCAGCAGCGGCAGCGCCATGGCGGACAGCCCCGACACAGCCCGCCGCCGCCTCGTGCCCAGCCAACTTCCGGCCCCGGCCTGCGGTGTCACGGCAAAACCCGTCCCTCGCCCCGGCCTCCGTCTCAGGGCGAAACCCGACGCTCTGCCGGCTTCCGGCCCCTCCAGAAACACGCGCCCGCCGGTTTCCGGCCAAGTGTTACGAAAAACACTGGCCCCTCCGCCGGCTTCTGGGTGGGTGTCACGGTGAAACCCGCCTCCGTCCGACTTCCGGCTCCGATCTCACCGCAGGACGCCCGCCGGCTTCCGGCATTGATGTCACGGCGAAACCCGCCACCGACCCGCCTGTCCCCGGCCCCATGAAACCCTTCCCCTGACCCGCCCCCAGCGCCTCTCCCTAGCCCAGCCGGAGGCGGCTGGTGGGACGCGGAGCGCGGAGCGCTGGTCCGCGCAGAGCGGGGTCGGTCCCCGGGGGAGGCTCCGCGCCACGCCTGCGCTCCGGGCAGACAGAAACGCAGCGCTGCCTCTCAAAGCCAGGCCGCGACGAGCAGTCCGTGTCGCCTGTCAACAGGCGCGAGAGCAGGGGTGCGTTGGCACAGTCTGGACAAGTCTGATGGATGTGTTGTGGTTTGGGGCACTGTGGGGTTGGAGCATGTACACTAGGTAATTCGGGTAAATGGAAGGCCTGGGTGTCGATGAAGTTTTCCTGTGCTAGGCTCATGCCCCCAGTTAGCCCCCCCTCTTATTCTCCTCTCCGTTCGGGTTACTTTGGGATATTTTCTTGCTGCTGTAAGCTGAATAGACTGGAACCGTCTAGCTTGCTTATCAGTATGATATACTGTGCATGCTACAGGAGGCTGCTTGCAACATTAACCGTATGCTTAAAGCGCCCATTGTTTTCTCATGGCCATCCCAGGGACTTAACGCTGAAACTGCTTGAAGGAGGGAACAGGGAGGGGTGGGAAAGAACTCCTCGTTGAAATAAAGAAGGTATAAATAAAGTTAATGCTTGCTGCTTGGTGTGCAGGATTTGAGACAGACAATCTCCCTGCACCATTTCGGATTCTGAAATAAACAGCTGTTGCAAGGATTTCTCCGTCTCGGTGTCTAATTGGGCTAATTGCGCACCAGGCTCGAACCCAAACTGTTGGGGCCTCACTCGGGGTCCTCCAGGACCACCAACAGATGCATCATGAGTCTTACGCTACGGGGTGGCTGTTGTTAAAGCAAAAGGTTCTGAAGTCATGGGATTACACAAGGCTCCCAGTTCCATTTCTCTCCCTCGCTCATTTTTGGAAATTAAGTTTCTAGCCTGCTGCATTACAAAGAAAAGCTTGAAAATGTGACTGGAGTGTGTAGTAAAGGCTCAAAAACCAGAAGAAAAAGAATCCCAAAGGGTTTTTTAAAAAAATTGGATGGTTTTTTTAATGCTTCACATTGCGTAATTATAAAATTGACAAAGAGCAACAACTATTTTACATGGAGTGTTGAAATTTTTTTAAGTTTTGTTGCATTATTTCTATTTCATATTTACAAATGTTATGCACACAAAACTAGGCAAATTCTGTCAAAATAAACTCTAATACATTTCTCCACCACTATAAAAATACAACATTTTTAAAGGAAATATTAGGGCACTTCATAATCATGTCAGATGCTTGCTATATTTATATTGAAATTTTACAGTTAATAAATTGCAATAGCACATTCTAAGGCAAAATATACTTAATGATTTTTTGTGGTTGAAAACTATTCGGAAAGAAACCATTTGATGCAAGAGGCTCCGTCTTAGGAAAACATATCTATAGTATATTATGCTGAGAATTATATTTTTGTTTGTTTGTTTTTGGGATGAGGGGGTCTAGTGATATAAATAAGAAATTGTGCAGTAATTACATGCAATAGCAAAACCATCTATAGACTATGCTACATAGAATGCACGGTGTAGATATAGACAAACAAACACTACAAATCTAACTTAGCTCCAAGAGTTGATCCGTGTCTCAGGACTGTATTTTCATGCAGTATTCATAGTGTTTTAAGGCTAGAAGAGACCATTAGATCATTTAATCTGACCTCCTGCTATCATAGGTCATTGATTGAGGTTAGTAGGTGAAATGTTTGTATTGATGTGTTATCTTTTACAAAGGCACCCAGTCTACTTTGTATTTGAAGACGTCAAGATAGGGAGAATCCACCACCTTCTTTGGTAGTTAGTTGCAATAGTAATCATCCTTATTCTAAAAAATGTGTCCCCCATTTCTGATTTTAATTTGCCTGGTTTCAGTTTGCAACCATTGGTTCTTATGCCTTTCTCTGCTAGATGGTCTGTGTTTTAAACATTTTCCATTCTCATCTAAGCAGAAAGGCACTTAAATTCTACATTTAGGAACCATTTAGATCCTCAAAACACCTTTTCAGCTGCTGCCTAACCCAGTAGGCACCTAAATTTCCACTGTTAAAAGTCCCAGGGGTGCTTACATTTTTGCCAGTGAACATGCGCACAGCTGCCTCAGTCTAGGTGTCAGGTGCCTTTTTCATACCTATGCCTCAAACTAGGCATTCCCCACCTTTCTTGCCTGTAGGCCCAATCCAGTAGGCATGTTTAGAGCATGTCTACACTAGTACAAAATGGGTGTGGAAGTGGGGGAAGATGGTAGAAGTGGCCTGTTACACCAATGGTTAGGGCACTCAAACAAGATGTGGGAGACCCAAGTACAATTCTCACCCCTCTGCCTACTGTGGACAAGAATGGGGATATCCTGTCTCTCAGTGCTCTAGCCACGGGACGATAGAGTCAATCTTGCTCTTTTTATTCATTGCATAATAAATGATTTAGTTACACATCATGGAACAGCTTCCCCAGGAGAGATTATCCCATAGCCCAGTGGTTAGGCCAGTCACCTGATAAGTGGGAGATCCAAGTTCAAATCTGTTATGTTTTGATAATTGGAATAACTTTGCACTTAGAGAGAAACCAGAAGACATGGATACAGGTGTCCTTAAGACCAGATAGTATTTTTAATTAATTCAAGACTCACGAAATAGTGTATGCTATCCCATAATGCTCTAGCACTGTTAGATACAGCAAGCTAGGCAGAGTGGAGACAAGAAGAACCAGCTTGCTGTCAGGTTCGATTCTATGGATCCCTCAATAAAGGAGCAACAAGGGTTGCTTTGCATACAATTTGTTTTACTTATGACAATCTGTAAATCAACAATTACAATTACAACAACTGCTTATAATGTGATCACAATTACAACTATACTATACAATTATACTTACTTATAGAGGTAACTTATACTATAGGGTTATACTTACACAATTATTCTTACTGCAGCAGTGGGGTTTGTCAGCAACAAAACAACAAATGCTATATTACCTAGGTTGCGTCTCAGATTCTTCATCTGAGTGGAATATACAGTCACACTCAGGTTCTTCAGTCACACGCCCTACACTTAGGCTAGAGCAGTGACCTGGGGAGAAATGAGCAGGCTGATCAAACCTTTCATGTAATGCGATTCTGGTGCATTCCTTAAGATGCGAGGCTTTTCCAACTACTTCCTGATGGTGACGGCCCTTTATTCTCTTCCCCAGAGCTTCCACTCACTCTGTCAGCCAATTATTAAGTTTTTAGGGCAATGAGGCGATTGGGGGGCTGTGGCCTAACACAGCCAAACGTAGTCTTGAGTTTTTCTTATTGGCCAGCTGCGCGCTGGACCTTGGTTTCGGACTGTGCGCTACATGCTGTTTTTTTGCTGCTGACAAAAGACCACTTTGAAACATTTCTTAACCCTTATCTGAAATGGAGTTGGGAGTCATCCTAATCTTGTTTTTCAAAGGCCAACAGGCCTAGTCAAGCCCCATCTCATTTGCCTGATTGCGAAACCTTCAGGAACAGCTTTTCTTCCCAGTGATAACAGCCCCTGTTGTTTTGAGCACCCCTTATACTGGTATGCAATTACTTGCAAAATGGCCTCGGGGCACATATACATTATAGGCTTCACAGAAGTCTGTTACAACAGGCAGGACACAAAATACATAACAAAATCCCTTCTCCATATCAGGCAGAGGGGGAAATTGAACTTGGGTCTCTCACATCCCTGGTGTGTGCCCTAACAACTGGGTGAAAGATTTATAAGGGGGGTTGTCTTTTCCTCTTTCTCCCAACCCCCTGGTGTTTCTTGTAAAACATTACAAGTGCCTAACTCCAGGAGAGGGTTCACAGGTGAGAGTTCCAAGTAGCTATAAGTGCCTAACTCCCTCACTCATGTGGCTTAGGACCCTTCCCTCTCAACATTTCCTATTGGCTGGCTTTGGATGCTTCCCACTCAGTTCACTGGGTTTTATGAATCCCATACTTAGGCATCTAACTGTCTCTATGCATTGCCCTTTATTTTGAAAAGGTTAGATTAACAGCCCCTTTGAGAGGCAGATAGAGAGTTTGGAAATGCTTTCTGGGACAGACAAAAATAATTTGTGGGATAGGAAGAGCAGAATGAGGATGGGAGTGAAATTTACAGACCATCCTGCCAGAAACAGAGGTATTATCCCTAGCTGCAGCAGACATCAGAAACAAAAGGGATCAGAGCTAGCTCAGAACCCATTGCAGACAGAGGGACTAGCCCCCTAAAAATACCAGAAACACAAGAAGTAAGACCTGGGGGTCTGTACAGACAGAGGAACTGACCAGTGTTGATACGAGACACTTAGAGATCAGTGTGGATACCAGTGAGACGCGTCACGTCCAATTTACAGATCAATAAGGTTTAATGTGAAAGGTTTTCTATAGATATACTAGTTGAATACAAAGCCTAAAATTAACTACAATATGTCATCCTCACTAAGCCTGGAGAGCTAAGTAGTCCCTCAGAAGGCTGTATACAGGACCGGCTTTCTTCAGGGGCCCCGCCAGGGAGTCAGTGGATCCTCTGGTCCCACCAGCAGCACCTCCCGCAGAGTCAGGGGTTGCCCCTTTGTCTAAGTAGTGACGTCTTATATCCTTCCATAAACAGCCTTCACCTAATTATCCCTCTGCTCATTATCATATATGCTAATTACCTATTGGGTAAGGGTGAAACCTTGACTACATTCCATTCTCACCATGATAATTCGGGTCATCAAAACATCTGGAGATAGGAGGGGCAGTATAAAAAGTTAGAGTGCAGAGAATACATTTAGAATTGGAGAACTATTTATGATAATCTGGAAAAGATACAATCATTGCTAGTAAAGTTTGCAGGTGACACAAGATTGATGGAGTGGTAAATAATGATAAAAATGGGTTAATTCTGCAAAGTGATGTGGATTGCTTGGTGAGTTGAGTTAATTCAAGCAACATGGTTTTTTTTAATATGGCCAAATGCAAGGTCACACATCTAGGAACAAAGGCTGTAACTTTCTAAAATGGCCTAAGTGACATAAGTCTCATTGACTGATGTGTTTTTGAAGAATTTACCCATGAATGTAGTGACACAGAATAAGGGGACAGTATCCTAGAGAATAAGGATTCCGAAAAGGACCTCTGGGTCGTGGTGGAAAACAACTGAACATGAACTTCCCAGATGATGTTGTGTGAACAGGGTTAATGTGGTTTTTGGATGTATAAGAAAGGAACCATTTAGCAGGAGTATTACCACTGTATGCAGCATTCGTGAGACCATTACCAGAGTCAGTGATTGTCCAGTTCTGACATCTGCACTTCAAAAAGGATGTTGATAATTTGAAAAGGGTTCAGAAAAGAGCTACAAGGATGACTCATTATCTGGAAAATCTGCCTTACAGTAAGACATTAAATAAGATCAATATTTATTTAGTTTATCAAAGAGGCATCTTGATCACGGTCTACAAATACCTACACTGGCAGAAAAATTCTGATAAGAGAGGGCACTCTAATGCAGCAGACAAAGGCAGAACAAAACCCAGTGATTGGAAACTGAATCTAGATAACTTCAGACTGAAAATAAGACTTTTTTTTTTTTTAATCAATGAGGAAACTTAGCTATTGAAACAACTTACCTAGGAATTTGATGGATTCTTAATCACTTGAAGTTTTAAAATCTAGATTGGATATTGTGACACTGAGCCAGGAACGGTTAAGCCTAGCCCACTGAATAACCCAAATGCAACCTTTGAGAACGCATTGAAAGGAAATACAAATGGGAGTTATAGCCATTCATTGTAAAATAAATAAAACTTTTAAATTTAAACTTATATGTTAGAAATTGGGACATAAATAATGGCTATGTATGTTGGTATTTACCTATAATCTTTTTGGTGATTACAAATGTAACCAAATAGTTCATCTATCACTATATTCTGTTAGTTCAAAAATCAAAATACGATACTAACATTTAGAAGGAACTTGAGTGTAATAATACTATTGGTTTTATTTCTCTTTGAGGTTTAAGTAGTAACTACCTGTGAATGGTTGTAAATTGCCAGTTGCCTTGTGCTAATGTAGCTAGTTACCAATGTGCATAGAAAACAGGAGATATTACTTCAAAGCCATGAGGAATTATCTATTAGGCACCCAAGGGTTACCTGCTTTGATATCCGCTGTCAAGATGATATCAATAAGCTTGCACAGATCTATAAAAGACTTTTAAGTCCTGATCCTTTTTATCTTAGGACTGTTTGAATTTCATCAAGTTCAAATCACTAGCCTAAGTTCCCTGTTATGAGATTGGTTCACCCTGCTATTTCTTATGGAAGAAGTTATACAGACTTTACACATGGATTGTGTATGGGACTATAACCTGTGAAAGTAATCCTAAAATAACTTTGTAACTCAGTTATCATCTCTATTTTAAAACGGACTTATGGATTTTTATCTCATTCATATGTATAATGATCTTTTAACTAGTACTATCACTTTCTTTTTAAAATAAATATTAGTTTAGTTAATAAGCATTGGCTTTAAGTGTGTATTTGGGTAAGATCTGAAATATTCATTGACCTGGTTGGTAATGTGCCCAATATATATGGTAGACAAGATTTTCAGCAATATTTATCATATTTGACTTGGCTGTCTGGGAGGCAGCCAGAGGACTGGATAGCTTTAAGGGAACTTGGTTTTGGCTTCCGGAGAACCAGTGAGGTAATTCAAAGCTGTTTGTTGCTGGCTTGGTATATCTTATCGAAAAATAACAACCAGTATTTGGGGGTTTGCCTGTCCCATTCTTTGCAGTTTATCCTAAATTGAGCAATCTCAGCATGTCTTCCCTAGAGGCCAACATCACAGACATCTTTCTAGAAGATCTGGTCTAGCTCAGCCAGAAGTTAAGGACTGAATGCAGCAAATACTGGGTGAAATTTTATGGCCTTTTTACCTCACACCTCCCCTTACCACTTTTGCCAGCCACAGTTGAGAGCTGGGGCTGGGAGCAGGGCCATGGTCAGGGCTGTGGGCCAGGGCCAAAGGCTGGGGCTACAGCTGGGGGGCTGTTTGTAGCTGGAGCAGAAGCGGGAGCAGAGATGTAGCTGCAGTCAGGCTGCAGTCAGGGTCTGAGGCTGCAGATGGGAGTGGGACCACAGGCAGGAGCAAAGCTGTGTGCAGAGCGGGGCTGGAAGCAGAGCCCTGTCCACGGACGGCGGGCAAGGTGATAAGTGGAGTTGGGGCTGCACTTAGAGTGGGCTGGGTGGTGCTCCCTCCCTGCCCCCCGTGGGCACCGGCCTGGATCCTGCCATGCTCCCCCGAACGTTCCTCCACACTCCCTGCCCCACAGTTTGGGGACCTCTGCCTTATTCCTTCCGTCAGTGCATAGATAGCAATAGAAAGCCCACAAGGGAAATGGAAGCATGCACAGGAATCATAAACATCACCAAATCACATTTGCCACATGTGGGCTTGCTGCTAGAAGGGGACACAGAGTCACACTGTGAAGGTAACTTTATAGGTCATTTGTGGGTGGGGGGGACTCAGGCTTACATATTGCTTCTCAAAAATCATACGACAGCCAGAGCTTTTCACACCTGCAATAGGGACAAAAACAATAATAAATTCACAAAAGTTGGCACCGTTGGCATTTCAAACCTAAGCTCATGAGTCAAAGAGCCGATTAAATGAATTCACCAAAGATGACACATGGCTAAGAATGAGTAAGAACCTTGAGTACCTGTTACATTCAAACTGTGAGCCTGGCTAAAAGCGATATAAGCTGTCTAGAGGTGATTTTGCATCTCTCCTTTGGATCGGAAACTCAAAGGCTATAGAAAAACACTATTTGATGAAGGAATTTGAAAAGATGTTGAGCTCTGACTCTCAAAATCCTAACTTAAATTGACTAATTATCTGGATCTAAGCCTCCTACTTTGGATTAAGGCAGTAACGCTTGGGGGAGAACCACCATGCACTAGATAATATCTTTCATTGTTATATAACCAGAATAGTATCTAGATTAAACAAGACATCTGAAATCATCTTCAAACATTTGATCACCCAGGGGAAAAATGATTTTTTAGGCAAAGGGTAGGTACCTTACTGATGTTGGTGGTCCTGGAGGACCCCGAGTGAGGCCCCAACAGTTTGGGTTCGAGCCCGGTGCGCAATTAGCCCAATTAGACACCGAGATGGAGAAATCCTTGCAAAAGCTGTTTATTTCAGGATCCGAAATGGTGCAGGGAGACTCTGTCTCAAATCCTGCACACCAAGCAGAAAGCATTGACTTTATTTATACCTTCTTTATTTCAATGAGGAGTTCTTTCCCACCCCTCTCTTTTCCCTCCTTCAAGCAGTTTCAGCGTTAAGTCCCTGGGATGGCCATGAGAGAGAACAATGGGCGCTTTAAGCATACGGCTAGTGTTGCAAGCAGCCCCTGTAGCATGCACAGTATATCATGCTGATAAGCAAGCCATCAGCTTACAGCAGCAAGAAAATGTCCCAAAGTAACCCGAATGGAGAGGAGAAGAAGGGGGGGCTGGCTGGAGGCAGGAGCCTAGCACAGGAAAACTTCATCGGCACTCTGGCCTTCCATTTACCCGAATTACCTAGTGTAGTGCCCCAATCCCACAGTGCCCCAAACCACAACACTGAGACTACCCTAAATGGCTGATGAGGCTCACTCAGATTTTCAAACCCAAAGTTAAATTGTAAAAACGAATCTTGCAGCTTGATCACCTCACCTGCATTCTAAGCAGTAATTTAGCTCTTTTACTACTTATTCTAATAAGCCAAACATGTGGTGTTGCATGGGGGGGGAGCAGGACTATGTGATACAGCAGGGTCAGAAGGCAGCAAGAGAGTGATCCTATTGGGTTGTGCGAGGCAGGCACCCACCCACTGTTGTAGGCCCCTCCTGCAGCCAGAGCGGATGAACTAGTGAGTCCAGGACTCAACTAATTATGGGGGACAACAAATGAAAAAACCAGGAACAGGTGTGGGGGTCAAAGGGTCAAACATAGGGAACTGGAAGGTGTCTAAGAAGCCAGTGGATGCAGCCCAGAGGAACTCTGCCTGGATGTGTGATGGATAGAGGAATGGAAATAGGCCCCACAGTCACAGAGTGCCTCTCCCACCTCAGCCAACATCCTCTCCCTGGTGTTATGAATGGCCACTTTGGCCAGCTCTAGGAGGAAGTTGATGTGGAGATCTCACGACTTTGTGGGGCCATGGATGGGGTTTGCATACATCAAAAGGTGTGTGGAGTAGTGCAGCCAGTACCTCTGGAGAAGGTTCTGGAGGAGCCAGAAGAAGTGCTGCAACCTGATGCGTTCCAGGTAAATGTGCGCCAGGATCTCCTTCATGCTGCAGAAGAGACAGGTGTCGGGAAGGGGGGTGAACCATGTCAGGTATCCACCCATGCTCACAGCTCCATGAAAGAGCCACTAGTTTATATTCCTGCCTAGCTGTGGACTCAGGGTGGAATACAGATTGGTCCACTAGGGTTCCTCACCCTCGACAGGTGGCAGAACATCCTACCACTTAGCATCAGGGCAGGTCATGAGGGCGAGGGAATGAAAAATGTGGAGCATAAATATGTACAGATATGCCCAAAAATAAACTATTTGTAGCTCTTGCAGCCAGCTCGAGGTGTGTGGTGGGTATGAATGGGGAGGGAGGCCTCCTGGGGCAGGGGCCCGATGAAAAGATCCGGAGGGCCCAGTGTGAGAGAAGGGTGGGGAGCACCCTCTTGCAGGACCTGCTCACTGTAAAATCGAGAGGTGGGCAAAAAGGCTGCCCTCACCTCCTAAAGTACATGCCAGGGGGTTCAAAGGGTGGAGTCCCATGCACCAACGTAGTGCCTGGGAATCCACCCAATCCTTCCGGTTGTAGTCCAGGAGGTCCTGATCCTGATGACTCCTGTCAGGATCAGTCTCTAGTGCACCGAGGGGTCTCCAACACCCACACACCAAGATGGGGATTATGTAACAGGGGCTTTGTGAGGAGATCTGGCCCCATGGTGGTTGCCACAGACCTGGTTGTGGATACCAGCCTCCAGGTTCAGAGGAGGCCCTGGTGGACCGGCAGCTTGGAGAGATCTCGCAGAAAACCTCTTGGACTGAGAGAAAAGAGCTGCCGGTCATATCAGAGCCCTCGGAGGTGGCGGAGGAAGGAGTACAGTGGGACTACCTGCACTATAAAGGAGCCTCTGCAGGGCCTGGAGGTGGAAGATGTGGACCTGGCTGTGGAGGCAGCACAGGACCTGCTCCCCTTCCTCCAGGAGGAGATTCAGAACCCCTATGGAGACCCCCCATAAAGAACTCCAGAATTAGCTTCTGGAGATAGGCCAGGAAACTCAGGGTTGGGCACAAGATGTGCTGATGCTAGAGCATGGACAGGACTAGCTGGTTAAGCACCAGTGCCTTCCCCAATAGGAGAGGCACTGGAGCAGTTCTGTCACCTCTGCAGCCACTCAGACACTCTGCCCTCCAAACTATGCCAGTTCTCCAGCAGGGAGGGATGGATGGTGGACAGGTAAATGCCCAGATAGAGCAGCAGACCCATGCTCCACTGCATTGCCTAAACCATGGGTGGGAGGCACAGGCCGGGGCAATTGACTCTTGGCTTGCCCGCCCTGCCACGGGCCGGGGCAATAGACTACTGGCTAGCTCACCTTACCGGGGGCTAGGGAGAAAGGTTATCAGGCTGCTCTCATGACCTGAGGACTTGGGACTAAGCCACGTAGTGAGACACTAACGTTCCCCCTTTTTGAAAGATGCAGTGGCCTTCCTCTGAGACTGGGCCTGAGAAAGGGCCGCAGCGACCAGCCCAGATCAACTGCTGGGCTACATGTGGTGGAGAATGCGAGCATCCTCTCCCTGACGCCTAGGGGGACTGCCCATGCCGATGCTCCCTCAGAGTGTGGACATCGACTGAACTGAGCATGGAGACCAACAAATTGTGTTACCAGATTTGCCCGGCACTTTGAGGTATGCTTATCTATTAGGGTTACCTTCCTGGAAGAGGGGGTGTGATTCTATTAATGTGCTGCTTGTGTTACTGGTGTGTTCATATGGTTACAAGTCCCCTCCCAATGGAACTATCCTGCAGGACCTAAGGTTTTCAGATTCAAATAAACCCCCC
>ML675715.1:99159-237231 GCA_007922155.1 Mesoclemmys tuberculata | reverse complement strand
GCTCCTTATATAGGACCCCTAATCAGGTAAGCTCCGCCCCCAACTCAATCCTGTGGGTCCGAATTGTCCTTAGAGGGCAAATGATGGCCCTTCTCCGGTGCTAGTGGCATGGACTGCACACCTGACGACTTAAAGGACTGTAGCCCAGGCCCCACTGGAAATCCCCAGGGTCCACAATATGGCCATTGGGGTGGCCACTGTCCTTGAGGCCATCCAGGGGCTACCTGCACTGGGGGCTCCAGCACCTTTTACTGGTGATGTCTTGCCTAGCAGCTGTCCTCCCGGGAGGACACCAAGGCACTATTGGACAACCATGGCGGGGCTGCCTTGGAGGCTCCTGCTGCACGGTACCAAGCTGAGAGGGATCGATGACCCGATCTGCAGGAGCTCTGGTGCTCTGGAGAGTGACCTCCCGGTGTCAATGATCTCAAAGATGAAATCTAGTGCTGATGCCATGACCGGTGCCAGCGTGTGGAATCATGCTCCAATGAGCTGGAACATGTCGTCTGGGCACTGAGAACTTCGCTCTTGGTGCCTAGTCAGCCTCTGGCAACTGGTTCTACACTGCCTCGGTGCAGGCGAACTCTTCAGTGTCGGGGACTGGGAACGGTGCCAATTTCCTTCCGAGGAACAGTCCCCTGCAAGCGATCCAGACAGGCATTGCCTTCTGGGGTGAACTTCTCCAGGTGCTGGAGACTGTGACTGGCGTTGGGCGGGTGACCTCATTCGCTGTCCCTTCGATGCGGGGCGCTTCGGCAACCGTGACCTGGAGCAACTTCTAGGGGAGCGGCGCTGTGCCAACTGCTCCACCCTATGCGACCGGCTTGCTGGAGAGCTTCCTCCCCATACTGGGAATCTCCTGAGTCACTCAGGAGGTCCCAGCACAGGCTTCCCCTGCAACACCGGCCCCTTCTCTCTAAGGAGCGGTTGTGGTGGGCATGGTGTGGGCAAGGCCAACAAGGCCCTTGCCACCTGAAAAGCCTCTGGTGTCGACAGCACCAGTAGGTGCAGAGATGTTCCCCCACTCCCAGGAATCAGGGGTGGCTCCCTGGCTGGAGATGCAGGCTCCAGGGATCGGGTGACCACAGTCTGGCTCCCCTACACCGTGCACTGTTTCCACTGCTGCTTCCTGAGCGAAGATGAAGTCTGGTGCTGAAGGGGATCCAGTGCAGATGGAGCAGTCTGTACTGATGCTATGCTCGGTACCGACGTGGAATGAGTTGGCTTGGAGGCTGGTCTAAGTGAGTAAGGCTTTCAGGTGGATTTCTCTGTCTTTTTGGAGTCTGAGGCCTGAAAGCCTTGCAAATCTTGCACTTGTCTTTATGATGCACTTCCCCCAGGCACTTCAAGCAGCTATTGTGGGAGTCACTGAACAGCAAAGCCTTCCCACAGGAGGCACACGGTTTGAAGCCTAGTGATCAGGGCATGCCCTGCTCCTGGCAAAGTCCTAGCCGGGACTATCCTAAGTGCTAACTACCACTGTTAACAGTACTTAAGTTCCTATCTACCTAACTAAAACAAACAGTTGACTAAGGTGAAAACAAGGGAATTTCGCACTTGTGATGCAAGCTGAAGCAGTTCCAGCAACCATCACAGGTGGAAAGAAGGAACTTTTTCATATATCTCATATACTGCGGCATGTGCATGAGGCTCCAGGAAGCACTGAAGCCAGCCCTACAGGATCTGCTAAAGGGAAAAAGGTTCATGCATGGAGGCGTGCACACACCTATAATGGAATGGACATGAGCAAACAATCGAAGAATTCACAATTCATTACTATTTATTTATTGATAAGAAGGGAATAAAGGGGGAAGAAGTGGGGACTGGAATGGTAGGTGAGAGGGAAGGGGGGAGCTGGCTCAGCGGGAGATGGGTAGGGAATGCAAAGTGAAAGCACAGCACAGATAAGCAATGCACATTGCTGTTGTGTCTCATTGCAAAAGCAGTTTTTCAATGCTTCCCTGATGCACAGCGCTCCACAATTGGCTCTCCGCATTGCAGTGGCATCTGACTACTCAAAATTTGCAGCCAGCCTATCTGCCTCCTCATCCCAGCCCAATGGGACCTTCTCCCCTTTTGTCTCACAGACAGGCAGAGATAACAGCAGGCAGAGATAACTGTTGGGATGTTTTTTTCACTGAGGTCTAACCTAGTGAGCAGACTTTACCAGCACGTCTTTAAATGTCCAAATGCTCACAAAAAGCTCACAGCAACGTCCAACAACATTGTCCAAATGCTCACAAAAACTCACAGCAGGCAGAGATAACCATTGGGATTTTTTTTCACTGAGGTCTAACCTAGTGAGCAGACTTTACCAGCATATCTTTAAATGCCCAAATGCACCTTCCACCACCATTCTGCACTTGCTGATCCTATTTTTAAAACATTCCTTCTTGCTGTCCAGGTGCCCGGTTTTGGGCTTCATTAGCCCTGGGAACAAAGGGTAGGCAGGATCACCCAGAATCACTATTAGGATTTCAACAGCACCAATATTTATTTTTTGGTCAGGAAAGAAAGTGCCTGACTACATCTTTTTTAACAGACCTGAGTTTCTAAAGATGCACGCGTCACGTACCTTTCCAGACCACCCCACGTTGATGTCAGTGAAGCAGCCCCTGTGATCCACAAGGGCCTGCAACACCATTGAGAAGTATCCCTTTTGATTTATGTATTCTGTGACAAGGTGGTCTGGGGCTAAGATAGGGATGTGCGTGCCATCTATTGCCCCCTCTCCCCCACAGTTTGGGAACCCCATTGTGGAAAATCCTTCCACTATGTCCTCCATGTTTCCCAAAGTCACTACTCTTCTTAGCAGAAGATGGCCATGCAAACTTGAACCACAGCTGCTCCCATGGTGGATTTACTGACTCTGAATTGATTCCCAACTGACTGGTAGCAGTCTAATGTTGTGAGCTTCCACAGAGCAGATCTCAAGCAAGTATTCATGCATTTTAGGGCTGCGGAGAGCTCTCTGCAAAGTTCAAAGAAAGTGGCCTTTCGCATTTGAAAGTTCTGCAGCCACTACTCATCATCCCTTACCTTCATAATGATGTGATCCCACCAGTCACTGCTTGTTTCCTCGGGTGAGAAATGGTGCTCCAGCAACTGCAGATGCTGCATGACAGCTTGCAACAAATGGGAATATTTTCATTCTATGGCTTGTAGCAAGACGACCTCTGTAACATTGCAATTTTCAGTGGTGCGGCTCCTGTCTCTCCCCTGAATATACTGCAGGATACGCTGTGAGGTGTTTGTGATGCTCACAATAATAGTGCAGAGCTGAGTGGATACCATTCCTCTCAGGGAATGGCGTGCGCACAGCAGAGAGTGAAGGGTTTGAAAAAGGTTGTTTGAACTGGGACAAGAAGGCGGGGGGAGGGAGTACATTGCATCATGGGAGGATGACAACCTTCCCAAAAGTCTCTGCAGCTAGTTGCACTGTGGGATAGCTACCCACAGTGCACTGCTTTGATTGTCAACCCATGCACAGCTAGTGGGGACGCAATCCCCTGATACAGTGAGCGTGGTGTGATCACGCTCCTGTGACTTCTAAAATTCGACGGATGAAAGTTGATTTAAAATAAATCGACTTCACTCCACAGTGTAGACATACTCTGAGATTAATTGATTTACAATATGGATTAAGCTCATTCAAAATAAGGCACTTGTTTTTCAAAGTAAGAGTTTGGAATAATTTTAAAAAACAAATATTTCCTTTCCCCCCAATGTCTCAGCAGGGCAGAGTTAAGATTCTTGTGCTGTTCTTATCTTAACCTGCTTGAATTTTTTTTAAGTGTAACTAAACTCTGAATTTCCCAAGTTTATGTACGTGTAGGGATAACATCTCTAATGTAATTTACCTTAAATTACTAATATGTACTACCAAATAGAACTTCACCAGTAGTTTATATCTTATAGTTTTTTGCTTTCTTTTTATTAAAAAGTTTCACACATTAACAGTGAACAAGAAACAGGAGGAGAATATCGCTTTGCCACACTGCTTCTGGCTGGAAGACAGTATTACCGCTGAGCCAAGTAAGAGTCAATTTCAGGGCCTTGCATCTGGTAAATGTCTAGTGTTGGTAACAAATAGGTTTTGGTGTCGCGTATTGATGTCATTTGTTTATTTAAACAATATACAGGTGTTCTATTACTCTTGCATGAAGATAGACCCAGTTGAACAGCTGCAGTTCTGAAAAGCTCCTATATCACCCTCCACTCAGGAGGCAGAGGAGCAGCAAATGCACCATAAAAATGGTCGTATTAGGTCAGATCAATGGTCTACGTAGCCCAATATCCTGTCTTTCGGATGCTTCAGAGGGAGTGAACAGAACAGGGCAAGTATCCAGTGATCCATTCCATCATCCAGTTTGAGCTGCTGGCTGTCAGAGCGTTAGGGACACTCAGAGCAGAAGACTGCATCCCTGACAGTTGTGGCTAATCACCATTGATGGACCTCTCCTTCCATGAACTTAATTCTTTTTTGAACCCAGTTATAACTTTTGGCCTTCACAACATCCCCTCACATCAAATTCCATGAGTTGACTGTGCATTGTGTGAAGTACTTCCTTATGTTTGAAACCCACTGCCTATTAATTTCATTAGGTGACCTAGATTCATGAGTTATGTGAAGGGATAAATAACACTTCCTTATTCAGAACTGCAGGCAGCATTCAAGGTGTGGGCATACCATGGAACTACAGAGAGGCAGTATGATAGTTATTTTATTTATCCCTTTCCATAGTGCCCTCTCCTCTATTGCTGCTCATCCACTCCACCATGTGGAACATCAACCTTAAATTTTATTTTTATTTTCACTTTTATGACCATATTTACTTATAGTCACTAGCTGCCTAATAGCACCCTGCTGCAGCACAAAGCAGTCAATGCATACTGGCAAGCTAAGCCCAGTTTACAGCTACTTTGCATCACCCTCCCCATAATCCTTTCCCTTGGCTTCTCTTCCACCATGTTAGGCATAAACTTCTTCTTTCCATCAAAGTCTTTCACAACATGTCCCTGCCCTTGCTATCATCTTATTACAAGGCTAGCACTTGACTTTGTTCTGCCTTAAACAAGTCTCTGCTTCTCCCACATGTACCCTTGTTTTTATCATAGACTGCTTCTCTGTGTGTATTAGGTACTTCCCAGAGCAGACCCCAGGATGATTTACATTCATATTTTGCTTTTTTCCCTTGACTTTTGAGTCCTCAGTACTTAACTGTTCAAAACAGTTTCATATCACAAATACATTTAAAAAAGAAAAATTACTCCCCACTGCACTAACTGGAGTTCTTTGAGATGTTTTGTCTTTGTGTGTCATGCACTTCAGGTTGTACGTGTTCCATGTGCCTGAGACAAAAGAATTCATCCTTGATGGATCTGCATTTGTACTCCTGCTCTCTACCCCAAGAGCATAAGGGGTTGTCCTGGACCAGCACTAGCACAGCTCCTTCGCCTCTGCAAATCTCTATACTGGGATCCAAGGCAAAGGGGAAGGAGGGAGAGTAGTGTACTATGCATAGGGACATCATCACCTTAAAGAGCTCCAGTTACTATAAGGTGATTAACCACTCCCTTTTCAAGTACTTGGTTACGCTGTGTGGTGCACATCAGATAATTCATAAGCAGTGATTTTGTTCAGCTTGTAGCACAGCATTAAGCAGTCTGAGATCCATTTTGGCAGCCTTTGAGTGGAAATGGCCTCATCCTTTTGGCAAATTAATCTTCTGCAATAAAAGGCCAGGGCCCCCAAGAACATCCAAAGGTGTATAACCTCACATCTTGCCTGCAGAGGTGCAACTTAGCATAGAACACAAGTTGACATGGAAGTTCAATACCATTTTAGGAATGAATCTTCATAGACACCTTGTCCTTGTGGAACATTCTGGAGAGGATCTGCCATTGACACCGCTAGCTTCTCACTGACAAGATCAAACCAGAAAGATGCAGGAGGAAGCATAATGACAACTGTTCAAATAGCACACCATCAGAATAAATAAGACCAACTTCAGGTCCCAAACTGGCACATAGAAGCCAGAATAGGCATACTGAACACTTGTGTGGTCTATCTTGGGCTACAAGTGGTGCAAAGTAATTGAGATGGTAGTGGTCCAGCACAACTATTCACACAGTCTGCTTGGGGCATGAGGAGAGCAGGGGTGTTGGCACAGGTTGAGCAGACGCTGCTAGAAAGAATCCTTCGGTCTCAAGTGCATGCACAACCTGAATGCAGAATACCTAGGGACAAGCACACCAACATTTAAAAACACAATCCAGAGAGAGTCATTTTATTATAGAAACGTAAACCAACCAATCCCATGTGTGCATTAGTTGGATTCAAGTGCATGACAGGTGCATTTTTCATCCTTTTGCATTCAAATCACTCAAAAGCTGCAGCAACTGCCAACGAATGCATACTCTGGAGTGGAGTGTTGCTACTAGAGTCTAACTTATGCAGGAAAATTACGTAGCTCTAATTCTGGCTCCGACTCCAGGCCAGGCTTTGGCTGCAACACCAGCAGCTCAGGCTACTGCCTGGGCTTGCACGCTTGTCCCTCTCCTGAGGTGAGATGGGGGGATGAAAAGTGTCCCCCTCCAAGCGGGGTGGGGATAGGTGAAACAGCACCTGCCACTTACATAGGGAGTAGAGTTGGGGACAGAAAACCCAGATGCATCTAATGTACCTTTAAGATTCAATCCAAGCACTGTATAGTACCGGTTTGTGGTTTTTGTTTTTTCCCCTCCGTTGCTTAGTTCTGGGTTCACAAGGTGTTTGGTTGACTAGTCAGTTCGTACTCTGCTGTTCGTACCTTTGAGGTTCTACTGTACTTTGAATACAGTTGCTTACTAATTATTTTAAATCTCTTTTCCAAATGTTTGTATTTTCAATACAACATGAATTTTTTTTCTAGCATGTTCACATTAGAGTCATGGTCCATGAAAACACACTTCTACATTATTTATGTTAGAACCTACTGTCACAATCATTTAAAAAATTAAACACAGTAGCTCTAACCTTCCATTCATAGGGAGTGGAGAAGTGAGGTCCTAGTTCCAAGTCCTGCTGACATCTCCTGTTTGGGTGTGAACAGAATTCCTTTCACTCAATCTCACACACTTGATTTATATAATCTTAGTTAGAATGGCAGTACTGACTTATTTGAAGTTGTTGTATTTCTTTCAAGTGCTTCTATTGCTGCCTCCCAGCATGGAAGTCGGAGAAGGCAATGTTCACTGACTAGTAAAAGCTTTCATTATGTGTCATGGTCTAACAGGTCCATGGGGTTTGTGATGTCACTAATTCACAAAACAAAATATCATGGACTGCTGGAGTCACGGGGTGTATCCCAAGGCAATCCTCAACGAATAAAAGGCAGAAGGAAAGCTGGAGTTTTAAGTTATTAGGAGGACATAAAACCTTCCATGCTAACACTTGCTGGCCCTTCTTCATGCTTCCAGCCCCAGGATTTGAAACAATTGTTTTAAATTCTCTTTAAAGCTAGATTTGGAATACACCATGCTGCCAATTAACCAAATAGTCTGGGGGAACATGGTTTTTATTCAGTTAATTGGGAGTTCAGATAATTGGGAGGGTAGGAGCCATTCAGCAGTGGGGTGGCCTTCCCTGGGGCCGAGGCAATGCCTCCTCCCAGTCTGGCCAGGGGGCTCTGCTCTGTCCCCAGTCACTCTTACGACAGCAGAGCTGCAGGGCTGGTGACACTTGATTCCTGAAGATGTAAGATTGAAGTTCTGGCTGGGTAGAGACCCATGGTAAAACTCTGTTGTGCCTCACAAGGACCACAGACTCCCCCCCCATCTTGCTCCTACAGGGCTAGGGTGTTACTATCAATGCAGGGAATACATTGTAGCTCTGCTCACTCCTATGACAGCAGACTGAAGAGGGATCTCTGCATTGTCACAGGAGCTATTGAGCTGCAGAGCGGCCTCCTCCATGGTCAGGTATTTCTCCTCCTCCACCTCCCAGTCTTGGCCCATGAGCTTTGCTCTATTATCCAAACATCCACATTTGACAATCCCTTCCTTGCCCCTCGGCCTGAGATATATCAGGGAGAAGGATAGGGTTCAGATAATGCAGAGGTGCAGATAATAGGGTATTTGGTTAAGCAGGAGTATACTATACTGAACACCTCATTTTAGTGTTTCATTAGAAATAGAACTAAAAGTGCCCAGATTGTTAAAAATGAATGCATTTCTCCCCTCTGGTTCCTATGTCTGCAGGGGCCCTTATTATCTTGTCCTCTCCAGTCATGTTTCCTCCACCCATTTACCTTAATAGGTGAAGGGATTTTCTGTGTGCAAGGGCTTGTCAACATACACCACACTAGTTTAACTTGGAACAGCTTTAAAACATGATTTTGTTATTCCAATGTGGACTCTATCAGTTTAAAACTGGTTATAGGGGCTAAGCATGCATTGGCTAATTAACAGGGGCCATTTAAGCCACTGTAAGGCAGGTTTAAACTGCTCTAGGTGTCTTCAAACAAAGCTAGACTTCTACCTGAAATGACTTTAAAATCAGTTAGTTAAACAAGTGTGTCGTTTTTGCAGAGCAGCCCAATTCTGTGATAAGGCCCCACATGTGAACTGTTGGGAACTGGTGATCAGCTATGACACAAGAAATAGCCAACAGGTCAATCAAAATGCATCTTTGAACAGCTAGGCCCGGTCTACACTTACCTTTGCGAATCAGCGGCAGTCGACAGGAGATATGCAAGCGATTTACGTCACATGCGTATCTCCTGTCGACTTCGCAGCGTCTCCTCCGCACGGCATCCACACCGCACTGCATTGAAGGGAAGTATTCTCTTCAACGCAGTGCTATGCCACTTACTGGGGTGGTTTTCCTGCATTGCTTTCTGGATTGACTGAGCGGGTCTACAAAGACTGCTCAGTCGATCCAGAGCAATCGATCTGATGGCGGCAAATTTGCTGCTGTCAGTGTAGACCCAGCCCCAGGTCAACATTTTACCTCTTCCCCTAATTAACAATCTAGTATTTGTCCCGATCCATTTATAACAGCTCTAAGCCCTGGTTTACACACAGAGATTTTGTGGACCAAAGTCAGCTTTCTGCACCAAAACAGTGGGGCACTACGTACATTACAATACCTTCCTCACTGACCAAGCTCCCGATTTGACAATGAAATAAAACCACCTTGACAAAAGGCATAGAGCTTTTTGCAGTAACCTTTTAGTGACAATGCATCTGTGTAGACACCACGCTTAGTTATGTCATAGTAAATGATCTCCAAGTGTCACACAGTGCCCATCCTGACCACTTTGGTCAGCAGTGAACTTTGCTGCCCTGCAGCCAGGCATCCACCCCTCCCTATTTCATGTACCATGAATTTTTGAACTTCCACTTCCTGCTTGTTCAGCCTGGAGAACTCACATCGCATCTTCCCAGCAGACCATGGCAGCTCCATGCAGCAAACGCTCTCCTGCATGAAGCGCAGTGGAGTTGGATCTGCTCAGCATATGGGACGAGGAGGCTGTGCAGTCAAGCTCCACTCCAGCCGCAGGAACTTTGATACCTACAGTCAGATTTCTCATGGCATGGTGGAGAAGGCTATGAATGGGACATTGTGCAGTGCCATGCAAAAATCAATGAGCTGCAGTAGGTGTACCAGAAGGCTAGGGAGTTAAACCATTGCTCTGGTGCTACTATAAGGAGTTAAAAGACATCCTTGGCAGCAACTCCAACTCCAGCACCAAGACACCTGTGGATACCTCTGTGGGTTCGAAGGCAGAAGACACTGGACTCAACACACAGGCAAGCAGCATATGGTCCTGGTTTGAAACTGCTCACATGGAGGAGATGCACCCTAATATCCCTCCTTACTCTCAGGAGATATCAGCTTCTATGACTCCTGTCTGTGGAAAATGGTGGCAGAATTTACAAGTTTGTCCCAAGCTACCTGCTATCTTTCCCTTAACAATCAGCAAGACCTTTTACTACATCTTTAAGGGCAGAACTCACCGTGCTTAGGGTTTCACCAGGCTGTGCGCTTTCCAGGGGACAATAAGAGGTGTATTTTACTGTAATGAATCAATGTTGTTATGGCACTAACAATCATGCTTCTGTTCATCATTTCTTGTGCTTCTATGGACGTGGCCTTGAGGGGTACCCCTTGCACTACAGCAAAGTGCCTCTGCTTGATAAGAAAGTGACCATGGAGGAGCAAAGAGGACATATTTCAAGAACTGTTCCATCCTGAGAGGCAGGAAAAAACAAACAACAAAAAACCCAACCCAGGGCATGAAGTGTGTGTGTGTAAATGAAAATCATAAGAGAGGCGCAGGAGAGGAAGGGGAACCTGGACTGAGTGTTAGCAGGTCACAAGCAGATAATAAAAGCCATGGAGGAGCAAATGGAACTGTTAAGTCCCTACTAACAATGTAGACTAAATTCATGTGTGCTTATTTCCCCTCTTCCCCCCCCATACAGAACTGCTTTCCATGCCCTCCCCAAACTCCACCCACACATTCCTTCCAACCTCTTTGCCTGTCTTAGTATCCCATTCACTGCAGCTCTTCAAACCACTTCCAATAGCTGGAGTTACACACAGCTGTGAGAGCCCACACTGCCTCTCAGTCTTTTCTCCCTTCCAGCTCTGCCTTTTGTATGTGTTCCAAATTGTTATTTAATAAAGACATTCTTTGAAAGATAAGTCATCTTCATTTGTCTTCTACAGATGGCAGTTGCTGCTGAAATACACAGTGGCAGCTGGATCATTTGCAGGCTACAAATCATGGTCAGGAATCATCCAAATGTTCATGCAAACTGGCTTGCAGTCATGGCATGTTTAACACTGGTTAGATTGGTTGGGGGCAGGGGGCATTTGTGTTATTTGACATCAGTATGCCAAAATCATAGTAATCTATGTGAGATACGCCATGTGAGGTACAAAGCTACAATGTGCTAAGTAAGATGATAATACTTACGTTCATGTGTTATATGTATGAGGGAAATAATGGATATCTTTGATATACCTGTATTTCAAACTATGCTATATAAAAGCACACCCCAGACAGAGGTGGCAGGACAATAGCCTGCTTAATGGCCCATTAAAACCTTTGCAGAAGCAACAGACCCAGGAAGGACCTAAAGGCATACTTGAAGAGTTACCAGGATTGGCCCATGTGACTGGACTCTATTTTGGTTCCTGTAAAATTCCACAAGCAGCCTGGTGAGGGCCAGAGGATATATAAGGCAGAGCCTTTAGGATCCATTTCGCCTGCAATTCAGCTTTCAGTTACCTATCTCCCTCTGGAGCAATCCATCTGCATCCGAACTGAAGCTGTGAAACAAAGGACTGAGACCCATCCAGGTACTGCATGTATACCGGAGGGACTATACATGTCTGCAACTCCACAATTCTTCTAGAAACCTGATGTATATGGACTTTCAAATCATTTGTAAGTATCTGATTGCTTTAATCCTTTAACATTTCTCTGATTGTTTTTCTTTTTATAATAAACCTTTAGTTTTAGTTATTGAAGGATTGGCTGGCAGGATGGTATTTTGGGTAAGATCCAAATTTATTTTGGATATATATTTCTTCTTTGAGTGCTTGCTCATGTTGATTCCATTTTAGGTGACTCACCAGCAGTACCATTGGAGGTGGGCTTGGAGTTCATCGATGCACTGTCTGCAGTACCGCTCTTATAAAGCTGGCGTTGCCTCAAGCCTGCTGCACTATAGCATAATGGAATGAAGAGGTGTGTACTGAGGAAGAAGTACTGCTTTACAAATATCCTGTGCTGTGACCTGCAGCAGAAAAGTCGCTGATGAGATTTGTGCTCTGGTGGAATGAGCTGTGATAGACTGAGGAGGAGACACTCCTGCTCTCTCGTAGCATAGTTCGATACCGTGAGAATATCTATGCAGAGATCCTCTGGGACGAAACAGGAGAACTCTTTATTCTGTCAGCTAGGGCAACGACGAGCTGGGAAGTCTTATGAAAGGGCCTAGTTGTCTCAATATAGAAGGCCAATGCCCGCCTAACATCAAGGGTGTGCCACCTACGCCGAGGCAGGAAAATGTCCTGATTAACATGGAACGGGGAAACAATTTTAGGCAAGAAGACTCGGTGCAGCCGCTGTTGGACCTTGTCTTTGTAGAAGATGGTGTATGGCAGTTCTGAGGTTAAGGCCTATAACTCAAAGACTCTTGTGTGCTGAGGTGATAGCTACCAGGAAAGCCACCTTCCAGGAAGGGAGCATTAAGGAGCAAGTTGCTATAGGCTCAAAGGAGGGAAATTCAGGTCCCAAACGGAGGGAGAGGGTCCTGGACTTGAGGAACGAGCCTCGCTAAGTCTTTAAGGAACCTGGCTGTCATATAGTGGGAGAAGATTGAGCTCCCCTGTATCAGAAAGTGAAAAGCTGACACAGCTGAGATGGTCGAATTCAGGATCCTGAAAAAAGGAAGAAAGGACCATGAACTTCAGAAAAGCAGACTGATTCCCTCAGGGACCTGATGGGCAGGATCCCCTGGGAGACTAACATGAAGGGGAAAGGAATCCAAGAGAGCTGGCTCTATTTTGAAGAAACCTTATTGAGGACACAGGAACAAACCATCCCAATGTGCAGAAAGAATAGCAAGTGTAGTAGGCGACCAGCTTGGCTTAACAAAGTCGTCATTGGTGAGCTTAAAAACAAAAAAGAAGCTTACACGAAGTGGAAGCTTGGTCAGATGACCAAGGAGGATTATAAAAATACTGCTCAAACATGCAGGAATGAAATCAGGAAGGCCAAAGCGCAATGGGAGATACGGCGAGCAAGGGACGTGAAGGGGAACAAGAAGAGTTTCTACAGGTATGTTAGCAACAAAAGGAAGATTAGGGAAAATGTGGATCCCTTACAGAATGGGGGAGGCAACCTAGTGACAGAGGATGTGGAGAAAGCTGAGGTACTCAATGCCTTTTTTGCCTCTGTCTTCACAGATAAAGTCAGCTCACAAAATACTGCACTGGGTGGCACAGAATGGGGAGGGGGTGAACATCTCGCAGTGCTGAAGGAACAGGTCCAGGACTATTTAGAAAGATTGGACATACACAAGTCCATGGGGCCAGATGCATTGCACCCGAGGGTGCTGAGGGAGTTAGCTGATGTGATTTCAGAGCCATTGGCTATTATTTTTGAAAGCTTGTAGCAACAGGGGGAGGTCCCAGATGACTAGAAAGAGGCAAATATAGAGCCCATCTTCAAGAAAGGGAAGAAAGAGGATCCAGGGAACTATAGGCCAGTCAGCCTCACCTCAGTCCCTGGAAAAATCATGGAGCAGGTCCTCAAGGAATCCATTTCAAGGCACTTGGAAGAGAGGAAGGTGATCAGGAGCAGTCAAAATGGATTCACCAAGGGCAATTCATGCCTGACCAACCTGATTGCTTTCTATGAAGAGGTCACTGGTTCTGTGGATGAGGGGAAAGCGGTGGACGTGATATACCTTGACTTTAGCAAAGCTTTTGATACGGTCTCCCACAGTATTCTTAACAGCAAGTTCAAAAAGTATGGGTTGGATGAATGGACTATAAAATGGATAGAGAATCGGCTAGGGCAAAGGGCTCAACACATACTGATCAATGGGTCCATGTCTAGCTGGCAGTCAGTCACAAGTGGAGTGCCCCAGGGGTTGGTTCTGGGGCCGGTTTTGTTCAACATCTTCATTAATGATCTGGAGGATGGGTAGACTGCACCATCAGCAAATTTGCAGATGACACTAAGCTAGGGGGAGTGGTAGATATCCAGGAAGGGAGGGATAGGATACAGAAGGACCTAAACAAATTGGAGGATTGGGCCAAAAGAAATCTGAGGAGGTTCACCAAGGACAAGTGCAGAGTCCTGTACTTAGGACGGAAGAATCCCATGCACAGCTACAGACTGGGGACCAACGAGCTAGGCAGCAGTTCTGCAGAAAAGGATCTAGGCGTTACAGTGGATAAGAAACTGGATATGAGTCACCAGTATGCCCTGGTTGCCAAGAAGGCTAATGGCATATTAGGCTGCATTAGTAAGAGCATTACCAGCAGATCGCGGGAAGTGATTATTCCCCTCTATTCGACATTGGTGAATCTGCATTTGGAGTATTGTGTCCAGTTTTGGGCCCCCCCCTACAAAAAGGATGTAGACAAGTTGGAGAGAGTCCAGGGGAGAGCAACGAAAATGATTAGGGGGCTGGAGCACAAGACTTATGAGGAGAGGCTGAAAGAACTAGGCCTGTTTAGTCTGCAGAAGAGAAGAATGAGGGGGGTTTTGATAGCAGCCTTTAACTACCTGAAAGGGGGTTCCAGGAAGGATGGATCTAGGCTGTTTCCAGTGGTGGCAGATGACAGAACAAGGAGTAATGGTCTCAAGTTGCAGTGGGGAAGGTCTAGGTTGGACATTAGGAAAAATTTTTTCACTAGGAGGGTGGTGAAGCATTGGAATGGGTTACCTAGGGAAGTGGTGGTAGCTCCATCTTTAGAGGTTTTTAAGCTGAGGCTTGACAAAACCCTCGGCAGGATGATTTAGCTGAGGATAGTCCTGCTTTGAGCAGGGAGTTGGACTAGATGACCTCCTGAGGTCCCTTCCAACTCTAATATTCTATGATTCTATAAACTTGTATTGAGGAAATAGCTAACCTTGGTGTTTTAGACAGTAGGTAGTCTAGAACTGTCTGTATTGAGGTTTACATAGGTTGAAGTCCATGTTCAGAAGCCCAGAAAGAGAATCTCTGCCATTTTGTCAAATACAATGCTCTGGTCAAGGGTTTTCTGCTGCCTTTTGAAACATCTTGGACTTGCGAGGAACATTCCTGCTCATCCTTGTTCAGCCAGCCAACCTCCATGCTGTCAAGTGCAGAGATAAGGTTTGGGTGCAGCAACCTGCCCTTGTCCCACGACAGTAAATCTGGTCAATGCGGAAGCTCTGGTGGAGGAGAGGGGGCGATACAGTGCTCCAGCAGGGTGGAGAACCAATGCTGCCTTGGCCACCCGGTGCTATTAGGATAACATTTGTTTTGTCCTTTTTGATTTTCAACAGGGCTTTGTGGATCACTGGAGTCGGCGGGAGGGCATACATGAAAGGGCCTATCCAGGACAGGAGAAATGCGTTGCACAATGACCTTTTGTCAAGCCCCCAGATGAAGCAGAACTGATTGCATTTCCTGTTCAGGGTGGATGTGAAGAGGTACACTTGGGGAGTTCCCCATTTCCAGAAGAGAGAATTTGCCCCCTGAGGATCCCATGCACAGCTACAGACTGGGGACTGACGAGCTAGGCAGCAGTTCTGCAGAAAAGGATCTAGGCGTTACAGTGGATAAGCAGCTGGATATGAGTCAGCAGTGTGCCCTGGTTGCCAAGAAGGCTAATGGCATATTATGCTGCATTAGTAAGAGCACTGCCAGCAGATCGCGGGAAGTGATTATTCATCTCTATTCAGCATTTGTGAAGCTGCATTCGTGGTAAGGTAAAAAGTATCTGCTGAACCTGTCCGCCACTGAGCTCCTGACCTCTCTTAGGTGAGAAGTCATGACATGGAAATTGTTGAGAATGGCCAAGTCCTACAGGTGAGTAGCCTCCTGACATAGGCAAGGCGGAGCCTGCTCTTCAAAGTTGTTCATGTAACACATCACAGTGGTGATGTCCATCAGAACCTGAACAACCTCACCCTCTATATATGGAAGAAACGCCTGCCATGCTAATCTTATCACTCTGAGTTCTTTGACATTTATGTGGTGCTCACGATCCTCTTGGGACCAGTTTCCCTGAGTACTGAGCCTTTGCTGATATAAGTGCCCCATCCCAGATCCGAGGCATCAGAGAAATGGGTCAGTGAAGAACTCAGGAGCCCAAATGGCATTCCCTATGTAACAGACTGAGGGTCGGACCACCAGTTCAGGGAAACCAACACCAAGAGGATGGTCACTGCTTGGTGCAGACCCTGCCTGCTTGGGGACTAGACACACATCAGCCATGGCTTGGCTCAGGACTATGCTCTCTCTCTGATGCCAAGGAATGGGAGTCTGTTCCTGATGACCAAGGTGGGTGTGCAGACTCCTCCGTCTAACCCCTGTGAAGCACTGGGGAGCCACTGGTGCCTGAAATCGGCAGGTCAGTGACTTTCTGATGACTGCCCTTCCGGAGATTGGTGAGGAGATTGGGATAGATGGTGGGAATCCCCCAAATCGTGACAAGTTGGTGGTGACCAGTACAGGACGGTAGAGGATTGGCGGTGCTGGGAGCGTGACCAGTGCCTATCTGAACTTTGCGCTGATGAGGAAGATCTTGAGTGGGATCTCGAACAGTGGTGCCGAGGGTGAGGGGTGATCTTCTATGCATTGGTGATCATGGTATCAAGGACCCCTTTTAACTAGGTGGAATGGGTGAGCGAAGCAGACAATGGAGTGGCCCCATTGCTGGCTTTCCCTTAGAGGCTGGTACTTTGCCTTTATCCGGTACCAAGGACCCCGGTGTAATGGGCACAGGAAAGGTTATATGGTCCTGTGCTCCCTGAAATTCTGGTGTCAAAGGAACGACCAGGTGGACAGAGCTCCTCACACTAGCTAGAGGCTGAGGTGGTTCCCTCGGTGGGGAGCTGGTCATTTGGGGTTCCGGGGAGGGTAACTGGCCCGACATGGGTCCTGTACCCTGAGCTCCTTTCTCACCCCTCTTGGGCACTGATGAGTGGCCCCTCTTGGCACAATGCTTCTTTCTGCACCGACCCCGGCGACGCCCAAGGAGTGCTGGGAGGTGCTCAGTGCTGGTGGTGCACTCTGCACTGAAGCTGTCATACTAAGCACTGAAGCAGTCCGGGAGGGCTCCGAGGCTGGCCTCAACGCTGCCTCCATGAACAGGATCTTCAGGCAAATATCACTCTCTTCTCACGTCCTGGGTAGGAAGTTTTACAAATAGCACGAGTCTTTTCTGTGTGCTTCCCCCGCACACTTAAGACAGCCATCATGAGGGTCCACTCAATGGGAATGGCTTGTTACAGGCCATGCAGGGTTTAAACCCTGGGGACTGGGAAATGGCCTGACCACAGGCAGAAGCCCTTATCTAGCTACACTAAACTATTTACACTAGTTACTTAAGATTAACTAACCTAAACCTATCAACAGAACAAAGAGAAAAAGGAAATGATTATCTACAACACAATGCTTTAAAGTCGCAAGCAAGAAGGAGTTCCAGCAACTGTCACTGTTGGAAAGAAGGAACTGAGGGGGCGCTGGACCGGCTGCCCCTCTTATTCCGCAGTATGAACGTGCAACACCAGAGGGTGCTGGAGCCGACTCTATGGGTACTGCTAAAAGGAAAAAAGTTCTGGTAACCATGCACATTGACGTGCGCACACCTAGAATGGAATCATTATGAGCAAACATTCAAAAGAGAACCATGGGAATAATTTCCTTATTTAGATCTAACCTGCTATAAAGACATCACTAGCATGCTTTTAATCTGCCACCTGTTCACCCTGTTTGTTATTGAAGCACTCCTTGCTGCTATCCAGGTTGCTCAAATAAGGCTTCATGAGCCATGGTAGTAACCGGTAGGCTGAGTCTCCTAGAATCACTACAGACATTTCACCATCCCTCACTGGAATCTTTTGGTCTGGAAAGTTCCCATTTGCAGCTTTCTGCACAGGCTAACATTCCTGAAGATGCATGCGTCATGCAGCTTCCCTGATCACCCAAGCGTTGATGTCAGTGAATTGCCCATGGTGATCCCCAAATGCCTGTAGTACCATAGAGAAGTACCCCTTTCTATTGATGTACTCTGTCGCAAGATAGTCCAGGGCCAAAATTGGGAAATGCATGCCATCTATCACCTCACCAGTTAGTGAATCCCATTCATGGCAAAGCTATTATTTCACACACATTTCCAAGAATCTCAGTCCTTCATGGCAGAATGTGATTAATGGCCCTGCACACTTGCGATAACACAGGCCCAGTGGTGGACTTTCCAAGTCTGAACAGATTTGCGACCAACCAGAAGCAGTCTGAGTTGCCTGCTTCCACATGGCAATGGCCAGGTGCTTCTTCATCAAGAGGGCCGCTCTCGTTTTGATGTCCTTGCTCCACAGGACAGGAATGAGCTTTCACAGTTCTGTAAAGGTGGCTTTGTGCATTTGAAAGCTCTGCAGCCACTGCTCTTCATCCCAGACCTGCATAATCATGCGATCCTATGATGCAATGCTAGTTTCATATGCTCAAAAGCGACAGTTCACCATGTGCAGCTGCTTCATAAATGCCAAAAGTAATCCAGTGTTGTTTCTTTCCATAGCACACAGCAGGTCAGGCTCCTTGGATTCCTGTGTAGATTGAGAGCCCATGTTATTTGCATGACCATCTGCAATGTGTTCAGAACACTCACCACAACAGTAGAGAGCAGTGCAGGATCCATCCTTTCAGAGGTGGCAGGCACACGGTAAACAGGAGCCATTGAAAAATGCTGCAAAACTGTCGGAAACCCATGGAACGAGACGGAAAATACTGCATCATGGAAAATTGAACCCACACCCATGATACACTGTGATCCTGTCTGCCTTTCCACAACTCCCAGCTTCAGCAGATGGCAAGTTGCACAGTGGCATAGCTGCCCACAGTGCACTGATCTCACTGCTCATATGCTTCTGTGACAGAATGAGTGCTGTGTGAACAGGCACAAGGATTGTAATTATAATGCTTTTTAATCATTGTTATAATTTGCAACAACAACGCTGTAAAGTAGACAAAGCCTTATTTTCTCAATTACTTTACCTTGCATTAATTTCTCCTACTTCCCTGCACACCATCTTTTTTTCCCCTCTCTGAAAGCCTCATCTGACTTAAGTTCTTGTTTGGTTCTCTTTTCCCTTTCCCAAAAGGTTTGTTTTTTGTTCGGTTTTTTTTTTTTTAAGTCTTGACTTTTTGAAAATTCTATCCTGGAATTATCCACTTTTTCCTTGAGTTCTTTTGTCAGAGAAATTGTAGGTTTGATAAATGTACTAGGATTTCATTTTGAATTTGAATTGTGATTCCTCATTTGCAGTACCATCTGAGTTTCATTCCTTTCAGTATGCAGTCTTCAGGTATGATATGGAGCTATAATTCATGTTATTGTTGATTTATTTTATTTGGTGATCTTATTTTCCTATACTCATATGTTTTTCACCATCAGGCAGAAACAGATCTAATGTGGTTTATCTTAGTTCTGTATAAAGTCCCCCTCTCCCCTCTCCCAGTATGCAATGTAAGAACACTTGTGAATCCCTCCACATGTTGTTTCTTATGGCTGAAATAGTTAGAAAGCTGGTCCATGAACTCCTCTAGTCATGGGTAACATACATGTAGCAGATCCTAGGGTAGCTTTTTAAAATTATTCTTTCTTGAATACATGCCTGACATACACATGCTGCCTTTAAAAAAAAATCTCAGTCATTTTATATTGACAGATAGCAAGTATATACAGAACATATTAGAATTAAAGTAATAAAGATTATGCCATCAGGTTCCAGTTATGCTCACTATGTGACAAATTCCATCATATATTATATATTTGTTTGGTTCAAAATCTGGAAAATGCCAAGAGTGCTATACATTTTAAAATGGGATGTGTTCTTCAGCTGTACGCTCTTCTTCTAGTCCTAATATTGTAATGCTTATTGAAGAGAGTTAAAGTTTTTTTAATCTATGCATTTTAATAAAGTACAAAACCATGCCTGTTTCAAATATTTAAACTATCTGCAGAAATTTCATATTTAATACACTGCCAATGCATGTAATAAATAATGGCCCCCTAATTCGCTAATTACAAGCAAAAGTAAACCAAATTAAAACTTCTGTAATAAAAACTAGGAAGATTTACTGTAGGGTAAACCAAATACAGGTGAAAAATTGTAGTTTATTGAAACTCATAACTCAAAAAATATAAGATGCTGTAGTGTACAATATGTTACACAACGCACCCTTAGGTGCACATTCAAGTCAAGTAAGAACTCCATCTTTTCCCAAACCCTGGTACCCTAGTACTTGTTCCATATACAATCATGCACATTTACTTTGCAAGAGGAAGCCCCCAGTATTCTGAGGTGTTAATTAGCACCAAAAACAGCACATTTCATTTTAAAAAAAAATGAAACTGGGGAGCTAAATTAACTTAGCTAATACTTTTTGACAGACACATTCATGGAATTAAACAGCCTACTCTAACCTAACCAGTGTGTGTACTGTACCAGTTTCTGTTCTAGTTTGCAATTCTCCCCATATAGCAGTAGTGGAGAAGTCTGTTTCTAAACAAACTACTTATGTACTTCCTACACAAAGTTCATCTGTCTTTTTTGTTGGAAATAAGTCTATAAGTTGTGTGGAAAACCTGGATCTTTCAAGGACAACTACTGGTCGTAAGTAATGAAGCTGTTTTAAGGCAAGGTCTCCACAGTCTGTTAGAGCCTTGTCCAATATGGCCCTCAAGTTTTCTAAAGAAGGGACAGGTGTCGACTCAGTTGATAATAAAGGCTGGATTTCTGTTAGCTGCCCATGCACTGCAGTCCCATGATTTTGGGGTATGCTTACTTCTGTGTTTTCACACATAAAGTTGTTTACTATCACACCCCTTTGTAAGTCTCTATCTTTTTGTAAGACACCATCTATCTGCAATTGTTCTGGAGACTCCCATTCATCTAGTTCATCATCATCATCATCATCATCTTTTCCCTCACTTTCCTGAATAAATTTTAGAAATGAAGATTCAAATCCCATTGGTTTATATGCTTTTAAATCAAATGGTCTGGCCAATGAATGCTTCTGAAACTTGTTTCTTGTGGTGTGGAGTGTTGCATGTTTCTTAGCATTCTGATGTATTGAGCTGTGTTGCCAGCCTTCTGTCTCTTTCTCCCTTGGTAGCTGCAAAGGTAAACTGGTAAAATAAGAGCTGTTTTCTCTTCCACTAGTTTCAGGCAAACCTTCAGTTTTACACAAAGGCTCTGTTATACCACATTCTTCAAAACAACTGGTTTTTGAGCTATGGTTGTATTTTAAAGTGCCTGAATACAAAAAAGCACCCGTGCCAAAAACCACGTTGTTTGCTGCACTTCTGTTTTGATTTTCATGGTCTGTATCTTGATGTTCATAAGCAGTGTTTGGTACACAATGTTTTCCACTTTCATTCAGGTAGTCTGTGTGCACTGTATTTTCCTGTTTAAACTCTCTGGCTTCCTCTGTATTTAACGATATCTCTGTTTCCAAAGAGGGTTCCTGTTTAACCATCGTACCACTTTTAACACAAACGACCAGATTCTCAGTCCGCTGTTCTATATAAATATTGGTCATCTGATGTGTGCGTTTATAATGCCTCACAATACTGCTTTCCAATTTTACTACAGACAAACATCCTTGAACCATGCAAGGGTACTGAGTCTGGTTAGAGTTCTCTCTGCACATTTTCAGGGCTTCCTCCTTTGTTTTAAAATGAATCAAATGTTTTTCTTTATTTTTGCCCATTTTTTTAGATTTTTCTTTTATCCGCTTCTCATTCTCCTCATTCATATTATACTGATCTTTCAAACAGTCTTGTTCGTTTTTATCTTTAAGCAGATCATCCTGCTCCTCTTTATTATTTTCAAAGAGACTACCATAATATTCACTATGGCGGAAATATACATGTTGAGAGTAATGGCTGTAATTTGTGAAAATCCTATCACAGCCATTAAGGTCACAATGAATTTCAAAGTCTTTGTTTATTTCTTCTTCATTAGCATGCTGTTCTATCAAGTGAACTTTTAGCTTGTTAAAAGTATGAAATACAGCAGGGCATTGAGGCTGATTACATCGAAATCTTGCAGATTCAGATTCAGAAAGTGCTTTTTGATCCTCTAACTGATCAAGGTTGTGAAAGTCACTGCAATGTTTAGCAAGAGCCTTAGAACATAAAAAGCGTTTACTACATTCTTTGTATTTGCATGCAAATATTTTTTTACATTTGACAAATTCCCTTTTAGTTCTTGCTTTGTCTTTTTCTAAACAGAGCTGCTCTTTGTTATACTGATGTACAGTTCTATAGTGACGAATCAAGCCTTTCTGATTGGTAAAGGCAGAGTTGCAACTTTTATGAATACAATGGAATGGTTTGTGGTATTTATGCAATATATAACATAAATTTCCTTTGGCAACTGTTCTTTTACTTCCTCTCCCCTCTCTTGCTTCCAATTCTTCCCTGTGGCTGTCCAGCGACGATATTTTAGAGGGTTTTCCAGTTATGTTACTATCTGTGTCTTCACTGGACTCCAAATCAGTTTCAGAACTGCACTCTTCCTTCTTAGGGTGGCACAGCTGGTTAGCAGATTGCCCAGTTTGTTCAATATGTTCTTCATCTCTATTGGTATAGAACCCAGGTGTTGAAGCAGCATTATTTTTTAGTTTGTCCTCTGCATATGCACCTATATGCTCACATTTTTCATTAGTAAATAGCTTGTGAGTTACTCTCTCATTGCCAATTTGATGTTTGTTTCTATAATGAATTCTAAGGTGTGTTTTTCTTGTAAATGATCTTTGACAAATATGGCATTTAAATGGTGAATACCGATGTTGAAACATATTTAACTGAAGAACCATTTCCTTGGAATAATTATGCTTTTTAACATAATGCATTAAGAGAGCTTCTCTGGTCACAAATTCATATTTACAACCTTGACGTTCACAGAAAAATGGTTTAGCTGCCAGTTGAGTGAGATACTGGGTAGGTAAGTTGTCTTGTTGGTCTTCAAAATTAAGTTCTGAGGTAGTTTCATTCACAACTGATTGAGGACACTTGGCATCATTAGATGGATATGACTGTAGTGACCCTAAAAAAGGCTTGTGTATTAAAGTGGAAGAATTTGCACTGAAGTTAGACTTTAAACTTAAATGTTTCAAGCCCAACAGAAGTTCCAACATGGCATCTTCAGTATTTGGCACCTTAGAACCTTCATAAAAGGAAATTTCTGGGAAAGGACAAATTTCTTCTTTGAGACAAGTTTTTCCTTTAGAATTTTTTGTATACAGACTTTCTGGGGAGCCAGTATTTGTATCCAAATTATGCCTAAGTTCCCCAGTGATTTTACTGTTTTGACTATCATTGATTAGATTAAAAATATCTTTAGTTTTGATCCCCATCTTTTTTTTAGGTTTGAAATGGTATGGATGAGCCCTTCGAAGATGTTTTTGCAGACTTCTGGCATTTTTGTATGTTGAACTACATCCTTCAAAACCACAGGTAATTTTTTTCCCATCAAAACAAACTGCCACATTGGAGCATTGTTCTTTTAAACCTGAGGGGTGAAAGAGTCCCTCATGAGATATTAGACTCCCAGGAATTGTTTGATTCTGAGCTATTGTTTCTCTCAAAGGAGATACCTGCTTTTTTGTTAATACACTAGAGGTTTTGTGGCTCCCAAAATAAACACTGCAGTTGCTTTCACTATCAGTTTCGTCATTGTCAGAAACAGTTTCTTCCTTAATCTGTAAGATTTCTTGAGAACTTGTTGATCCCACAGACAAAGAAAGATTTTCATGTGAACTGAAATTATCTGCTTGATCAAGCTGTTGAGACTCAGGAAGATAACTGCATCTCTCTTTTGAAATAGGCTCTTCAAATTTAACTGATGTCTCCTTCATTTCTCCATTTGCTATTGCAGTATTATGCATTGCAAGGTGATTCTGAAATTCCGTTTTTGAGTAATAGAACTTTTTACAGCCAAGAAAATTACATGTGTATGATGCATCCCTAAAATGCTGAGCTTCATGGTGGTAAAGCTGTCCCAAGTCACTAAAAACGATATTGCAGCCATTTAATTCACACTTATAACGCAGATCTTCATGCATTTGCTTGTGATTAAGTAATTCATTAACTGACCCAAATCTAGCATAACAATCCATAGACACACACATGTAAGGCTGAGGACCACAATGCACTCGTTCGTGCTCTTGCAGATGAAAGGATGTCATGAAGTGACGTCGGCAAAAAGCACACTTCTCCCTTCTGTTTTTCATATCCAAGTAGTGTTTTGCATTTTCATCGTTGTTTTGATGTTCAGCCTTTAGATGTACACTTAAATATTTAAATTGCTTAAACACTCTAGAGCAGTCTGTGCCAGGACACGGATATATGTCTCTATCCTGCAGATGATAATTTTCTAACTGGCTAAATGTGACATATTCATGCGTGTCATTTTGGGTTTTTTCAGGTGGCTGTGGCGGCTGCTGCTGCTCAGGTAACGCAGAAGGGTTCCTGGAGGTACTAGTCTTTTGTGATGATCTCTCTTTTTTCAGCAGTATTTTCTTTTTTGGTCTGTGTGTTCTACTAGGTGGCATTTTAACATGTTCCATTACATGGGGTACAAAAAATTCCTTTCTCTTGAACTTTTTTGTACACACTGGACATGTATAAATACCATCTTCCATGTGCATCTTAGAATGATGTAGTATTCTAGCCTCTATACATTCCCTTTTGCATAACACACAGAAGAATTTGTACTGGAGCCATCTCTGGTATCTTTCAGAAGATCCAATTGGCTTTTTCACTCTTTTCTCTTTAGGTTGATTTGTTGCCTCTTTTCCTTCATAATATTTATGTTCTTTAGTCTCATCGCAGTCACTCAAAAGAGTTTCTAATATGTCAGTTTCATTGACTAACGTATCATTACAACTTGCATCATCTTCAGAATCAGAAGCTTCTTTCCCTAAGAGTTTAAGACAATGTCGTTTTAAAGTCTTCCAGTCCCAAAACTCAGGATCAAATGGCCAATATGCTTTTAAAGCTAACAGAAGCTCACAACGGAGTGAGTTTGGAACCAGTGCATTTTCTTCATCAAATTTCTGATCTGGTTGCAAATACAACTCTTCCAGCACATTGTACCCATCCAAACTTGGCTCGAGCAAAAACTCTGTGAGCTGGCATGCTCTTCTAACTTCAAGGTCCACTGGTAAAAGGCATGCAATTGTTTTACATACAGATGTCTTCATTTCATCATTTCCATTTGATCTGATTTGAAGCGCTCTCACACATAACAAAATAGACACAGCAAGACCTGCTTCTTCTGCCTGTGTGGAAGAAAAAAAGTGTTACTTTTCGGTTCTTTGCTAGATGCATTCTTTCATGAATCACACACACTGTGGAACAATTGTATTTACATCTTGAAGTCTGTTTCAAGATAGAAGTGATGTTTAGGATAGGTATTATAATACTTATAGAATAGGCAATGCCATATACAGAAATAGAATAATGGCGCTAACTCCTACTCCCTTGTTTATGCATCTAAGGGGTATAATAGCTCTTTTTTCCCCTGCCTCACACCAGGCACTCTTGATGAGTTGCTTGTCTATTATTATCCCCAAATCCTTTTCAGCATCACTGCTTTCCAGGGTATGTTTCCCCACTCTGTAGGTATGGCCTGTTGTCCTTGTTACTAAATGTATAACTTTGCATTTGGATGTGTTAAAACTCATTTGACTAGCCCAATTTACCAAGCAATACAGATGGCAGTTTGTGACTGCCCTGTCCTCATCATTATTTACCATTACACCAAACATTCATCTGTATCAGAGATGATTTCATATTTACTTCCCGTTCATCAGTGAAATTGCTGAATAGCATTTTGCCCACTACTAATCCCTTCAAAACCCCACTATAGATACCACATTGACAACTACTTTGAGGTCTGTCAGCCAGTTCATAATCCAATTAACATGTGCTTTACTGATAGTGTATAATGCTAATTTTAAAATCAGAATATTGTGGAGTACTAAATCAAATGCCTTACCAAAGCCTAAGTATATTACACCTTTGCAGTTACCTTTTTCAACAAAACTGGTAATCTCCCCAAAGAATGAATTTGACAAGATTCAGTCTCCCGCCATAAAACCATGTTGACTGATATCGTCCTATTCTTTATTAATTGAATCTCTTATCTTTTTCCATTATTTTATCTCAGACTGAAAGCAGGTTATCCTGTCTATAGTTATACAGGTAATCCCACTTGCCCTGCTTTAATAATGGGACAACATTAGCACTCCTCCCGTCTTCTGGAATTTCCCCAGCATTACAAGATTAAAAAATTCAGAATGCAGGTTACCCTACTCTTTATTTCATGATGGGCAACAGAAAAATGAATGCAAGCATTTATATTTACTTGTATGTAGATGTAGGAAATAGCTTCCTGCTGTGGTAGGCCAGTTAAATACAAGGAGCAGCATCTGAGGTGGTAGGTCCTCATAGCTGGGACTGTAGCATTTCCCTTGTCTTCTTTAAGGGTGGCTAGTGGTAGCATGGATCATGGGGCAAAAGGTTGGTAAGTAAGGACTAAGCACCCTTCTTGTAAAATAAGGTATCAACCTCCCTCTCCGATCAAAGGGGTGGGGGTTGATTTGTAGGGATTCAAATGCACTTCTATGAGGCTTAGTGGTAGTTCCTGGGTAGCAGCATACCAAAGATCTTGTCTGTGGAATGAAGGATCACATCAGCTGTGATTAAGGGGGTTGGTTATACCCTAGAATTTTTCAGAGGGTCTGGATGCAAGCCAATAGGAAAGATGGGCTATGGAGAGCCTGGAGCAGTGCTTCCCAGGACATCTTTGCTCTTAGCTGTTGTCATGACGTGGTGTCTGAAAAGTTGTGTCAGAATTATGGTTTCTAATTGTGCTTTTGAATAAGTTCTGGCCTTTCAGCCAAAATTTCCAGATATCTGCATCTTCACTGGCCCATTCCCCTTTGCAAATAGTAATTAAGATAGTAATCACAGTTGTTTCTTAGATGAATACATAGCACACAGCTGTAAAACAGTATTTTTAATGACTGAAGCTGATCTGTTTGACTGTCCTTCATGTAGCAGTTCAAGTATTTTGTATTTTTGATATGATGCCCTCAAATCATGTTAATAATGTCAAATATTTTCTGAGCAATGAATGCACTTTATATTGTTAACATGTAATGAGAATGTGTAAAGAATTTATCTGCATGCAGATTTTAAAATTCAATGTATTTCCAGTTCAACAAAGACAAAAATGGAAAACAATGTTTCCATAAACTAACAGGAATGTGTTTCCAGGTATGAAGTACTTAACTGCACTTAGTAACAGCATATTTACAGAAGATGTATTAGAGCAAAATACTGATAGCAAGTAACTGATAATGTTAATGATGTAATTTAATTCTATTGTTGTATGCGGTGTTGTTGTAGCCATGTTGGTCCCAGGATATTAGCAAGACAAGGTGGGTGAGGTAATATCTTCAATTGCACCAACTTACGCTTGTCTGTCTCACCAACAGAAGTTGGTCCAATTAAAGATATTATTTCACTCACCTTCGCTCTCTAATTCTAAACACTCACACACTTGCACATAAACATACACATATATATGTATGCCACGATATTTTAAATTATTCTGGTGTCATACTTTATCTCTGTACTATTTCCTACAAAAGCTTAGAAGATCATTAAAGTTTGCAAAGTCAACAACTCAAAAGTTGGGAAATATCAAGATTAAGACTGCCTGTATGACATTTATTCTGCCTAGTCTGTGTTTAACTACGTGCTCACATCCTATTTTTTCCCCAATGAGGACTCTATGGTGCTCAGTGAATGGGGTGGCTGTTCAATATTTCTTTTCAAATTCATAAAATCAGCCTGTGGTCTTATTTGCTGCCCATTCAAATCCTGCACTGAAAAAGCAATTTTTAGATTTCTTCATGGACTTTTCTACAATGCACTCTAGTATCTGAGCCCTCACAAACATTGATTTACTTTCACAACATGCCTGCCAACCCCTTGACTACACTTGCAAGTTTCTGGTATAAACTAAGGTATGAATTTAAAAACTGCTATAGTAATACCAATGTCAACCTTCACATGGTTGCTCCTATCCTAATATGGAGCGGCTTTTTTCAGTTTAGCTCAAAGCACTTCCCAAGCTAAATATAAAAAAAGCCTCTCTTTTTCTGAAATAGCAGTGTCTACACAGATGGCTATATCAGTTTATCTGGTAACACATTCCCAGGCATACAAGACTTCAGATAAAGGAATATTAGTCCCATTTTAGAGCTGAAGAACTGAATGAGATACACATAGAGGTAAAAAATTATAGAACTGTCCACAAATTTTTGGTGCTCAACGTGAGACACCTATACTTATTATAAGGTGCTGATTACCTCCCATATCCCACTGTCTTCAGTAGGAGCTCTGAACGTTCACCCCTTCTGAAAATCAGGTTCCCAGGTATTTCAAAAGCTGGCCACCAAGAAAATGAGGTGCATGTAATTACACAAAAATCTTCAGATGTGACTGCTAAGTGACTTTCTCAGCAAAACAAAGGAAGTCTGTGGCAATGCCAGGAATATATTACAGTTCCCTTGCATCCCAGACCAGTACCTTAACCATGAGACCATCCTTTTGCCTCTTGCCACCTGTCTTTTTCATCACATACCATATGAAATTAATGAGGCATGGATCCTAGAGACACTCTCAAATACTACATACTCCTGTCTCATTACCTGAGTACTGAATAAGGTAGTGTTCTGTGGAAAAAAATTGCATGTGAACATGTAATTAAAGACTAATGTAATGCATAGACAGATAGGTTGGGCAGAATTAAGGTTGTACAGGCTATATACAGGCCCCTAAACGTGCCCTTTCTTAACCTTTGAGTGTTTTCCTTTGCAACCTTTGTGGCTTTTTGTATGGAATGTCCTAATTTTAATTAAGTGAAAAAACAAATTCCATCATGTGCAACTGTAATGACTACCCACACAATTTACCATGATTTGAACCTAGAGCCTCCACATGAAGCCTCTACCACTTTAGCTGAAGGAGTAACTATTAGTTGGGAAAAGAATGTGGTCCAGCAGTTAGGGCAGAGAATAGAGACAGGACTCCTGGGTGCCATTTGCTTGTAAATGATGTATTACATTAAGGTCCTGTGGCACCTTTAAGACTAATACATTTATTTGGGCATAAGCTTTCATGGGCAGAAACCCACTTCATCAGATGCAATTTACATAGTGCTTTTACAAGTGTGGATCTCAAAAGGTGGGTAATGCAGGAGTAGCCCCATTTTACAGAAAATGGAGACATGCCATAGCATATTCATTCAGAGAAGTGTTCATTTAAAACCATTCTCTGAAGTGTCCGTAGCCTCTGTTTTCCAGGGCAACAGGGGCTAGATCACTTGATGATTACCTGTTCTGTTCATTATCTCTGATGCATCTGGTACTGGTCAATGTGAGAAGACAGGATACAGGGCTAAATGGCCAATTGGTCTGACCCAGCACGGCCTTCTTATGTTGTGGTTAAGTAGATGAAGCTTGGGTGTGACGTATCAGAAATCTTGGTTTTATTCTTAGCTCAGTAAGAAGATACCTTGTGCAACCCTTCAGACTGTCACCTACCTCATCTGTAAAATGAGAGGAATGATACTTCCCTTCTTCCTCTCAGGCCTGCTTAATAGGTTGTGATGTGCACAGAATTTACTTTAGGCAGTGGAAGCAATAAGGCAGCAGCAGTTTATTCTGTGTCCCATTTGATTTCTAGCTCTGTGCTTATTATGAATATGATGCAGGAAGCTCAGTGGGATCTGGGAGTATGCACAGTGAGTTGGAACATTCAGAAAATTAAGGTCCATGTATACATTTCTTCTGTGCATGTGCAAGTGATTGCTTTTCAGCATGTAAGTCAATGAAAACTGGATGGTTTTTCAGAGGAACAGCAAAAGGCAAACCTCCAATGTCAGGACAAACCTTAGATTTCATTTCAATTTTTTGCTCCGATCCACAAAGATGTTAGAGCAGCGGTTCTCAACCTGTGGGTCGCGACCCCGGCGGGGGTCGAACGACCAAAACACAGGGGTTGCCTAAAGCCATTGGAAAATACATATTTCCGATGGCTTTAGCCGCTGAGAAGTCGCGCTACCATCTGTAGCAGCGCTATTCAGCTGGAACGCACACTGTTATGTTTAAATTATGTTTGATTTGTAGCAATGAGAATACATAATGCATATCAGGTATTTACATTCCGAATCATAACTGTAGCAAAAAACATAGTTACTTACCAGTAACTGTTGTTCTTCGAGATGTGTTGCTCATATCCATTCCACTTAGGTGTGCGCGCCCTCGTGCACGGCCAATCGGAGAACTTTTACTAGCAGCCCCTGCAGGGGCCGGTCCAGCGACCCCGTAGTGTCGCCGCCCTGCGGCGGCTCAACAGTCGCTGCCGGCCCCTCCCTCTTCAGTCCCTTCTTTCTGCCGACTCCGACAGCGGGGACGGAGGGTGGGTGTGGAATGGATATGAGCAACACATCTCGAAGAACAACAGTTACTGGTAAGTAACTATGTTTTCTCCTTCGAGTGGTTGCTCATATGCATTCCACTTAGGTGAATAACAAGCCTTACCTGGAGGCGGGTAGGAGTCATCGACGGGCTGTTCCCAGCACTGCCCTGCCCACGCGGGCATCGTCCCTGGCCTGCTGGACGATAGCGTAGTGCGTGGCAAAGGTGTGTACGGATGACCAGGTGGCAGCCTTGCAGATGTCTTCCAGGGGAACCCTCTCCAGGAAGGCCGCCGACGCGGCCTGGGCCCTTGTCGAGTGCGCTGTCACCGGTCCGGGGAGCTGGACACCCGCACTCTCATAGCACAGCCGGATACAGGCGGTGATCCACTTGGCGATGCCCTGTGATGACACTGGGGAGCCTCTCATTCTCTCTGCCACCGCGACGAAGAGTTGAGTGGTCTTGCGGAGCGGCTTGGTTCTATCGAGGTAGAACGCCAGAGCCCTCCTCACGTCGAGGGTGTGTAGCCTCCTTTCGTCCTCGGACCCGTGCGGTTTTGGAAAAAACACAGGGAGGAAAATATCTTGGTTACAATGAAACCTGGAGACTACTTTAGGTAGAAAAGCTGGGTGAGGCCTAAGCTGCACCTTATCCCGGAAGAACACCGTATAGGGGCGTTCCGAGGTCAGGGCCCTCAACTCGGACACCCTCCTGGCTGAGGTGATGGCCACAAGGAAGGCTACTTTCCAAGACAAGACCCGTAGGGGGCAAATGGCCAAGGGCTCAAAGGGGGGCCCCGTCAGTCTGTCAAGGACTAGGTTCAGGTCCCAGGGAGGCACCGGGTCACGGACCTGCGGGTACAGCCTCTCGATTCCCCTGAGGAACCTCAACGACATGGGGTGAGAGAAAAGAGACCTCCCCTCCACCGGCTGGTGGAACGCCGAAATGGCTGCCAAGTGGACCCTTAGGGAAGCCAGCGCCAACCCTTGTTGTTTGAGCTGCAGCAGGTAGTCCAGGACCGCCTGCACGGAAGACGTACCGGGGGTTATGCCCCGCGATTCCGACCAGCAGGTGAACCTCCTCCACTTGGCCTTGTATGCACTCTGGGTGGAGGGCCTCCTGCTTCCCAGGAGCACACGCTGGACCTGCTCCGAGCAGGTTCTCTCCTCCTCCGTTAGCCAGAGAGCCTCCAGGCCGTCAGGTGTAGGGATTCCAGGTTGGGGTGCAGTAGCCGACCGTTGTCCTGAGAGAGAAGGTCCGGTCTCTTCGGTAGCTCGATCGGGGGAGCAACCGATAGGTCCTGGAGCAGGCAAAACCAATACTGTCTCGGCCACGATGGGGCGATCAGGATGATGTCCGCTCCGTCCCTCTTGATTTTCAAGAGGACCCTGGGCAGGAGCGGGAGGGGGGGGAAACGCATACAGGAGGCCCCCCGTCCAGTCGATCAGGAACGCGTCGGAGACGGAGCCCGGCTCGCGACCCCTGAGCGAGCAGAACCTGGGGCACTTCGCGTTCCAGGCTGATGCGAACAGATCCAGGCGGGGAACACCCCACTCGCGGAAGATCATGTCGACCACCTCCGGGTGAAGAGACCAGTCGTGTTGGGGGAGAAACGACCTGCTGAGGCGATCTGCCTCGTCGTTCCTGACCCCCAGGAGGTGAGAGGCGGTTAAACAGAAGTTGCGTCTCACTGCTAGGTCCCAAAGTCGAAGCGCCTCTTGACACAGTAGCGAGGAGTGCGCGCCCCCCTGTTTGTTGATATAGTACATCGCAGTGGTATTGTCTGTCAACACCTGAACCATTTTCCCGAATAAAGCATGGCGAAACACTTTGCAAGCCAGTCTTACTGCCCTTAGTTCCTTTACATTGATATGTAGGGCAGTTTCCCTCCGGGACCAGAGGCCCTGAGTGGTCAGACCACCAGTGATATGGGCTCCCCATCCCCGGTCTGAAGCGTCCGTGATCAGGGTGACCAAGGGGGTGGGGGCCTTGAAGGGAATTCCCTTCAACACGATTCTGGGGTCCATCCACCAGTTCAACGAACCCAGAACCGCAGGGGGGACTGTTACCACCCTGTTCAGGGCATGCCCGTTGGGCATGTAGACTTTCTTTAACCAGCTCTGGAGGGGCCTGAGCCTGAGGCGGGCCAGCTCCACTACATAGGTGCAGGAGGCCATGTGGCCTAGCAGCCGTAGGCACTGCCTGGCTGTTGTCGTGGGGCACCCTTGGAGCTGCGATATTATCGCTGACATGGCCTCGAACCTCGAGCGTGGGAGGGAGGTTTTTGCTCTTATCGAGTCCAGGCAGGCCCCTATGAACTCTATGACCTGTACCGGGTGTAGAGTTGACTTCTGCTCGTTTATGAGCAGTCCCAGGGTATGGCAGGTAGTTTGGGCGAGAGAGACCGCCTCGCGTACCTGCGACTTGGTCTTGCCCTTTATTAGCCAATCGTCCAGGTATGGGAAGATCTGGACTCCCTTGCGCCTCAGGGAGGCTGCCACCACTGTCATGCACTTTGTGAACACCCTGGGGGATAAGGCCAGGCCAAAGGGAAGGACCGTGAACTGGTAGTGGCCACCAGCTACCGTAAACCTTAGGAATTTTCTGTGGGCTGGAAGGATGGAGACGTGGAAGTACGCATCCTTCAGATCTAGGGCGGCGAACCAATCCCCTGGGTTCAATATTGGGATGATGGATGCAAGGGAGACCATGCGGAATTTCCGCTTTTCTATGCACCTGTTGAATCTGCGCAGGTCTAGTATAGGTCTGAGGCCTCCTTTTGCCTTGGGGACAAGGAAATACCTGGAGTAGAATCCCCTCCCCACCTCGAGTGGTGGAATCACTTCTATCGCGCCTTTGAGAAGTAGGGTGAGAACCTCCTGACGGAGTACATGCTCGTGAGAGGGGTCCCTGAAAAGGGACGGGGGGGGGGGGAGTGGGGGGGGGTAGTCTGTAGTTGGAGGGCATAGCCCCAGCGAATGGTGCTGAGGACCCATTGGTCCGATGTAATCTCCCACCACAGGCTGAGGTACGGTCTTAGCCTGTCCCGGAAAGGCGGGGGGTGGCCCAAGGAACAGGGAAGGGAACCACCCTTGGACACAATGTCAAAATTGTCTTTTGCCCTTAGGTCCCCTGGAGGGGCCTTTGAAGGAGGACGAGGGGGTCGCGGTTTGGTCGCGCCGCCCTGCGTCCCTGTTTCTGTCCCTACCCCTGGAGGGGGGGTAGGGTCTAGGCTGCGGCCTAGCCTGCTGCTGTTGCCGCTGGGGGATTTGGTGTGGCTGCTGGCGCGTCTGCAGCCTTGCCGCCTGGGGTGTGTAAAGGCCCAAGGAGCGTAGCGTGGTCCTTGAATCCTTTATGGCGTGCAGCTTCTCGTCCGTCTTTTCTGAGAAGAGGGCAGCTTTAGTGAACGGCAGGTCTTGTATGGAGTGCTGCACCTCTTGAGACAGTTCAGTCGACTGCAGCCAGGCTGCCCGCCGCATAGCGACAGCGGAGGCCATAGCCCTGCTGGCAGTGTCTGCAGCGTCAGAGGCAGTTTGTAAGGCTGCACTGGCCACTGTCACCCCTTCCTCTAAGACCATGGCAAAATCGGCAGCCTGGTCAGGCGGCAGGGACTCTGAGAACCTTTTCAGGGAGTCCCATAGATTCAGATTATACTTGCCCAGGAGAGCCTGATGGTTGGCTATCCTGAGCTGGAGCGCCCCTGTGGAGTAGACCTTCCTGCCGTAGAGGTCTAGTCTCCTACCTTCCTTGTTTTTTGGGGTGGCGCTCTGTGCACCCTGCCTGTCCTTTTGGTTGGCAGTCTCTACCACTAGGGTGCCAGCGGCAGGGTGCGCGTATAAGTATTCGTGCCCCTCGGCTGGCACATAATACTTCTTCTCGGCGCCCTTAGACGTGGGGGCGACCGAGGCAGGGGTCTGCCATACGGCATCGGCCAGGCGTAGGACCCTGTCGTGGAGAGGGAGGGCAACTCTAGAAGGGCCTTGGGTGCCCACCCAGCCGAAGAGGGGATCCACCTCCTCCTCCAGAACCTTGACCTGTAAGTCCAGGTTCGAGGCCACCCGTTTCAGGAGTTCCTGGTGGGCCTTAAAATCAATGAGTGGGGCCCCTTGGTCCCTTGTGACCGCCTCGTCTGGGGATGAGGAGTACGAGGGGTGGGGTGGTCCTGAGGAAGGGCCCTCCCCAGGGTCCTCCTCTTGTGAGGAGAGGGATTGGTCACCTTCATGCACAGAGGGTGCCTGTATGGAGTGGATGACCGAGGCAGGGGCCGGCATAGTTCCCTGCCCCATCTGAGCTGCCCATTGGGCCCACATTGGCCACTGCCAGGGTCCTTGGGGCCAGGTCAGAGGCGGCGCCGGTGCCGAGGGCAATTCCGGCGCTGCTGTCGGCGGTGCCGGTACCATGGGGAGAGGTACCTGCGGCACCGGGGTCTGCGGTGCCAGATGCGGCACCGAGGTCTGCGGTGCCGGGGGCGGCGGTGCCGGTTGCGGCGCCGGTGAGAGTTCTCGCTCCTGGCGGCGGGTCCGGGATCCCGAGCCAGGGGTGCGGGGGAGGCGACGGCGGTGCCGAGAGGAGGTGCTCCGCGACTCGGAGCGATGACGCCTGCCTTGCCTGCGGGACGACGCCGAGGATGAGGATGATGATCTGCGCCGGGAGGATCTCCGTCGTCTTTTCCTCGGTGCCGGAGAGTGGTGACGAGAGCCCCGGCTCGGTGCCGGGCTCGAACTGGAACTTGAGCTGAAGCGGCGGCGGGAGCGTTGATGTGGGCCTTCCGGCGACGAAGGGGAAGAGTCTCTGGGCTCGGGCCTTCGGTGCCGGGTGATGGCTAAGATGGGCGGCTGGACGCTCGGTGCCGATGCCGCCCACCCTTCGGGGACACCCGGTGCGGGTTTGCCCCGGGAAGCAGACTCTGGGGCCCTCATGCGAGAGGGCGCCGGAGGCGTGGGCAAGGTCATCAGGACTCGTGCCGCCTCGTAAGCCTCCGGTGTCGACGGAGTCTGCAAGGCAGGTCCCTCGCTCACGCGAGTCGGAGAGACCTCCTTGGCTGGAGTCGGGCCCGGTGCTGGGGTCGGGGGCCGGTCCAGGGAGCGCACCTCTGTGCTCGACCCCGGCCGCTCCTGCGGTGCGGGGGAGCTCTCCACAGGCGAGTGCCGCTGCTTCTTCTTTTTCTTCGGCACCGTGGCCCCCGGTGCCGGAGGTGCACTCCGCACCGAGGATACACTCGGTGCCGAGGTGGACCGCGTGGGCTCGGATGCCGGGCTAAGCGCGGTCTCCATGAGGAATGCCTTCAGCCTCACCTCTCGGTCCTTTTGTGTCCGAGGCTTGAAGGACTTACAGATTTTACATCGGTCTCGCCAATGTTCTTCCCCCAGACACCGCAAGCAACTGTCGTGGGGGTCGCTAGCTGGGAAAGCCTTCCCGCAGCTAGCGCATGGCTTGAAGCCCGACGCGCCGGGCATGGCCGCGGGCGCCTGAGCCCGCAGGCTCCCTAACTAACTATAAAAACCCTTTCTAACTGTAAAACTAACTTAGTTCGAGGCGAACTACTAACTAAATACTCACTTTTTAAGGCGAAACAACAAACTGAGAAGAGCAGGGGTTAGTTCTCGACCGACCGTCACGGGCGGAAAGAAGAGACTGAAGAGGGAGGGGCCGGCAGTGACCGTTGAGCCGCCGCAGGGCGGCGACACTACGGGGTCGCTGGACCGGCCCCTGCAGGGGCTGCTAGTAAAAGTTCTCCGATTGGCCGTGCACGAGGGCGCGCACACCTAAGTGGAATGCATATGAGCAACCACTTGAAGGAGAATTACAGTTTTGAAGTAGCCACCAAAATTATTTTTTGGTTTGGGGTCACCGCAATATGAGGAACTGTATTGCGGGGTCACGGCATTAGAAAGGTTGAGAACCACTGTGTTAGAGCAATTTTAAAAATGATCAGAAAACATTACCATTAGAAATCAACCTATTTTTTGTACCCTTGTCCTTAAAAAGTGTTTAACTTATTTTTGCTAATTTCTCCCCTCCCCTGAAAAATCCTATCTGAGGCAGAAAACAAGCATGGAAAATTTCAGTCCAAACAGTTGAAATATATCAAAGTTATAAGCATTTGGAAACAAAGCATTATGAAACCAAGTATTAAGATACCTTAACTATAGGCATTACTATTGCTTTGCCTATTAATAGTGTCCCACCAGATTTGTCTCTTTTAAACTACACAATCCTAGTCTTTTCCATCTCTCTTCTTGCAGAAGTCTTCCCAGGCCTATAATCATTTTTTGTTGCCCATCTCTGGAACCCTTCTATTACTGGTCAGTGACCAGAACTAAGTACAACATTCCAAATGAGGCTGTACCATTGATTTACATAATGACACCAATACTTCCATTGATATAGAAAGTAACACATCAGATTGTTTGCTTTTAGACTGTCGATGCACATATAAAAAGAGGTTTTTACTGAGTTATGCACAGTTATGTTCAGATTTTGTGTGTGTATTTACAAATAATTCAGAACCCAGCAATGTATGGACATCAAATTATTCCTTCTAACCTGCATTACTTTGCATTTGTCAGCAGTGAAATCCATCTGCCATCATGCTGCCTGGCTGTGTCAAATCCTGTGTAGAGTTCCTCAGTCTTGACTAACCTAAATTACTCATCTGCAAATTTTTACTATCTTAATGTTTACCACTTTTTCCAATTTTTTATCACACATTTTGAACATCAGTTATAGGATATATCTTGGGCCCACACCATTACACTTTTGGAAAAAAAGGGATCAGTGCTAATTTTTAGAACTATTATTACAAGTCATACTTCAAAGCAGACCTGTATTTTAAAGATAGTGAGTATGGTGCTGTGGTGTATTTGCTCCTTGTTTCAGGAAATGTTAGTTGAGAAGTCTATGAAAATGTGCCCAGGTACTACACTGACAGGTGCATTACAAATGTATGTAATAATTATAAAATAGTGACACTAATTTTTTTAATGTTTTGTATGAACTCAGTATGTGCCTAAATTTCCCTCATGTTTTGCACAAGTATCTAGGTGGTAGGACAAGGGTGGGTGATCACTGCAGAGAACCTTAGAGGGCAGGTGTGAATGCTGTCTAGCTCTCTGGATGCAGAGAACAGCTGAACACCATGTAACTTGGCAACTGATGGCTGGGGCCCATCCTCTGTAAGGAGCCAGCCGGAGGAGCTGAAGAATAAAGAGAGATGGAGGCCAGGTGGCCAGTTTGCCCAGGAAAGAGACACAAAGGACAGTGGAGGGACAACTGGGAGTGACTGAGGAAGGGCTGCTGGAAGCTGGTCAGTCTGCTGGTTTGGGACTCAGGAAAGGAGACAGCCGAGGGCTCTAGGTCCCCAAGTTGGACTTTCCTCAATATTTCTTTCTGTGCTAACAAGAACTGTTCTATGCTATGTCCCAGACAACTAATAAACCCTTCTGTTTTCAATGTTGGCTGAGAGCCACTGATGACTGCAATGTTGGGGTGCATGGCTGTTTGGGGGTGTGTGCCAGGCTTCCTCAGATGTCCTGTTCAGGTGAACTCACTGTGGGGAACTCATGGTGTGAACAGGAGTGCTGAATGCTCTGAGGTCAGACCCAAGAGGCACTGAAGCCAAGGAGGCTTGCCCTAGAGAGCGTGCTCCCTGAGAAGTTGTCACACTACAAGAGAGTCCTGTCTGAACTTCATTCAGAGCAATAGTAAACAACAGGATTGTGACATTGGTCGAAATTATGTTTTTTAAAAACTTCAGTTATTCAAATTTATTAGCAAAGCAAAAAATTAAGTTATGTTCTCTTGTGCAGTTTGTACATGCACTCAATAATAAAATGAAAATAACTGCAATCAGCAGACTGCAACATAAATTACTTACTTCAGATTGTATGACTCTAATCAGGAAGAATAAGTGTTGTAGAGTTTTAGCTATGATGCCAAATTGCCGACATCTCTCCAAAAAGGAATCTAAAGAAGGATCAATTCTTTTTTGCAACTTGCTCCAGAACAGAGTCAGCTCCCTGGGAAGAGAGTTCAAAGCAGATTGTAAACATAATGCAAGGTGATGGAACTTTGTGAGATTTGTTTTAAAACTTCACAATATGGTGTCAACCCTGAAAGCTACATTAACTACTTGGGAAAAATCCTTTTTGCCAGATATTATTAATTAGGCGTCTTCTTCCTACACAGCTAACATAAGTTTAGTATTATGATAATCTTACTGTTATTAAACAAATCAGAATAAAACATACAAGCTTGCTATTCTCTCTTCAAGAGTGGAAGATTGTGTTCTTTAAAGATAGTTTTCTCTCCCATAACAGCTTCCGAGATGCATGCTCCAACCAGTAGGCTACAGAATAACTCTTATGGTTGTATGCACTCTCACTCTCTGGCCCAAATGACTCAGAGCATGCACAAACATGAGAATGATTCTGGAGTCTAGTGGTTAGAGCACTCACCAAGGGTGTGGGAGACCAAGGATCCAGTCCCTTGCTCTGATGATTAATTATTTATCCAGTGTGGAACAGCTTCAACAGGAGAAACTGAGGGAGCCTCCCATCAGAATATTCTATATCCCAATGGTTGGGCACTCACCTGAGAGGTGGCAGATCTCCCTAAGAAGGAGGGATTTGAACTGAGGATCTCCCACATCAGCATCCTTAACCTGAGCTAAAAGTTATGAGGGAAGTCCTCCTAACTCCACCTTCACCACCAGCCAGTTTGTGTGAACTCACCTGAGAACCTAATCCTACAGGTGATCTGTGAGAACATCTACTGGCTCAAGCCCCACACACCTTAGGCATTCAGCCACCTATCGTCTTGATTTGTGAATCTCTCTAGGACTTAGACAGAAGATAGGCATGGCAGGCATCATAGAGGGAAGCAGCAGAGCACATGCCCAAATGCAGAAATATAGGTGCCTAAGGAGCTTTTACTGCAAAACTTAAGGCACCTGATGAGATTAGGAGCCTACAATGTTTAGTGCGAGTTGAAGTGGGTATTGCAGTGGTGCCAACATCAGGACGTGGGCACCTAACACCTTTTGTATATTCAGGCCTATATTGGATCCAGCTGACATTAGGTATCTTGGATCTGTGCACGGAGAGGAAAGACCTGCTTCAGTGCTCAAGCCCACATCAGAGAGCTAAACCGAAGAAACCTGTGCCAAAGTCAATGCTCGCCACCATACCCACAGCAAGGGACTTGTCAGAGGAGAGTTCTTCAGTGTTGATAAGCCATCAGTGCTGGAAAGCAGTCTCATGTTTCTTCCAGTAGTGAAAGGATCTTGAAGAGTCTTTGCCATCTTGACTCCTTGGCATTGGTTGACCCATTTGACTCTTCCCTGGCCTCTGGTGCCAAACCTCCTTCAGACACCAGAAGGCCTCTTCTTCCCCCTGACCTAAGCATAAAGCCAAGAGCATGTTTTGAGCATCTCCAGCACTGAATGTTCAGAAGCACACATTCAGGAAAACATGACACTGTGATGCTGATCCAGATTCTCCAGTGCCACAGACCCCTTCAGACCCTTTTTGTGCCACTGAATATCCCCAGATCTCAGCTTTGAGGCTAAAACTATTTCCTGTAGTACTGCCATCTTGTTTCAGATCAGATCCATTCAGATCTCTTCCTGGATCCAGACAAGTAGGAGAATTCTTCTTCTGGGTCTCCATTACGTACGGTTGGCCTACTGCCATATGAGGTGGCTTCTGGAACAGGAATTCCCTCAACTCCATGGGATCTGCTTCCTTCACTGTATCTCTCAGGAATCAGTGTTCCAAGATTTGTTGTGGGAGATTATTACCTGCACCAATGTCACTGGGCTACCATTCCCGTGGATGATGGATCTCTAATGCCCTAGAGCCTTCAAACTGTAAATACAGGAAGGCCAAACCTGCCATTTTCTTGCCCACCAGGCCTTCCTACATTTCCTCTTTTTACATTTATTGGTGACCCAATCAGACCCTTGAGCAGAAGTAGGTGCAATTCTTGTTTGACTTTGTGTAGAACAAGTCTATTTGAGGAGTGCTCCACTGAGGGAATATGTGGTGCAATGTGTTGGGGTCTATTTCCCACTCAGTCTTGGAAAATGTGTCTGCTGAGTGTGTCTGTAGTTACATTCTGAATCCCTGGGAGATACATCACTGTGATGGCACTCTCATTGCATATGCACCAGTTCCAAAGCCTGACAACTTTGGTGCAAAGGGAGGAGGATCTTGGTCCTCCTTGCCAATTAATGTAAAACATGCATAATATGTATTGTCCATTATGATCTTTATGTATTTGCCCAATTAAGGGCAGGAATTGGAGACAGAAGTACCCGACTGCTCTGATTTCCAGGAAATTGATGTGTAGCATTGCCTTTTGTTACATCCACTTGCCTTGGATTGTGAAAGTGTCTAGATGTGCTCCCCATTTAGCAGAGAGGTATCTGTGGTTATAATAACCATTAGGGGACGGTGTGCAAATGAACTCTTGTGCACATGTTGTGATGGTCTTTCCACCAGTCAAGGGATTGTTTTATGAAGGTAGGTAACGTATTTAGAGTGTCTGGTGATTGAATAGACAGTTCTAAGCCACCCTAGAAGGCAATGCATCCGAAGTTTGGAAGGCTCTTTAACTAAGACAGTGGCTGCCATGTGTCCCAGTAATTGAATGCAGCTCTTGACTGTGGTTTGGGGGCTGAGCTGAATTGTGTTTGCTATGTTGGAAAGATCCACAAATCTGTGCATGGGAAGATATGTGTTTGCTGTTGCCAAACCAACGTGAGTCTCTATGGATTCAGGGATTCAAGTTTTGCACAAGGGTCAAGGTGGATTTTTGTATGTTCAGTTGTAGGCCTAATTTGAGGAAGTGGTCTATGGCCTCAGAAATTGCCCAAGACGTCAGTTCCAGGGAGTGGCCTTTCAGCAACCAGTCGTTCAGGTAAAGGAATACTAAGATTCCAATTTCTGCAGACCTTCAAAAACATCCTCAGGTCAGATGATATGCTGAAGGGTAGCACTCAGTATTGAAATTGGTCCTGGACTACAATGAAACAGAGGAATTGTTTGTGGGATGGGTGGATAGCAATGTGGAAATACACATCTTGAAGGATACGAGCTCAGAACTAACCCGTTACTGTAGTGATGGAATCATCAATGCAAGTGTCACCATTTTGAATTTCTGTGCCTTCACATAGGTGTTGAGTAGCCTCAGGTGTAGGATGGGTTTCCAATCTCTACTCTTTTTGGTACCAGGAAGAACCCTGAATAAAACCCCTCCCTCTGTGCTGCGACCCATAACTCCCAAGCTTAGGAGTGTGTATTTCTTGACAAAGCATGCTCTTGTAAGAGCTCCCTGAAGAGGGACAGGGAAGGGGCATTCATTGGTGGAAGTGAAAGAATGGTTACTTACCTCATAACTGTTGTTCTTCAAGATGTTTTGCTTGTGTCAATTCTGAATTAGGTGTATGTGTGCCGCATGCACCAGTGCTGGAAATTTTTCTCCCAACTAGTATCCATAGGGTCAGATCTAGTGCCCTCTGCACTGGCATGTATAGAGGGGTCTGCCCCTCCCCCCCCCCCAAGTTCCTTCTTGCCAGAACTCCAATGGAGATGGGTTGGGAATGGACATGAGCAACACACCTCGAAGAACAACAGTTACAAGGTAAGTAACCGTTTTTTCCTCTTCAAGTGCTTGCTCGTGTCCATTCTGAATTGGATGACTTATCAGCAGTGCCTCCGGAGGCAGGTAAGAAGGAGTTCACGGCCGTGACGATTGCAGCACTGCCTTTCCAAATTCCGCATTGTCCCAAACTTGCTGTTTGATAGCATAGTGGGATGTGAACGTATGGACCGAAGACCATGTAGCAGCTTTGCAAATATCCTCAATAGGTACATGAGCCAGAAACGCCACAAAGGAAGCTTGTGCCCTTGTCAAGTGGGCTGATATTAGTGCTGGAGTTGTTACTCCCGCCTGCTTGTAGCAGGCCCAGATACAGGCAGTGATCCAAGACAAAATACACTGCGCGGAGACTAGGTTGCCTTTCACATGATCAGCAATCACTACAAAGAGTTGGGTTGAGTGTCGGAAGGGCTTAGTCTTGTCCAAGTAGAACGCCAGAGCCCTTCTCACATCCAGTGAGTGGAGATGCTTCTCTTCACTTGACCTGTGCAGCTTCAAATAGAAGACTAGTAGAAAGATATCCTGGTTCATATGAACGTGGGAGACCACTTAGGCAATAATGCCAGATGCAGGGATAATTGTCCTTGTCCTTGTCCAAGACCGTATAAGGGGGCTCTGACGTCAGGGCCCTAATTTCTGACACCCTCCTTGCTAAAGTGATGGCTACCAGAAAGGCCACTTTCCAAGACAGGTGCATGAACAAGCATGATGCCAGGGGCTCGAAGGGGGTCCCCCGTCAATCTAGAGAGGATGAGGTTCAGTTCCCATTGGGAAACCGGATCTCTGAGTGGCGGGAAGAGCCTCTCTAACCCTTTCAGGAAACATGTCACCATCTTGTGGGAGAAAACTGTCCTACCTTGGATAGGAAGGTGAAACGCCAAAATTGCCGCCAAATGGTCCTTAACTGACAAAAAAAGCCAGGCCCTTCTGCTTCAGGTACAACAGAAAATCCAAGTTCACCTGCTTTCATTGGGAAAATGTTCTGATACGCCAACCAATGCACAAAGCGCTTCCACTTTGCTCGGTAAGATGTCCTCGTGGAAGGCTTCTTACTTTCCATTAGGACTTCTCGAACCTGGGCTGAACAGAGCTGCTCCTCTGCACTTAGCCATGAAGCTTCCACGCCCTCAGGTACAGGGAGGCGAGGTCTGGATGTAGTCAACCTTTGTCCTAGGAGATGAGGTCTGGCTGTAGCTTTCCATGGGCGGGCCACTGCTAGCTCTATCAGCGTGCTGTACCAATGTTGATGCAGCCATGCCGAGGCTACCACAATGACTTGCGCCCTGGCCCCCTTGATCTTTATGAGGACCTTGTACAACAGTGGAATTGGAGGAAAGGCGTACATGAGGCGACCTGACCAGGAGAGAAGAAACACATCTGTCAAAGAAGCACTGTCGACCCCTTGGAAGGAGCAAAATAGGTTGCATTTTCCGTTCTCCAAGGTGGCAAAGAGATCCAGGTAGGGAGTGCCCCACCTCCATAAGCAGTGACTTCTCGTGGTGAGAGAAGAAGGACCTGCTTAGGTGATCTGCCACAGCATTCCTGGCCTCAGGAAGGTGTACCACTTCTAACTGGATGCTGTGACCCACATAGAAATCCGAAAGTTGCAGGGCCTCCTGACAGAGGGCTGATGATCTGGCACCCCCAGCTGTTTATGTAATACATCACCACCATATTTTCCATAAGGACTTGCATGACCTTGTTGGAAGAGTCGGGGAAGGAATACTTCACATGCCAGGCGCATCGCTCTGAGTTTTTACATTGATGTGCAGTCTTTTCATCTTTGGACCGGAGACTCAGTCTGCAGCACTGCCAGGTGCGCTCCCCAGCCCAAGTCCAACGTGTCTGATACCAATGACAGTGATGGCTTCTGGGTCACGAACGGTACTCACGTCTACACATGTTGGGGTTTTGTCCACCAGGCTAGGGAGCTAATTATCCGGGGAGGAAAGGTGGGCATCCTGTCCAACCAGTGGCGGGCTGGGGAGTACTCTGATGCTAGCCATATCTGAAGAAGTCTGAGATGCAACCAGGCATTCCAGATCATGAAAGTACAGGCTGCCATATGCCCCAGAAGGCTGAGACATACCCTAGCTGTAGTAAGAGGCTGGGCTGACAGGCTGGCTATGAGATCTGAAATAGCTGGAAACCAGACCTCTGGCAGGAATGCCTTTGCTTGAACAGAGACCACGAGTGCCCCTGTGAACTCCATCCTCTGCACTGGTCTGAGCATTGACGTCTGCTTGTTTATCAATAGGCCAAGAGCAAGACAGGTGTTCTGCACTACCTCTATTCCATGTTGTACTTGCTGCTTTGACCAGCCCTGAATGAGCCAGTCATCCCGGTACAGGAAGACCTGTATGCCTTACTGCCAGAGATATTCTGCTGCCATGGCCATGCACTTGGTGAACATGCGAGGTGCCATGGATAGGCCAAAGAGGAGCACTGTGAACTGAAAATTCTGACTGCCCAGCATAAAGCAAAGGAATCTCCTGTGCCCTGGGAAAATGAAAATATGCATCTTGCAGATTGAGGGGAGAAATACCAGTTGCCTATATCCACAGAGGATTTAATGGTAGCCAGGGAGACCATGAGGAACTTTAACTTCCTGAGATATTTGTTGAGGTTTCACAGGCCTGGTCTACACTTACCTTCCGGATTGGGCGGCAGTCAACGAGAGATATGCAAATGATGTAAATCACTTGCGTATCTCCCATGGACTTCGCTGTGTCTGTTCTGCACACTGTCTACACTGTGCTGCGCTGATGGGAACAGCGTTCCTGTCGACGCAGTGCTACGCCACTTACCAGGGTGGTTTTCCTACATTCATTTCTGGATTGACTGAGTGGGTCTACAGAGACCGCTCAGTTGATCTAGAGACATCGAACTGATGGCGGCGAATTTGCCACCGTCAGTGTAGACCCAGCCACAGGTCCAATACGGGTCTGAGTCCCCCTTTCACCTTTGGGATCAGAGAATAGCAAGAATAGAATTCTGTCCCTTCCAGCTCTTGAACTTTTTCTACTGCACCAACCCTCAAGAGATCGGCGACCTCTTGAGCGAGAAGCTACTTGTGAGAGGGGTTCCTGAAGAGGGATGGGAGGGGTGGGTGGTGGAGCAGGCGGGAAGAAAACTGGAGGGTGTAGCCTGTAGCTACAGTGCTCAACACCAAAACATCCAATGTTATAGACGACCAGGCAAGAAGGAACGGGGAAAGTTGGGAGGAGAAGAGTTTGGAGACTGGATCCATGGCCCTGGCTGGTAAGCTGTCCTCGAGCGTACCCTCAAAAGGTACCCTTGCCCCTTGAGGAGGGCAGCTAGGGCCCTACTGGTAAGCAGAGGCTGGGATGTGGCCCTGGGGGTGTTAAATCCTTTATTCTTTTTTCTGTAGGGTTCATTTCGATGATGACCCCTAGACCTGTGCATCTGGTATGGTTGAAAGTGTTTCCTGGAGGAGGGAGGAGTATACAGGTGCAGGGAATGCAGTATGGCCTGCGAGTTCTTCAGCCCATGTAACTTGGAGTCCATTTGGTCGGCAAACAATGCTGCCCCATCAAAAGGTAAGTCCTGCATGGACTGGTGGACTTTAGTGGAAAGGCCCAAGGACTGGCACCATGACACGCTTCTCTTATAAACTACAGAGACCATGGCTCTTGCTGCTGAGTCCGCTGCATCAGCTGCCTGCAAGGATGCCCTGGCTATTGCCGTTCCCTCCTCCAGGATCGCTTCGAACTCGTCTGGCAGACTGCAACAGGGGGACCAGAACTTATTCAGGGACTGCCAGATGTTATAGTGGTATTGCCCCAATAATGCCTGCTGGTTGGCCACTCTCAGTTGCAGGCTAGCTGTTGAATAAACTTTTTGATCAACGAGATCTAGCTTCTTTGCCTCTATTTTTTGGCGTAGAACCAGGCGTTTGGCCCTGTTTGTCACGTTTATTTTCTGGCACGACCATGACCTCACCTGATGAGGGGTGTGTGTATAAGTACTCAAAAGCCTCTGGCTGGCATGTAGTACTTTTTTTCCCCTGCACATTTGAACATGGAAGGCAGTGAAGCTGGAGTCTGCCACAGTGCCTTGGCCAACTTCATAACCCCCTTGCATACTAGGAAGGCTATCTTGGAAGCAGCTGCTGATGCTAGCAATGCAAATAGGTCACCAGCTTGCTCCTTGAGTTTTTCAAATTGAGTTCCCAGGTTACTCGCCACTCGTTTGAGTAAGTCCTGGTGGGCCCTGGTGGACACCGGTGGTCGAGCAAGGCTGTGGTGTTGCAAGTTGAGGGAACCCCTGTTGGTTCCAGAACTGCCAGGGCCCTTGCCGCTGCCCAAGGCCAGGAACCCACCTGAGGCAGCATGGTGAAGCTTGTTGGATATGGGGCGGGGTGGGCTCTCAGAGGGGCAACCGCCTCTCCCTCCGAGTCCAAGGAGGTGTCCTGGGGTGACCATAGCGCGGCTAACGGTGGCGGTATGCCCCATCTTCCCTTGTCTGCCAGTACTCTGCTGCACGATGTCAGTGCCGGGATTCTTCCCGCTGCAAGTCCTGCCACCATGTCTTATCCCTTAGACTTCTGCAGGGGGTTGGCGATCTGTGCTGGGGTTTCGGGGACTTGTCCCACAAGTCTGATTGGCACCACTGTGTGGGTGAGTGGGAGCCTTCCTGCAAGTTATGTCTGCTCTCCGAGGACCAGTGCTGGCTCCCTGGGGAATGGTGGCAATGTTCTAATGAATGGGTGGAGAGACAGCGTGCGGGATCCTGACCTCTTATGGTGCCATTCCAGAGACCGGTACTGTTGGCTCAGCGACTGTTTTCCTGCAGGGGACCGTTGAGGTCGCTCTAATGAAGGCTTTCTCCTCAATGAGCCCCCCAAAGGGATTGATGGCCCATGATGTGCTTGCCTCCCTTTGCTAGGTGCAGGTGGCACTGGAGCTGCAAGCAAGTCTTTCGTTGTCTGGAAGGCTTCAGGCATGGTGGGAATCATAAGGTGATGTGGACCTCTACCGCTATTTGGGGTCAGTGGCAGCACGGGCACCGGACTCAATGTCCTTATAGGCAGAGCTTCCCTTCATGTCAATAGGGCCAAGCACTCCGATGCAGGTCTCGCTAGTGCCCCTACCTTCTTAGCCTGTTTTGGTGCCGGTAATTACCCCCTTTCCTCCTGGTTCTTCCTCGAACACTTCTTTGGTACCAGGGACTTTGACCAGTGCCAAACAGACTGCGAGCTTCTACCTAGAAACATTCCTTGTCAACGCCATTGTGCTTGGTGTTGACTCTTCGTCTCCAACGCCTGTGTAAGGGCCGACTCCAACAAAATGTCTTTTTGGCTAAAGTCTCTGTCCTTATGCATTCAAGGATGGAAACTTTTGCAGATCTTGTATTTTTCCCAAACGTTTGCCTCAGCCAAGCACTTTTAACAAGTTAAGTAAGGGTCACTTGGGCATCATTTTTTAATGCAGGAACTCCAGGGTTCAAACTCCGGGGACCGGGACATGCCCCCACCCTGGGTAAAGGTTAATCAAACTAATTAACTAATTAGGCAAACAACAGTAACTATATTCGATTAAAAAAAGAATCACTAGGAGAAGAGTTGCTTGCATGAGTAAGAGAGTATTCCAACACCATCACTTGTGGTAAGAAGAAACTGAAAGAAGGCAGCTGGCAATGCTCTATATACGAGCGCATGTGTGCGCCACTGCACAGGACACTAGAGCTCGCCCTATGGATACTACTAGGGGAAAAAATTTCTGGCACCAATGCATGTGGTGCACATACACCTAATTCAGAATGGACATGAGGAAGTAGTAGTAAAGTGGATTGCGGAACCCGCTTGTCCATAGGGTTATGGTGGTGATGTTGTGGTGGGTGTCTGTTATAGACCACCAGACCAGGAGGATGAGGTAAATGAGGTGCTCTTCAGTCAACTAGGGAAAGTTTCCAGTTCACAGGACCCGATTCTCATGGGGGACTTCAAACACTCTGACATCTGCTGGAAGAGCAATACAGCAGAGCATAAACAATCCAGGAAGTTTTTGGACTGTGTTGCAGAAAAATTCCTGGTGCTAGTGCTGGAGCAACCACCTAGGGGCTGTGCTCCTCTTGACCTACTGCTCACAAACAGGGAAAATTTGGTAGGGGAAGTAGGTGACTACCTAGGCAGCAGTGACCATGAGATGGTCGAGTTCAGGATCCTGACAAAAGGAAGAAAAGAAAACAGCAGGATATGGATCCCAGACTTCGGAATAGCAGACTTTGACTCACTCAGGGAGTTGATGGGCAGGATCCTCTGGGAGTCTAATATGAGGGGGAAAGGAATTCAAGAGAGCTGGCTGTGTTTTAAAGAAACCTGACTGAGGGCACAGGAACAAACCATCATGATGTGCAGAAAGAATAGCAAGTGTGGTAGGCGACCAGCTTGGCTTAACAAAGAAGTCATTGGTGAGCTTAAACACAAAAAAGCTTACAAAAAGTGGAAGTTTGGTCAGATGACTAGGGAGGATTATAAAAATATTGCTCTAACATGAAAGAAGGAAAATCAAGAAGGCAAAAGCGCAATTGGAGTTGCAGCTAGCAAGGGAAGAGAAGGGGAACAAAAAGGGTTTCTACAGGTATGTTAGCAACAAGAGGAAGATTAGGGAAAGTGTGGGCCCCTTACAGAATGGGGGAGGCAACCTAGTGACAGAGGATGTGGAGAAAGCTGAGGTACTCAATGCCTCTTTTGCCTCTGTCTTCACAGACAAGGTCAGCTCCCAGACTACTGCACTGGGCCGCATAGAATGGGGAGGAGGTGAACATCAAGCAGTGCTGAAAGAACAGGTCCAAGACTATTTAGAAAGATTGGACATACAAAAGTCCATGGTGCCAGATGCAATGCACCCAAGGGTGCTGAAGGAGTTAGCTGATGTGATTTTAGAGTCATTGGCTATTATCTTTGAAAGCTCGTGGCAACTGGGGGAGGTCCCTGATGACTGGAAAAAAGCAAATATAGTGCCCATCTTCAAGAAAGGAAAGAAAGAAGAGCCAGGGAACTATAGGCCGGTCAGCCTCACCTCAATCCCTGGAAAAACCATGGAGCAGGTCCTCAAGGAATCCATTTTAAGTCACTTAAAAGAGAGGAAGGTGATCAGGAGCCGTCAACATGGATTCACAAAGAGCTAGTCATGGCTGACCAACCTGATTGCTTTCTATGAACAAGTGACTGGTTCTGTGGATGTGGGGAAAGTGGTGGACATGATATACCTTGGCTTTAGCAAAGCTTCTGATACGGTCTCTCGACTATTCTTATCAGCAAGTTAAAGAAGTACGGGTTGGATGAATGGACTATAAAATAGATAATGAACTAGCTTGAGCTTAGGGCTCAACGAGCCGTGATCAATGGCTCCATGTCTAGCTGGCAGCCGGTCACAAGCGAAGTGCACCACGGGTCAGTCCTGGGGCTGGTTTTGTTCAACATCTTCATTAATGCTCTGGAGGATGGGGTAGATTGCACCCTCAGCAAGTCTGCAGATGACACTAAGCTAGGTGGAGTGGTAGATACCCTGAAAGGGAAGGATATTATACAGAAGGACCTAAACAAATTGGAGGATTGGGCCAAAAGAAATCTTATGAGATTCAACAAGGACAAGTGCAGAGTCCTGCACTTAGGATGGAAGAATCCCATGCACTGCTACAGACTGAGGACAGACGAGCTAGGCAGCAGTTCTGCAGACAAGGACCTGGGGGTTACAGTGGATAAGAAGCTGGATATGAGTCAGCAGTGTGCTCTGGTTGCCAAGAAGGCTAATGGCATATTGGGCTGCATTCATAAGAACATTGCCAGCAGATTGTGGGAAGTAATTATTCCCCTATGCTTGACATTAGTGAGGCCACATTTGGAGTATTGTGTTGTTTTGGACCCCCCACTACAAAAAGGATGTGGATAAGTTGGAGATAGTCCAGCGGAGGGCAACAAAAATGATTAGGGGGCTGGAGCACAAGACTTATGAGGAGAGGCTGAAAGAACTAGGACTGTTTAGTCTGCAGAAGAGAAGAATGAGGGGGGATTTGATAGCAGCCTTTAACTACCTGAAAGGGGGTTCCAGGGAGGATGGAGCTAGGCTCTTTTCAGTGGTGGCAGATGACAGAACAAGGAGCAACTGTCTCAAGTTGCAGTGAGGGAGGTCTAGGTTGGACATTAGGAAAAGGTTTTTCCACTAGGAGGGTGGTGAAGCATTGGAATGGGTTACCTAGGGAGATGGTGGCATCTCCATCTTTAGAGGTTTTTAAGCTGCAGCTTGACAAAACCCTCGCCGGGATGATTAGCTGAGGTTAGTCCTGCTTTGAGCAGGGGGGTTGAACTAGATGACTTCCTGAGGTCTCTTCCAACTTTAATATTCTATGATTCCATAGCGCTCAACTCCCCAGCTTGCCTGAAGCAGTGAAGACAGTCGGCCAAAGGAGAAAGGCTGGCAAATCAGTACAGCTGAAGAGGATGAGAATGGCAATTTAGTTCACACCCTTGACCAGTTTATCAACATTGCTGCTTGGAGGTGGATGGGTATGAGATGGGAGGTTGAGAAGAGGATTGTTTCATTCTCTGAAATCCCTGCCTTCTCTGGTGTGGCTCATATGACCTATGGCAGGTAAGGAATTGGAGGGGGCGGCATTTCTGGTCCATTTGAGATTTGCTGAATTTCTCTTGTAGGTGGGAGTTTAGATTCCTAGAACATGCAAGGTCTCTCTAGAATCCTTCCATGTTTACAGAGACTCATCCAGGCTATCTGCAAACCACTCAGACCTATCAAAAGGAAGGTCCTCAACTGTATTCTGGACCTCCGTTGGGAATCCAGAGAGTTGGAGCCAGGAGGCTCTCATCACCACCGCTGTAGTAACTGAACAGGTGGCATTATGAGTGGCATTAAGGGGGGGGGTTTCAGTTGTCCTGGCAAGTAGTTGGCCCTCTTCAAAATTGCCTGGAACTACTGTCTGTGTTGGGACAGTAGATGATCGAGAAACAAGGTCTACTTGGTGTAGTTCACCAAGTTGCCATCAAAGCCTGATAACTGGCTATTCTAAATTGTAAGGAAGTAGAGGACTAAGAACTTTTCTCTAGTAGATCTAGGCAGTTGAGGTCTTTGTTGTGAAGCATGGATTTAGTGTGGTGCTGCCTACCACATTCATTCACTGCACCCACTACCAAGGAGTTAGGTGAAGAATGGGAAAATAAAAATTCCAAGTACTTTACTGGGATGTAATATTTCTTATCCGCTCTTTTGCATGTAGGCAGAATAGAAGCTGGGGTGTGCAGGATGGTCTTCGCTGGACCTAGAGGAGCGTCTGTGACCTTGGCCTCTGGAGGGGCCACACTGAGATCACTCAATTAGGACAAACTGCAAAGAATGAGGTAAATAATCCTCAATACCGGTGGTTATTTTAATAATTAGATTTACCAAACCAACAACAAAACAGTTTCTATATACCTTATTAGTTACCCAGAAGCCAAAAACACAGTCCCTTAAAGCTATCCAGTTCTGGACTCCCACTCAGACAGCCAAGTCAGATATGATAAGGATTACTGAAAATCTTGTTTATCATATACAAAATTCTACCAATCCCAAAAGACCGGACACATTACCCACGAGATCAATGAATATTTCAGATCTTACCCAAATACACGCTTACAACCAATTCTTAACAACTAAACTAAATTTTATTAAAAAAGAAAAGAGTATGAATTAAAAGATTATTATACATACATATAAGAATAAAGCCCATAGATCAGTTACATAGCAGATAGGCTGAGTAGCAAAAGTTCCTTTCAGGATCAGTTCATAGGTTATATAATTCAACAGACAGTCCACAAGCAGAATCTCTGTAATTTCTTCCACGAGTAATAGCAGGGGGATCCTGACTGTTGCTGAAGACCTTAGTCTTGTGACTCAAGCTTTCCCTGTCAAAAGCTTAAGTAGATCTAAGATACAGAATCAGAGCCCTGGTGTCCTTTTTATAGACCTTGAGCAAACTTATTGGTATCTTCTTGACAGCAGGTATTCCTTGAGTGATTAATAGGCAAGAACTATGGCTTTGAAGTAAACCCTATTTCCTATGCACACCAGTAACTAGCTGCATTTGTATAAGGCAAAATTACCTATCACCAGTCTTTTACAGATAGTTTACTACAGATTTTAAAGAGAAATAAAGACACTGATATTACTACATTCAAGTAATATCTGAATGTTAATAACCCCATTTGATTTCCGAATCAACAGAATATAAGGACAGACAAGAACTATTTGGTTACATCAATAACCTCTAACTATATATGTAAAATAGGGATGTAAAAATTAGTTCAATTAAAAATCCATTTCAATGTTCTATTTTTAGATGGTTAAACGGTTAAACACTGGGGGCTAAACCAGGAGCTGTGCTGTGCTCGGCTCCTTGCTGCCAAATGAGAGCTGCCTAGCTGCAGCTCCCCGCACCACGGTAGTTGGGCAGCTCTCTCTTGTGGGGAGCTGAGCAGAGACCTGCTGCAGTTCACACACTCCCCAGTGCTTCCTCACCAGCAAGAGCTGCCCAGCTGCTCTCGCTGGCAAGGAGTCAGCCCAGCTGCAGCAACTCCCTCCTGGCACTGCCTCCCATCCTCCACTGGGCTCCACGTCTCCTCGCAGGGAGCTGAGCCAAGCTGTGGTTACCCCATCCCACCACTGCAGGAACCAGGTAGGAAGTGGGGGCTGCAGCCCACCTTCTGGTTGCATGCCAGAACCAGGTGGTGGCTGCCAGCAGGGTCCCAGCTTCTTGCTGGGACTGGACGGGAGGTGGATGGTTACAACCCACAGTCCGGCTGCCGCCAGGGTTCTGGTTTTGTGCCAGGACCGGCTGAGACATGACTGGCTGCAACCCACCTCCTGGCTTGAAGGAAGAACCAGGCAGGAGGCGGGCGGCTACAGCCTGCCTCCCAGCTGCACACTGGACTGGGCGAGAGGCAGGAGAGGGGCCCCACACAGTGAGGTTTGGCCCAGGCCCTGGATGACCAGGCTCACTGGTGGGGAGCTAGCCCAGCTGCAGCTTGCCCCCACGTGTTGGGCTTTAAACTTTCCCACTATTCACCAAGCTCAAGCATGGATCCACACTTCCCCACTAGGAACAGCTGCTCAGCTGCTCTCGCTGGCGAAGAGCCAGATGAGTTGCTCCCCTCCCTGCCCATCTTAAACAATAATCAGCTGTTTAAAATGTTTAAACCATTGTACCATTTAAACATTAACCTTTTACATCCCTAATGTACACACAGTGATTGTATTTGTCTAACATGGCTTTGCTAGCTATTTACAACAAATGGTCCTAATTACCATTTATATATTCTTCTAATGTGTCTCTAAAGGTTGAATTTGGGTCATGTAGCCTGCCAGTGGCTTAACCATATCGAGCTCAGTGTCACAGCCTCATTAACAGGCAAGGCAACATGGTACAGCAACGTGAGGGTGAGTGGAGGATGTTGAGCAGCTTATGATAAGGCTCTGTTGCTTCCTTGAGGGGTATCTGTAGGGAGTCTGTGACTCTCCTGAGTAGGTCCTGGAAATGTTTAAAATCATCCACCAAGAGATGAAGAGAGGATAGATGTTGGCTGTAGGGGAGATCCCTTCAGCAGCAATAGCCTCCTGCGCCTTTAAGAATTCCTTGGAGGATCAATTCTTCTGGAGGGAACAGCTGATGCTGGTTGCTCCTCTCTATGGCAGATGGCACTTGACACACTGGGAAATTGTTGGTGATAAGCCGCCCAAGGTTGCCAATAAGGCCAGGAAAGAGGTGTATACAGTACAGGAGGCAGCAGCCAAGGTTGCTCATACCAGCAAGGGGTTGGTGGTAATCACGGGCCACAAACAGTTGCAGGTTTAGAGACTTCTGGGAAGGGGCCTCTGTAGGAGTAAGGAGGAGAGCCCTGAACTGACACTTCAGAGATCAAGTTGAGGCCTTCCTCAGTTCACTTAGGAATGGTGAAGCGCCTGGAGAGATCTGAGGTTAAAGGTGATTGGTTCAGAGGCTGAAGTCTGTGCTGAGGCAGTCATGGCAGACACTAGTGAGGGTATTACAGGTTTTAGGAGCTCAGAGGGAAGCGTGTTGCTGATGGCACCAAAGCATGGTTGGAGCCTGAGTGGGCTTCTTTGGTACTGAGGAAGAGCTCCCTCTTGTCACCTCAATCTGATAATGGTCTCTCCAGGTCTGTGGCTTTGCTGCTTTGTGGTCTAGCTAAGAAACCGGGAGCCTTGATGGTAACTGACTGAAGAGCCAGTGGTGAGGAAACTGACAACCTTTGCTTTTAGAAATAGGTTCCCTACCTTTCAATGGTTATGAGAGGAGTCCTGTGTCTTCCTTTTAAGATGCCCTGGAACTGTGGAGCTCTGAGGCAGCAAATTTGCTTGAGGATCGATAACAGGGAGAGACCCTTGGCCTGGGTTGGAGGCTGGATGTAGAGAGCTCTCCATCATGAGGTGAAGCTTTCTCCCTCCATTTTTTCTGGCTCTTTATTTCAGTGCCAGACAAAAGTTGCACTTCTGAGCAAAGTGAGATTCCCCAAGGCAACAGAAACAGCGTGAGTGTCTGTCACTGACCAGGACTGCCGCCCAGCAAGGCAGACTGTGCTTGAAGCCAGGAGAACTGCAAAATTACCTCCCAGTAAGAAACAGTAGTAATCAATATCTATCTAAACACTATGCAGAGAAAATGAGAAGAATATTTCTTTTTTCTTAAAAAAAAAGAAGCTATCTCAAAAGTATTTACTAACTATGGAAACTAGCACTAATACTAGTACTCAATATCAATAAGAGAGAAAAATAGAATTGAGGCTATCTCAACAGGATAACTGCTAGAGCACCATCTCAGGCTGCAGCAGTTGAGAAGGAACTGAGGGACCATCCTGATGTGCAGAAAGAATAGCAAATATGGCAGGCCACCATCCTGATTTAACAGAAATCTTTGGTGAGCTTAAACACAAAAAGGAAGTTTACAAGAGAAGTGGAAGTCGGGACACGACTAGGGAGGAGTATAAAAATATCATTCAAGCATGCAGGAATAGAATCAGGAAGGCCAAAGCACAACTGTAGTTACAGCTAGGAAGGGACGTGAAAGGTAACAAGCAGGGTACCTATAAGTATGTTAGCAACAAGGTGGTCAAGGAAAGTGTAGGCCCCTTACTGAATGAGCTTATTTAGTCTGCAGAAGAGAAGAGTGAAAGGGGATTTGCTAGCAGCCTTCAACTACCTGAAAGGGGGGGGAGGAGGGGGGCCAAAGAGGATGGAACAAGGCTGTTTTCAGTGATGGCAGACGACAGAACAGGAGCAAAGTTGCAGTGGGGGAGATTTGGGTTGGATATTAGAAAAAAAACTTTTTCACTAAGAGGGTGGTGAAGCATTGGAATGGGTTACCTAGGGAGGTGGTGGAATCTCCATCCTTAAAGGTTTTTAAGGTGTGGCTTGACAAAGCCCTGGCTCGTTTAGTTGGGGTTGGTCCTGCTTTGAGCAGGAGGTTGGACTAGATGACCGCCTGCGGTCCCTTCCAACCCTAATTTTCTATGATTTCATGAGGGCAGTTCATCTGCACAGTACCATATAACAACTTGGGGCCCAAGACTGACTAACACACAGAAGTATGCCCAACTGACACAGCGATGAGAAATCTCTGCTCAAAGGCACAGGGGGCACTACAGCACCTAGAGTGGAGCAGCCATAGCGACACTACTCGAAGAAGAACTACAAGCTGTCATGGCTGACCCTATAACCCCCACCCCCAGCTCCCAGACTATTGCATTGGGTGGCACAGAACAGGGAGGAGGTGAACATCCCTCAGTGCTGAAGGAACAGGTGTAGGGTCCCGGAAGACAACTGTAACACTGATACAGGTTAAGTAGCAAGACTCAGTCTGATGACAGACTATGAACTTGAGATAAAGCAGAAGCAAGCTAACCACAAAGCTGATATAAAGCAGTTTGAAGGCAGCTCAAGTTGTAAACAACTAGCCACTGCTTGTAGTTATTTGGATGTCAAATATGCACTAAAAGTATAAGAAAAGGCAAGGGTCAATGGTCAATCCTGGAACGAACCAAAAGCTGACCAATAAGGGGATCGAAGTGAACTATATCATGGCAGGTATAACATAAGGAAATTGGAAAGCTCGTGCACTAGGACCTCGCAAGGGGTGTTAGTGTCAGGTCTGCTCCTGGGCAACTGTTTATTGGGAGAGTACAGATAGGCTTCCCCTCCCTGATTGTGGTAAGCACCTGACTCAAATGCATACTTGGAACTGAAATAAACAGCTTTTTAGCAGCATTGCCTTGTCCTTCTGCATTTTATCTCACCACTGAGATCTAAAACCACGAACTCTCCGTCTCGATGGAGTATAACAGGTCCAAGACTATAGAGAAAGATTGGACACATACAAGTCCATTGGGCCAGATGCAATGCACCGAGAATGCTGAAGGAGTTAGTCAATACAATTTCAGAGCCATTGCCTATTATCTTTGAAAGCTCATGGCAACTGGGGGAGGTCCCTGATGACTGGAAAAAGGCAAATGTAGTGCCCATCTTCAAGAAGGGAAAGAAAGAGGATCTGGAGAACTACAGACCTGTCAGCCTCACCTCAATCCCTGAAAAAATCATGAAGCAGGTACTCAAGAAATCCATTTTAAGGGACTTGGAAGAGAGGAAGGTGATCAGGAACAATCAGCATGGATTCACAAAGGGCAAGTCATGCCTGACCAACCTGACTGCCTTCTATGAAGAAGTGACTGGCTTTGTGGATGTGGGGAAAGTGGTGGACGTGATATACCTTGACTTTAGCAAAGCTTCTGAGACGGTCTCTCACAGTATTCTTATCAGCAAGTTAAAGTAGTATGGGTTGGATGAAAGGATGATAAAATGGACAGAGAACTGGCTAGATCATAGGGCACAATGAGTAGTGATCAAAGGCTCCATGTCTGGCTGGCAGCTGGTCACAAGCGAAGTGCACCAGGGGTCGGTCCTGGGGCCGGTTTTGTTCAATATCTTCATTAATGATCTGGAGGATGGGGTAGATTGCACCCTCAGAAAGTCTGCAGATGACACTAAGCTAGGGGGAGTGGCAGATACCCTGGAACGTAAGGATAGGATGCAGAAGGACCTAAACAAATTGGAGGATTGGGCCAAAAGAAATCTGACTAGGTTCAGCAACGACAAGTACAGAGTCCTGCACTTAGGACGGAAGAATCCCATGCACAGCTACAGACTGGGGACCAACGAGCTAGGCAGCAGTTCTGTAGAAAAGGACCTGGGGGTTATAGTGGATAAGAAGCTAGAGATGAGTCAGCAGTGTGCCCTGGTTGCCAAGAAGGCTAATAGCTTATTGAGCTGCATTAGTAGGAGCACTGCAGTAGATCATGGGAAGTGATTATTCCCTTCTATTCGGCATTAGTGAGGCTGCATTTGGAGTATTGTGTCCAGTTTTGGGGCCCCAACTACAAAAAGAATGTGCACAAGTTGGAGAGTCCAGCAGAGGGCAACAAAAATTATTAGGGGGCTGGAGCACAAGACTTATGAGGAGAGGCTGAGGGAACTAGACTTGTTTCGTCTGCAGCAGAGAAGACTGAGGGGGGATTTGATAGCAGCCTTCAACTACCTGAAAGAGGGTTCCAGGGAGGATGGAGTTAGGCTGTTCTCAGTTGTGGCAGATGACAGAACAAGGAGCAATGGTCTCAAGTTGCAGTGGAGGAGGTCTAGGTTGGATATTAGGAAAAAGTTTTTTCACTAGGAGAGTGGTGAAGCACTGCAATGGGTTACCTAGGGAGGTGGTGCAATCTCCATCTTTAGAGGTTTTTAAATTGCGGCTTGACAAAACCCTTGCTGGGATTATTTAGATGAGGTTAGTCCTGCTTTGAGCAGGGGGTTGGACTAGATGACCTTCTGAGGTCCCTTCCAATGCTATAATTCTATGATCATTGTGTGTTAAGAGGAGGTATGGTTTACATATATTTTGGAGAAGCTAATTTTACACACAATTTATTCTAGTCATCACTTCCTATTTTGGTTTTGATATGAAATACAGTGGCATTTATAAACCATACATGAGAAAAAAAATGTATTACTTACCAAGAGCAGTACACAGTTGCAGTTTGAAGTTGCTGAGTAAGGTAGGTTGTACAAAGAATAAATGCAGTGTTATCTTGCCCCTCAGATTCCAAATTACATATGATCTCTAGTACTTCTTTACAATCCACTTTGGCAATCTAACAAAAACAACATTATCAGGTCAAAAAGAACAATGTAGAGTTGGGAATGTTTTTGCAAAATCTTCTAAATGATGTAAATTGGAAGACTATTTAACAGGCTAATTTTTCTATTTGCATATATTCCTTGCTTCTTTTAGACATGTAATATTCAAGATTTAATGAAAATCAGGATTCATATCTCCTAGTGAATGTTAGTTTCATGACCTATTTCTTCCTCTCTTTTCTCTTCCCCAGTGATTCAAGTGAGTCTCTTAATACATGCAAGGATTTGTGGAATTGTTTGAACAGAACACTGTAGAACAAACAATACACCACAGACAACCTCCCATAGCCCTAACTCTGTTCTAGTAGGAATTCTAGCCTTCTAGCACGCCATTCCCCAAACATGAGCAAATGAGATTTTCAAAAACTTGCCATCTCAATCGGATGAGTACTACAACAGGGATTGTGATTGTTTGTATTAACAGCGAAGCAGTGATTGAATTAAATATTCACTAAGATATTTACCTTCTAGTGTGAGATGCTTTTTGTTTACATTGTGACCTAAATTCTCTTTCTGTTGCAAGCACTTTGTTCCACTCAGGATTTCAGTGAGACTACTCATATTTAAAGTCACACATGGGAGTAAGAATCTTTCTGAAAGTAGTAGTATTTTATAAAATTTACACCAGGAGTGTTTCCTAAAGCGGAGGGAGTTTGAAGGACTAGATAACAGTATGTGGAAGATGTACAAATTAAGATGGGCAAGCCTTTAACCAAAAAAAAAAAAAAAAAGGTGGGAGGGGAGGTGGAATTAAATTTTTGTTTCTTAAAGTTCAGGGAGCAATGGCTCAAATGTTGCTCCTTCAAGGGCTTCCTTTGGAGGACAGACCCATAAGGAACACCATGAAAATGGGGGGGGATAGCCGGAAGAGACAACTGTCTCAGGGTTAAGGCAACTGAATATTGCCTTGGAGAACTAGATTCTATCCTTTTAAAACCCATTCATTCTCATCCACAGGACATCATCTAACACTATTAAAAGACGAAGAACAAAAAAGGTTGCTCATCTACCCTCTTTGAGGAATGCCTCAGTTTGCACATAGCATATTCTCACAGTGGTCCCTGGGCATAGTAAGATTCAGGAGGTTCCAGATCCTGCCATACACTCTCAACTTAGCTTACTCTGCAGAAAGAATACTACACATGAACAATTTAAGAACCACTTCACAGCCTTTTACAACTCCTTTACATGTACTCACAGGATACCATCTCACTTTCACTTAACCTGCATTACACAATTTGAATCCTCTCATATTCCACCTCACTGCTAACAACATTCTTTACAATAAAAGCCCTATGCCCTGCTACTGACATAACCTACAAAATTCTGAACAGAAATAACTGCATCATGCATCCTGAAGGTACATATACACCTCTTCCCTTTCCTCACACAAATGAGAATGGAAAACATAGAACTCGTAACAATAACAGCCCTATCTCACACTTCATAATCATCCACAAATGTCCTCCTACCAGAAACAAATCTTTATCAAACAGACTCAACTACTGCCGCCACCATTTAGTGTGTACTTAACACACTGAGTGCAGCTGGAGTATCCACATAATTTCCATTGGATGCTGTGAGCTTCAGGGGACCAGAGGGAAGGTGGAATGGGCAACCTTTTTCCCTCCCTTTAACATTGTTAGACGGAATCTATGGGTGAGAGCAAATGGATTGTAAGAGGAGGTGAAGATCTTGCCCATTTCAGCAACTGTGAAGTTGGCAGAGTAAAGGTATGTATAGTTACCCATGAAATCTTAACTCCGCATTTCCTGGATTTCAGAAACTAGAGTTTTGCAAGACAACAACAACATACCAAGCAACCTTAACTCAGCATTCTCATTTTTTTGGCATTCAATTTTCCCCCAAAGTCTCATACTCAAATGAACACCAAGCTTTTAAGATTTCAGCTCAGACAGTGAATTCAATAAAAAGTAACAAGTATGTAGAACTGGGAGGTTAAACTGATAACGGTTTTGCCACCTCAATTACAATGTTCACTATTAGCATAGTTGTTACCATACTGAGAAAGAAACAGACTTTTGATCAAAATACAGTAGAACCTCAAAGATACGAACTCCTCAGGAATGTTTGTAAGTCTGAACAAAACATTATGATGCAGTACCCAAGATGGCACCTGGCAGCACTGCCTGGTTTGCAAGCAGCTCCCTGCCCTTTTCCTGTTTCTTGCCTTTGTGCTGAACTGGGGGGCCTGCCCCGCACCCTTGACACTACAAGCCCCAGGGCTTGCCCTGCTCAGTGCACTGCTTGCCATGCTCCAGAGGCAGCATGTGGTAAGGGGCTGGTGCCCGCTGGTGCCTCCCTCCCCTGTTGCTTTCATTTCCAGAAGTGCTGGCAGGATCCAGGAGTGCAGCCATGGTAAAGCTTGGACTGCACTGGTGCAGAGGCTGTAGCCCTTTAAAACTCCACCAGAGCGCAGCTGACTGCCACTCCTGGCCAGGCTTTGGCTGCAACTTTGGTTCTTTGTAGCAGCATCAGCAAGCGCTCTCTCCGTGTGAGAGGGAGAAAGTGAGAGTGAACAGCTTCCCCCTCCCAGTGGGACAGAGTGGAAAGGGGTGAAACACCACCCTTGGCTTATAGGAACAGCGCAGGCCCCAGACGGTTTCTGCTCTGCATGCTGACCTTGCAATACAGGGCACAAGATTTACTTTTTCTTTCTTTCTTTTTCCCCTCTCTGCTGCTGCCTGATTGCTTCCTTCTGGTTTCACAGGGTGTTCGGTTGACCAGTCAGTTCGTAACTGTGGCGTTTGTATCTTTGAGGTTCTGCTGTAGTAGGAATGAGATAAAGGTTCAGGCCACTAGACTCAAGAGGCCCATGGCTTCCCAGCTCTCCTTTTCTACATTAGTTTTCACTCTCTTATAACAGTCAATTTATTCCTTTGAATCAGAAGATTACAGTGGGCAGCTCGAAGGGTAGACTTTAGTTTTATACTTCACTTGAGGTAGAGGAGGATCTAGCATACGAAACCTTTTTGTTCTTTTGAACATATGTGTAAACCCACAAGAATAGACTGCGTATAATGCATGTGTGTGTAGCAACGATAACATTAAATGCACTTTCAAACTACAGCCTGAAATCTTGATTCAGTTTTTCTTTAAAAAACTCTATAAACTTAGCTTTATCAAAATTAATTTACAAATGCACTTGATAGAAACTTCACACATTAATAGGAGCTATGATTACTAACCTCTTTAATAGAGTCTTCATTAGGCAGTGTAGAGCACAAACATGTGATGTAGGCTTGTCGAAAAGATGATATATTTGAAATTTCTGGAGAATCTGCACACAATTTTGACAAGAAAGTAGCTTGTGGAATGCAGTTTGACTTCATCAAGTGTTTTATTCGCATCTGCAGAAAGGAAGGCCCTTCTCGGGTAACCAATTTATTGGCTAGGAAAAGAAAAAATACTTTGAGAATACACCAACTTTACAGGTGGCACTTAACTGAAATTGTCCCATTGCATTCACATCACTTTAATTTTGTAAGAAAGAGGCCAAGGTCTGGTTAATGTTTATGTAAGAAATACGAAGTCCTCATTGCAGTAGAAATGAACAATAATGAATAAGTAGGTGTTTTTCATATAAAATCAGTACACGAGCAGTGTACCTTTGCAACAGTAGGAGAATGCTGTGCTACAACAGTGTTGCTAGTATCTAAATAAGGGATAGTAGCCTTTTTTGAGGCAATAAAGAGACACAGCGTTAGGGGACATTGGCAGCAACAGTGCTACTTAGATCCTACAGTACTTTTCACATGAGTAGAAATATTCAATTTGACTAGGACACGCATAGTAAAATTCCAGTAATTGGGTTGACTGTCTACACATTTTCCTGTACTTTAAGTTAGATAAGTTTAATATATTTTATTTCTGCAGCACCTACTTGTAACTAGAAAACTAAGGGCTTGTCTATACTATGCAGCTCTGTCAATGCAGGATATGCCAGTTACGTTATTTAATTAATGTAACTGAAGTTGATGTACCTTGCACTGAGTAACCGCACTGTCTTCACTGCACTATGTTGATGGGTGATGCCCTCCCATCGATATCGTTTATGCTTCTTGTTCTGGTGGAGTACTGGAGTCAATAGGAGTGTGCTCAGTAATTGACTGAGTGAGTCTTCATCAGACCCGCTCAATCAATGCTGGTGCATCGATGGCTGTGTCACCAGCTGAGCAGCCTAGTGAAGATAAGCCTTAAGTATCTCAAACAATACTGAAAACTCTATATATTCAGCTAAAATAAAAGCATACTTGATTAAATGTGTTTAAAATCCAGTTAGGACACTAGCTAAAAAAATGACAAAATTTCCTTTACTAAAATTCATTTTGTGGTGCTCTGAAAGAAGGAAAGCGCTATTTGAGTTTTACCAGAAATTAATTCAGGGAAGTTTTATGGCGTGTGTTACACAGGAAGTAGATTGGATGATCACAATGGTCCCTTCTGACCTTCTACTCTATGAATCTATGAAAAGCATTCTAAATATAGCAAAAACAATGAGAGTCCTGTAGCAGTTTAAAGACTTAAATTTCTGCAGGCATAAGCATTAGTCTTTAAAGAGCTGCAGGACTCTCATTGTTTTTGCTGTATACAGACTAACATGGCTACCCCTCTAGAACTTTTCACCATGGAAGATTCTAAATATACAGGACTGCAGGAGTATAAAAGTATTCACATTCTAGCCCAACCCAATTTTGGTATCTAAAGCCCTCATCTCTCTCACCCAACGAAGTGAGCTAACAATGTTATCAACCCCAAGTATTAAAAACAAAATCAAGAGATTTTTAAAATAATATTCTGGGTTCTTTTTCTTTCCCTTCTGGAGTTGAAACAATTTTTATTCGGGCTTGAACACATGTAGTTTAAAACATCATACTTGGTTTGCCTGGTTTCCTGAATAAAAAAGCATTCTCTGATTTATTTGAAGAAATCTGGTATTGAAATAAAGCTATGGATGTTATTTCTAACTTCAGAAAGACATACCAAATTACACTTTCATAAATAGCTGTACAAGCATGTATTTGGACAAATGCATAATACAAGACATCTATAGGGAGTAAGGGGGTAGGGGTAAAGAATCTCACAACTCTTTAGCAATCCATGGATGATCTCTTCCTGGTGACAAGTAGAACAAAATGTTTTGGGGAATTCTGGAGGGAATCTCATTACAGACTTCTGGGATATTTCAGAAGCCTTCCAGAGGTCCATGAGAAAACTGGAAGACATTAAGCTACCATAGTCCTCTACTACCAGCTCCAGTTATTCTCCCTCAAAATGAAAGCTAGATATGAATGCTCAATTCTGGTTCAGCAAGGAAGGTTCTGCTTAAGCTAAGGAAAAGCAGTCTTGAGAGAACAGAGAGTGTTCCAACAGTACCTGCAGACTGAGTTCAAAATGCAACATTCATGGCACCTCCCCCTTCACTGTCTCTGCACACAGATGTGTACATTACTTGCAGATAAGATACTGCAGGTGGAGTACCACTCCTGTATGTAGGCAACAGGGCCCTCCCTAGCTGAGGCCTTTATGTGCCACTCCCACATATATGTTAAATAATTATGAACAACACTGCCCTCAACTACACAGAGTGCCTCACATTTGAATACTTAATTCTTCCATGGTCTTGCAGTGGAAAGGGGTATCAGAGGAAAGTTGTTACAAAGCTTTACTGCTGTTGTCCTCATTGATGCCATATCATCAGACAGAGAGTTCAGGCATAAGAATGGGGGAAATTACTGTGCAAAACGGTCAATTTTATTCCTATCTTCTTACTCTGAACTTTTCCAGCTGAAATTATATTCCCCATCTGCTTCTCCCTCTCCTTTCAGAAGTCCACCTGCAGAAGTTTCTTGTCACCATCCGAAAGAGATCCTGTTTTACCACTCATTGCTCAAAACACCCATCCTGCCTGCGATGATTTTGGGAATTGCCTGCACAGCTTACGAATTCTATTTAATAATGGGGGTTCTTTATATATATCTGACAGACTGCAAGCTCCCTTTAATAGAGGTTTGTTAAATCTGGAAAGTTCTCTACTGAACTACAAACATCCTAGACAACAGACTGGCATCTACCCTGGCGAACTGGTTTGTCTGTAACGGCTCCCTGACAACCATAGAATATTAGAGTTGAAAGGGACCTCAGGAGGTCATCTAGTCCAACCCCCTGCTCAAAGCAGGACTAACCTCAGCTAAATCATCCCGGCGAGGGTTTTTTCAAGCCACAGTTTAAAAACCTCTAAAGATGGAGATTGCACCACCTCCCTAGGTAAACCATTCCTGTGCTTCAGAACCCTCCTAGTGGAAAATCTTTTTCCTAATGTCCAACCTAGACCTCCTCCACTGCAACTTGAGACCGTTGCTCCTTGTTCTGCCATCTGCCACCACTGAGAATAGCCTAGCTCCATCTTCTCTGTAACCCCTTCCACGTAGTTAAAGGCTGCTATTAAATCCCCCTCATTCTTCTCTTCTGCAGACGAAACAAGTCTAGTTCCCTCAACCTCTCCCAATAAGTCTTGTGCTCCAGCCCCCTTATCATTTTTGTTGCCCCCCGCTGGACTACCCCCAACTTGTCCACATCCTTTTCGTAGTGAGGGGCCCAAAACTGGACACAATACTCCAAAGGTGGCCTCACCAATGCCGAATAAAGGGGAATAATCACTTCCCGCGATCTGCTGGCAATGCTCTTACTAATGCAGCCCAATATGCTATTAGCCTTCTGGGTAACCAGGGCACACTGCTGACTTGTATCCAGCTTCTTATCCACTGTAACCCCCAGATCCTTTTCTGCAGAACTGCTGTCGAGCTCATCGGTCCCCAGTCTGTAGCTGTGCATGGGATTCTTCCGTTCTAAGTGCAGGACTCTGCACTTGTCCTTCTTGAACCTCATCAGATTTCTTTTGGCCCAATCCTCCAATTTGTTTAGGTCCTTCTGTATCCTATCCCTACCTTCCAGGATATGTACCACTCCCCCTAGTTTAATATCATCTGCAAACTTGCTGAGGGTGCAATCTACCCCATCCTCCAGATCACTAATGAAGATGTTGAACAAAACTGGCCCCAGGACTGCCCCCTGGGGTACTCCACATGTGACCCACTGCCAGCTAGACATGGAACCACTGATCACTACTCATTGTGCCCTATGATCTAGCCAGTTCTCTATCCATTTTACAGTCCGTTCAACCGACTCACACTCATAACTTGCTGATAAGAATAGTGTGGGAGACCATATCAAAAGCTTTGGTATATAACCAAAGGTATATAACGTCCACCGCTTTCTCCACATCCACAGAGCCAGTCACCTCTTCATAGAAAGCAATCAGGTTGGTCAGGCATGATTTTCCCTTCGTGAATCCATGTTGATTGTTCCTGATCACCTTCCTCTCTTTTTAGTGCTTTAAAATGGATTCCTTGAGGACTGGCTCCAAGATTTTTCCAGGGATTGAGTTGAGGTTGACCAGTCTGTAGTTCTCCAGATCCTCTTTCTTCCTTTTTTTGAAGATGGACCCATATTTGCTTTTTTCCAGTCATCAGGGACCTCCCGCAACTGCCATGAGCTTTCAAAGATAATAGCCAATGGCTCTGAAATCAAATCAGCTAATTCCCTCAGCACCTTCAGGTGCATTGCATCTGGCCCCATGGACTTGTGTATTTCCAATCTTTCTAAATAATCTTGCACCTGTTCCTTCACCTCCTTCCAATTCTGTGCTGCCCAGTGCAGTAGTCTGGGAGCTGACCTTGTCTGTGAAGACAGAGGCAAAAAGGCATTGAGTACCTCAGCTTTCTCCACATCCTCTGTCACTAGGTTGCCTTCCCCATTCTGTAAGGGGCCCACACTTCTCCTATCTTCCTCTTGTTGCTAACATACCTGTAGAAACCCTTTTTGTTCCCCTTCACGTCCCTTGCTAGCTGCAACTCCAATTGCGCTTTGGCCTTCCTGATTTCATTCCTGCATGTTCGAGCAGTATTTTTATAATGCTCCCTAGTCATCTGACCAAGCTTCCAATTCTTTTATGCTTCTTTTTTGTGTTTAAGTTCACCAAAGATTTCTTTGTTAAGCCACGCTGGACACCTACCATATTTGCTATTCTCTCTGCACATCGGGATGGTTTGTTCCTGTGCCCTCAATAAGGTTTCTGTAAAATACAGCCAGCTTTCTTGGATTCCTTTCCCCCTCAGATTAGCCTCTCAGGGGATCCTGCCCATCAGTTCCCTGAAGGAGTCAAAGTCTGCTTTTCTGAAGTCCATGGTCTGTATCTTGCTGTTCTCTTTTCTTCCTTTTCTCAGGATCCTGACCTCGACCACCTCATGGTCACTGCTGCTTAGGTTGCCAGCCACTTCTACTTCCCCTATCAAATCTTCCCTGTTTGTGAGGAGCTGGTCAAGAAGAACATGGCCCCTAAATTGTTGCTCCAGCACTTGCACCAGGAAGTTGTCCGTAACACTATCCAAAAACTTCCTGGATTGTTTGTGCTCTGCTGTAATGCTCTTCCAGCAGATGCCAGGGTGACTGAAGTCCCCCACGAGAATCAGGTGCTGTGAAATGGAAACGTTCCCTACTTGGCTGAAGAAAATGAAGCCACCTGGTAGGACTCCGGATCTCCTGTTGAAGCTGACCAGGAGTCACCTGATAGAGAAGACTGGAAAGTTATAAGGAATTTTTTCATCAGCTTATGATACTGAAAGCTACTGCAGGAGCAGGATGAGGTGGGGGACATAGATGGTATTCCACGAATTCCCCAGGGAAAGGTAAGCTAGAGATAGGCAGTGTGTTCAGGATGTTTGTTTTCTTGTGTATTTCTTGTGCTTAAGTAAGAGCAATAATGTGTTAGAGTCTATGCAAATTGACTGTAATGCATGCTACACATAGCATGTGGTCCCTTGAAAAGGAAAACCAGAAGGTTCACACCTTCAAGTGAGATTCTGGAAGAAGGGCTTTTTAAATTACAGGGGCGTCTGAGGCGTCAACATTGAGCTCAGAGACTAGGCTGCTGGGCCATGTGGCTGCAGCTCTCAGGAGAGAGTCTTAGACAAAAGCGTGTCTATGGATCCCAAGACAGTGAGCTGTGGGGACCTAGAACACCCAGAAATGTAGCCTTTGGGTCCCATTAACAATTTGGTGCACTGCTGGCAGTGGGAGTCCAACCACATCTGTGACACATCTGTGATTCTCATTTTGTGTTCAACTAACTGGCAAATTCAACCATATTCCCCGTTCACATTTCTGTATGTGTCCATGAATACGTCCTCTTTGCTTCTCCTCTTTCTGTATGATGTTAACCACTGTGGATTAAGTCTGACCATATCTCCCTAGCTCAAATGTATGTCTATACAGCAGCAGTTGTTATTATAGTCACAAAAATATGTTAGTGCAAATAAACCTAGCAAAGCTTCAGCCATCATGTGAAATACCAAGGAATGGGATAAAATTAATTTCAAATTCTAATGCCTATTTGAAGTGGGCTGCTTTACCTATGGATTAACAATGGTGAGAACATGACATTTCTGTCATAACATGGTGCATAAGGAAAGGTCGTGGATGGTACTTTAATGTGATCAATGAAGCAGCGGTGGGAGGGCCACAGGATGACTGATGCATTTCAAGCTAAACACCACAGGTTAACACAGGCCACCAGGACCTTAGGTGATATTGTTTTTGGGAGAGTCCCAGTCAGGGGAAGGAAAAACTGGCAGAAAATTTGACTCCATGACTGGAGAAACTACAAGAGATTATTTGGGGGCACAGCAAAATAGGTTTTTGCCCACAAAACTGATTGTCAGACTGTGGTACTTGCTTTATTAAATGTTTTTAGAAACAGCAAGTGACAACTAAGAGAAAGTAATGGCTAAAGTGAATGGGTGTCTCAATTTGTATTTGTGCACTATTGGCTATGGCTAAGGTTACAATTTTGTCAAATCACAGTGGTCATGGAAACCATGGGTTTGAATAAAGTCCATGAAATGCCCCCAGTTCAAGTGGTGTTGGAGCCTACTGCACAGGGTCACAAGGCCACTCAGGTTTGGTATATCCACCCTTCTATAGATCGATACTGAGGGGCAGAGGGCCAAATTTGACTGATCACATGCCGAACTTGAATGGTATTGAAATCCTGTGTGCTAGACTGCAATGCCAATCAAATATGGCCCTTCAACGCCATGTATGGAGAGAGAGAGACACATCAAACCTGAGTGATATTGTGACCACATGGGCCAGGTCGCAATGCCTGGAGCAGGGAGCTAGGCCACATAGAATGGGACAAGAGCCATCGCTGGGGGGGCAGATTTGCACTCCAAAAAACCTCTCACATGGGGCCCTCTGCTCCCCCTATTTCCATAATAGTTTTTCCTCTTCACCTCTGCTGTGAAATTTATTAAAATCTGGTGTGACAAAATCATAGCCCTACTTATGAGCAATTTTTTATGAACATCAATTTCATTCTTAACTGTTTCAGACTGCTTAGAATGCTACAATGCATTTGCTTAGGATGTAGGATTTTGATACATTTAACATACTGAATTGTGATTGCAAGTAGATAAATGCATAATGCTATTTAGCTACTGTGGGCTGGCACATGGGCAAACAGATACAATCCAATGTAAATGCTGCAGCCAGAGGGTCCAATGGGAAGTTTATTTAAAAAAAAATGTTTCTTAGCCTTTATGCACTGCGGTTTGTGTTACTTTTTTTTTTTTTTTTTTATTCCTTTCCCCTTCCTTCAACTTGCCTGATTACAATTTTGAGTCCAGGTGCATGGCTTGACTCAGCCAGCTACTAGGTACTGTATAGGTTATTTCATATACATAGATACAGATATCTATCTATAGGGATGTAACCGGCACTTTCAGGCTGGCTGGGAAGCGGGGTAGAGAGGAAGCAAGACTTGAGAAATACGAGGCATTAAACTGGAAGGAATGGAGTGGAACATAGCAGCTTCCACTTGTGCAATGGAAACAGAGTAGAGAATGCCAGAGGAAAGAAGCATTGCTCATAAGAACCTGGAAAAATCATTTCCCAGCACAAGCTTGCCTAATTTGCCTGTTGTCACAGTATTTTACTATAAAAGTAACAGCGGCAGAAAGTCATCTCCCACTTCGTTTCTGCCTGATTCACAAAACTAGTTCTGCTACTGTCTCTATAACCATAGGAGGATCTTGGATTGCTCTGCAGAGTTCCCACCAAGGATACAGTGTATGAATGAGCTCAGCTGGCCCTAGACAATTTCTCCCATACCAGTGCCCAAATAGCAGCCTTAGGCCAACTGGTAGTATACTGTAGGATGGTTTCCTGAGTATGGCAGTCTAACATAATATTTTGCAGAAATGCTATAAAGGCAGGCAAAATGGGAATAGTGTGGGTCTTGCTTTCGGAGATAATGAATTTGGCAAGCTGTAGAACCAGTCTACTTGTCAGTGCAGGCTGTAACACTAGGCTTTTGGGTCTTTGACCAGGCCAGGTGTTTGGTCTGTTTGCTGCATTTCTCTGGGGTCCTGCTGACTGGGTTTTCAGGCCCTTTAATCAGGCAGGGTGTTTGATCGCTCCATATCTGTGCTGACCAGCTTACAAAGCAAAAGTCTGAATGGACACACTGAAGCAGACTAACCAAGATTTCAGGTGTTTTCTTTCTAGGTACATTTCTACAATAATAATGGACAGCTATAGAAAACTTACCTGTGCGGTACCTGCAGTCTGATGTCTATTCACTATAGGTGTCCTGGTGCTCTATGAAGTGGAGACCAGGTAATACTTGCTTGCAGCACCTGGTTTGGTCCATACATGAACCCTAAAACTATCTCATGCACTATAATGGTAGTATAAAGTGCATTATAGGACTAGCTGCTATCACAGTACAGGAATACAAAGCAAAGGATAGTGGAATACACATAGGGACAAGACATGTAAATCCAACATCCATCCAAAGAGGATGCTGATAAAAGTAAGGAGGATGGATTTGTCACCCATTCTATCTTGAATCAAGAGGTTCAATTTTAAAGGTAGACAAACAGGCAGGTGGACAGACAACAGGAGACATTCTGAGAACCAACACTGTCTTGGCCATGTAGGAGTCACAAGAGTATCTCTTGGCTCATCGCATTTCACTTTTAAGAGAATCCTTGGAAGTAGAGGAATTGGTGCTACTTGACCTGCTGCTCACAAACAATGAAGAATTGGCAGGGAAAGGAGAAGCAGGTGGTAGACTGGGCAGCTGTGACCATGAGATAACTAAGTTCAGGATCCACAAAAGGACAGAAAGTAAAAGAAGAATAGCAGGATCTTGACCCTGGACTTCAGAAAAACAGACTGACTCCCTCAGGGAGATGATGGGCAGGATCCCCTGGGAGGCTAATACGAGGGGGAAAGGAGTCCGAGAGCTGGCTGTATTTTAAAGAAATCTTATTGAGGGCACAGGAACAAAACGATCCCGATGTGCAGAGAGAATAGCAGATATGGCAGGCAACCAGTTTAGCTTAACAAAGAAGTCTTCGGTGAGCTTAAACACAAAAAGGAAGTTTACAAGAAGTGGAAGCTTGATTAGATGACTAGGAAAGAGTATAAAAATACTGCTCGAGTATGCAGGAGTGAAATCAGGAAGGCCAAAGCACAACTAGAGTTGCAGCTAGCAAGGGACATGAAGGGTAACAAAAAGGCTTTTTACAGGTATGTTAGTAACAAGTAGATGGTCAGGGAAAGTATGAGCCCGTTACAGAATAGGGGAAACAACCTAGTGAGGGTGCGGAGGAAGTTGACTTATGTGACTGGAGTGCCATTGGCTATTATCTTTGAAATCTTGTGGCGATAAGGGAGGTCTCAGATGATTGGAAATGGCAAATATAGTGCCCATCTTCAAAAAAGGGAAGGAGGAGGAACTGGGGTAAATATAGACTGACAAGGATCAGCCTCACCTCAGTCCTTGGAAAAATCATGGAGCAGGTTATCAAGGAATCCATTTTCAGGCATTTGGAAAAGAGGAAGGTGATCAGGAATAGTCAGCATGGATTCACCCAGGGAAAGTCATTTCTGACTGACCTGATTGCCTTCTATGATGAGGTGACTGGCTCTGTGGATGTGAGGGAAAGTGGTGGATGTGATACGGCTTAACCTTAGCAAAGCTTTTGATACGGTCTCCCACAGCATTATCATCAGCAAATTAAAGTAATATAGGTCAGATGAATGGACTCTAAAAGGTAGTTAGAAAGCTGGCTAGATCACTGGGCTCATTGTGTAGTGATCAATGGCTCGATGTCTAGTTGGCAGCCAGTAACAAGCTAAAGTGCCCCAGGGGTCAGTGCTGGGGGCGGTTTTGTTCAACATCTGCATTAATGATGTGAAGGATAGCGTGGATTGCACCCTCAGCAAGTTTGCAGATGACACTATACTGGGGGGAGTGGCAGGTACACTGGTGGGCAGGGAGAGGATACAGAGTGACTTAGACAAATTGGAGGATTGGGCCAAAAGAAATCTGAGTGGTTCAACAAGAGCAAGTGCAGAGTCCTGCACTTAAGATGGAAGAACCCCTTGCCCTGCTACAGGCTGGGGACTGACAAGCTATGCAGCAGTTCCGCAAAAAAAAACCTGGGGGTTACAGTGGACAACAAACGGGATATGAATCAACAGTGTTCTCTTATTGCCAAGAAGGCTAATGGGATACGGGGCTGCATTAGTAGGAGCATTGCTAGCAGATCAAGGGAAGTGATTATTCCCCTTTATTTGGCACTGATAAGGCCTCACGTGTGTCCAGTTTTGGCCCCCACACTATAGAAAGGATGTGGACAAATGAGAGTCCAGCGGAGGGCAACACAATGATTAGGGGACTGTAGCACATGACTTATGAGAAGCTGAGGAAACTAGGCTTGTTTAGTCTGCAGACGAAAAGAATGGGGGGGGGATTTGATAGCAGGCTTTATTACCTGAAAGGGGGTTCCAGAGAGGATGGAGATAGGCTATTCTCATTGGTTGTAGATGACAGAGCTAGGAGCAGTGGTCTCAAGTTGCAGTGGGGTAGGTCTAGGTTAGATATTAGGAAAACTTTTTCAGTAGTAGGGTGGTAAAGCACTGGAATAGGTTACTTCAGGCAGTGGAGTCTCCATTTTTAGAGGTTTTTACGGCCTGGCTTGACAAAACCCTGGCTGGAATGATTTAGGTGGGGTTGGTCCTGCTTTGAAAAGGGGGTTGGACTAGATGACCTCCTGAGGTCCCCTTCAACCCTAATCTTCTTTGATTCTATGGTGGGAACATTAATGTTCCTGACCAATGAATTAGAAACAGTTCACTAGGTGTGTTATGCACAAATGGTAGGTGAGCCACTGATGGTGTCTACGTCATTGGGTCACCCAAATTCCAGAGCTTTACTGCTTCTGTGCATAACAGGGAAGACCGTACTCCCCTTTGCTTGTTTATGAAACGATTCTTGCTGAGTCCAAGTGCACTGAGTTAAATAACCATTTATGTGGGCTCCTCAATCCAAACAACAATACATCTGCAACTGTCTTCATTGACAAAGGAGGAGTGAAGGGGTCAATCCTACACAACTTGTCTTTCCACCAGTTGAAATAAGAACCTTCTGAGGAACTGTTTGGAAAAATGGAATGAGCGAGGCAGGGCTTACCTTCCTGAACTTGTGAAAGCGTATGCATTTGCTGGGCCTCCTCATGTCTAGAATAAGATGACACCCCCCCCACTTTCTTCATCAGAATGAAAATAATGTGAATAGAAGCCTCTTCCCCAAACTCCGGTGGACCGTCTTATATTGCCCCTGGATGAAGGAATGAGGCCGTATCTTATAACTGTCTCTCTTCTCATGAGTCCCTGAAGAAGGATGTAGTACCCATGGGCAAAGGTCTTTAGCATCCATCTACCCAATGTTACAGCAGACCACATCCAGTGGAATGATGCAAGGTAGCATCCAAAGGACTTGCCTGGATCTGATGTGGTTTCTGACAATTGTGTCATATTTGCTGATGTGTTGTAGGAGTGAGGTATGTTGTCAAAACAATAAAGACTGATGTTTTCTGTTTTACTGCTTTCTATTTTTGACATAGTACTCAGGTTGCTTCAACTGGAGTTGATGGCATCATAGCTTGCAGCATAGGTCGGAGGTGTTAATCCTCAGGGAGCCCAGGGTGGCTTGTGTGTTTAAATGAGCACAGAGCACTGTCTGCAATTTTGCTAAACAGCTCCATGCCCTCAATGGGCAAATCCTCAAATCATGGCATATCGCAGTCAGGATACTAGATAGATAACGACAAGCAAAGCATTGTAGCTCCAGGCAACACGGTGGCCAGAGATCCAGCTGCAGTGCTGGGGGTTCCTATCACTGCCTGTAACGCTGTCTTGGACGCCAAGTGGCCTTCTTTAAGTATGTTCTTAAACTACTCTTTTGTCACACCCAATCTTTGGAGAAGAAGTGGGTCACTCTGTCCAAGGTTAGAAAGACACAGATTCCATTTATTAGCAATTCCTTGATTGAAAGTAAGAAGTTGCTATTATCCAGTAGTTGCTAGTAAGTGGAATGCAACCCTGAAAACTTGCCTGAGGGAAAGGCAGCAGAGGGGAGGTGTATTGTAGCCTAGATATGGCGGTATTGCATGGGGAGCAAAGGTGCTAGCATCCCACTGAGCTTCTTGGTACCTCTCCCTAAGCTCTCTAGGGAGTCAAGGCTCAGCAAGTCCCAGTGCTTCCTTTCTTGTGTGCCTTTCCCCAGCAGGGCACAGCCCAGAAATAGAAGGGAAAGGTACCAGGCAGTTCCAGCATCTGGGCTGCAGATCCCTGCTGCTGCTCTGCCTACATCCTCCCCTCAGAGCCCACAGCCCCTTACCTGTGATGTATTCCTTGGGTGCTAGCAAATTTTCAGGCTCCAGACTCAGAAGGAAGTGCTGGGATGTGCTGAACACAGGCTGCAGAGAGGTTTGTGGGACTGAAGCTAGAGAAGGCATGATCCAGCACTTCCTACCTGACTGCAGCCTCACAAAACTATTTCAGGGTGGCCTCTTTGGTTTATAAAAGATGCTAATAAATGGCATGCTGTTGCTAATATTCCAATCCCATTACCACTGATGCTAACAGGATGGGATTGGTTCTCAGCAATATGGTGTCCTGAACCAGAAGCTGTCAATATCAGGATTGTTACTAAGCAGGATCTACCGTACATGTACAATAAGACCTGGTGTTGAGACTGTGCTGAATCACTACATAGTATCAGAATGCACAAGTTTGGTGAGCCTAAGTGCTAGAGGATTCTGGGAGCAGGGCCTCATAGCACTAGACTGGAAAATCACTGAAAAGGCCAAACTTGCCCTTGGCATCAGTATGTGTCACAAATGTTTGTCCAGATCCTGTATAAGCAGCTATGTTGATGTGGAAAAACAATGGTCAGTCAGCCAGGGGCCAGTTTGCCTGGTGTGTACATGTGGAGGTATGTAATGGCATATCTGGGGCTAGCTAAATAGGGTCAACTGACGCTACAGAATGACGTGACATCAGGTGCCTGAAGGGGAGTAGTCCATAAGTGAATATCAGCCAATCCCTGCAGCCCCCTCCCAAATTATGAATTAATTGGAATATGCCTGAGGGAACCTGAAGGAGGAAGAGACAGTCTTCACCTAGGAATGGTAGCTATCCTGATTTGCTTACCAAACAGGATATGGTGTGGGGCCAGCAGTTAGTGAAGGTTTATGCTTGGGAAATTGAGGCTAAGGAGAAGCATGTATAGTCCTTTCTATTTGTCTGTGATACCTATTTTTCAATAAACAATAGCTCTGCACTGAAGATACTGACTTTTGGCCTTCTCTGATATTATTACTGGGTGCACAGCTGTGGGCAGATGAATTGATCCCTGGCTCAACACCTGGCATTTAAGCTATGCATAACTGTAAACATACAGAGAAGTACAATTTTCTCCCAGAACGGTTGACCCTTCGGTGTACTCTTAATATTGGCAGTAAAAGAAAAACGCAAAGAGGCCAAGTGGCAGTGTGTAGAGAAGTATTCAAAACCTGGAGGGACTTGATACGACTCGTTTAACTTTGCTTTGTTGTGCATGTTGTTATAGCTGACAATTGCCACAAGGGCTTAGCCAGGTGGAGCAGTCCCTTACTCATGGGGAAGTCAATCCTGGCTGGATCAGGAAACGACAAGATGCCAAACAGTTTTAAGATTTTCTCCAGTACAATCAATGTTTATTGACAGAGTTTTGGCAATTCTCACAAGGACTAGTGCTGAGAATCTCGCTTCATCAGGGTACAAGAAGATGGGAGGTTCTTTGGTCATGATATGGGACACTGATGCTGCTCCGCCTGAGATCTAGTTCTTCCTAGTCCTCTAGCATAGGTGGTCGGGCCAGCAATGCCAATGAGAAGAATAACTTCTTTCTCAAAGTATAGCAGACACCAGCTTCTTGAGGCATTGATGACAGACCCCAGTTTCCATCAACAGAGTCTCAGCATCATATCATATAATTATGGCTGACTTTTTTGTCATTGGCCAGTGCAGTGCCATTCCTGGTGAGATGGCAGTGGCAGAGCCCTGTAGAGAAAGCCACCAAGTCTTTCCAGGGCACTGATCCCTGATTGTAGATGAGACTGGTCTCTGCTCATAGATGGAAAGAATGGCAGGGTGGCAGCAAGAAGGAATCTTGCCAATTCTTTCTGCAGAACTTCTCTAAGATACAGCCTTTCTGTCCACCCAGCTAAAACTCTTGTCCAAACTCATTACCTCTTCATGTTTCAATTACTGAAATATCCTCCTTTCTGGCCTTTACAAATGCAGTCTTGGCCTCATATCCATTCAGAATGCTGCTGCAAAGATCATTTTCCTAGCACCTCACTTTGACCATGTCACCCCTCTCCTTAAATGCCTCCGACTCTCTCTCTTCTGTTGTGTCAACCATAAGCTGCTTGTTTTCACTTTCAAGGCCTTTCATGGCCAGTCCCTACCCTATCCATTATCTCTTATTCACTATCAAGCTGTTGATGCTCGTATCCAGTTGGCCCATGATGCTAGCCTCCACTGCTCACTTGAGTTTTCAAACAAGCACGTTTGTGCTTTCTCTCATGCTGCCCCCTATGCTTGAGAGGTGCCTCTCAAACACCTGGAAAGCTACCTCAACTTTAAATCCCTACTAAAAACTCCTCTTTGCCATGATGCTTAGAAGAATTAGGCTGCTGGTGTTGAGAAACTACTGCTTATCATGGAAACCAATATTGTCTCATTATGTCCTTTTACTCACCTTTTTGTCCTGTAATGTCTTTTTGTCACCTTTTAGTCTTTTGTCCTGTAATCAGATTAAGTTCCTTGGGGCACATAATATCTTTTAATTTTGTATTTGCACAGCACCTAGCATAATGGGGGTCTGTGAGTAGGGATCCTAGGCACTATGGCTAATAAATAAGTAAATAAAATGAAATAAATGAATAGCTCTTAACACAGGGGTTGGCATTTGTGACTGAGCGGTACGCGGTGTCCTGGCCAGAACCACGCCACTCCCATCCCCAAGCAGCGCCGCGCCGCACCCTCCCCTCCCCACACAGGCCCGCCCCTTTTCCACATTGGCCAAGCGGTGCCCCTGGCCAGGAGCAGCACAGCCCCTGCAGGAACAGATCCACCGCTGCCACTGCTGTCAGGAACAGGCCAGCAGACACCTCCCTTGCCACCGCCATAGCAGTAGGAGAGGGCCGGGGGGGGGGAGGGGCAGGGGGATTTGGTATGACCCTTGCTGAAGGTTGCCGACTCGTCTTAACACCTTCATTGAAGGGGTGAGGCTGTTAATCTTTATTAGACTTCCTTTAGTCATAATGTTTGCTTATCTAAGTCAAATAGGTATTAAAACCAAACAAAAACTGTATTTTTAAGACAATCTGTCTGAAACTTCCTTCCCCTCTTAAGAGCTCAGCTTCATTCTTTTGCCTCTTGCAATACGACCATTGCACTAGTTCAGCCATCAGGCAGCTTCCAGTCTAGGTATGATCTAATTACTAATGTAAAAAAGCAAATTACTTTCAGGATCTCTATATACATCCCCTCAAGCAGTGTTTCTCAACCTTTTTGATATGAGGGACCAACTTGCTGCCTTCCTAAACTGTGTCAGGGAGATCTCAGAGACAGGCGCTGGTCTACGGACTGGTTGTTGAGAAACATTGTCCTAAAGAAAGAAATAACCACGTGTGCACTTATTCTTATTCTATGCATGTAGCCTTTAAAATTCCCTCCACCTACAATAAACGCATTGTTCAGAAGTAGTGAAGAGTTATGCAAGTCAAACCACAGAACTTTTGAGGAGGGAGAGAAATTCCACATCGGCAAGGAAAGAATGAAACATTTTTCCGTCATTTTTTTTTTAAATAGTGTTTTTTTCAAGGTACTCAAATTTTACTATGTTACAAATATCTGGCGCTCAGAAGCATTAGTGATGATGATTAATGGAAAGCGTGCCAGTGAGACAATTTCATGATAAATGCAGTTTATCACATAGCTAGCATCACACAGCTCCAACTGAAATACTGCCAAATTCTGTAATAATGAGAAATTCAAATCAGGGTTCACAAGTACTGCCCCCCCACCAAAACAGTAAGTTTACCAACAGTTTATTGAACCCCCTATGTTATAAATCTAGTCTTTAGAATCTCAGTTCTTACCTTCTTCTCCTTCTACTGGCTGCTGTGATAGAATCTTAAGAAGAACTGGATTTTTCCACACTCCTTCCCTAGTAATGTCAACCAATATTTGGAGGTTATTATTCCCAAATTCCAGTAAAGCATCATGTGAATCCTATAAAACAAACAAACAAAAAAAACACCACAAACCCAAAATCCATTAAGAGAATTTTAAGTAAGATTAAATATTAAATCTAACTTGGGAAAGAGGCAACCCATTATATTCTTTTGGCATTATACCATCAGAAAACATATGTTTAACACCTTTCAACAACATTATGGTCATTCTTGAATGCTTCATTTCTCTTGTGCTATGTTGGGATATTATGATGTTGCTCATTAGCAAGCTGGCCCTAAGCTCTGCAACTAGGTCTCCAGGTTTATGCAACAATGAGGCAGCTTCAATTACAGGGTTTTAATGAATTAAATCAAAAAAGAAATGTCCCTGCAATAGCCCTTGCACTATTTATTTTTGTATTAATTAAATACCTTCTATATGCCTCAAATTTTTCTAGTTTCAACACAACTAAACAGAAGTTCTCAGAGGGGAAAATGGAGGTCTTGGCAGAAAAGGAGGTATAGCTGGGGCTTTTAGTACTAGATAAAATGTGGGGTGTTATTTGGGGATTATGGGATAAGGACATTAACGTGGCTGTGTCTCAAATGGTCAGTGAAATTAATGTAGATGCTCAAACTGTCATCTTTCAGAGTTAACACTCCATTGAGATGAATAGGCCAGTTCACACCTCAGAGAAAATGGCTATTTACCTTTCAGTAACTGTGGTTCTTTGAGATGTTGAAGACCTTATGGATCCCACAGTAGGACTGCATATTGCCTGATGCACAGGAGATTCATGCACTCAGCTTTCTCATGCTCACATGCAAGAGCATAAAGAGTAACACAACCCCCCCCCCTCAGTTCCCTTACAATTCAAAGATCATATTAGTGGAGGACTCCTAAAGCAAGGACAGAAGGGGGATTATGGGATTCACAGATTACATCAACACTGAAGCATTTTAGGTATTGCAGAATAACTACCAATCTCTGTGTATTTCAGTGTGGATCCAGCCCCCCCGCCACTGCAGAGTAGGTGACTGGCATGCACCCTTCTGGATGCTGGAAGAGTATCAGCTGCATCAGTCAAACAAGGATTGTAGCACTGCTCTCCAAAACCTGGCATATTCTCTGGCAACTAATGTTTGACCAAAAGTCAGTAGGTAGCTCCATGTCACCGCCTTGCAGTGGAAACTGGAGATCTCTGAAGCAGGAGGAGGATGTTTCTTGAGCTCTAGTAGAGTAAGTCTTGATGTTCGCTGGGAGAGGCACACAGTCAACTGGTAACAATGGAATACATTGCATTGCCTAGCTAGATATTCTTTGTGATGTGGTAGCATGGCCTTTGGAATGGCCCTACCTGTAGCCAAAAATAACTGGGGACAAAAATCTGAACAGCTTGTTTCTGTTGTGGTAGTAAAAAGACACACAACAGACGTTCCCACAGCATTAAATGTCTCTCCACATGAAGAGTGGGGTTTTGTGAAGACAGGCAAATAAACTATTAATATGAAATTCTGAGACTTAGAGGATCAATTTAGGGTTGATCAGCACACAGCGTCCTTATGAAACCTCATGTAGGCAGGATCAGCCACAAGTGACACACACATTCACTCTCCTGGCTGACGTGACACCATCTAGGAAGAACATCTTCAGAGTGATGCTAGATAGACCTTGAAGGTAGTAGCAAATAGTCTAGAGTATATCAGAGGCAGCAAATACTTGAGGATCTTCAGTACCCAAGCCTGCATAGGGTCCACACTACATTGGGCCATCCATATTGAGCTCCTTTTCCATTTAGACAAAGATGTCCTTCTGGTAGATGTCATTTTCTGTATCAGGATCACCTGGACTTGCCTAGCACAATCCTCACCTGCATTACTTGGGATCAGGCGAATGTGTGGAATAGCACAATGACCATCCAGAGGAAAAGGAAGGTGTCTGTTCAAGATGCTAGGCTCATGTCTCCTGGAATTTTTTTTTTTTTCCTTTTTAAAGCATTTAGCACTGTCCTTCATGGAGAGCCTGTGTTCACAGGAAGGCATTCCCCTACACGCAAAGATGGAGTATCAGCTCTGTAATGGATCTCTGCAGGGATAAGGTCTTATGGAATGAGAACCTAGTTCTCATAGGGGACTTTAATCATCCTGACATCTGCTGGGAGAGCAAATCAGCAGTGCATGGACAATCCAGGAAGTTTTTGGAAAGTGTTGAAGACAACTTCCTGGAGTAAGTACTCGAGGAAACAAATAGGGGCTGTGCTCCTCTTGATCTGCTGCTCACAAACATGGAAGAATTGGAAGAGGAAATAGAAGTGGGTGGCAACCTGGGCAACAGTGACCATGACATGGTAGAGTTCAGGATCTGGACAAAAGGCAGAAAGGGGAACAGAAGAATACAGATCCTGGACTTCAGAAAAGCAGACTCTGACTCTCTCAGGGAGCTGATGGGCAGGATCCTCTGGGAGGCTAATATAAGGGGGAAAAGGAGTCCAAAAGATCTTCCTGCATTTTAAAGGCACCTTACTGAGGGCGCAGGAACAAACCATCCCAATGTGCAGAAATAGCAGCAAATTGGTAGGCGACCAGCTTGACTTAAAGAAATTTTCAGTGAGCTTAAACACAAAAAGGAAGCTTACAAGAAGTGGAAGTTTCGTCAAATGACTAGGGAGAAGTATTAAAAAACGAGCATGCAGGAGTGAAATCAGGAAGGCCAAAGCACAAATGGAATTGCACATAGCCAGGGACATGAAGAGTTTCTACAAGTATGTTAGCAACAAGTTGGTGGTCAGCTAAAGTGTGAGCCCCTTACTGAATGGTGAAGACAAGGAACAAGATGTGGGAAAAGCTGAAGTACTCGAAACTGCTTTTGCCTCTGTCTTCAGAGAAAAGGTCAGCTCCCAGACTACTGCACTGGGCAGTACAGAATGGAGAAGAGGTGTGCAGTCCTCAGTGGAGAAAGAACAGGTTTCAGGACTATTTTTAAAAGCTAGATATGCACAAATCCATGGGGCTGGATGCAATGCATCTGAGGGAATTGGCTGATGTGTTTGCAGAGCCATTGGCCATCATCTTTGAAAACTCGTGGTGATATGGGGAGTTCCTGGACAATTAGAAAAGTCACATATAGTGCCCATCTTCAAAAAAGGCAAGGAGAAGGATCTGGGGAATTACCAACCAGTCAGCCTCACCTCAGTCCCTGGAAAAATCATGCAGCAAGTGCTCAAGGAATCCATTTTCAGGCACTTGGAAGAGAGGTAGGTGATCAGGAAGGTCAGCATGGATTCACCAAGGACAAGTCATGTCTGACCAACCTGATTGCATTCTATGATGAGATGACTGGCTCTGGGGATGTGAGTAAAGTGGACGTGATGTACCTTGACTTTACCAAAGCTTTTGATATGGTCTTCTGAATTATTCTTGCCAGCAAATTAAAGAAATATGGGTTGGTTGGATGAATGGACTATAAGGTGGATAGAAAGATGGCTAGATCATTGGACTCAATGTGTGGTGAACAATGTCTCGATGTCTAGTTGGCAGCCGGTAACAAGCGGAGAGCCCCAGGAGCTGGTCCTGGGGCCAGTTTTGTTCAACATCTTCATTAATGATCTGGAGGATGGAGTGGATTGCACTCTCAGCAAGTTTGCAGATGACACTAAGCTAGGGGGAGTGGTAGATACCCTGGAAGAAGGGATAGGATACAGAGTGACTTACACGAATTGGAGGATTGGGCCAAAAGAAATCTGATGAGGTTCAACAAGGACAAGTGCAGAGTCCTGCACCTAGGATTGAAGAACCCCATGCACTGCTACAGAATGGGGACCAACTGGCAGAAAAGGACCTGGAGATTACAGTGGACAAGAAGCTGGATATGAGTCAACAATATGCCCTTATTGCCATGAAGGCTAATGGCATATTGGGCTGCAGTAGTAGGAGCATTGCCAGCACATCAAGGGAAATGTTTATGCCCCTTTATTCACAGTAGTGAAGCCACAGTTGGAGCAGTGTCCAGTTTTTGGCCCCCCGCTATAGAAAGGATGTGGACAAATAGGAGAGAGTGTCCAGCACAGGTCAACAAAAATGATTGTTAGGGGCTGGAGTACATGACTTCTGAGAATAAGGAAAACTCAGGGAATCACAGACTAGTCACTTTAACTTCAATACCTGGGAAGATTATGATGCAAATAATCAAGGTGTAAGTAATAGTCTGCATGGATTTGTCCAGAACAAATCATGTCTAACAAACCTAATAGCTTTCTTTGATAGCATAATAAGCCTTGTGGATGGTGGGGAAAACTGTAGATGTGGTATACCTTGACTTTCGTAAGGCTTTTGATACTATCTCATATGACTGTCATATGCAAACTATGAAAACAAACAACCTAGATGTAGCTACTATAAGGTAGATGCATAACTGGTTGCAAAGCCATTCCCGGAGAGTAGTTAGCAGTAGTTCAGGCAAGCTGAAAGGCCATGCTGCAGAGATTGATTCTCGGTCTGGTATGTTTAATACCTCTATCAATTTAGGTAATGGCATAGAACAGCGGTGCATAAATGTTTCCATTCACACTGTCCTTACCATTCATGGAATTTGTCATGGCATCCTTCCTTCATACCCGCCCCCCAAACCTCCATTACTTGTAATCAGAAGTAGTCCCTTATTCTAGGCTACTGCTGGCAGTGTCGCTGCCTTCAGAGCTAGGCAGCTAGAAAGTGGCAGCTGCTGGCTGAGGCATTGCCACCCTTACTTCTCCACTGCTGTTGGCAGTAGCACTGCCTTCAGACCGAGGCAGTTGGAGAATAGTAGCTGTTGGCTGGAACATTCATTTTGTTTGCTGAATGGGAGGGTTATTATTTTTAATCCTGCTTTCATCTCCCCCCTCTTCCCCCAAACTACCCACTATATTTTTATCCTGCTCCTGCTATTATGGTAATGGGTCCTATGGGACTACAGTTTCTTCATGCCACTCCCACTCCCCCCAGTTTGCACATTATGGCATAGAAAGTGTTCTTATCAAGTTTGCAGACAACACCAAGCTTTGAGGGGTTGCAAGTGTTTTGGAGGATAGGATTAAAATTCAAAATTATCTGAACAAACTGGAGAAATGGTCAGAAGTAAACAGGATGAAATTCAATAAGGAAAAATACAGACTACTCCACTCAGGAAGGAAGAGTCAATTGCACAAATACAAAATGGGAAATGACTGCCTAGGAAAGAGTAATGAGGAGGGGATCTAGGGATTATAGTGGATCACAAGCTAAATACGAGTCAACCATGTAACACTGTTGCAAAAAAAAAAAAAATACCTCCAAAACCCACACATCACTCTGGGATGCATCAGTAGGAGTGTTGTAAGCAAGACACAAGAAGTAATTTTTCCACTCTGAGCTAATAAGGCCTGGACTGGAGTAGTGTGTCCAGTTCTGGGCACCACATTTCAGGAAAGATAGGGACAAACTGGAGCAAGTCCAGAGGAGAGCAACAATTAAAAGTCTAGAAAACACGATTTATGAGGAAATATTAGAAAAACTGTGTTTGTTTAGTCTGGAGAAGAGAAGACTGAGGGGGCATGATAACAGTTTTCAAGTACACAAAAGGTTGTTACAAGGAGGAGGGAGAAAAATTGTTCTCAATAAACTCTGAGGATAGGACAAGAAACAATGGGCTTAAAATGCAGGAAGGTAGGTTTAATTGGACATTACAAAAAACCTCCTATTGTGAGGGTAGCTATGCACTGAAATTAACTGCCTCGGGAGGTTGTGGAATCTTCATAATTGGAAGTTTTTAAGAGCAGGTTAGACAAGCACCTGTCAAGAATGATTTAGTTATTACACAGTCCTGCCTTGAGTGATGACCTATTAAGGTCCCTTCCAGTTCTACACTTCTATGGTTTCATGATTGTATAATAACTGATTGTCTGCTCAGGCAGTCGACAGGTCATTGCTAACCCAGAGGTGGTGAAAAACCATGGTGGGTCCTTGTATTAATGGCACTATGTGCAGAATTTGATTGCCTCTGGGGAGAGGCATGATGAGCGGATGACTCTCTGCTAATTTATGTAGTGCGCTGCAGAGGTGTTGTCCATAAGGATTTGCAGTGGAATTTTGAAGGACAGGCTAGCCTGATAGCTGTGAGGTGAATCTTCAGTTGGAGCTTGGTGAGTGATTCTCAGCTTGGGTAGCCATACATATACTAACTCTCAATGAGCTAGCATACTAAAAATAGTAATGTAGCTGTGGTACCATGAGCAATGGCAAGTGGTGAGAGGGGCTAGCCACCTGAGTACGCACCCACCTGAACCTGGGGTATGGTGTCTGTTTGGGAGATCGCTGACCGATGTTGGCTCTTTCAGCTCCATTTTGGTTGTCGTTTTCTCTGGTTTTGAAGTGACCCACATGGATTTCTCAAGCAGCTGTAACACGAATCTAGTGTCCACGGATTTGCAGGTTCTGGAGGAAAATGATTTGCATACCAAGCGACAGTTTGGGATGTACCTGAGGGAGAGCCACAAGAAGCTCTGGCTATGCCCACCAGTGAGGGGGATGAGTCTATCACAGGATGAGCAGGGTTTGAAAGGTGATAGGAAGTCCATCATCAGGTTGGTGCTTGACACAAAGCACTTTGCCCTATTTGTGTGGGGTGCAGATGGTTTTTTGGAACATCCAATTAGAGGAAACCAGGGAAAATAGAAGAGTGATGATAACATTTCTTCACCAATTTAGTTGAAGAGTCTGCGACCATGAAATGGCACAGGATGCATGCACAGCCCTGATGTATGCTGCTAATAAAAAAAATATCTGATCCTGTGCTTATGAGATGCATGTGCACGTACAACGCAATCCATGCTGCCACATACTCGAAGGCTATCTGCAGACTCAGGCACACAACATTACATCAGTTTACATTCAGTTTGATTTTTTTAAGCTCTGTGTTGCAATCAAACTATGAACCTTAAATATGGAGAAGCTACATCCTCAACCTAAAGTATAATTTTTCCAATGTGCAGTTTATAAGAAAGATTGACAACTTTTTCCTCACACCATAAGAACATAATAGCCAGACTGGGTCAGACCAATGGTCCATCTAGCCAAGTATTCTGTGTTCCAACAGTGCCCAATGCCAGGTGCTTCACAGAGAATGAACAGAACAGATAATCATCAAGTGATCTATCCCATTAGCCATTCCCAGCTTCCGGCAAACAGCTATCCCTGCCTATCCTGCCTAACAGCCACTGATGGACCTATTCTCGATGAATTTCTCTAGTTCCTTAGAGTCTTGACCTTCACAACATCTTCTGGCAAAGAGTTCAACAGACAGACTATGCATTATGTGAAGAAATATTTCCTTTTGCTCATTTTAAACCTGCTGCCTATTAAGTTCATTTGGTGACCTCTAGGTTCTAGTATTATGAGAAGGAGTAAATAACATTTCCTTATTTACTTTCTCCACACCAGTCATGATTTTACAGACCTCTATCATATCCTCCCTGCATCACCTCTTTTCCAAGCTGAAAATTCCCAGTCTTATTAATCTCTCCTCTTATGGAAACTTCATACCCCTAATCATTTTAGTTCCTTTTTCTGTACCTTTTCCAATTCCAATATTCTCTTTGTTGAAATGGGGGCGATCAGATCTGCACGGAGTATTCAAGAAGAGGGCGTACCATGGGTTTATAAATAGGCAATATGATATTTTCTGTCTTAGCTCTCCTTTTCTTAATGATTCCTAACATTTGTAGCTTTTTTGACTACCACTGCACATTAAGTGGATATTTTCAGAGAACTACCCATGACAACTGTAAAATCTCTTTCTTGAGTAGTAACAGCTAATTTAGACCCTATCATTTTATATTTATAGTTGGGATTATGTCTTCCAATTTGCATTACTTTGAATTTATCAACATTGAATTTCATCTGCTATTTTCTTGTCTAGCACCCATTTTTGTGAGAGCTCTTTGTAACTCTTCGCTGTCTGCTTTGGACTTAAGTATCTTAAGCAGTTTTGTATAATCTGCATATTATGCCACTTCACCATTTACCACCTTTTCCAGATCATTTATGAAATACTTTACAACAAGGAGGCAGAGTTACTACCTATGGCATTTAAGACATTGGCTATGCATATGCAGATCACACTTGCCTCTAGTAACTATAGCACACAAGTTAGATTCATGCTGTTACAAGAGTCAGGAACCATTAACCTGAAAGTTAGTTAACTCTGCATTTCCGGAATTTTGCCTTTCATAGTTTATTAGAGTTGGATGGTATCTCAGGAAATCAACAAGTCCAACCCTCTACTCAAAGTAGGACCAACTCCAAATAAATCAGCCCAGTCAGTGGTTAATCAAGCTTCATTTTAAAAACCCTAAGACTTGAGATACCACCACCGCCCTAGGTAAACCCATTCCAGTGCTTCACCACCCACATAGTAAAAACTTTTTTCCTAATATCCAACCTAGACCTACCCCGCTGCAACTTGAGACTGTTGCTCCTTGTTCTGTCATCTGTCACCACCAAGAACAGTTTAGCTCCATCCGCCTTAGAATTTCCCTTCAGGTAGTTGAAGGCCACTATCAAATCCCCCCTCACCCTTCTTTTCTACAGACTGAACAAGCCCAGTTCCCTGTACCTCTTCTCCTAAGTCATATACTCCAACTCCCAACAATCATTTTTGTTCCCTTGCACTGGACTCTCTCCTATTTGTCCACATCCTTTCTGTAGTGGGGGGCTCAAATCTGGACACTTCTCCAACTGTGGAGTCACCACTGCATATATAGGGGAATAATCACTTCCCTCAATCTGCTGGCAAGGCTCCTACTACTGCACTCTGTATCCTAGCCCTATTCTCCACCATGTCTACCTCTCCACTGAGCTTAGTGTCATTGGCAAACTTGCTGAGGGTGCAATCCACTCCATCCTCCAGATCACTAGTGAAGATGTTGAACAAAACCGGCCCCAGCGCTGACCCCTGGAGCACTCTGCTCGTTACTGGCTGCCAAGTAGACATCGAGTCATTGATCACTACGTATTGAGCCCGATGATCGAGCCAGCTTTCTAACCACCTTTTAGAGTCCATTCATCCAACCCATACTATTTTAACTTGCTGGCAAGAACATTGTGGAAGACCATATCAAAAGCTTTGCTAAAGTCAAGATGTATCACACTCATCGCTTTCCCCACATCCACAGAGTCAGTCAGAGAAGGCAATCAGGTTGGTCAGGCATAACTTGCCTTGATCAATCCATACTGACTCTTCCTGATCACCTTCCTCTCTTCCAAGTGCCTGAAAATGGATTACTTGAGGACCTGCTCCTTCCAGATTCCTTCCAGATTGCACAATAAATCAGTCTGTGGTTCCCAAGCTTTTAACTTTCCTAGGGAACATTTAGTATCTTCTCCCTCACCGTCTCTACTCAACATTTGTAAACAAAGCATTTATTCTCACTAGGTGTAACCTTCCATTAACTGTTGTTCTTCAAGATGTGTCAAATGGGCTTTCAGAGTGGTAGGAGGGGTGACCTTTACCTGATTGTAGCAAGTATGGATGCAGGAGATGATTCAAGAGGAAATTCTATGTGACGAGACAGGTAGACCTTTCATTCGCTAGGCCACCACTATGAAGAGTGGCATGGATTTCAGGAAGGGCTTATCTGTGTTGAATACAGTACAGTGAGGCTCCGAGGTTAGAGCTTTGATTTTGGATACACGCCTTGCCGATCTGATCGCTACCAGGAAAGCAACTTTCCAAAACAAGAGGAGAAGGATGCCAAGGACTCAAAGGGGAGACCAAAGAGTCTGGACAGTACTAAATTAAGGTCTCGTGGAACTAAAGAGAAAAAGGAGAGAAGCAGGATACAGATCCTAGAATTCAGAAAAGTAGTCTGACTCCCTCAGGGAACTGATGGGCAAGATCCCCTGGGAGGCTAATATGAGGAGGAAAGGAATCCAAGAGAGCCAGCAGTATTTTAAAGGAACTTCATTGAGGGCAGAGAAACAAACCATCCCACAATGCGCAGAAAGAACACCAAATGTTGGCTTAACAGAGAAATCTTCAGTGAGCTTAAACACAAAAAGTAAGCTTACAAGACGTGGAAGCTTGGACAGATGACTAGGGAAGAGTATAAATATACTGCTTAAGCATGCAAGAGTGAAATCAGAAAGGCCAGATTACAACTGGAGGTGTAACTTGCAAGGGATGGGAAAAGTAACAAGAAGAGTTTCTAGAGGTATTTTAGCAACAAGAAGGTGGTCAGGGAAAGTGTGGGCCACTTACTGAATGGGGGAGGCAACTTAGTGACAGATGATGTGGAAAAAGCTGAAGTAACCATTGCTTTTCTTGCCTTCACAGACAAGGTCAGCTCCCAGACTACTGAACTGGGCACCACAGTATTGGGAGAAGGTGAGCAGCCCTCGGCTAAAAGAACAGGTTCAAGACTATTTAGAAAAGCTGGACATGTACAAGTCCATTGGGCTGGATGTAGTGCATTAGGGTGCTGAGGAAGTTGGCTGATGTGACTGCAGAGCCATTGACCATTATCTTTGCAAACTTGTAGCGATCAGCGGACGACCCAGATGACTGGAAAAAGGCAAATATAGTGCCCATCTTTAAAAAGGGGAAGGAGGCAGATCTGGGGAAGTACTGACCAGTCAGCCTCAACTCAGTCCAGGGAAAAATCATGAAGCAGTTCCTCAAGGATTCCATTTTTAGGCAGTTGGAAGAGAGGAAGGTAATCAGGAACTGTCAAAATGAATTAATCAAGGGCAAGTCATGCCTGATCAACCTGATTGCCTTCTATGAGGAGATAACTGGCTCTGTGGATGTGGGGAAAGTGGTAGATGTGATATACCTTGCCTTTACCAAAGCTTTTCATATGATCTCTGACAGTATACTTGCCAGCAAATTAAAGTAGTATGGCTAGACTATGAGGTGGATAGAAAGCTGGCTAGACCACTGGGCTCAATGGGTAGTAACCAATGATTTGATGCCTAGTTGGCAACCAGTATCAATGGAGTGCACACAGTCCTGGGGCTGGTATTATTCAAGATCTTTCTTAATGATGGGGTGGATTGTACCCTCACAAAGTTTACAGATGCCACTAAGTTGGAGGGAGTGGTAGATATGCTGGAGGGTAGTGATAGGATGCAGAGTGACTTAGACAAATTGGAGGATTGGGCCAAAAGAAATCTGATAAGCTTCAATAAAGACAAGTGCAGAATCCTGCACTCAGGACAGAAGAATCCCTTGCACTGCTACAGACTGGGAACCATCTGGCTAAACAGCAGTTCTGCCAAAAAGACCTGGTGGTTATAATGGACAAGAAGTTGGAAAAAAGTCAACAGTATGTCCTTGTTGCCAGAAAAGCTAATGGCACATTTGGCTGCAATAGTAAGAGCAATGCCAGCAGATCGATCAGCACTGGTGATGCCATACTTCTTAGTATCATGTCCTGTTTTGGGCCCGCTGCTGCAGGAAGGAGGTGGATAAATTGGAGAGTCTAGCAAAGGGCAGCAAAAATTATTAGGGGGCTGGAGCACATGACTTATGAGGAGAGGCTGAAGGAACTGGGCTTGTTTAGTTTGCAGAAGAGAAGAATGAGGGGGGGATTTGATAGCAACCTTTAATTACCTGAAAGGGGATTACAGGGTGGATGAAGTTAAACTGTTCTCAGGGGTAGTAGGTGATAGAACTAGGAGCAATGGTCTCAAGTTGCTGTAAGGGAGGTCTAGGTTGGATATTAGGAAAATTTTCTCACTAGGAGGGTAGTGAAGCACTGGAATGGGTTGCCTAGGGAGGTGGTGGAATTCTCCATCCTTAAATCTTAAAGGTCAGCTTGATATCCCTGGCTAGGATGGTTTAGTTGGGGATGATCCTGCTTTGAGCAGGGCACTTGACTAGATGACCTCCTGAGGTCTCATCCAACCCTAAACATGTATGATTCTATGACCTTGCTCCCCCTTGCTTATTGACATATTGTATTTCTGCCATATTGTCCATCAGCACCCGCACTATCTTTCACAACATCCGGGGAAGGAATACCTCACAAGCCCAGTGGATTGCCTTAGCTCTCTGATGTTCATGTGTAACCTTAGCTCCTCCAAGGACCAGAAGCCTTGTGCCTTGAATGGGCTGAGGTCAGCCCTCCATTCTCAGTCTAGGACAGGGACTGTCCATCAAACCAATGAGTTAAGTAACGGAGCGGGACTGTGAGGACCATGTCCAGGCTGTATCTCACTGGAAAGGAGACTGACGGAAGCCACATTTGAAGGGGTCTGAGGTGTAGCCTCGCATTTGCGCCACACAGGTGCATGCCACCATGTGACCCATCAACTGAGACAAACCCTCACTGTAGTGAGGGGGTGGTTTGTGACCTGAAGGATCAGGCTTGGCATCTGGCTTGAGGCTGAATTGCTCTGGCCCAGATAGAGTTTATCAAAGCAGTCCTCGACTCTATCCTTTGCACAGGTACTAACATGGATTTCTGCTCATTTACCACCTGGTCCAGATTTTGATATATCATCTGCAGTACCATGATATTGTGCCGGATCTGAACTTCCAAGTGACACCAGATGAGCCAGTCGTCAAGGTATGGGTAGATCTGTATTCCTCAACATCTGAAGTAGGCTGCCACCACCACTATGTATTTTGTGAAGACTCTTGGCTCAGCTGATAGGCCAAAAGGGAGGTCCGTAAATTGGTAGTGGTTGCCTCCCCCTATGAAATGCAGGAAGTGCCTGTGGCCATGGAATATAGAAAAATGGAAATATGTGTCCTTTAGGTCAAAGGCAGCGTAACAGTCTTCTGGATCCAGGGAGGGAATGATAGGAGGCTAGAGAAACTATATAGAATCTTTGTTTCTTCAGATACTTGTTCTAGAGGCCCAGGTCCAGCATGGATCGCAGGACTCCCTTGGCTTCCAGGATTAGAAAGTACCAGGACTAAAACCCTTTCCCGCTCAGTAAGAGGGGAACTTCCTCTACTGCCCCTACCTACAGGAGGGCTTATACCTCCTGTGTGAGGAGTTGATCATGAGAAGAGTCCCTGAAGAGGGACAAGGATGGGGGAGGGGGAGGAGGGATTGAAATTGATCAATCTAAACACTGTGATGGTGTTTAGAACTCACTTGTCCAGTATCATGGCCACTCATGGAGGGAGGAAGAAGGAAAGGCAGTTAGAAAAGAAAGCCACAGATGGATCTTGGCTCGAGACTATTAAGTTGTCCCCTGCGGGTGCACCCTGAAAAGATCTGTTCACCACTTGGTGGGTTTGAGCTCAATTAGGGTGCAGCGGTAGGTTGACCCTGCCGACGCTTAAAGTTTTTGTTTTTCTTCCTATAGGGCTCATTCCTAGTCTGGCCCATGAACTGCTATTGCTGTTGGGGCCTAAAATGCTTTCCAGATGCCAGAAAAATGTATAGCCCCAAGGAGCAGAGTGTGGCCCTAGAGTTTTTAAGATCATGCAGTTTGGCATCACTCTGGTCAGAGAAAAGGGCTGTACCATTGAAGGGGAGGTCCTGGATGGACCTGTTGGACCTGAATGGATGGATAGATCGGATGACTGCAACCACAATGCTCTCCTCGTCAACACTGCTGCATCACAGGCACTCTGGAGGGAAGCTTGGCTTGGACTACTGATTCGCCCTCCTCTAGAATGGCTAGAAATTCACACAGACTTCTGGGGCAAGGAGTCAGTGAATTTGGCCATAGAATGCCATACATTAAAATCGTCTCTCTCCAGCAATGCTTGCTGGTTCAACATGCAGAGTTGGAGGTCCGCAGTCAAATAAATTTTTCACTCAATGAGGTCCAGTTTTTTGCTTTCTTATTTTAGGGGTTGAGCTTGACTGCCCCCATCTCTCTCTCTCTTGTTGGCTGCTGACACTACCAACAACGCCGGGGATGGGTGGGAGTACATATACACTTGAACCCTCTAAGAGGCAGTGATTTTCTTTTTCTTTTTCTTTCTTTTTTTTTTTTGGCTCCTTTACATGTTGGAGACAGGGAGAAGGGGTTCTTCTACAGGACCTTAACCAACTTGATGATCAAAGCAAATCAGCCGGCTCCTTTAACTCCTCTGCCTCTAAGTCCAGATTCGCTGATACTCTTCAGTAGTTTTTCACGTGCCCTGCAGTTGTCTTGTGGGACTGTGGTGGATGGTCCCATTACTGCCTCATCTGATAATGAAGATGAGGATGTTGGTAGAAGAGAAGTGGGTGATTGTTCCCCTGTAACTGGGACAGCCTCCTCACAGGGGATTGTCGATGCCCGTTCTGCATGGTCTGGTTCTTCGTCGAAATCCAGGAGTGAGCATGACACTGTGGCTGAGCGCGCCTCAGATGAGATAGACTGGTGCTGCAACCTAGGGACTGTGGGAAACCCCCATGAGTTCCCAAACTGACACGGTCTGACCCATTGTGTTGGCAGCCACAAGCCCAGTGGTAGGGCAGAGGAAACCCAGCAACTGTGGCAAGGTAGCCATGGCCTTTGTGGAAGGCGCTTTCCTCTCCCTCCAACTCCCAGACTGAAGTCCACAGTGGCGCCAATCTTCTCTCTGGCTTCTTGTAGCACTGGATGCAGCGTTCTGGTGCTGGAGAGTGGTGTTGGGTTTCCACCGATTGGTGCCGACTTTCCCTAGGGTGCCAATGTTCTGGCAACCGGTAGAAGCATTCTGGAGATTGCCGCCGGGATTCAGATGCCCTGTACCGGGGTTCTGGTAACTGGTACCAAGAATCCAGCTGATAGCCTTAGAGAACAATGAAGGACTGGTGACCATTGTTGGGGTGTCAGAGAGCCAATACGACAGTGAGCAGTGGTGCTTGAGACCCATGTGGGGTCCCCATCATGGGTTTCCCCTTGACCTGCTCTTAGCTGACTGAACCAGCATGGTGTCCTGGCATGAGGATCTGTCCTCCCAAGGAGTAGGCAGTACGGGGAGTGAAAATAGGTTCTTGGCTCCTTGAAAGGCTTTGGGGGTGGATAGCACCGCAAGCTGCTGGGGCCCTCTGCCACTACCCAGAGTCAGAGGTCAGTCCCCAGGTGGACTGGGAACTCTAGGGGGTGAGGCTGCAGTCAACAAGAGTTCCAGGGAACATGAGCAGCCTGGCACAGCTCTCAAATTTCCCCCTGCTCCCAACTTATCCCATGCAGATGACAGGAACTGCCCCTCTGCCAGCATATGTCGTCTTGTGCCACTTCTTTGGCACCAGGAATGGTGGTTGGTGTTGGGATCAACTTGGTACCAAGGGAGCGCTTTGGGTCAACGCCAATGTACTGGGCGCTGAGTCTGAGCAATGTGGCTCAGAGACTGGTCTGAGGGCCGACTCCATCAGAAGCACTCTTAGCCTGATGTCCTGGTCCTTTTCTGTGCAGGGTCTAGAGCTCCTGCAGATCTTGCACTTGCTCCAAAGCGACAGCTCTGGTGAAGATTGTTCACAGGCATGGGCTTTTTACAAAATGTGCATAATTTGAAGCCCAGGGACCCGGGCATGCCCCACCCCTGTGAAAGGATAAACACTTAACTACTAAAAACTAACTAATTGAACTTCTTAGTGACTATATACGCTACTCTATAAAAACTACTAAGGGCTTGCTGAGGCAAAGACGTTCCATCGCCATCACTGGCAGTAAAAAGGAACTGAGAGGGAGGGGGCTGGAGTCACCCTATATACTGGTGCACACATGCGCCTCTACAGGGGGCACTAGAGCCGGCCCTTCAGATACCACTGAGGGAAAAATCTCTAGCACTGGTGCATGTAGCACACGCAAGCACTCAAAGAACCCTGTTTTACAAATACAGTGGCCTTAGAATACTTGAAGCAAAGTAAGTTTTGTTACTCATCTGGGAAATCCTAGTTGTCACATAATCCAATCCCACTCAGCCCATCCAAAACAATATTGCTGAAATCATCCTCATCTGATCAGACTATATCACTCCAATCTTGGAATTCTTCCACCGACTTCCCCAGTTCTGACCTAACTGCCACACATATAAGGCCACGGACAGCTATGCCCTAGCCTCCCTCTTGGACCTTGTCTTTTACAGCATCCCCACACCTCTAGATAATGAGGCCAAACTTGTAGTTTACTTCACCCATATCTGTGCCTTTTTTAATGATGCCCACATGAATAAAGCTACATTTGTAATTCCTGCTCTCCAGGATACCACCCTCTCATTCAAGTACCTCCTAAAAACTCACTTCTTTTGTTACGCATACACAGACTATGTAATCAAAGCCAGAAGGAACAATTACGATCTTCTAGTCTGACCTTCCATATAACATGTGACACAGGACTTCCCCAAATTAATTCCTGTTTATAATAGAGTTCATCTTTTAGAAATACATCCAATCTTGATTTAAGAGTTGCTAATGATGGAGACTCCACTACAACCCTTAGTAATTTATTGCAATGGTTAATTATCCTAATTATTAACAATTTGTGGTTTATTTGCAGTTGAATTTGACTAACTTTAACTTCCAATCGTTGGACAAGTTAAGTTCGTAAGCAGCTAAAAGGGATGGTGACTGAAAAAGTAGACAAAACTCTAGCTGAAATACACTTACCTGTATAGACTGATTGAATCCTAACCATACTTCACATGGCAATTCACTTTCAGACACAGAAAGCAGTAGTTCGAAACAACTCCTGTAACAGAAGAGCTGTATAAGTAAGATGCTAAAACATTGCTGTAGCAGTATTAGGAAATGGCAGGTTTTATTCCCAGACATTAAACTACCTTAAGATGCATTCATGGTTGAAAGAATGTTTTTGTAGTTTAAGGGTTTAAAAAAAAGGGGGGAAGAAAAAGTTACAGAAATGTAGTAGCTATACCAAAAGGAGGTATTTAAACCCAGGAAATTCACAGTTAAGGTTAAACGTCTAAGAAATTCAAACTATGTTAAGGTAAAAAACTGCAGAGTTAAAGACAGCAAAACAATCTTAACTTTCTCCTATAGTGACCTCATGAAATAACCATACAGTGACTAAGGGACTGTAGTCTTTGTGATCCCAGATTACATTAAACTCATTTTTAAGGGTCACATTAGATTTAATATCCCCCCTCCCCCTAACCCCTTTGCAACATTACTAAAGGGCAAAATGAAGGTCAAGTTAGCATTTTACAGTATAAGCCTTAGTATTTTAATTGCTTTATGTGATGCTGTATAATTGAAGATGCTCATTTATACCACTGTTGTACAATTGCAACAAATCTTGTACAAAGTTTCTCATGTCAAGTGTCAATGGAAAAGTTACAAGATATCCTGTATGACTGTCCTGGTTAAATCCAGGTATCATCTTTGTACCTGAAGTCATGAATACTGGCTATGTATTCATATGTAAAAAATGTGTCATATGCCTGGGTGACACCCCTGAGACAGATTTAAATCAGGCCTAGTCAACTATGCATTGATGGCCTCTTAAGGACACTCCACTCTCACAATGGGTCACAGAAGAAACTTATCCCATCCACACAGCTCTTCCTGAGCAAGGAACCAATGTCCACGCTATGATTCAGCAAAACATGTAGGGAATGTGACATGCTCATGTGATCCTGGACTCCATTGTGTTCCACTAACTTTCCACACAAAGGGGCTGTGGGCTTTATGAAAGACAGTACATGTCCATGCACAAGGCAGAAATTATAGAAGACTCCTGAGATATCCCCATTTTGCCTCTTTCCTGCTCTAATTCTATGGACTGTGGATTTACAACTAAAAGGAGTATCTTGAACTATAGATTGAGGATCTTCCAGTCTTTTGGAAGTTACTACAGAGACTTCAGCAAGACAGCAGTCTAGTCCAGTGATTCCCAACCTTTCTGGCTTGAGGGCCACAGATACCATTTTTTCAGCCCTGAAGGGACACTGGTCTCCACCAGCAGACCCCTCCTGTCCCCCAATGCAGCCAGACAGGAGAGTTCAGCAAAGAGGCTGTCTTCGCTAATCTCCTGTCTCCTTGGCTGCAGTAGGGAAACCACACGTCATGTAGCCCTGTGTACTCCACCTGGGTCCCTAAGCAGTAACTCCCTTTTGTAGCCAGGAGGATGGAAGATCAGTCCTTTCCCCCCCTGGCTCCAGCAGGGACCCCAGCACCTACGGACCTAGGCAGAGCACTTTGCTGTGCTCCCTGCTACAGCCAGGGAGAAGGGAGCGCTCATCTCCTATCCCTTTGACTGCAGCAAGGAGCCCACACTGGACTTTTTAGCCCCACGGAAATGTGCTCTGCCTGGGTCCTTAAGCAGCGGCTGTTTTCTGCAGCCAGCAGGAGGGGAGCCGTGGGCCACTTTGAAAGCTTCCGCAGGCCACAGGCTGGGAACCACTGATCTAGTCCATCACTGCTACAGACCTGATTGCAATCATTTGCATGTATATGATCTAGTAACCATTTTAACTCTATTCTTTTCTTTTATTAATACATCTTTAGTTGGTTTATTAAGGATTGACGTACCATGTGATATTTGGATTAAATCTGAGCTATATAGTAACCTGAGGATAATTATCTGATCCTTTGGGATTAGAAAGAACCTCACGTATGGTCAATTAGGTTTTCAGTATCTCTTCACTATATTAAACCTGTTTGTCTGGATGTGAACCAAGAGTTGAACTGCCTAAAGAGGACTGTTTGGCTTCTGTTTAACCTGTGTGGTACTCTTTTGTTATTGGCTTGGTGAATCTAATTGCAGAATAAACCATGAGTTTTGGGGATTGTTCGCCCTGTTTTTTGCAGTTTGTCCTGAGTGATCCATCCCAGGCACCCCATCACATTTTGTGTGAGAATTTGCCACAGTACAATGCAATTTAAAACAGTGTCTCTGGAAGAAGCATGTTTAAAATGGGATGCAGAATGATCAGGGAGGCTCACAGGACATGAAGGGGGAGAGGTTAGCAGTTCGGAAGTCTCCTCTAGCCTCCAGAGATGTCCAACAGGTAAGCTGTCCGTTGCTCCACCTTTCATGCAGTCTCATGGAGAAGCTTTTCCCCCCTTTTACTCTGTGTCCTCTGGCATGAGTAGGGGAGGCTCTGTGGAGCAATTTTCTGTGGAGCTGCTCTCTACAGCTAAGTGGATTATTGACCTGACAAGGCACCTGAGCATCATACAAGTACTGCCTGGATGAAGGAGAGTCCTGTGGGTAGTACTGGATCACCTGTGTGGCAAACAAGGAAAGCTCCCGATACCTTCTATGCAGGGTAAGATGCAGGTGAGTAGGGTTACAAACAGGAATGTGGCAGAGGGTGGTAAGTGGGGACCATCCAGAAACAGTTTCTGTCTGGGGAAAGAGATTCTATTTCCTGAAGCAGTACAGCAGTGCTACAGTAACTGAGTTCTGCATGACAGGTTTCCCTTGTAGACAAGCTGGGTCTTTAGCACATGGGGCACTTCGCTGCACAGGACCCTTCATGTGATACCAAAACACACAGCCTTGATCTATAACAAAACAAGGTTTCTCCTTGTGTCAAGGCTCCTGTTAATCACAAGGAAAGCAGCCCGCCCAGCATGGCTCAATAGTTCCTGTACTACAAGACTGCTGAAGGTGGAGATACCTCTCTCCTTCCACTATACAGACATCGGAGGCAAATTCCTGCCTCCCACTCTTCTCCCCAGGAGACTCTTCCAATACTTTCCCATGCCTCAGAAGGTATGCGTTTTTTCAACAGGCAGTGCCTGTTTGATAAGCCTCCTGCAGCATTTCAGACCAACACTTTACTACTGGTGATACAGAAGCAGACTGCCATCTGGGGAAACTGTGGTACCTCAGCTTTGGTGATTGCTCTTGGAGTAAGTAGCCCCCACCCCCAACCTCCTGCATTCAAAAACAAGAAAAAGAGTGGAGGGCTTGTCCCTGATGCTGTCTCAGAAGCAGTTCTACCCCACAGGAAGCTTGCCTGAACTCAGTGAACCACAGGCAGTTCACTAACCGGAGCAGCTGCAAGAACAGCCTTCAGAAAGAATGGAGTCAGAGTTGTGTGGAGGGTGAGGGAAAGAGCTGTGTTCACATTTAAGATAGGTCAAGAAAAATTTTTAAGGATTGTCTAGGAACAAGATTCCCATGATGCTTTGTAGTTAAGAGGAAGCTAACTTTAGAGAATGGAATTTTACTAAACAGTAACCCTTAGAATAATTTTGAAAAAACTACAACAGTCCTGTAGCACTTTAAAGACTAACAAATTTAATTTCTGCAGGCATGAACTATCATGGGCTGTAAACCCACTTTTGCAGATGCAGTGAATAGAAATCAGAAAGGGGGTGTATATATATATATATACACATCCAAGAGTAAGGAACAACAAAAGAGACGGTAGGTGTTAGCAAAATCCAAGAAACTGTTGGAGATCTTTTAGCAATGTACTAACAACAAAACATAAAACAAATTGCACTAGAATAGGGAACTTTCAAGACAGCCTAAGCTAAGACGTGTGCACCAAAAAGAGGAAATAGATGAGGACCAGAATGACACCCCGTAAAGGTGAAAAGGTATAACTGCCCTAAACTCATAGGGGAAGTAACATCATCTGCAGACTGGATGCAAACTGTCAGTGAACTATAGGGAAGGTTTTCCACACCTGTAGGTAACTGTATGCCTCTGTGTATGTGCTGCTGTCTTTACTAACTGTTAAAGCCAATAAAAAGCCGACTTATTCAATGTTTGTTATTACTGAATTAATCTGGACTTGAGAACGCCACTGACTAACATATAGTTAAAAATTTTTATCAATTATTGGTTGTCAATAAATGGCTATTGATCATTGACAAATTGATAATTATAGACATCTGATAGAGGGTTAGAGTTTTGCCAAAAGATGGGGAGAATGGTCAGTAGTTTGGGCAGCTGCCGGAGGCCATGCTCCTGAAACAGCTTCAGCACCAGCTCTTCCTGTCATCCCATTATTAATTTGAAAAGGAAAATGGCTGTCTGCTATTGAGCTGTGAACAAGTTCCCTACAGATTGATTTTTAGGCAACTGATCACCAATCCAGAGCCTCTATAAAGGTATTCTAACCACATGGATAGCAACATATATCTATACTGGGGCAAAATATGGTGAGAAAATTAAGATAAAGGAATTTCAGTTACAGGGCCAGCAGAAAATATTTTGCTCAAAGCTATGTCAGAAGACCTCGCTAGCACAAATTCCATTTTGGGCATTGTTTAGTTGACCCTGTAGTATCTTGATTTCCTGGACAGCAAAAGATGAAGAGCAGTTTTCAGCTTTGAAGAATCAATTCTCAACTGTACAAGCCCATGAAACCAGAACAAAGGTTGCTCGGCCTGCAAAACAGATCCTAGTGCTGCAGCACAATTCCCTGAGGACATGGAGAGCAAAGGCAGCTGAATTCCTTCAGGGCACACTGCAGCAGATCCTAAAGCTGCCCAACAAAGGGACATCAACCTCAGGATCAAACCGGCAGACAGATTACTGGCATCGCTGGCCATGAAAGGGGCCCAGATTCCCAGTAAAACCCTTATTCCCTGCTGTTACTTAGATTAAGGAAAAATCGACACTACGATCATCTAGTCTCAACACATGCATAACACAGGCTAAAAAATGTCACCCAGTGATTCATGCATCAAGCTCATAACTTCTGGTTAAGCTAGTACATTTTAGAAAGACCAAATCTTAACTTACAGAGATGGAAAATCTACCATATCCCTTGATAAATTGCTCCAATGGTTAACTATGCATGGTAAAAAAATTGTGCCTTGTTTCCAATTTGTAATGTCTAACCTGACCTTCCAGCCATTGGATCATATAATGCCTTTATCCACCAGGTTAAATAGCCCTCTACTATCAGAAACTCTCTCACTGTGTAGGTATTTATAGGCTGTGATCCCGTTAACCTCTTTGATAAATTGACTGAGCTTCTTAAACACATCAGTGTAAAACCAGGTTTTCCAGACAAATCATTTTTGTAGCTCTTTTCTGAATCTTTTTATTTGTCAACTTTAAATATTTAATAGAATATTGTATCTAGTTACTGTGATAATCTAAAAAATATTACCTCACTACCTATATTGTTGTTTATTAGCCATTTCAGTGACAGCAGTGCACTAGTTGCTAGAATTCAGTTTGCTATTCACCACAACCTTTAAGTCCCTTTCCGAGTCATTGCTTTCCAGGATACAGTCCCGCATCATACAAATATCACCTATATTGTTTGTTCCTAGATATAGGATCTTGCCTTTGGCTACATTAAAACTGAATGAGCCCAGCCTAGCAACCCAGACAGCTCCGTATAATTGACTGATCCATATTATTTATAACTGCAATCTGTAGCATACGCAAACTTCCCAAAGCAGATACAAACACTAAATCTGCAGGCCCCTATTAGAGACAGATGCACTGGGTATTCTCCCATTAACAACTACATTTTGAGTTCTGTTAGCTACCTTTTTTCCCCAAAGAAGGTGGGTCATGTGGATTTTATATAGTGCTGATTTCTAGTCAGAATATTACACAGTACTAAGATAAATGCTTTATCAGTCTAAGTTTACAAATGCTTAAGGGACCTACTAGAACAACAGTATCTGATGACTGTCCATTAACAATTAGAAAAATTAATAAAACATATGTTAAATGTATTGGAAACTGGCTAATATCAGTGTATGAGAACAACATGCAGTAGTACTCTACAGTGCTTGACTGAAACCCAGTAAGATCAACACAAATTTGCAATTTCATGAAAAAGTGGAATCAAGTTTGTCCAACAAGACCTATTTTCTTTAAACCATGTTAATTGACATTAATGATGTTATCTTTTAGTTTTGTAACAGCCATTCCACTACTTTTGGTTGTTATTGGTGTCAGCCCAACAGGCTTATTACTACTTCGAGTAGTCTGAAACTTCCCCACTAGTCCAATGTTTATTCAAAATCAACATCAGTAGCACAGGGATCCCCTCTGCAAGCTTTTATAACTCCTGGGTGCAAGTTACCCAGACTTGCTGATTTATAGGTCTACCTCCCCATCTTCTTTCCAAATACTGAAATAATTAACATCTACAGTCTTGTCTAAATCGTTATTGCTTTGCCATCTCCATCCAGTAATGGACTTATATCATTGTTAGTGCTTTGTCCCTTTAAAAAGTTCCTTATTTCCTTAACACTTCTGACTATGAATTTTTTTTCTCAATAACTTTAGCTTCCTTTAACTATTGAATCCTTAGTTTCTAATTCAACTTTCCCCTTTTCTCCTCTCAGCTCCCCAGTTAGTTAGATATTGTCTTTTTTATTTTTTCTTGCTGCTTTAATTTACCCTCTAAAACAGGATCTTCTGTGCTGCAAAGCTCAAGAGTGGGGAGAGCCTCACTTAGGGACCTACCCCAGAAAAATCACACTTCACATAGACACAGCAAGAAAAGTTGTGGAGCAGTGCCATATCCCAAGAAGTCAAGAACCAATCTTCCTCCTGGCCCCGAACAGCCTTTGACACAGAGGTCAGTCACTTGATCAGCTTTGTCTTGTTTTAAGGAGATATACACATACCCAAAAGGGAATCCTGAGACATCAGATGTTCCTGCTTCAAGAATGCAGACCTCCCCTCCAGCTGCTGCTACTGTAACTATCTGCTTCTCGGATTAATCCCTGATGCTGCAGCAACAGAAGTGGATTGTTCACAAATCACATTTCAGAACAAATCTGTTCCTAATGTTAGCCAATGCAGTTGGTACCAGCATTATGACTGCAGATTTCTCAGTAATATACCTGTCCTGAATTAGCAGTTACCTTCATTAGAAAATTGCTATCACATGATGTTTTGATACACCACTTCCCAAACACCTGTTCCCCTCTTACTTGCCAGGCATACTGAGCACCTGATGAACAAGCAGGCAAGTTACTCAACCTATTACCCACAACTAAATGTAATCAAATCCCTGCCATCAAGGATTCTGAGCAGAATTTACAGAACTTGTACCTAAAGAACTCCCAGTTCCTTTACTTTTATGAATCACTATATTCTGCTGAGTCCTCTCCATTCACCCAGGTGCTTTATGAAGTCATTTGATCCCCCCACATGCCCTCAGGTAAAAAAGCATGACAATCATAGAAGATTAGGGTTGGAAGGGACCACAGGTCACTAGTCCAACCCCCTGCTCAAAGGAGGACCAACCCCAATGAAACCATCCAAGCTAAGGCTTTGTCAAGCTGCACCTTATAAACCTTTCAGGATGGAGATTCTACCACCTCCCTAAGCAACTTATTAGAATCATAGAATATTAGAGTTGGAAGGGACCTCAGGAGGTCATCTAGTCCAACCCCCTGCTCAAATCAGGTCTATCCTCAGCTAAATCATCCTGGCGAGGGTTTTGTCAAGCCTCAGCTTAAAAACCTCTAAACATGGAGATGCCACCACCTCCCTAGGTAACCCATTCCAATGCTTCACCACCCTCCTAGTGAAAAATTTTTTCCTAATGTCCAACCCAGACCTCCCCCACTGCAATTTGAAACCGTTGCTCCTTGTTCTATCATCTGCCACCACTAAAAACAGCCTAGCTCCATCCTTCCTGGAACCCCCTTTCAGGTAGTTAAAGGCTGCTATCAAATTCCCCCTCATTCTCCTCTTCTGCAGACTAAACAGGCCTAGTTCTTTCAGCCTCTCCTCATAAGTCTTGTGCTCCAGCCCCCTAATCATTTTTGTTGTCCTCAGCTGGACTCTCTCCAACTTGTCCACATCCTTTTTGTAGGGGGGGGGGCACAAAACTGGACACAATACTCCAAATGCAGCCTCACTAATGCAGAATAGAGAGGAATAATCACTTCCTGCGATCTGCTGGCAATACTCTTACTAATGCAGCCCAATATGCCATTAGCCTTCTTGGCAACCAGGGCACACAGCTGGCTCATACCCAGCTTCTTATCCACTGTAACCCCCAGGTCCTTTTCTGCAGAACTGCTGCCTAGCTTGTCAGTCCCCAGTCTGTAACTGTGCATGAGATTCTTCTGTCCTAAGTGCAGGACTCTGCACTTGTCCTTGTTGAACCTCATCAGATTTCTTTTGGCCAAATCCTCCAATTTATTTAAGTCCTTCTGTATCCTATCCCTCCCTCCCAGGGTATTTACCACTCCCCCTAGCTTAGCGTCATCTCCAAACTTGCTAAGGGTGCAATCTACCCCCTCTTCCAGATCATTAATGAAGATGTTGAACAAAACCGGCCCCAGGACAGACCCCTGCGGCACTCCACTTGTGACCGGCTGCCAATTCTCTATCCATTTTATAATCCATTCATCCAACCCATACTTTTTTAACTTGCTGATAAGAATACTGTGGGAGACCGTATCAAAAGCTTTGCTAAAGTCAAGGTATATAACGTCCAGCGCTTTCCCCTCATCCACAGAACCAGTCACCTCTTCATAGAAAGCAATCAGGTTGGTCAGGCACGACTTTTCCTTGGTGAATCCATGTTGACTGCTCTTGATCACCTTCCTCTCTTTTAAGTGCCTTAAAATGGATTCCTTGAGGACCTGCTCCATGATTTTTCCAGGGATTGAGGTGAGGCTGACCAGCCTATAGTTCCCTAGATCCTCTTTCTTGCCTTTTGTGAAGATGGGCACTATTTTTGCCTTTTTCCAGTCATCTGGGACCTCCCCCTGTTGCCACGAGCTTTCAAATGGCTCTGAAATCACATCAGCTAACTCTCTGAGCACCCTCGAGTGCACTGCATCTGGCCCCATGGACTTGTGTATTCCAGTGCTTCACTGCCCTCCTAGTGAAAAAGCTTTTCCTAATATCCAACCTAGACTTCCCCCACTGCAACTTGAGACCACTGCCCCTAGTTCTGTCATCTACTACCCCTGAGAACAGCCTAGTTCCATCCTCCCTATAATCCCCTAGTAAATGGAGTATGGGACAGACTCTGCATATTCACTGTTTGTTGATAGGCGCAACTTTGACAGCGTAACACAGCAGTGATGCCCATTAGCCCTTCCTTCCTCTTCCCTGAGCATTCAAGCAGGTTCTGAAGGTCCTGCAGCCTCAGTTCCTTCCTCCACTACTGCAGAGTTAAGAACTAACTAGGACTCCACAGAAGAAGTGAAGTTGGGCAGGAAAGGTGAATATGCAGAGTCCACCCCAAAGAATTCTGGTTACAGGTAAGCAATATCCATTTCCTCTTTGAGTGTCCTGTGCATATTTTAACTCTTGGGATAGTTTGGTAAGCAATATCCTCTAGAGCATGGTGAAACACGGGGTCTTAAATAATCAGGAAAGTAGATAGATGTCTCTCAAACTGAGCATCAGAGCCAAATGACAAATCTAAAGCATAATGCTTCATACAAGTACGGATATATCTTTAAGTGGCAGCCCTACAAGTTTCAACAAGTAGGACACTAAGACATGCTGAACAGATAGCCACTGCTCTAGCAAAGTGCATTTTAAATTCTACCAGGGGAGAAAAAGCTTTTGTTGTTGTTGTTATTTTGTTTTTTAAATATAATTCCCCTCTATGCATTGGCTGATGCATCCAGACAGCAACTGAGTCAAAACAGCCTGGTCCTTACATAAGAAATGAAAAGTTTAGGAGAGGCTCTAAAGTCCTTCATCCTACTCAAAGAGCAGGACTTAGAACCAAGGCCTATGTAATCCAGATGAGCATGTAGTTTGGAAAGAAAACTGGTAAATTCACCCATTAACACAAATACACATACTGCTTTTGGAAGAAATTTAGGATGTGGTCTAATAACTTTATCCTTTTGAAGTATAGTAAGTGAGATCTGCCATAAACATGTAACTCATTAATTCATCTTGCAGACATAATTGTTGTCTGAGCTATACTGGAGCAACTATGAACACTGTGGCTGAGACCAATCTTCTTTACTATCTTTTGAATTAGCAGAAACAGCCATCAGTCTTACCTTCCCCAATTTAAAAGGAACGCCAGATTCTCTTTGGCTACTCTTAAGCAAAATCTAGAACACTTGGTACTGTTCCTTGTGACAAAGAGATCTATGTCCAAGATACCCCAAAGATTGAAGAGGTCTTGAATAACCAAGTCCTTCAGCAACCACCCAAGCAACTGAGTCATATCTCTGCTGAGTAGATCCATAAGCTTATTGCATTGGTCTGCTACATACATGGCAATTAGATAAATGCTGTAGGAAATACAACAGTCCTAAAGCTTGATGGTCTCCTTGCAAAGCTGATACAAGCAAGGAGACCAACGCCACTTGGTCAAGTAATGCAATCGCTGTTGCATTGCCAGTGGCAACCTATACCATTCTGTTCCACATGTGAGACAGAAGTCCCCAGAACTGGACAGAAAGCCCTTAGCTCTGACAAAAGCAAGCATAAACAATTTTACAATGAGTAATATCTGACAGATCGCACTCCCCATCTGCTTTTGGACACATCTGAAATAATTGTCACTTTAGGGGGTGGAGGACTGAACATTAACATTTTAACATTAGTGTGGTTATATCTGGAGAGAAATGGTAAAATCTTTTCTGAAGTAGTTTTCTTGAATGCCTGGTTCGCACTTGATTTGAAGTTGTGTGACATGTCCCAATGCTGAAAAGGTTTTATTTTGAGTATGGTTTACAGTGTCATAAGTTGAAGCCAATGGTTCAGTAGACAGAGAGCAACTATCATGCCTTGAGAGAGGATTTGATGTAGCATGTGAACACTACACAGCAATTTCCTGAATGTTTCCTCTGATAAAAATGCCCTGCCTCGCTGGAAATCTAGAATCACCCTAGAATGAAATTTCTGCTGAAAAAGTAAGGACTTAAGAAACCTAGCCTCTTGAATAGAGAAGATGTAAACTGAACATCCTTTGTAAGACCTTCTCTAGAAGTGGCTTTGAGAAGCCAATTGTCTAAATACGGGTAGACCAAAAATATCCTGCCTTCTTACATGGGCTGCTACTGCAGACAAGCATTAAGTAAAAACTTTAGTGGGAAGATCAAAGGGTAGGATCTTGCTCTGAAAATGGTCTTGACTGAACGCAAAATGAAGATACTAGTGGTGTGATGGTGTATAGAAACATGCATCTTTCAAACAGACCTGCAAACCAGTCTAGGGTGGAAAGGAAAAGGATAACAGATGCAAGAGTCAACATTCTGAATGGTATTTCCTGTTATAATTGAGTTTCCTTAGATCCAGTATTGGCTGAATCCCTTCATCTTTTTTGGAATCAAGAAATATTAATAAATTCAGGGCACGTATTTCTACTTTTATTCTCATAGGAGGGGTTCTTGAATAGGAAGGTGGGGAGGGCTGAATAGAGGATGGGTGTCTAATTGAATGGTATTACCCTTCTTTTATCTCTACTTGCCTAAAGTGGTGGACATCCTTCATGGGGCAATGAGTCAGGTCAAAAAGGTCAGAAAGTAGGTAAGTCATGGATTGGTTTGCAGCTCTTGATCCTTAAGTCCAACCTGTGGCCTAACATTTAAGACAGACAGCATAATCAAGGGATGTTTTATCTTCATTTGAGGTTTGAACACACACTTTTAGAGTGTGAAGGTGACCTGTTGCTGTTAATATTTTCTCCTCTGTCTACAAATAAGAGATAAGGAAACAGCAAATGAAACTGTTTGGGGAACCAAAACATGGGACAGTCTTTCGTCTATAAGGCTGTAAGAGACCCAACAACCTTGCCACGGGTATCTTGCATCTTTCACCTTTTTCAAGATTTCATCTGTTTTGGTACTAAAATAAATCATCTGCCTCAAAAGGGGAAATCCTCTATCCTAGCTTTAGTCTCAGGAAGAAGAGAAATAGATCTTAATAATACAAAAGATCCAAGGCTTATAGTGGATCACAAACTAAGTAAGGATCAACACTGTAATACTATTGCAAAAAACCAAAAAACAAACATCTTTCTGGATGCATGAACAAGAATGCTGTACGCAAGACACAAGAAGTAACTCCACTCAGCACAAATGAGACCTCAACTGGAGTAAGTGTGTCCAGTTACAGGCACCACACTTCAGGAAAGACAGACAAAATTGGAGAAAGTCCAAAGGAACGCTACAAAAATGATTAAAGGTCTAGAAAACATAACCTATGAGGAAAGATTTTTAAAATAGTTTATTTAGTCTGGAGAAGAGAAGATTGAAGGAGGACATAAGTCTTCAGATATGAGAAAGATTGTTATAAATTGTTCTCTTTATCCACCAAGGAAAGGACAAGAAATAATGGTTTTAAATTGCATCAAGGGAGATTCAGGTTAAACATTAGGAAAAAATTCCTAACTGTAAGGGTAGTTGAGCACTAGAACAAATTACCTGGGACGTGGCAGAATTTCCATCATTGGAGATTTTTTTTAAAAAGGTTAGACAAACACTTATCAGGAATAATCTAGGTAATATTTGGTCCTGCCTCAGTGTAGGGGACTGGACTAGGTGATCTATCAAGATCCCTTCCAGTCGTACACTTCTGTGATTCTATGCCCACAGAGAGTTATAGCAGATGTAACTGTCCTTTAAGCAGTGTGATACACTAAAGTTTAGTACTGTGCTGATACGAACAATGCAAAGATGTACTCTGACTCTCTCAAAGCAGTCTACTGACCATCTAATCTGGCACAGCTCCCCTGAAGTCAGCAGATGGAATAACCCTCAAAGACAAGGAGGGAATCATACAGAGATGGGCTGAACGCTTCAACAGTCTACCCAATAGACTATCCACAGTTGATTGGCAGCATCCATGATCAAATACTCAAGAAACCCATAAAAGAGGTTCTCAATCTACCTCCATCAGTTAAAGAGGTCATGAAAGCCATCAAACAAATGAACTATGGCAAAGTGCATGAGCAGCATGGTATTCCCACAGAACTATACAAAATAGCAGGACCAAAGGCTATCAAGTAGCATTTAGCAGGCACAAGAAACGCCACAAGACCTAAAAATCTACTATTGTATCACTGTTCAAAAACAAAGGCAGCAAAACTGATTGAGGAAACTACAGAGGCATTTCTCTCTTCTGTACAGCAGGGAAAATACTAGCTTGCGTTCTACTGAACAGATTTCATTGCAAACGTATCTGAAGAGAATTTGCCAGAAGGACAGTGGGGTTTCAGACCAGGTCGCAGTACTATGGACATGATTTTTGTCATAATATAGGTCCAGGAAAAATGTTTAGAGCAGAACATGGACCTCTATGCAGTTTTTATTGACCCGACCAAAGTTTTTGATATGGTCAACAGCTATTCTATATAAACTGGGCTGCCCAAGAAGATTATTAATACAAATCATCCATCTGTTCTATGACTACATGACAGCAAATGCTTTCTAATGGTGACTCTTCTGAAGCATTTGAAATCTCAAATGGAGTGAAGCAAGGCTGCATACTTGCTCCAGTACTGTTCCATCTGTTCTTTGCCTGTGAACTCAGCCATGCCACAAGGGACTTGAATCAGGGGATATATATCGGCTAACGACTTGATGGGCTCACTCTTTGATCCTTTGAAGATGCAGTGCTAAGACTAAGACATTCTTATTGAGGCACTTTTTGCAGATGACTGCACCTTGATGGCCCACAGACATGACATCCTTCAGGTCATCATTGACAGGTTTTCTGAAGCATCCCAGCACTTTGGCCTTACCATCTCTCTCAGCAAGACAGAGGTCTTGTTCCAACCAGCACCTCATTCCAATGCCCCAGCACCAGCCATCTTCATCCACAGCATACAGCTGAAAAATGTGGATCAGTTCAAAAACCTGGTCAGCACCATCTCAAGTGAGTTCCCTAGATAAGGAAATTGCCTCCAGAGTCAGTAAAGCTAGCTAGGCCTTGGCTGAGCAAAAGTCTTTAACCACCACAACATTCATTTCTCCACCAAACTGAAGATATATGGTTCCAGCATCTCTCCTGTATGAACCTGATACAGAGATTCTTTATAGACAGCACATTAAACAGCTTGAGCAATTTCACAAACGCTCCCTCCGTTCAATAATGATAGTTCATTGCCAGGGCAGAGTGACCAATATTAAGGTCCTTGAGAGAGCAAACAACCAGCACTGAGGAAACGCTATTGAAAGTACAACTTAAGTGGACTGGACACGTCATCAAAATGGAAGACCACTGTCTCCCAAAACAAATCTTGTATGGGGAGCTGAGGCAGGGCAAAAGAAAGAAGGGTTGTCTGTATAAGCACTTCCAAGATAAAGTGACAAGTAGTCTTCAGTAGGCTGGCATCAATCTCAAAGAACTCAAGCAAGTGGCTCAAAACAGGACTTACTGGCAATCTCTGATAAGATCAGCATGTAACAATTTGAGCAGGATGGACCAAACTATTTCCAGGCTGCACGTGAAAGGAGCCATAGAGATGCATCATCAAACATCACAGATAGACTTCCCAGCCTTCAGTGTGGCTGCCTCTGTGCACCAGAACCATATGAATAACCATAGCTGAGAATTGCAACTATCATCAGTGATGGACTACCAACACCACATTGAAGGATGCTGTGAGTGCATGATTTGCCACATTTTTTAAACAGAGTATTTAAGTTTCCGTGGATCTTCTGGAAGAACTTTCATAAAAAAAGAGAAATATTTTCCCACTGTGTTATATGGGTCAGACTAGATGATCAGAATGGCCCCTTCCGGTCTTGGAATCTATGAAATCCTGTCTTAGATTTAGGGACTGTTGGATGTTATTACCAATTAATTGGATGAGGATGCACATGAAGGCATGTAAAGTCTTTCTTTATACAGTACCTAATACAGTTAAGTCATCTTTTTTTAATCTGGTTGACAAGAGATTAGACCACACAAATTTTGCTGGTTGCTAAAGTCCCTCTAAAATTGATAGTGACATTATTCTTTGAAGTAGAAGCCAGAATTTTAAAAACTGCACATGCAGTGTTGCTGTAGTGTTGTCAGTCCCAAGCTATGAGAGAGAAGGTGGGTGAGGACATATCTTTTATTAGACCAACTTCTGTTGGCAACCTCAAGAACAGCTCTGTGTAAACTCACAAGCTTGTCTATCTCACCAACAGAAATTAGTCCAATACAAGTTATTACCTCACCCATCTTGTTCCTGCCTTGATTAAAGCAGCTAGTGGGACCTCTATAACTCTAACCCAATCCAATCTTGGATCAGAAAGAAATTATTGGAGAAGTGACCAATGACAACACGTGAAAAACAGAATGAGGAGATGGTCTTCCTAGGAGAACTGAATGGTATCTTCACTGATGGCAAAGAGGCATTCAAGGAGCTCTCTTATAAGAGAGAGAGATGGGAAGACTGATCCTATTTTTAATCATATTTTTTAGATTTTTATCTATTTAAATTTTCAGTTGCAGGAAATTATGCAAGATCAGGTAATTATTTGTTTACCGTAGGCAGTGAGATTAAAAAAAGTTAAAGCTTTATAACCAATGAAACACAAACTGTCAACACCACATGTGGAAAGATACAAAGTTGCCTGGTCTACACTACACAATTAGGTCTATCCAAGTCTGTTCATGTACATGCTACAGCCTTGTCCCGCCCATATAAGTGCCCTACTAAACCAACATAACTCCACCTCCATGAGAGGTGTTGGCCTTATGTGGGGTAGTTAGGGCGACGCAGTGTGTCTGTAGACACTGCGTTACTTACATCCGTCAGCTATCTTGTCAATTTCACAGCTCCAACTGCCCTCAGCTCCCCCCACTCAGCTGGGCTGCTGCCCCAAGATTCCCGCTTCCAGCTGGGACTGGGGAGGTGAGAAGCCCTGGCTCTCAGCCCCACACACTGTCCATCTTCAGTCAAAGAAAGCAGTGGCTGTAGGTCGACATAAGTCTGTAGTGCAGACATGCTCTCAGTCAGGACAAAAACAGAGCTGACCTCATCCCCACTTGTTTAATATTATTTTGCAGCCTGTAGCAGTCAGCTGTTGCCATTCAGCAAACATACAGGTATCTGTGAGCTCAAGATGGGCACAGAGAGTGCAAATTTATGCTGGTGATTAACTACGTAATGGAAAAACCCCTTCTATCACTGTAACACGTTTCTATGCTACTAGAGCTACAGTGGTGTAGCCTTGTCTACACTAGCGTTTATGCTGGCAAAATCTGTTGCTCAGAATGTGAAAAAGACACCCTGCTGAGTGACATACGTTTTGCTAGGATAAGCACTAGTAAAGACAAGCCCATAGCCAAAGTCAGTGCTTAGCAGATCATACCTATTTAATACTATTACTTATCAGACAACTACTTTACACCAGCTCACTTTATGCCGAGTCTCAATTAAATAGTTTTCATTCACTTATTGGGTTAAGAGTGTCAAAAGTGTTCTGTGGGGAGGGATGAACAAAACACTTTCAGTTGGGGAGTGTGGTACAGTGGTGACATCTGACTGCAGCACTCTTACCACTGTAGCCTCTATTAGTTGCCCCAGTAACAGCTGATTGAACCACTAGCTCATCAGAAGAGGCTGGGGAGGTAAGGAACTAATGAGCCCTCAGATCACTGATCTGATAAAAGTCAGGAAGGAAATGTTACAAGACAGAGGAAGAGAAGACATGACGAGCCTAGAACAAAAGAGCTCCATGGAGAGGGAGAGCTCTTTTCCTCCGAGGGCTCTGTAAAGAAGGGCTTAAAGAAAGCTGTGGTATTGCACTGTGCTGGTGTGGGCAGAAGGGTTTACAATAAAACAGTCTGCACACAGAAAGATAGTAAGTCTGATCAATTTCTGGGACATCAAAAAAAAACAAGGACAAAGCACAGCCCCGACACAGGGAGCCACAGACTGTAAGTGAACTGCTCACTGGCAAAAAGCAGTTGTGGTCTTCTCTGACAGCAAGAGAAAGTAAATATTATATCGTGGTGATAACTGAAGACTTCCATTAGAAAGTAAACGTATTTGTGTAATCTCCTTTATTCTATCTGCTAACGCACTCTTAAAACTAAACATTCTTCCTCACCACCCTTCTCCCTTTCCCTAACCCCTACCCCATTCTGTATATCGTTTCCCTTACCTCATGCTCTTCCTTCCCCTTCTCCTCCCTCCCTAGAATTCTCCCTCCAAGGGAAGAAAGGGACAGAAAAAAAAACACACGTATTAACTTTTCATAACTGTTATTCTTCAAGATGTGTTATATATGTCCATTCCACTGTCACTGTGTGTGCGCCCCACACAGTTAGTGGAAATTTTTTCCCTCAGTGGTACCCATGGGGGCCACTTGAGTATCCTTTGCTGCCATGCACCTCTGACTTTGGTGTAAGGGCCCACCTGACCCCGAGCCCCCTCAGTTCCTTCTTTCCAAACTCTGATGCAGAGAAGTAGGGCAGGTCGTGGAATGAACATTTGCAACACATCTCAAAGAACAATTCTTTGAATGATTGTGCATGTGCTTTCCATTCTTCGTGACTCCCAAGCAGTTAAATAGGAGAAGGGATCAAAGTCCACGTATAAAGACTGCAGTACAGCTCAACCAAATGTGGCATTACTTCTTGAATACTGAATGACGGCATAATGGGAGGAGAAAGTGTGCACTGATGACCAGGTTGCATATTTACAAATGAGGAAGCCTGCAATCTTGTAGATTGGGCAGCCAGCTTGTCCAGAGGAGAGGCACCTGTCAGGTGGTAACATGTGGATATGAAAAGTTATGTTAAAGTTAAAGTTAAGCCAGTCAAAGTGCTGCCTCCACGAGCCAGGCTTTCAGGCGAATTTTTCCTGGAGGTCTGAAAGCCTTGCCGATCCTGCACTTTTCTTTATGATGGGCTTCCCCCAAGCACTTCAGGCAGCAGTCGTGGGGATCACTTAGCAGGAAAGCCTTCTCACAGGAGGCACACAGTTTGAAGCCCGATGACCGGGGCATAGCCCACTCCCTGTGAAGTCCCAGCCGGGACTATCCCTAAGTATCTAGCTACCACTAATAACAGTTAAGCTAACTAATTTAAACATGACTGTTTGCATTAAGTTCAAAACAAAAGGAATTAAGCACTTGCGATGCAAGCACAGGCAGTTCCAGCAACCGCCATAGGTAGAAAGAAGGAACAGAGCGCACAGGGCCAGCAGCGCCTCTCATACCACAGCATGTGCACAGACCTCCAGGGGGCGCCAGAGCCAACCCTACAGAATCTGCTACAGGGAAAAAAGCTCCAGTAACCGTGCACGGAGGTGTGCGCACACCTATAACAGGATGGACATAAGCAAGCACTCGAAGAAAAAAGTCAGGTTTCCAATACACAGATGACAACTGTGTGATCTGCCACAAATGGCTGTTGGTTTAACAATTCATTCCACAACCTGCAGCAAATTCTATAGCATTGTTGTAGACAGTGGAGGAAACATAGTACTCAGCCTGGAGACTGCAGTTGCAAATGAGGTTCTTCAGCCCATGGAACTGAATGAAGGGTTGGTTGGACATTTCCCCATACCTCACCAAGGGTAGGTTTATATTTTGTGCTGCCAATAACTCAGACTTCCCTGAGCAAACAACAGATAGCAAAGGTACCATTCATGTTACTGTTGTGGTCTGCTATCAGAAGCATATTAAAGGGGACCAGTCCCAGTCTCAAGAGCTGTGAGGATCAGCAAAGAACCGTTGCTTAAAGGAGCTTCCTAGCTTACTTTCCTACCATGGTCTAAAAGTTTTCAATGAGCCAGTAAGTCCAGTTTTCAATGAAGCAGCAGTTAAATTGATTACAGTTAAGGTTAAGATTTTGTCACGGTTATTTTCAGTAAGACAGGTCATGCTCAATAAACAAAAATGAATGGGATCCTATGACCTGTCTGAGACTTCTTACTAAAAATAACCAGGGAGGGCTGGGAGTGTGTGGGGAAGGAATGACAGCTAGAGCATCAGGTGGGGAAGGAGGGAGGGGCACAGTCCTGGCCGTTGACAGCTGAAGCCAAAGAAGTCACAGAGATCCAGTAAAGTCACAGAATCCATGCCTTCCGTGACTAAATTTTATTCTTAATTATAGTAGCAATTTTTACATTTGCAAACCTTGATCTCACTTGGTTATTATGCAAAAGTGTGATTCGCTCCAGAGTCAAAAAAAAACCCACTGCCTATGGCTTCAGCTGAAGAAAGAGAAGACATTTCCTCAAATGATCTGGACACCCAGAACATATTATACCACACCATTTCAGGAGAAAGGGACATTCCAACATGGTCAGCCTTTACCTCAGCACTACACAAGGGGCCAGAGCAAATTATCTGTATAGGCCTCATGCCAATCATATCTGCTAGCCCCACTGGTCACTCAGTTCAGTTAATTTTCCTTATGCAGCTGATATGCATGAACAAATACAAGTTAACCACATACCTTGCAGGAAAAAAACATTGAGCAATTCTTCACATGCTGGAAAGAACTTCATCACTGTATGGCATAATGAAGCTGCTGCCTCACACTGCTCAGTGGAGTTTCTTCATAGTTCCCATGAGGTGGCTGACATTAAAATTATCTTACATGCCATCAACGTAACAGAGAGGGGCTAACGATGGATTTTTGCACAGGACAGATGATTTAGTGCTCTCAGAGATACTACCGAAGACTTCCACAATATTTTGTTTTTGTGCCTGTTTCTAAGGAACAGAAACACTGTATATCCCTCAGAGGTGTGTTCCTATCACTCAGCCCGGTAAAAGTCACCATACCTTCAAGTTACCATACTCCTTCAGGATGTGACACTACTGAAAGACTGACTGAACAGACCAAATTATCTTACTGGAAGCCATTTGATTCAGCCACCAAAGATTCCTTCCTCACTCTGAAAGTGCTTGAAAAAAGCTGGAACGGTCATTGATAAGGTCATAAATGCACTGGAAGCATTCATATGCCAAGTTTACCATTTGAACACCAAAATTACAACACTTGCAGAATTATGCTGATGGATGTTTCCCAAGAAGCAGACAAATGGACAAATATGCCACCAAAGGGTGCATTTATACTTGCCAACAAAAGGGCAAATTATCAAGCAACAGAACAGGTCTGGGATGATAGGGGAGGGTAGTTTTGGATGTGCTCTATTGGGCTTGGCTAAGTCTTGAAGGATGGACTTACCACATCAGTTGTGTGTGAAGTACCACATGCTCCCAAATCAATCCTTCAGCTAATCAAATGCTTGTGTACAAAAATCAGATGCTCATTATCCTGCAGATGTTTGACCAGCAGCCTGCCTTCTACAGATAGTGCAAGTACAGCGTGGATGACGATCAAGTGAGAATGTGTTTAGCAGTGGTGCCCTTCATGGAGAAGACACTGTTTATGAGTTCGATGAATAAGGCTTTGTCTACACAAGAGTTTTGTTAATTAACAAAGTTACACCAACATACAGCCACCCTTGTAATCAAACCGCCATTGCATGTCCACACTATGTTCCTCATGGCAGAGGAATGCATCCACAACAGCAGCTCTTGCATCAATACAGGGAGCAATGCACTGTGGGTAGCTATTCCACTGTGCAACTGCATGCAGGATGCTTTGGGAAAGATGTGCAATACCTCATAGGGCAGGCACAGCATCACATGATGAAGGTTTCTGAATCCCAACATTCCATGGGCATCCTACTAGATTGACAGCTGCTTTTCAACTGCCATCAACCAAACTAATAATGCTGAACACTAACACAAGCTCAAAAGAAGCCTGCTTGTCGCTGTGGTCCTAGTGCTGGGGACATCAGCATTAATGTTTTGATTTTGTAATCCCCTCCAAGTTCTCCCACAGCCTCCTCTCCCCACAGACCCAGAAGATCCACCTCCTCCCCTGTAGTGCTGGCAGGAGTGCATTGCTGGCAGAGCCGGCCTGTTCAGCAGCTGTGTGGGCTCTCCATGCTGGGCAAATTCAAAACTTCCTGGGGCTTTGAAAGGGGAGAGGCAAGGCAGGGCAGCTCAAAACAGTGAGCAGAGTTGTCATGGTGGGCACTGTGGGATAGTTCCTGGAGTCCTATTATGGCAATGAACTGAATGCAGTGTCTACACTGACACTTTGTCACTCTAACTTTGCTGCAAAACACTCTATGCCTTCATCAAGGTGGTTTTGTCAGTAAAGCAGGAGAGTTTTGTCAGCAGGAGGAGCATTGTAGTGTAGGACCTACAGTGTTTTGTTGCCAAAAGCTGACTTTTGTTGACAACTCTAATATAGACCAGGCCTAAGTGTTTTCAGTCCTACATGTCAAGGACAACTTCCCAAGGACCAGCTAAGATCAATATTTGCTTTATGTAAGTAAGATATCCTAGTGCTAATTACTGACTTTTAAACATTTCCTAGAATAATTGCCTCCCTAACATTCTAGGTTTGTCATATTTGGTACTATTGTTCTCATGAGAAAAAGGGCTTTAAAATGATACCAAACAAACCTATTTCTCACAAAATTGTTATACTGCAAACGCGGACTCACCAATGCCAAGTAGAGGAGAATAATCACTTCCCACAATCTGCTGGCCATGCTCTTACTAATGCAGCCCAATATGCCATTAGCCTTCTTGGCAACCAGGGCACACTGCTGACTCATATCCAGCTTCTTATCCACTGTAACCCCCAGGTCCTGTTCTGTATAACTGCTGCCTAGCTCGTCCGTCCCCAGTCTGTAGCGGTGCATGGGATTCTTCCGTCCTAAGTGCAGGACTCTGCACTTGACCTTGTTGAACCTCATTAGATTTCTTTTGGCCAAATCCTCCAATTTGTTCAGGTCCTTCTGTATCCTATCCCTCCCTTCCTGGGTATCTACCACTCCCCCTAGCTTAGGGTCATCTCCAAACTTGCTAGGGGTGCAATCTACCCCCTCTTCCAGATCATTAATGAACATGTTGAACAAAACCGGCCCCAGGACCGACCCCTGGGGCACTCCACTTGTTACCGGCTGCCAGCTAGACATGGAGCCATTGATCACTACTTGTTGAGCCCTTTGCTCTAGCAAATTCTCTATCCATTTTATAGTCCATTCATCCAACCCATATTTTTTTAACTTGCTGATACGGTCTCCCACAGTATTCTTATCAAAAGCTTTGCTAAAGTCAAGGTATATAACGTCCACCGCTTTCCCCTCATCCACGGAACCAGTCACCTCTTCACAGAAAGCAATCAAGTTGGTCAGGCATGACTTGCCTTGGTAAATCCATGCTCCTGATCACCTTCCTCTCTTTTAAGTGCCTTAAAATGGATTCCTTGAGGACCTGCTCCATGATTTTTCCAGGGATTGAGGTGAGGCTGACCAGCCTATAGATCCCTGGATCCTCTTTCTTCCCTTTCTTGAAGATGGGCACTATATTTGCCTTTTTCCACTCATCTGGGACCTCCCCCTGTTGCCACGAGTGGAGTGGAGAGGTTGACAGCTTCTCAAAAAAACTTAAGAGTATTTTATAATGGAAAGTGCTCAACAATCTAAATATAGGGACTGCTACCAGCTCCCAGTACAATTTTTAAGTCTACCTGGACTATTTGGACCCATTCTCCTTCCATCTACAACCCTGGCTGTATTTTGGCTGCACAGCCATTACTTTCAGTTCTCATTTTCTAATGAGAAAATGATATCAGGAGCCCAATGTAGTTTTTTATAATATGAAGTTAGCTCAAAGTGGCCAGTGGGCAAACAAACAGCTGCTGAAAGAATAGCTGGGCTCCTGGTAGAAGAGGCAATTTCAAATTGTTATTCTTCTCTTTTATCTCTAGCGATTTCCTTTCTGTATTCCACTTCCTTTCTCCATAGGGAAACTTTGCTATAAAGCAGCCCAGTTGTTCTGAACAGTACAGCTTGGCTGCAGAGGCAAATAGCAGTGGTGCTTCAAAGGGAATAAGCTAATGATCCTCCTGCAGCAGCATTTCAGAGGGAAGTAGCTGCTTCTCTGCAGCCACATCACTCCACTCAGCAGCACCTGGCCTGAGTTAAACACTTTTCTTTCATTTTTGTCTCTGTTCCTTACAGTATAGGGAAGAACAAGAGGAAAGGATGGAGGCAGGCCAAGAGGAGAAAATAAGGCTTTAGCAGTCAAATCTCTACAGCTATTCTACTGAACAGGGAGACATATGAAGAGAAAATATTCTCTCCATTTCAATCTCCCATTTCTACTCATTTGTAACAGTGAGTTCCCAGATTCTTTATGCTGATGAAATCCCAGACCTGGAGATTTGAATGTTGATGCATAGCTATGATATTGTTTTGGATAAGTCAATGTCCACACCAGATTAGCAAGGCCACAGATGGCAAAAAAATTCTTTTAAAACACTTATGAGGGGTGGAAAAAGGAGAAAATAGTAGGCGAGAAGACAAGGGGCCTAATAAATTGACCAAGAGCCAAGATGTTGTATGCAGTTAAGGTCCATAACCTACAGACAAGGAAACGTGTATGATAGCAACTGTCCCTATGATACTAAGGCCCTGTTTCACCTTTGATCTCTGTTACTTCTACACAGACTATCTCAGGCATCTGTTGTCTTTGCTAGCTGGTGCTTGTTAGAGAACTGGGGATATGTGATTCTCTCTTCTAATCACTTCATGGAAATTAAAAAGGAAAACCTATGGAAATTTAACAAAGATGAAGTTAAGCCATCAAAAAATCAGAAAATGTCTACGATAAAGTTGAAAATGTAGTCTTTCTACAGTTAACTCTGTTCCCTGTACTCTGATGCTTACATGACACCAAGCCCAAAACATTTACAATTTTGCATATAGGTGGAGTGCACGCCAACAGCTACAATTAAGTTGCCTGAACATTTTGAGTATAAAGGCTCACTATAAATACTTCTTCACACAAAGCACAGTTAATCTGTGGAATTCGTTGCCAGCAGATGTTGTGAAGGGCAAAAGTAGACCTGGATTCAAAAAAGAATTAGATAAGGTCATGAAGGTTAGGTCCAAAAACGGCTATTAGCCAAGATGGTCAGGGACACAATCCCATGCTCCAGGTGTCCCTAAACCTTCAACTACCAGAAGCTGGGTCTGGATGACAGGAGCTGAATTAGTGGATAATTACCTTCTTCTGTTCATTCCCTCTGAAGCATCTGGCACTGGCTACTGTCAGAAGACAAGATACTGAGCTCGATGGACCACTGGTCTGACCCAGTCTGGCTATTCTTATATTCTGACAAGTGCACAGAACTTGCCCAAACTTTCTCATTTTAGACTAGAAAGACAAGGTGGGTGAGGTAATATCTATTATTGAACCAAACTCTTATTAGTGAAAAAGACACTTTTGAGCATACACACAGCTCTTCTTCATTCAGTTCTGTCTGACATTTCCCAGGCTTGATCTCTGCATGATTTTTTTTTAAGTTCTGTTCATAAAGCAAGGCTTGACAAATTTGCTTTGGAGCTAGGAGCCAGCCCCAAAATTAAGGAGCCAGACAATGTGGGCCCAGGAGCGGGGTACCCTGGTCTGCGCGCAGTAGCCTCTCTCTCCTCCCGGTCCCACTCCTTCCCCACCGCCCTCTCCCACAATGTGGGCCCAGCGGCAGGGCGCCCTAACTGGAGCGTGGCAGCCAAAGCACTCCCCCCTCCCAGCCCTGACACATGAACACAGTGGCACCCTGGTCAGAATGTGGCAGCCATCCTCCCCAGAGAATTAAATTTCTAGGTGCCATGGTGACCTGGTGCCCTATCAAAGAACTGTTCAAAATAAGTTATACTACTCAAAGTCATTGTCAGTTTGGGGTTGCTTTTTTTTTTTTTTTTTTTTTTAAGAATTGATTTATGAAAGCATCCTTTTGCAAAACAGAGAAAGTACACAGACATGAACTCCCCTCAGATCCAAGCCTCATATTAGTGATGGCATCACATCAGATAAACAGTGAAAAATCAATCAGCAAGAAATAGTGAAAATGACCTTGTAAATTGCTCTCAAATACAAAATAAACAAACTTGAAAAAAGAACATTTTACTCCTTTTGTTCTAGTAATCTCAGAGGTTAGGTACAAAAAGAATTTTCAAATGACAATATAGTTTTCACATTTTAATTCACATTCACATTTTCCCTTTTAATTTTCATGGGATACCTATACATATAGATACATGAGATTCAACAAGGACAAGAGCAGAGTCCTGAACTTAGGACGGAAGAATCCCATGCACAGCTACAGGCTGGGGACCGACAAGCTAGGCAGCAGTTCTGTGGAAAAGGACCTGGGGGTTATAGTGGACAAGAAGCTGGATATGAGTCAACAGTGTGCCCTTATTTGCCAAAAAAACTAATGGCATATTGGGCTGCATTAGTAGAAGCACTGCCAGCAGATCAAGGGAAGTGATTATTCCCTTCTGTTAAGCATTGGTGAGGCCAGATTTGGAGCATTATGTCCAATTTTGGGCCCCCACTACAGAAAGGACATGGACAAATTGGAGAGTTCAGCAGACGGCAACAAAAATGAGAAGGGGGTTGGAGCACAAGACTTATAAGAAGAGGCTGAGGGAACTGGGCTTGTTTAGTCTGCAGAAGAGAAGAATGGGGTAGGAGGTTGATATCAACCTTTAACTACCTGAAAATGGGGCTCCAGGGAGGACAGAGCTAGGCTGTTCTCAGCAGTAGTAAGATGACAGAACTAGGAGCAATGGTCTCAAGTTGCAATGGGGGAGATCTAGGTTGGATATTAGGAAAACCTTTTTCACTAGGAGGGTGGTGAAACACTGGAATGGTTACTTAGGGAGATGGTGAAATTTCCAATCTTAGAGGTTTTTAAAATATGGCTTGACAAAACCCTGGCTGGGATGATTTAGTTGGGGTTGGTCCTGCTTTAAGCAGGGGGTTGGAATAGATGACCTCCTGAGGTCCCTTCCAACCCTAACCTATGTTTCTATGATATAGGTCCCAATACAGCAAGCTGCTTAAGCATGTGATTAACTAAGCACGTCAGTAGTCCCAGTGGTTGCCTAAAGTTAGGCACATGTTTAACTACTTTGCTGAATTGAGCCCAAGGTTTAATCCCAGACTGGTACTTTTGATGTTGCTAGTTCTTTGCAACCACCGTTCATGTGCTGAAGCCATTCATCTAATGCAATGTATTGCTTGGAAATGCAAACATAATTTTTCTTAAGTGTCATTTTGAACCTTCCATATTTTGTGAGAGGGGAAAGCAAACAACTTTTGAGTTCACCAGAAGGCTAATGGAGAAGCATCCCTTGCGGACTACCAGACATAGAATGGAAGTTCAAACAATCCATCTGTTTTAACAGAAAAGTCTTCTCAGAAAAAAAGAAATTATGCATTTTAAAAACAGACTTTTCAGTCAAGAATATAGGATTAGAGATCTCCCACCACTTTTGTGTCTTGTGAAAACCACTTTCTGTTTAAGCAATATGAGGAAGTGGAGCAATATGGAAATTCTTAGCTTTTAATGTAAGTGAGATTCTTTTACCATGAACCCAATTCTCAAAAGAAAACCCTGAGGAAGCTGGGAATGCTCTTATGGGGGGAGAGGAGGAAACACTTTCTCCTTATGCAGTTTCATCAGTTCTCTGTCCAAGCAGCAAGACCACTACTCCCTCATGGAATAGGAAGTCCACAATCCCATTAATTATTTGTTACCTTTAACTCTGTGCTTAAATTCTCACTTTCCATCTGCACAGTATCTTGCAAAAGGAAGGGAAAAAAACTGATAAAATCCACCATGATTTCCCTCCACCCCACCACCAGTATAAAGATCTCATTTCATTACACTTCTAACTCCCCCATCCTTTCTACAACCTTATCTCCATTGTTTTCATTCTGTATGAATAAAGGAAATGATTTTCCTTCTATCTGTTAAACACGAAGCTGGCATAGGAATTTGATTTTTAACTTCACTGAAGAGGCCCTAAGAGCAGAAAGAGGGGTTTCAGAGATGGGTGACAAGTGTTCATATGCAGTGTTGCTGGAGCCACATAGGTCCCAGGATATTAGACACAAAGTGAATGAAGTAATATTTTTATTTGGACCAACTTCTGTTGGTGAGAGACAAACTTCTGAATTTGCACAGAGCTCTTCTTCAGAAGAAAACAGGGCAGTGTGGCATGATCTTTTCTGAAGATATATTACATGAAACATGATTACCTGGAAAACTATACTCTGACCTCACACCACAGACAGAACAGGCAAGTTACTTATTGCCATGATCATGGGTGTCTTGATTTTGTGATAAAACGTAAGTATTCAAGTCACCTTCACAGAAGAGGGCTAGTTAAGTTAGAAGCATGTCAATTGGCTAGTGAAGACCAGATTTAATATTTTCCCAGGAAAGTAATATTTGTTCCCCAAAACTATCTGAAATGCAATAGAACCTCACTGATCTGCACACTTTAATTTGAATACAAGACATCTTCATAGGTGATAAGGACAGAAGAGACTACTGTGATCATCCTGATCTTAACACTTGTCAACAGAACCTCAGCAGCAAAGTCCTATACTATGTACTATAACTTAATTTAGCAATGTACGCTAAAATACATTCACTAGTATGTTAATATAATTAGAACTACAAATTATCAAATTAAAATTTAAATACAAGAACAATGTATTTTATTGCTCACTCACAGATTTGCAAAATTGGGTAATCTGCAAAGTACTGAGATTTTATTGTGCTCATTTTAAGAGATTAGTGCACCAAATTAAACTTACAGTACTAGCCTGCCAAGTACCAAAAGGACATCTTCACATTCTGTAGTCAAGTACGGTCGTGCATTAGCAAAGCTTTGGATGGAGATTCGATACACTTCCAGAAAAGGCAAAATATGTTCCGATGCACCCCGTGTGCCAGCATACTGCAATAATGTCTGAAAGAAAATAAGTTTTTTTATTAAAATTTTCATATGAAACTTTACATCTAAATGCAAAAATCTATAGCAATGTTAAGACTACACAGTAAATAAATCATTGAAATGAAATTTCCACTGTAAAAAAAGACTGGAAAAAATGGCAAATTTTTACTCAACCAAAGTTCTCTACATGTGGTTTCCTGAGATAAGAGGTATTTAAAAATAAGCATTTAACTACTTTTATTAATTTTAATCCTGTTAGCATAGTAGACTGTCTACTGCAGACTGAACTAAATTCTATAGTGATCCACGAATTAGGAGAAATGTTAACTAAAATCCAGTTACAGAGAAATCTACTCAACTTCATCTGTGCAACTCCTCTGAAGTCAACAGAGATACACAAGTGTAACAGAAGAATCTTCATTGCTAGTGAGAATTCACAAGCTAAATAAACTACTTTAAAATTACATAGCAAGGTTACAATGGTATTTGTTAGTATAAAAATTTAGTCACCTACACAAAATGGATTCAAAGACACGGACAGAGAATCATCTCAGAACCCAAAGCAATGCCACTGAGTACTTGAGTAGTACTTCTCAAAGTGGAATCACACACCTATAGCTCTGCTCCCTTGTGCATGAGCAATGCAATACAGGTAGGCTTGACAATTAGACTTCTGTTTAAAAATCAGTAAGTGTTAGTTGCTAAATCAACTTCATAACATAATCAAAATATACCAACAGGCAAAGAAAGAAAAATGCTGCTTGAGAACTTAAGTTTGATTTAAGGATTTTACTTTGTATATTTTGACATGTAATGTTGACAATTTCTCTTTTACCATCATAAAGCTTGAACTTTTTGAATTTCAACAGCTACTTCATTAAATAATTGTCTGAAAATCTCCCACAACTGTGAAAATTCAGATTGATAAACATCTAAAAAAATGCTGAAAAATAAACACTGATATTACCCACTGAATTATAAAAAATGAATTCTGGAAAGCCTAAATACAGCCGAGTTGAAACCTAGGCCTGGTTTCTACCACAGAGCTAGGTCGATGCAAGGCAGCTTACATTGACCTAACTGTAAGTATCTTCACTAAAATTTCGCTCTTGCTGACAAAACTTGCCCACACTGTCAACTTAATAACTCCACCTCCACAAGAGGCGTAGCACGTAGGTTAACATAGTTAAGTCAATGCAGTGTCAGAATAGACATTGCATTACTTACATCAACTTTAGTGGCCTCTAGGTGGTGTCCAATAATGCCCCACCTTGACCACTTTGGTCACCATTTTGAACTCTGCTGGCCAGTGGCCAGGTACATGCCGTTCTCCTTTAAAGCCTCATGAATTTTTGAAATTCCATTTTCTGTTTGCCTGTCTTGGAGAGCAAATGTAGCAACTCCGGAGCATGTCTAGCAACTGCCCAGTTAACCATGCTACAGACATGCTCCTACCTGGACTAGTGAGCTGGTGTTGGATCCCCTGGGTCTGTGGGGAGAAGAGGCTGTCCAGGCAAACTCTGATCCAGCCATAGAGACATCAACATCTATAAGCAGACTGCTTGGGGCATGAAAGAGAAGGACTACAAGAGAGACCAACAGCAGTCTCACCTGAAAGCCAAGGAGTTGTGACAGGCATACCAGAAGGCAAGGGAGGCTATCAAATGCTCTGGTGTGGAGCCACAGATCTGCTACTTTTACAAAGAGCTACATGCCATCCACAGCAAAGACCACACCATCACCCTCAAGAGTCCCTTGGATACTTCTGGGAAGCATGAGTCACAGACTTCCCCCATGAACAGTGAGAAGAAGCTGGTGGTGGTAGAAGAGGATAAAGGAGTATGGGGGTCAAGCGAAATGGAGCGCCAGTGGCACAGCAAGCAAGGACCTGTTTTTGACTCCTGGGCAATCTACAGGAAATGCTAGTGCTTCTCAAGCAGCAAACTAACAGACATACTACACACTCTTGTTGACCTTTAGGTTGAACAATCCTGTGCTCACTTCCTTCTGCAACTCAGAGAGCTGCATTCCAGGACCTCCCTATACCCATCACCCCTATATTCCATGTGGGGCTGCTGCACTACCTCTACTACTCCATCCCAGAGGAGTGTACAGACAATCACAGCTGTACATATACCAAGTGTGTCTCTCACAAGTCAGCATACGTGTCTGTAAAATGAAAAGGATTGTTCTCTCTCATTCAAAAGTTTTCCTTTTATTAAGTTTATTCAGTTATACATGTGTCTGTTTTCATGGGTATGCAATAAAAGTACTTTTGGCAACTTAATTCATCTTTTTAGTTCACGATATATGCAGGCTGGAACAATACGTGTATTTACATTTTATTACAACACACAGCATTCATTACAAGATTCATACCAGGATGCAAAACAGCAACGCCAGGTAGAGCACCCTACAGCAACATACATTACTCTGGCTCACTATTTAAATGGCCTTTCAAACCCTCCATGAGCTGGATAGCTCTGCGTTCAGCTCTTCTAATTGACCTGGTATCTGGCTGTCCAAAACCAGCAGACAGACGATCTACCTCTGCTCCCCACCCCAGCAGAAACATTTTCCCCTTTGCTTCACAGATATTATGCAAGATATAGTAGGCAGTTATAAGCATTAGGACCTTTTTTTCTCTCTTCAATCTCACAAGTAAACAGCAAGAGCAACCTTTCAAACAGCCAAAGACATTTTAAACCATCATTTTGCATCTGCTGAGTCTGTAGCTGAAGCACTCCTTGGTGTTGTCAAGATGGCAGGCATATGGCTTCACAAGCCATGAGTGTAAGGGGTAGGCTGGGTCTCCCAGGATCACTACAGCATTTCAACATCCCCAGTGGTAATCCACCCGTCTGGAAAGAAAGACCCTATTTGCAGCTTTCTGAACTGCTTTGTGTTCTGAAAGATAAGCACATCAGGCACCCTCCTGACCAGCCTGCATTGATGACAAAAGCATTCCTGGTTATCCAACAGAGTGTCTAACACCACTGATCAATAGCAATCTGGTGTTGCAAGTTTCCACAGAGCAATCACCACTCGCTTCTCCACTGTCAGTGCAAATCTCATTTTGGCATTGCTGTGTTGGAGGGCTGAGGTGAGCTCTGCACACAGATCCAGGAATGTGGCCTCACACATCCGAAAGTACTGTGGCCACTCAGCATCCCAAACTTGCATTACAATGCCATGCCACAATCCTTGTTTCTTGGGCCCAGAATCAGCACTGCACCACCTTATAGCAGCTCCGTGAATGTCGCCAACAACTTTGAATTGTTTCTTTTTATACCGTACAGCAAACTGACCTCCAAGGAATCAGCATGTTCCTCACAGCTCTGCAAATTCTGAAGGACCAATAGTGCAGGATCCATGGTCCTGATGCAGATGGCAGAGAGCAAGGAGGGACATACGGATTTTAAAAAGAGGTGTGAAACATTATGGGATGGAGAACACTGCATTATGGGACATTGAAATCATCTTCCCAGCCACCCCTGCGCAATTCATTTGGCCCCATCAGGCACTGCAAACCCTTCCCAAAACACCCTGTGTCAGATGGTAGCAAGTGGCATAGCTACCCACAGTGCATTTCTCACTTCATCAATGTAAGTACTGCTAGTGAGTACAGACACCATTAACACAAGGAATGTACTGTGGACACACAAAAGCAGTTTAGTTACTGCAGCAGCCATATGTTGACATAACTTAGGTTGACAAAATTTTGTAATATAGACAAGGACCTAGTCAGTTTCTAAATTAATAGAACAAATTGCAAGTAATACGAATGCCGAAATCCCCTTGACAATCATTTTCTCATTTTTAAATGGTCTCTCCCCTGTTGTTTTGTGACTATACACCGAGTGTGGTCCAGTAACTGTAGCTGCTGGATTAAGACTCAGGAGACTTGAACTTTATTCCTAGTTCTGCTAATGATCAGCTGCATAATCTTGGGAAAGTCACTTCCACTCTCTGTGCCTCTGTCTCCTCCCATCCTATGCCTTTCTTGACTCTTTAGACTGAAAACTGAAGCACAAACTGTCTCTCACTATTTATATGTGCATTGCCTAAGTCAACGGGGCCTTAACCCTGGTTAGCACCTCCAGGCACTATTATAATACTGATAAAGGGCTGTAAAATGCATGAAAAATTAAGCAAATTGAAAAGATAGAACAAATAAGGGTATTACACTTCTGTATAAAACTTGAATGAGTGGTAGTGTTATCATGTAATTGAAAAGACAGACAAATTTAGCAGAAGCAGCTACAAATCTCAGATTTCCTTCCTAACACTCCTCCACCTCAACCCACCCTTCCACCTCCCCCCATTTTCACTTGGTCATAACAGACACTAACCTTTTGACCTGAAGTTTTTCACGCCTGGGTAATCTGAAGCCATTCCAAGTACAGGTGTAGGGGGGGAAAAAAAAACACTTTTCCACACATGGAGGTGTAGAGTGAGGAACTGGGTTCTGCTTGTCAACTCAAATGGTCGGGAAATGAAAGATCAAGTTTAGTATGGCCAAGAGCAGCAAAATTTGAAACAACTTTTTGAAGAGGGACTAAGGTTGATCTTGGGAACTACAGACCTTATTGAGAGAAGTCTGACTTCTATACCAGGTAGACTGATTGAGACAGCAATGAGAGTTATTATACAACTAATGCTATGTCTACATTACAAGTTAGGAGCATGATTTCCCTGTTCTTGTACACATACTCATGCTAGTTTAAGCATAAATAGTCATGGTAGGACTGGCAGAAAAAATGGAACCACGGCTCAGCCATGTCAAGTGCACAGTTCAGCTGTGCTTCCGCTACCACTACTACTACCACCAATTCAGCCACACTGATATTTATATTCATGCTAGTGTGATGAGACCTAGCATGAGTATGGGTACACGAGCAGGAGAATCACACACCTAGAGTGCAGTGTAGACATAGCTTAAGTTATCATGTGATATGATAAAGACTAACCTGCATAGTATCTGCACAGAAAAAACATGTCTTCATGCTCCAGTGATCAAGCAGAGCCAAGATATAAAAAAAGATCTAGAGACTGTGGGTGCCCAATTTGATATGTTTAAAGGGGCCTGATTCTCAGAGGAGGGATGTTCTACACTTTCTCTAAGCCATCTCAAGCCAGGCTTCCAAAAAATCACTAATTGCTTTTGAAAATCTTGACCTTGAAACATTCAAAGAATTCTGGCAAACTGGATAAGAATGCTAGATGACAAATGGTCAATGGTCCCTCACAAAAGGCTACTATGGAAACTAAGTCATGGGATGAAAGAAAGATAATGTTATGGATCAAAAATTGCCAACGACCAAAAGCAAGAGTAGGAAGGAACCATCACTTTTCATTCTGCCAAAAAGTTAGCAATGGATTGCACAATGTTTCGTAGTGAGACCAGTGTTAAAATATTAAGCAGTAATTTGGAAAACCATGTTTCCAGTGAGAGAGTAAAAATTTATATATGTCCACTGATCTAACCTGGCACAGCAATTTCAGAGTTCCTTAAACTGTATTATGGATGAAATCCAGAAGGATCTTCTATAAATTAATCCTAAAACCCTACCCTATAACCTCAATCTCCCCCCTCCCCAATAGAATTCAATTACAGTTATATTCTCTGTCAAATTACAGTTAAGGCTGCCAAGTGAAATTCAAGAAAAGTCTTACCAAACACTTCCTTAATAGTAAAAACATTTAGAAATATGGACATCACAGGCACATAAACACCACCAACACTTAACATAAATTCAGCACACAGATCATTAAAGAGAAAAATTCTCAGTGACCAGCATACAAATAACTAACTCTGCCCTGTAATAAAAAGACTTTTCTTTTTAAAAGTATTTATTTAATGGTATAGCTTCTTAAGTTTTCCATAAGTTAAGTTAACATCTGTCATAAAAAAACCTGATTTTCATACAATCATATACAATCAGATATTTTAATAAATTTAAGACTACCTGTACATCATCCATAATTCCAGCCAAGAGCAGTATATAACTACGTTCAAATAATAAGCTCCAGCTACCATGCCAATTAATTCCATAAGCCCCAATCAAATTCTTCATTAAGAGACATAGTATTGTTGAGTACAAAACGTAACTTACATTGGATCACAAAAATTAATTTATTGCATGAGAACAGAATGTAGGCTTAATGAATCAACAGATACTATTCAAGGAGTATAATGTTAAATCTCCATCCTTAGAGGTTTTAAGGCCGAGCTTCACAAAGCCCTGGTTGGGAGGATTTAGTTGGGGTTGGTCCTGCTTTGAGCAGGCAGTTGGACTAGATGACCTCCTGAGGTCTCCTTTCAACCCTAATCTCCTATGATTCTATGAAAGAGGAATGTAAGGGTACAACCATCTCCTATTAAAGCCAAAAAAGAACCATGACTTCAGTAAGAGTTAGATTGGACCATGAAACATATTCAGGGGAAAAGTTAAGGTTGTTTAAGTCTGAGATATTTTCTTTTTACTGGCCTGTGTACATGAACTTACACTTGAAGTTACTGTCATTTTTCTAGATTTGTTCTAAAAGTATTTTATAATGTCGTATTTTGAAAGTTATCTATTCTGTAATATTTTAGGGTGGCTCATTTAAAAAAGATTAGTAAAGTGGAGATTTATAAGAATTTCAGTAATCAACTATGGAGATTCCTTAGAAATCTTTCCCTGAGAAACAAATATTCAAATTTACTCTAATATTACCTATCCACCTATTTAGATAGGTGCTCATCTCTAACAATCCAGAAATATCTCTATAGCAAATATCATTTGCCTATAGATTTTTAAGATCTAAAGGGAACATTGTGATCAACTTGTCTGACTTCATGCATAACACAGGACGCAGAGTTTCACTCAACTCCTGCATCAAGCTCATAATTTCTTGTCAGCCTAGAGGCATCTTTCAGAAAGACATCCAATTATGATGTAAAGATTAAGTGATTGTGAATGCACCACATCGCTAGGAAAGGTGTTCCAAAGGTTATTTACCTTCACTGCACTTTTTTCCATTTTGAATTTGTGTAGGATCAACTCCGGGCCATTCAGTCACGTTCTGTCTTTGTCTGCTAGAATAAAGAGACCTCTGCTATCAGAAATCTTCTCCTTGTTTGGTACTTAAAAACTTATCTCTTGCTTTTCTCTTCAATAAACAAGTTACATTGAGCTCTTTAAGTCTCACCATAAGGTAGGATTTCAGACCTAGGAATTGTTCATGTACCTATTCTTTAGACCTGTTTCAGTTCTTCCAACCAGGGCACCCACATGGTGGGGAGAAAGGGTACACTTTACCAGGGTCCAGTGGCCCTGGGGGGACCCGGCAGCCCTGGGGGGACCCAGCAGCCCTGGGGGGACCCGGCCCAGGCTGCAAACCCCATGGGTATGTGTGGGGGAGGGGGCCCGTGTTACAAGTTTGTATCAGGACCGAAAAAATTATGCTTGGGCCCTGCTTCCAACATCCTTTTTGGAGTGGAAAAACCAGAACCATTCCTATCTACCAAACTTGTCATCTCAAAAAACAGAGGTTAGTGAAAATCTGATTTCCATAAAACCTCAATTAGCTAACAACTGTATCTTTATACTCCTTACTGAGTCCCTGGATCAACTGTTCCACTATTTAGTTTGGTATAGATATCTTGCTAACAGGCCTATAATTACCTGGATCTTCCTGTTGACATATTTTAAATACTGGCTCAACACTACCTTTTCTAGAACTTTGGAACTTCCTCCATTTTCCAAGATTTATTAAAAATGTCACCTGTTCTACCAGAGAAAAAGCCATCTTCTACTAGATATATTTTACATTTTAATACACCCAAATGCAAGGTCATACACCTAGGAGCAAAGAACGGAGGTCACACTTAAGAGGATATAAGACTATACCCTGGAAATCAGCAATTCTGAACAAGGACAAGAAGGTGTCACTGATAACCAACTAAACATGAACTCCCACTACAATGCTATGTGCAAGAGGGCTTATATAATCTTTGGACGTACTAGTAGAAGAATACCGAGAAGAAATGAGATTGTATTACCTCTATATATAGCATTAGCAAGACCACTACTAGCATAATGCAGTGGCTCTCAACCGTTCCAGACTACTGTACCCCTTTCAGGAGTTTGATTTGTCTTCCAAACCCGTAAGTTTCACCTCACTTAAGAACTACTTGCTTACAAAAATCAGACATAAAAACACAAAAGTGTCACAGCACATTATTACTGAAAAATTGCTTATTTTCTCATTTTTACCATACAGTTATAAAATAAATCAATTCGAATATAAATATTGTACTTATATTTCAGTCTACAGTATGTAGAGCAGTATAAACAAGTCATTGTGTGTATGAAATTTTAGTTTTTACAGATTTCGCTAGAGCATTTTATGTAGCTGGTTGTAAAACTAGGCAAATATTTAGATGAGTTGATGTACCCCCAGGGGCACATGTACCCCTGATCAAGAACTACTGACATAATGGGTCCAGTTCTGGCTTTCACTCTTACAAGAGAGTGTCAAATTCAAGGAGGATTATGGAAGAAACTATAAGAACGCCTTAAGGTCTAGAACACTTGTCTTGCAATATGGACTTATGAAGCTCAGTCTATCTAGCTTGTCTAAGAAAATGCTGAAAGGTGATTTGGTCATAGTCTGTAAATACCTACGTAGGAAGACAATAAATTAAAGAGCTCATTCCAAAGAGATAAAATCAGAACAAAATGTGATAACTAAGAGTTGAATCTAAACAAATTTGTACTAAAAATAATGAGTTAAACTGAGAGGGTAATTAACCATTGGAATAATTTACCTAGGAATGTGGTAGATTCTCCACCAGAAGTCTTTAAATTTAGAGTGTGAACAGTTCTACACTTAAAATGCTGCATTGACACTGCTGCACCAATGCAGCTGCGCCGCTGCAGTGCTTTAATGAAGACACACTATGCTGAAGGGAGAAAGCTGTCCCATTTGCGTAGTTTGTCCACACCTGTGAGAGGTGATAACTATGTCAGTGGGAGAAGCTCACCGGCCGAAGTTATATCGACGTAAGCACCGATGTAGACAGCACTGTCATGCAGGGGGGTGTATTTTTCACATCTGAGTAACACAGCTATACCAAAGTAATTCTGTAGTGTAGACCTTCCCTGTATCTTTCTAAACTAACTTATGGGTTTGATGAAGGAATTACTAGGACAAATTCTGTAGCCCTCATCATGCAGGAAGTCAAAACGGATCAACATAATAATTCTTTCTGACTTTAAAAATCTTTGAAACTATATATTTTATCTGGTAACTGCACCTCTATAATATGCTAACCTTATTCTGGAATGGGTAGTGATGAGGTTTAAATAGGTGACTGTTATTCTAGTTAGAGAATTGTGCTAACTCATTCTCTCTCTAACCTTTGCAGATTACATGTGTACTAAATCTGAATTGATACTGAACATAGAAATTATATCTTTGATCATCTGATCCAAGAACTTTCCAAAATCCACACAGGCATCTCCAAACTATTTGTCACATCAAGTTCAGAGATCAAAAACTGTCATCAAACCATAGGCAAGACAATAATCTACAGCAAAGTCGATTTATTCTGCTTCTAACTACTTGGGTGCTCTGGCAATTTGATGCCAGGCTAGAAATTCTACAGACATTTCCTTTACAATAAATAATTTTACTTTTATTGACTACAAAGAAAAACAATACAAAACCATAATTACTTTTGGATTAAAATGTTTTAGTAGGTGTCTGCATTTTCAATATGATGCAAATTTTTGTACCAACAAACACAACTGCATCAATATTGAGGGTAGCTGCTGAAGAATTGTACACCCACAAATGCAGTTTACAATGATAGATAAGAGCATTTGCTGGATGTTTCTACAGAAATGATCACTGAAATAGTTACCAATATTGACATTTAGATTGTCAAATTGAAATTTAAAGTAATTAGATAAATTAACCCTCCTCTGAAGTACTGACTTAGACAAGCGCCTCATTTACAACCTTAATGTTGACAAGATGGGTGTGAAACAATTTTGCTTAAAAGAAAGCTTACATTCTGGAGCACCCATTCACTGACAAAAATATACCCTCACAGCACACACACACTGATCAGTTGTGTGCACAAATTAAACGCCTTAAACGTAAAGGGGTTCATGCCCGAGACTGGAATACGCTCCAATTAAACCAGTTCTCCTCCCTCGGGTCCAGAAGCACGTTTGCGCTAGCGGGCTAGGAAGCGCGATTACGCTTCCACCACAGGTGCTCCGAAGAGTCTTGCCAAAGGCTTCGCTCGCCCGGACCGACACCTCTGCGCTGGCGGAGCCAGGCTTCCCCAGCACAACCCCCAGGCTGCGGCCGGGGCTCCCGTCCCAACGCGACGGGCTCCGCACCACAGCAGGGCATGCAAGCGCTGCGCGGCCTAAGGCGAAGGCTGCGCCGCTCTACGCTGCGCCGCGGGCGAAGCGAGGCGCTCTGCCAACCCCAGGGCCGCACAGCGCTGCGCCTCTGCCCGCCCGAGGCGTAGCCCACCGCCCGGGGACTCCGCACGGGACCCCCGGGGCCCGCGGCTCCCGTCTGGCCCGGCCCAGCCCCGCTCACACCTGGCAGAAACCCCGGCAGTAGGCCCGGGACGAAGCCTCCGAAACCTCCTGTTCGCGCAGCTCCGCCTGCAGCTGCCAGAGACGGGCGCGAAGGGCGGCCACGAGCCGCTCCATATCGGGGCGCGGAGCCGCCTCGGCCTCAGCGTCCGCCATCCGCACCCGGCCCCACCGCGCGTAGGCAGCGATCACGTGACCAGGAGCAACCACTGATGACCTCATCGGACTGGAACGGCGTCACATGACGCACACGTGACTGGCTAATCCCGGAGCTCACGAAACCACGTGACGAAGTAAACAGACGCAAGGACTGAACCTTACGTGGGTGACGTTCTCAGGCGGCGCCATATTGATTCCTCGTTTTGTGTTGTGGGCCCGCCCTCCACTGGGGAGCCGGGGATGCCTCCGCGGGCGTGTCCGTGTCCGTCCGCGGTTACTCTTGGACCCCCGCCTCGCGCAGTCCCGCTCCTCCAGGCAAGCTGCGGGTGCGGCTTGTTTTCCAGTGCCTGTGTTGGGCTGGAGAGTGGGCCTGGCTGGGATGGTTTAGTCGGGGTGGCCCTGTTTTGAACAGGGGATGGGTCTAGACACCCCCTTATGACCCTCCTAACCCTCATCTGTGAATTCCACTGGGACTCGGAGGGCCGCTCAGGTCACTGGCTGAGCCACAAGCGGGTCAGGATGGGACCACTACCCAAGTGTTTCTCAGGCCAGCAGGCAGTGGGTTCATGGGGCCACTACTGCTGTGTCTTTGAGGCCGTCCAAAGGTGGGTCCAGGGTGCTACTGCCATGGTGTCACTGAAGCCAGGGAGGGATGAGGCCACAGTGGGGTTTTCCTGGGGCATGATCTCTTTTTTGGTAGTTTGTCTTCTGTCCCAACTGATTCCTCAAATAAGAGGAACTGTCCGGGATTCAGAGCAGATGTTGCAGCTCAGAAAGAGCCAGCTCCGCATCCCAGCTGGACTCACTACTGCATCTGCCGGATCCTGCCTGGCCTGTAAGCAGAGCCACCAAGTGCATCCTGGCCAGACCCATGCCTTGTCACATCTTAGAGCCAGATCAGAAGGAGTGACAGGGCCAGGTCCCAACTTCCCACCATGAGGAGGGGAAGAGAGGACTGCAAGGAGGCACTGACTGATAGGCTGTCACTGCATCCTGGCATTTTACCAGCTGCCCTGCCACTGTGACGGAGTTACACTGCCCCCCACCTTGAGAATGATGCCTCCAGCACCCCTCAGGTACCCCTTCCCAGTACCCACACCTCCTTCCAGCATCCCCCAAATACTCCCCAGCTCCTACTCAAGCCTGCCCCCAGTGTAGTGTTCTCTATTTGGGAATTTGAAATATGTTAACCCGAGGCTTGAGTACCACTGTCATTCCATTGCTAAGGCCAGCAATGGATGGGGCCTAGGTTGCCACTGCCACTTCCCTGGAATTTTTTGCCCTGGAAAACATATACAAGTTTTTCCTTTGACTAAAAATCAATTAAAATTGTTTTTGCCAAAATCCATTTTTACATTAAAATAATGCTAAAAAATTTTATGGCCAAAAACTGAGAAAAACACTTTTTTTCAACTAAAAATTGAATAATTTTTTGGACAAAAATTTTTTGATTAATACCTTCAAACATAATTTTTTTAAAAATTGCAAAAAAAAAAGTCCTTATTTGAACAGAAGTCAATTAAATACTTTTGGCCAAAAATCAATTATTTTATCAAAAACCTCAATACAATTTTTAATATAAAATTGAAAAAAGCTGATGTTTTATCAACTAAAAATTCATTTCATTTTTGGAGGGGTGGGGTCATAAATTGATTAGCCACAAAATGATTTTCTGATTTAAAAATATGAAAGAAATTGGCCAAGACTTCAGAAAAAAGTCAATTATTTGAATAAAAATCTATTATATTTTGACAAAAAATAATCCTTAAAAAAAAAAAAACGATTCCAGCAAAAATAAAACCTGTTAAAAATTCCTGTTTTGAATTAATATCAATAAAAATAATTTTGACTTAAAGATTGATTTTTCATTTAAAGCCTCAACAGTTTTTCAAAAGCCCTCCAAAAGTCATTTTCTTCTGAATAAAAAATATTTAAAAGTTATTTCAACCAAGAGCAAATTTTTTTATTAAGATTTTCAAAAAAATTCCTTAAGAAATCTGAAAAGTAATTTTTTGAATAAAAGTCAATTAAAACTTTTGTCCAAAATTGATTTTTCAATTAAAACATGAAAAAATTATTCAGAAAATTGAAAATGTTGTTTTATCTGAGTAAAAAGATTAAAATATATTTCAGCCAAAAATTATTTTTTGATCAAAAACATAAAATATAACTTTTGGCCAAATAACCAGAAAAATATTTTTAATTAAAAACGTATTGGAATTTTGGGCCAAAAATTAATTTGTTGATTAAAATATGAAAATAATATAATGGTAAAAAAGAAAAAAGTCCATTATTTGACAATATATTTATTTTCAGACAAAATTAATTTCTTGATTAAAAACAACCCTAAGAAATAATTGTGCCAAAAAAACTGGAAAAAGTAATTTTGTAGACTAAAAATTGATTATTAATTATTTCTGCCAAAAATTGATTATTTGATTTAAAAATGAGAAAGCATATGTTCATCGAAAAACCCAGAGGTCAACTCTTCAAATAAAAATCAATTAAATATTTTGCCCCCAAAATAGTTTTTTGATTAAAATAACTCAAAAAAGTTTGCCCCTCAAAAATCAAACAATTCAGCAAAGAAATTGATTTTCTATTAACAATTTTGAAATATAATTTTGCACTGAACCCCCAAAAGTTTATTTTTGTTTGTTTTTTTACTAAAAATCAATTAACATTCTTTTATCCAAAAATCTTTTCCATTAAAAATGCTAAAGAAATTTTACGCAAAACCAGAAATTTTAATTTCTTTCCAACCAAAGTATCCATTTTTTTATTATAAACATTGAAAATACATTCGTCATCTTAAAAATAAAAATAAAAGGAAAAAGTAACTTTTGGCCAAAAATTGGAGGTATTTTACTTTTAAAAGCTTTTAAAATAGACCCAAAAACCCCAGTGAAAAAGTTAATTTTATTTTTATTAAAAATTGAAATACTTTTCAGAGAAAAATAATTTCTTATCAAACAGTTTAAAATTGACCAAAAATATGGAAAAACTTTTTTTTATTAAAAAATTAATACGAAGTGCTTTGGCTAAAAAATCACTTTTTCCGTTAAAAAAAGGCAAAACATATTGGGGCAACACCATGTGAAAACATGATTTTTTGTTTAAAAAAAATCAAAATTGTTTTTGCTAAAAAAAAAATCAGTTTCTCAATTTTTTTTCGGGGGGTGTCGGCATTGTCAAAACTGGGGAAAAGCATGGGGGGTTGCATAAAAAATAGATTAAAATAGATTTGGACAAATAAATCAATATCTTAAATGAAAAAAAAATCATAATCCATAAAATGTCTTTCTTCAGCTAAAAATTGAATAAATATTTTTACACAAAATTTTATTTCTGAAGTATAAAGGGCCAAAAAAATTTTGACTGAAAACGGGGGGGGAAAGCATTTTTTCAACTGAAAGTCAATTTTTCATTCAAAAGTTGTTTTCTTGATAATAATTTGAAAAGAAAATCAGACAAAAAAAGGAAAAAACTTTCTCAATTAAAATTTTATTCAGCCAGAAATTGGTTACTCTATTAAAAAGGCAAACCCAACTTTGCACAAAAATTGGGAAAATGCTGTTGATGCACTCTTCAGACTCGCAGTGAACCAAAGCCGTATTGATTAAAATATATCTCTTTTACTAGGTGGATAATGTCTCCTATTTCTCTTATGGTTCCCCTTGGTCTTAATGGACGGCCCTGCACATCCAGGTACTTCTTTTAAAGGGAGACCCATGTCACAGATATGATGCATTTCTCTTTCTCTTCCTCCTTTTCATAGAATCATAGAATATTAGAGTTGGAAGGGATCTCAGGAGGTCATCTAGTCCAACCCCCTGCTCAAAGCAGGACTTTCCTCAGCTAAATCATCACGGTGAGGGTTTTGTCAAGCCGCATCTTAAAAACCTCTAAAGATGGAGATGCCACCAATCCCTAGATAACCCATTCCAATGCTTCACCACCCTCCTAGGGAAAAACTTTTTCCTAATGTCCACCCTAGACCTCCCCCACTGCAACTTGAGACCGTTGCTCCTTGTTCTCTCATCTGCCACCACTAAAAACAGCCTAGCTCCATCCTCCCTGGAACCTCCTTTCAGGTAGTTAAAGGCTGCTATCCAATCCCCCTTCATTCTTCTCTTCTGCAGACTAAGCAGACCTAGTTCTTTCAGCCTCTCCTCATAAGTCTTGTGCTCCAGCCCCCTAATCATTTTTGTTGCCCTCCGCTGGACTCTATCCAACTTCTCCACATCCTTTTTAAGGTGGTGGCCCAAATATGGACACAATACTCCAAATGCATCCTCACCAATACCGAATGGAGGTGAATAATCACTTCCCGCGACCTGCTGGCAATGCTCTTACTAATGCAGCCCAATATGCCATTAGCCTTCTTGGCAACCAGGGCACATTGCTGACTCATATCCAGCTTCTTATCCACTGTAACTCCCAGATCCTTTTCTGCAGAACTGCTGCCTAACTCGTCAGTCCCCATCCGTAGCTATGCATGGGATTCTTCCGTCCTAAGTGCAGGACTCTGCACTTGTCTTGTTGAACCTAATCAGATTCCTTTTGGCCCAATCCTCCAATTTGTTTAGGTCCTTCTGTATCCTATCCCTCACTTCCGGGGTATCCACCACTCTCCCTAGTTTAGTGTCAGCTGCAAACTTGCTGAGGGTGCAATCTACCCCCTCTTCCAGATCATTAATGTTGAACAAAACTGGCCCCAGGACCGACTCCTGGGGCACTCGTGATCAGCTGCCAGCTAGACATGGAGCCATTTATCACTATTCATTGAGCCC
>ML675715.1:70929-84159 GCA_007922155.1 Mesoclemmys tuberculata | reverse complement strand
AACCCTGAGCATGTGGGCAAGACTCACCAGCCAGCACCCAAAAAAGCACCCAAAAAAGTACTGTATCCATCAGTCACTTCTCTTACGCTTAGATAGTCAGATCTTTGGTGCAGAGACAGTTTTTTGTTTTGTGTTTGTAGAATGTCCACTAGAATGGGATCATGGTCCATGAATAATGCTATTAGTAATAGAAATAATGAATGATGAATGATTCTGGGCAGTGGGAGGGAGGCTGTTAGAGAGCGGGGAAAAGAAGATTTGGAGCAAAGGGCTCCTGTGAGCTGGGAGGACTGGAGGTAGAGGGTGGGGATGCCATGGGACATCTGCTTTAGGGAGTTAGGAGGCTGGAAGAAATGGAACGTAAAGATCTGGAAGGACTGGTGCTGGTTAGAGTAAAAGAAGCGTGGGTGTCTATTAGCAGGTGCTTAAGAAAATGGGGGCACTAGCAATTGGACGGAGCAAAGGACACATTTTTGGCACGAGCACTTGGTGATCAGAACCAAGGAATTATTGAGACAGTGGGATGATGGGGTCAAAATGCTTGGGAAGCAGGAAATTTGGGAGAACTGGTAGTGAGGATTGCTGTGGGTGATAGGAGTGGAGGAGATAACACAAGGAGTGGTTGCTCCTTGGTCCCAGGAGATGGAGAGGGATGAGAGCAATTAGTGGAAGGAGTATGGGGCTCATAGTGATTGAAATGGCTTGCTGCCTGTCTGTGCCCTTCCTCATCTGAGTGCTCTGCCTCACCAGTCAGGCTTCGTGCTTTTCCCTCCCCTGCAGATTCTCTTGACGCCTCTCTGTCAGTAAGAAGAAGTTCCAGGGGGATTCGCCTCTGGCTGGAGTCTTCTCTTTCCAAGAAATGGAGTTACCTGCACTGGGTTTTAGGAGCCCTTTGATTGTGAGTGTTGAGCTGGGTATGTTCCCAGGAGACATGGGCACAGTTAAATCCTTCACAAAAAGAATGTCTTGTACCTTTGAGTACCTGGGGAGCTGGCCCCTGGATTTTAGTGCTTTAAAATGGGCTGTGGTTAAAATTACAGAATTTTTTTTATGTGTGAAATGTCCCATTAATTCACCTGATCTCATTTGTCTTCTTTTCCTGGGGCAGAGTTTCTTATTTCTAAACCTGATGTTGTCTCACACCTGGAACAAGGGGAAGAGCTGTGGGTCCCAGATCACCAGGGCTCAGAGGAAACAGAGATCCCAAGAAGCAGCTGTACAGGTGAGGGGTCATTAAACCAACTCGGCCTGAAGGAAACAGCTGCGATTCCCCACAAAGACCTTGTGAGTTCCCCGAGTTCAGGATGGTTCCCAGCATGTCATATCCTCAGGGCAAATATTGCTCATGGTCTCCTATCCATCCTGACTAACTCCTGTCAGTTGTTCTTCCCAAATTTGCTTCTCCCTCGATATTTGGACAGGAACTGGATGCAGAATTGATCCCCACCCTCCTCTCTCCTCTCCTTACCCTTTGGGGAAGAGTTTGGGGAAAAGTCAGTCCCTGAATTTTTTTCCATCTCCAGCTGTTCTTTTGGTTTGTTCTTCCCTTTTCCATTCCTCTTTCTGAGGATTTTTCTTTTTCTGTCCCAGCACGTGATGGGACAGTGAGTGAGACTTTGGAGCAGAATCCTCAGCAGGAAGATGATGAGCCAGTGGAACCACATGGCTTGTTGTTTCTAAGATGCAAAGGCAGTGTGTCCAGGAGTTGTGAGCAGGAAAAAGCCTGTGAAAGTCAGCAGAGGCCAGAGGATCAGCAGGAAAAGGAGCCAACACAGAATGTTGGTAAATCTGTTAATTATCAGGGAACTCACAAAGACTTCAGGGAAATCACAGCCCAGCAGAAAATCCCCACGGGAGAGAGAAATAACACATGCATAGAGTATGACAAAAAGTTCAGTAGGGGCTCTAGAGATATTAGACATCAGAGAATCCTCACTCGTGAGAGCCCCTATGAATGCTGTAAGTGCAGGAAAACCTTTGCTCAGAGCTCAAACCTTATTGTGCATCAGAGGATCCACTCTATGGAGAAACCCTATGAGTGCTCTGAATGTGGGAAAATATTCGCTTGGAGTTCAGCCCTTATTAACCATCAGAGGATCTATACAGGGAAGAAACCCTGTAAATGCTGTGAGTGCGGGAAATCCTTCACTGAGGGCTCAACCCATATTAGACATCAGAGGATCCACAAAGAAGAGTGTCCCTATGAATTCTGAGAGTATGGGAAGACCTTTAATTGTAGTTCAAACCTTATTACACATCAGAGGATCCACATAGCTGTGAAACGTTATGAATGCTGTGAGTGTGGGAAAACCTTGCAGAGCTCAAATCTTATTATACATCAAAGAATCCACACAGGACAGAAACCCTATGCATGCTCTGAGTGTGGGAAACCCTTTACTCCATGCTCACATCTTATTAAAAAACAAAGAATCCATACTTGATAGTGACCTTTTGAATGTTTTGAGTGCATGTTGATTTAATCATATTACACATCAGAGAATCCAAAAAAGGCAAACCCCCTATGAATGTTGAGTGCAGGGAAACCTTCACTCACATCTTATTATGTTACCAACAGGATTTAGAGTATGGTGTTACCCTAAAAACTTCCAATCACATGGTCCGCTCTAAAGGAATTTCCAGGGAAACCAACTTGCCTTCCCTTGTAAGGACATGTATACAGCCTTCTGATCAAGATAGTAATACACAACCTGTGATACTTTGAAAACAGATAAAATGTTTATTCAGAAGTGAGTGATTACATTAATAGAAAGATAAAACAATATACTTACTACTTAATCTTAACAATACTATTACTATTATATATTATCTGTACTTAACAATACTTACAACAATGTATTACTCTATGCTAAAATCCTTAATAATCTAACATTCAGCAAGCATTAGGCCAGACTAAGGGGGTTAAGAGTTACAAGATTCTCCGCTTATACCTCTTGTCGTCTATGGTGAAGGTGAAGCCTTCTGTCACTGCTGTTCCTCCATTTTTCTCTCTTCCTTTCTCTATTTTTCCTTTCTTTTTTCCCACCTTCTTCTAAGCATGCCTCAGACTGCTGACTATTGGTCTTGTATACAATTTTGGTCACCCTAGCTCAACTAATCACGTTTAAGGTAATTTGCATGCCAGTTGCTTTTAGCCAATCAGCTTAAAGGTCATCTGGCAGGGCGTGGTTACATAAGGGGGGAAAGGGTTGGGAAGGGAGTTGCACCAGGTACCCTGCCTAATATGCTAATATGCTAATTAAACCATGCTTGTCATTTTATCTTCATACTGGACAATTCCTCATCTCTGGATTACTTTGTGGAATAAAAAATTCAGGCCGGATGACTTAGACTGGAACCACAATAAAAATGCTAACTCATTGGGCTATGTTATGAGACATTAACTGCTCTTGTAGCTGCACCCAGCCATACCCTGTCAGGAATTCCTGTGATAACCAAAGACTATATGTGTCTCAGAAATAATCCAGATAATCACCGGGAATTACTGGCACCAGGAGAATCCCATTATGTGATATAAGTGCCCAATCTGTAGTAAACGACTTGTTAAGTACTGGAAACTCCACTATATGATCTGTAGGTAATATGATAATCTTACAATCAAATAATCTTTGATAAACCTATATAAGCTCTCTGTAACTTGAAACCCAGTGAAGTGTCAGAGATCAGCACAGAGATGTGCTGCCTGGGCTTCCCGATAGCTACAGCCTGTCAATATTAAAGTTCTGCTTGATCTAACCTAAGTTGAGTAGCTGTATGATTCTTTCCATGACAACTTTAAACAGTGTGCACCAACATCAAAGACAAACACATTTCCTTCGAATATATACAACAACTGACCCATTGAATTGAAAAGGATCTAACCGATGACACTTTCCTTTTTCATTATTATACCAGATACCAGACTCATTCATTATTATACCAGATATCATACATCTGATGGTGAATAGCTGAATTGCATCATTATTACAAACATATCCCTTTCCTTGCTCTTCTATAAAAGCCTGATGTTTCACAGTCTTCCATTCTATTTTATTTCCCAAATCTTGTGTTCTACTAGTTGCATTACACTTGTGTTAACCCAAGTGTATTTAACTTGTATTTAACCCAAGTGCTACAATAGGATATATCCATTCTGTTTCGGCATCAGACATCATAAGTATGAATGTAATTACTTGATCATTTTGAGGATTAGATGTGAAGTTTACCATCTTCCACTGAGAGTACAATTTTTCTCAGTTTCAGAGACACGTTTCTACATTTTACTTCTGATTTCAAAAGGGAAAATACCACTTTTTCCATCTAATATCCTTTACCACATCATTTGTCCATGTTTATACTTGTACACATGCCAATGCCAATGATACGTTGCTTTGTAACACTTTGACTGTATTCAAGATGGTCAAATGATCTGCTTTTTTTAAATTTTCCCAATCAGGAAGTTAGCTACCTATCGAATAGTAGCTAGTACTCATTTAATTCTGAGATGTTTTTAGGGGTTTAGACAAATCTCCTAAATGTTTTCCAATCATATTCAACTTGTTAGCTAGCACTTCCACATCTATACTATTTAACACTCCTAAACCTGTTCATGTTCCACCCAAAGTTGTATCTACCAAACTTCATTTTACCTTAGTGGGTGGGGCTTTTGATAAAAGTTGGGTCTCCATCCATCTCTTCCAACCTTTAAATAAAGGTTTGATATACTTCTGACATTGTGATCATATGTAGCATATTGGGGTCAGATTGATCACTGATATGAAAGGATTATCTGTATCTAGTTGGATCGGCCTCTGCGCGGTGGGAGTCATATTTGTTTATGCCAGTGAATCTTTGTATCATAAAGGTTACTATTGTATATGCTTGTTCACTCCAAATGTATCAATTTATAATGATAAGTTACTATGTATAACACATGAAAGGAGCCTCTCCCTCTGCTGGCAGAGTGAGAGTGTTTTAACATATGAAAGGGGTCTTTCCCTTTGTTGCTAAAGTAAAGAGTTTCTGTTTTTCCCTTTGTAAGAAGTTTCTATCTGCTATTGAAGCCCTAAAAAGATAAGAAAGGAATGTGCGGAGTCTGGGATGGGAGCCGTGGCCAGGTTCCCCTCACAGCCCCCTGCATGAGAACCAGATATCCATCAAGGTGATCTGCACATAGTCACATTCTTGTTTGTTCCACTCTATAAAAGCTGGACCCACTTGTAGCAAATTTGGAGACCCTATCTACGGGTGGACGCACTGCGTAGGGCTTCCCAATTGCCGGGACGGGCTCTCCAAATCTTCGCTGCAACCGGGGCTCCCCAGAGACTGCGGATCTGGATGATGGTAATGTATTAATAGGGCAATTGGTGATGTATCTCTCTTAATCATTATAGTTAGTCTTATGTAATAATGATCAGGTGCATTACTTTACCTTTTCTTTTCCTTTCTATGGTTTAGTATTATAGTATAATAAGTTTATTTTGTTGTATATATATTATTTCATTTTCTGTAACACTTAGAAAGAGATAGTAAAGAAACCTTGTTCTTTCTACTGGTGTCTGTGTTCTTTCTATCAACCCCTTCAATTATTAGAACAATCACCACTCTTTAAGAATAAGTGGGATCTATTATTGCTTGTTTCCTGATGTCTTCTTGGACCACATATTGGCCAATGTCCACTGATCTAGGTCAGATACCCAGGAACTGGAAAAAGGATATTGAAGTTACTTTCCCATATTCCACTTCCACATTTTCTAGTTATCCTCTTCCAGCTTTCACACCAGTAATGGAATAAAATTTGACCTGAATACCGTTCCGTATTTATCCTCATTTATGACGTATGTACCATGGTATCTGCAATTTCAATTGTTTTTTATATACAATTTCAACTTGTAATTTACACTGAACATTTATCTTACTGGTCCCTCCTCATGGGTCTATGTTTTGAAATTCGCTTGTCATCAGATTGATAATATTATGATACCCGTGTATGAGTATTGTCTTTGAGTTCTCCTGGCTCCATGTAGGGGCATACCATGCTACAATAACAGATGCCGAACCTTTATTTGGATAAATAGTCAAATTATTTGATCATTCCATTCCATTAGGTCCCTCAATAATTGCACATTGCCATTGTCCTGCTGTTATCACCTTGCCATATATTTTCCCTTTATTTTCCTTAGCATACCAATCACCTCTTGATAATTTCATTGTAAGGTGATAATCAGGATGAGTCATCAACACCTTGGAGGGCTAGGTGCTCATCAAGGGAAAGCATGGCAAGTGCAAAAAGGCTCAGAACCTCCCCACTACATTGGGCGGGGAGGAAGCCCCCCAAAATTTTTGTGGCGAGGTTGCCACCAGTAAGCCCTCGGCTGTGATCCCCGACGAGCTCCAGACGGTAGTGCCGATTGAGGAGAAAGTTGTAGCAGCATAGAGGTGCAGTAGAACCCCCCTGTTGGAGGCCTTTTTAGATCCCCTCCCTGGGGAGGCCTCAGAAGGAGCCACCCCCACCACTTTGTCATCTGTGCTCCCCACTCTTGGCACCAAGGTGGTTGCTGCCTCAGCTTCAGGTGTGGTGGCCCCAGTGGTGACAGTGGGACTTTGACTCCATCTTCAAGGAGATCCTGGGGCTGACCCCGGTCACCAGGGAGAGGATGACCCCCCTGCCAGCAGGCCTCAATCTGGTGGTGACCTCCTTATACCACCCTCTTCTCCCCCCTTCCCCAGACTGCTCTCCCTGCACTCGCCTCTGGGTCATCCCAGGACCTTTTCACCTGCCTGGATGCTGACAGCATTCCGCATGTGACGGCTGAGCCTCTTGAGGCAATGGCCAGGGCCGAGCAACTGGGCCCCATGCCTCCATCCCTGACAAGACAGCTGTCCCTAATCCCTCCTGAGGGACCTGACCTGAGTCACCCCTTGCCTGCTGCTGTGGCTATGGGGACTGAGTCCACCATTGCACCTGGGCCTAGTATAGGTGAAGGCCCTCTTCCGATATCCATGCGCCAACCCCTGTGCCAGGTCAAGTGGTGCTGCACGTTGGCAGCTTGGCTGATGGGGCCCTGCATTCCAGCACCACCCCAGCCTCTGTCCCTGCCAGTGCCTCTAACCCTGATCCCAATCCCACCCCTGATACCACCCCCATCCCTTCCCTGTCTACCCCTCATACTGCTGCTGCCCCCAAGGTTGTGTTGTTTCTCCTTACATCTGACAACTCCTGGGAGGTTGTATTCATGTTCCCCCTTCCAGCTGGGGCTGCTGTTTTCCCTTTGCCACCCTTGTGCCGGAGCAGCACAGTGCCACCAACATCAGCATTGCATCAGGGATCAGCCCCCGTCTGCCTGTTTCTCATGGCTGTGAGGCTGCCACAAGGACCCAGCCAGAGGACAGCGGGATTCTTCGACCCTGGACCCCCTTGCACTGCAGGATGAGCTGCACACTTTCCTGACCAACATTCATGGGGCCAGGGACAAGGTGCAGCTTGCCCTGCAGTGCTGGGGGACTTCCACCTTGTCCTGCAGACCATGAGGGCTATACTGAAGGAGGGCAAGAAACCGGGAGGCAAGACACTGCAGCCTGCCAGAGGGTCCATGGCTTCTATGACTTCCTGATGACCTTCATTTTCAGTCACAGATTGCTGCAGGACTTCACAGGGCTGCTGGCACTCCTGCACATGAGAATCCTCCCCAGCCTTCATCATGGGCCTGACCATCTTTGCCACACTAAATGCCCGGGGCTGTAGGATGGGTCTCCGCAGATGCTCTCCTTCCTTCGGGAGGTTACTCTGTGGTATTCCTGCAGGAGACAGAGAAGAAAGAGAATCCAGGGAACTACAGGCCGGTCAGCCTCACCTCAATCCCTAGAAAAATCATGGAACAGGGCCTCAAGGAATCCATTTTAAGGCACTTAGAGGAGAGGAAGGTGATCAGGAGCAGTCAACATGGATTTACCAAGGGCAAGTCATGCCTGACCAACCTGATTGCTTTCATGAAGAGGTGACTGGCTCTGTGGATGTGGGGAAAGCGGTGGATGTGATATACCTTGACTTTAGCAAAGCTTTTGATACGGTCTCTCACAGTATTCTTATCAGCAAGCTAAAGAAGTATGGGTTGGATGAATGGACTATAAAATGGATAGAGAATTGGCTAGAGAATAGGGCTCAACGAGTAGTGATCAATGGCTCCATGTCTACCTGGCAGCCGGTCGCAAGTGGAGTTCCCCAGGGGTCGGTCCTGGGGCTAGTTTTGTTCAACATCTTCATTAATGATCTGGAGGATGGGGTCTGCAGAAAAGGATCTGGGGGTTACAGTGGATAAGAAGCTGGATATGAGTCAACAGTGTGCCCTGGTTGCCAAGAAGGCTAATGGTATATTAGGCTGCATTAGAAGGAGCATTGCCAACAGATCAAGGGAAGTGATTATTCCCCTGTATTCGGCATTGGTGAGGCCGCATTTGGAGTACTGTCTCCAGTTTTGGGCCCCCCACTACAAAAAGGATGTGGAAAAGTTGGAGAGAGTCCAGCGGAGGGCAACAAAAATGATAAGGGGGCTGGAACACAAGACTTATGAGGAGAGGCTGAAGGAACTGGGCCTATTTAGTCTGCAGAAGAGAAGAATGAGGGGGGATTTGATAGCAGCCTTTAACTACCTGAAAGGGGGTTCCAGGGAGGATGGAGCTAGGCTGTTTTCAGTGGTGGCGGATGACAGGACAAGGAGCAACGGTCTCAAGTTGCAGTGGGGGAGGTCTAGGTTGGACATTAGGAAAAAGTTTTTCACTAGGAGGGTGGTGAAGCATTGGAATGGGTTACCTAAGGAGGTGGTAGCATCTCCATCTTTAGAGGTTTTTATGCTGCGGCTTGACAAAACCCTCGCTGGGATGATTTAGCTAGGGTTGGTCCTGCTTTGAGCAGGGGGTTGGACTAGATGACCTCCTGAGGTCCCTTCCAACTCTTATATTCCATGATTCTATGATTCTATGATTCTATGAGACCCATACGGATCCAGCTGCTGAGGCCAACTGGCATCTGAAGTGGGGAGACAGTGTTCTTTAATCATCTCGCCACCCACATGGGTGGAGTGGACACCCTGTTCTCCCCAAGGTTCTGGGGGTTCCCAATGTCATCCTGGAATGCCTGGTGCACCTCCAGGTCCATATGGAGAAGTTGCCATTGAATCTGGTCAATGTCTATGCCCCAAACTCGGGCCCAGAGTGGGTTCATTTCTTCCAGCAGGCATCCACCTTCCTCAGCATCTTGGAACCTCATCGATGGCTGCTCCTGGATGGGGACTTTAACCCCCCCTCGAGGAATGGGACTGCATGAGAACCAAGCAGTACCAAGCCACCACAGACGTCCTCTGAGAGATTATTGACCATCCCTGGTGAATGTCTGGCATGACCACCACTTGGATGACATCTTCACCTTTGTCTGGGTGGGGGAAGATTGGTTGTGCTATTCCTGGTTGCATCAAATCTATTATTCATGTTACCATCTCTCACGGGCCCACTTTTCCAGCATCTGGCTGGCCCTGTCCTTGGATCACCATATGGTGACTGTGAAGGCTTTGCTCACTGCAGAGAGGCCTACTGGCATTTTAACAACAGCGCACTGGAGGACGTGGGCTTCATCGTGTCTTTTCAGGAGTTCTGGCTGACCCGGCAGGTTCAGAGGTATGCCTTTCCCTGGGCACAATGCTGGTGGGATGTGGGGAAGGTGCACACCCTGCTCTTCTGCCACAACCACACTCAGGGGGGCCAGCATGGAGGGATGTGGGGATAGATCAGCTGGAGTGGGCGGTCTCCGAGCTGGAGAGACATCTGGCCGCCAGCCCCGAGGATCCATCCCTTTGCAGAGCATGCAGAAGCAGGAAGAGCTCAGAGCCCTCGAAGACCTTCAGGCTTGGGGTGCCTTTGTTCGATCCCACATCCATCTCCTTTGGGAGATGGATTGCTGTTTCCGCTTCTTCTATACCCTGGAGAAAAGGAGGGGGGCTAAAAAGCACATCACCTGTCTTTTGGCAGAGGATGGTGCCCCCCTCATGGATCTGGCAGAGATGTGTGGAAGGGCCAGGGCCTTCTATGCTAGCCTCTCTTCTCCAGATCTGACCGAAGCCACTTCCTGCAGACTGCTCTGGAACAAAGTTCCCACAGTCAATGTGGGTGACTGGAGCTAGCTGGAGCAACCTTTCACTCTGGCCGAGTTCTCGGAAACCCTCTATCTCATGCCCAACAATAAATTTCAGGGCATGGACGGGCTGACCATGGAGTTCTACCACGTGTTCTGGGAAGTCCTTGGCCCAGACCTTGCCATCATCTGGGCCAAGTCCAAAGGCAGCTGATTGCTTCCCCTCTCGTGCAGACAGGCCATGCTCGCCTTGCTGCCCAAGACGGATGACCTCCATCACCATCAGAACTGGTGTCCCATCTTGTTCCTCAGCACAGACTATAAAATCATAGCCAAGGCCATCTCATGGAGGCTGGGATCTGTGCTGAAGGACATGGTCCATCCCAAACAGACCTACACCATCCCAGGCCGTACCATCTTCGACAACCTCTGTTTGGTCTGGGACCTTTTGGACCTTTGGTGTAGGGATGGTCTGTCATTCACCCTCCTGGTTCTGGACTCTCAGGCAGCTTGCTCTGGTGACGAAGTGGAGGATGAATCTCTGGTAATACCCCACTATGCTGAGGAATCCTTGGACCGATTTCTTTCGGTTCGGTCAGGAAAATTTTGGACGGCCTCCAGCTTATTCACCAGGGGATTCACTACACCCTTTCCCATGACATACCCTAGATATTTAACTTTGGATAGTCCTATGGCACAGTTGGTCAGATTTGCTGTAAGGCCCACCAGCCTCAGGGTATTCAATACTGCTTCTACCTTTCCCAAGTGGATTTACCAGTCTAGGGTATGGATAATCAGGTCATCCAGGTATGCAGAGGCATAGCAGGCATGAGGGTGCAACGACTTATCAATAGGGCACTGAAAGGTGACTGGGGCCCCATATAGGCCAAAGGGCGGCACAGTATTTTGGAATAGACCCTCCAGTGTGGAGAAGGCAACCTTTTCTTTTGCTTCTTTGCCTGGGGAAATCTGCCAATATCCTTTCATCAAATCCAGGGTTGTCAGGAATGGGGCCTTGCCCAATAAACCAATTAATTAATCTATGTGTGGAATAGGGTACACATCAAATTTGGAAATCTCTTCCAGTCAATTAAAGTTATTACAACATCTCTTGGTGCGATTAGGTTTAGTCACCAGCACAATTGGGCTGGACCACTGGCTGTGAGATTCTTCAATGACTCCCAGTTCTAACATTTTCTTTACCTTAACCTTGATTTCCTCCATTTTTGCCTCTCGGGGTCCGTAGGGTCTTCTTGTCACCTAGGCCTCAGGGTTCATGATGATATGGTGATAGGCTTTGGTTGTTCGGCCCGGCTTTGTTGAGAACACAGCTCAATTTCAATTGACCATCTTGGCCACCTAGCCTAATATGCCCTGAGGATGTTATCCATATAATAACTTGAAGGGACAAAACCCGGTGGAGGCCTGAGGAATCTCCCAGATGGCTAACATGTGGCAAGGCAATAGGGTATCCCAGTCTTTCCTCTCCCAACTCACTATTTTTCTTCTCACAGCCTTGAGGGCCATGTTTAACCTATCCACCAGGCTGTCTGTCTGGGGATGGTAAACAGAAGTCCACACGGCCGGTAAGTGGACATATAGGTACTTCATTGTCGTTGACATGAATGGGGTCTCTTAATCTGTCAATATCTTCTTAGGTAGCCCTACTCTGGCAAAGATCATTACTAGCACTGTTGCTATCATCTTAGAGGGTTAGGGTTTAGGTTTAGGGTCCGGGGTTAGAGTTAGATATAGGATTAGGGTCAGGTTCAGAGTCAGGGTTTAGAGTTAGAGTTAGGGTTAAGGTTAGGATTTAGGATTAGGTTTAGGGTTAGGGTTTAGAGTTAGGGTTAGGGATAAGATTAGGGTTTAGGGTTAGGGTTAGGGTCAGGTCCAGGATCAGGGTTTAGGGTTAGGATTTAGGGTGAGGTTTAGGGTTAGGGATAGAGTTAGGGTTAGCATTTAGGGGTTAGGGTTAGGGTTTAGAGCTAGGGTTAGGGTTAGGGATCAGGTTAGGGTTAGGGCATATGGTTAGGGTTAGTGTTTAAAGTTAGGGTTTAGGGTAAAGGTTCAGGTTAGGGTTTAGGGTCAGGGTCAGGGTTAGAGTTAGGGTTCGGGCTAGTGTCAGGGATTAGGGTTAGGGTTAGGGTCAGGGTCAGGGTCCAGGTAAAGATTGAGAGTTAGGGTTTGGGTTAGGGTTTGCATTAGAGTTAAGAGTTTAGTGTTTGGTTTAGGGTTAGAGTTCAGGATTAGGGTTAATGTTAGAGTTAGGGTTAAGATCCAGTGTTAGGGTTAAAGTTAGGGTTAATGTTAGGGTTAGGATTAGCTTTTAGGGTTAGGTTTTATGGTCAGTATTTAGGGTTAAATCTAGGATTAGGGTTCAGGGTCCGGATAAGGCTCAGGATCAGGGCTAGGGGTTAGAATTAGGGTTAGGGTTGGGGTTAGGGTTAGGGTTTAGGATTAGTGTTAGGGTTAAGTTATGTATTTAGGATTAAGGTTAGGGTTAGGGTTAGGATATAAGGTTAGTGTTAGGGCTAGAGTTAGTGTTAGTGTTAAGGTTACGGTTTAGAGTTAGGCTTAGGGTTATTGTTTAGGGTAGGGTTAGGATTAGCTTTTAGGGTTAGGGTTTGGGTTAGGGTCAGGGTCAGGATTATGGTTAGGTTAGGGTCTGAGTTAGGGTTTTGGGATAAGGGTTAAGGTTAGGGTTTGGGTTAGGGTTAGGATTAGAGTTCATGTTAGGGTTCAGGGCTAGAGTTTGGGTAGCAGTTAGTCTTAGGGTTAGGGAGAGGGTTAGGGTTAGCATTAGAGTTCAGGGTTTAGGGTTAGGGTTAGGGTTGAGGTTCAGGGTTAGGGTTAAGTTTATGGTGAGGGTTAGGGTATAGCATCAGGGTGTAGGTTCAGGGTAAGGATTAGTGTTTTGGGTTAGGTTTTGGATTAGGGTTAGTGTTAGTGTTAGGGTTTAGAGCTAGGTTTAGGATTAGCGTTAGGGAGAGGGTAAGGGTTCGAGTTTGGGTTAGTGTTTAGGGTTAACATTAGAGTTTAGGGTTAGAGTGAGGTTTAGCATTAGGATTATGTTTAGGGGTTAGTGTTAGGTTAAGGTTCAGAGCTAG